>JAGTTD010000006.1:24441511-25041511 GCA_018398585.1 Simmondsia chinensis | reverse complement strand
GTATCGATCCATGAAGCTTATTATAGAAATACGTGCTTGCCTAATTCATGAACTGGCTCCCTAGTCGTGCTTTATCACCTGTGTCCAGCACCACTGACACCCTTCAAGTCTCGCCCACACGTCTCAACCCCCAGGGACATTCCTCAGCAGGGTGGTTCACTAGTCAGACCCTAACACCTATGTCGAAGTTCGCGGACTCCCTTCGAGTTTCAACAACGCGTCCCAATTCTCTTGGACATCCCTTAGTAGGCAACACATTAGTCGAACACCATCACCTATGTCAGACATCACTGACACCCTTCAAGACTCAACCGTGCATCTCAACTCCCCGGGACATTCTTTAACGGGCCGGGACACTAGCCAGACACCAATGCCTATGTTGGACATCACTGACACCCTTTGAGTCTCAACCCCGTGTCTCAACTCCCCGGGTCATTCCTCAAGTCATATGTCCTCTATAGTGTCAGCAAACTCTTAAAAGCAGCCTGCAGTAATCTTGCTCCAGAGCAACACCCAAGGACAACCAAGTACTTTGGGCACACCTCGTGCTCGAGGCCGCTGTCCCTATGGGGAGTTCAAATGATCACCCACAAGTAGCACGCCCCTCACTCAAGTGGGCAACCTTCTGTAGCATCAATCACCTATGGGCGCGCATTGGCGCACTACCATTGGCCCCTCAAACTTCTACTCTATATGTTGTCGCCCCGACCATGCAGGTAACCCCGAGACATGTAAATGGGGCTGGCACACACCACCACTCACAAAGAGGCTCGAGAACCGCAAGTGCTCTCGCCATGTGAAGTTTGAACCCCACTTATTGGAGTGCTCCATCATCGCGTCCCACAGCTCAGACGAAGGCCCAAACCTTCCTTGGACGAATTATGTGCACCATCAGCCCTCGGCCCTAAGACAGTGTCCATGGAGTGTCCTACTCAAGTGGAGATCTCATGCCACCCACATGGCTGCATGATGCTCGCCCCTCTTACTGGAGAAATCCATTTAGCACCACTATTCAAGGTCCGGACATTTGATGCCCCAAACCCGACTTCAACAACCTGCGTCTTTCTTAATAAGGGAACTTCCGCAACCCAGATGTGACTTGCGACGCAGAGCGCAACACTACGGCCGGGCAAAGCGCAACATGCTCTCATTCACGGGCTCAAATACACTTGCGTTTAGATGCAAACCGACGCAGGCTTGCACGCAGCGCATGACACTAACACGAGCACACAGGTGCGGGAGTGCCCCACGGGAGTGTGCACACATGCGACACAAAGGCGCGCACACGCACACCGTGTCACGGCCCTTGACGGGGCCGTGACACTTGGCCTAGACTTTGCATATGCCACACATAGACTTGTATATATTTGATGTGACTCACCAATTTATTAGAAGGGCAAAAAGAATAATTCGGCAACCTTTCCTAAATTTTATTGCCAAAGCTAATAAAAATTAAGGGAAAAATTAATTTAATCAAGTTCTAAACCAAAAAAAAAAAAAAAAGAAAGAAATAATAAAACACAAGTAAAAATAATTCTAAGCTATCCTAGACTGCAACCGTAAGGGCCTTTAAATCGACCACTAACTCAACATATTCCTTACATAATTATGCTTTAATCTAAAATTTGCCCGCTTAATTGGAAAATCTCAAATTTGCCCGATTTGCTTACTGGCCGTGAATTTCACGTCGGGCCCAATGTTGGTCATCATATTGGGCCTTTGGCCCATTAACCCAATGCATGCCACTAAACAATTTGCAGGCATTTTGGGGCTATTTTTTTGGCCCATTTGCATCATCCTCTCCTGCTTGAAAAGAATTTGTCCCAAATTTAAGTCGCCTTCATCATCGTTTTCACCAAAATATGATATCAAATGTTTAATATTGAAAACATCTGATGTCCTCATTCCTTTTGCAATTTGTAGGCAGTATGCACACGGGTTGATTTTTTCAAGTACCCGTAGTGGGCTAATCTTTCGAGCTGTTAATTTGTTGTATTCCCAAGCTAGAAATCATTCTAGAGTAATAATGGCCAAAACTTGAACTCCAACCTAAAATTCTACTACTCTACGTTGTTTACCTACCACCGATTTATACTTTCAACTTACTTGTTCTAGGTGCTCTCTTGTTAACTAATGAATGCTACGAAGATCAGTCATAAAGTCTTTGGCTTTCCATTGAGGATGAACAAGGCCTGGTATTGGCATTAAGTCCAATGGAGTAGTAGGGATGTGACCATAAACAACAAGGAATCGAGGAAACCCAATACTTCTATTGACTGAACTCGAGTAGAAGAATTCTGCTTGATAGAATTTTTGATCCCAACCCTTCGTATTTCTAGCGACTAAGCACCTCAACATGTTTCCCAAGGTCCTATTAGTTACCTCAGTTGTGGTTGATGAACCTTGCTGAAATCTAGTCAAGTATTTGACATTCTCCACAAACTTTTTCAGAAGTGGTTCATGAATCGTACATCTTTGTTAGATACGATGCTAGTGGGTAAACCATGTAGCCAATAAACTTCACGAAAGTACAATTGGGCTAAGTAAACAGCATATGTGGTCCTCCAACAGGCTATGAAATGCGCCATCTTAGAGAACCTATCTACGAACACAAAGATTGAATCAACCGCTCATTAGGTTCTCGCTAAGCCAAGTATGAAGTCCATTCCACATCTGCCTAAGGTTGGCTAGGGATTGGAAATGGTAAATAAAGACCTGCATTATTTGCACCACCCTTGGAAATCTAACAAATCAACCATCTATTGACAAACCGATTGATCTCTCTTCTCATGCGGTGGTGGGTGGCGAGGGGTTAAGGAATATGGGGAGAGAGAAAGAGGTACTGGAAGAGAAACAAAAGAACGACCGCAGCGGCGGCGGGTGGCGAGGATGAAAGAATATGGGTGGGAGAGAAAGCGGTATTAGAAGATAGAGAAAAGGAGGGGCGGCTGGGGGTGAAAGGATAGGGGAGAGAAAAGGGGGTATTCGAAGAGAGAGAAAAAAGAGGGGCAGCATGGCGGATGGGCGGAGGCGGTGGCGACGGCAAAGGGGATGGACAGAGGTGGATAGGCAGCGGTGAAGGCGAGCGGCCGAGGGCGGCAGTGTTAATTGGCAGCAATAGCGGGTGGTGGAGGTGAGAGAAAGAGAGTAAGGGTTGGGAGAGGGGGTGGGGATAAATTTTTTGGCCCCCCATAAAAATAGGGCAAATCTTGACCATCCATTGCAGTGGATGGCAAAGATTCGCCCCTCTCACACTCTCACCGCTGAATTGTGCCATATATGTATGTATGTATTTATTTGTATATGTATAGGCACATTTCTCATGAGAAAGTAATAGGGTGAGAGGGACAGATATTTGCCTTCCAGTACAATAGATGGTCAAGATTGGCCCCTTTTTTGTTGGATAAAAAAAACATCTCCCCGCCGACCTCCGCCGCTAACCCACGTTGTCGCTGCCCCTCCTTTTCTATCTCTTCCAGCACCCTTTTCTCTCCACCCATATCTCTTCACCTCGCCACTGTCACTAATCTACCACAGCTGCCCCTTCTTTTCATCTCTCTTCCAATATTCGCCCTTCCCCCGGAGGGCTCCCCTTAGCGGGGGACGAAGGGATATGGGGGGAGAGAGAAAGGGGTATGAGAGGAATGACAAGGAGGCATGGCTATAGTGGGTGGCAAGGTGAAGGGTTATTTGGGAAGGAAGGGGGGAAGGGGTGTTGGAAGAGTGAGGAAAAGGAGGGGAGGCAGTGACCTGGAGATGGTGACAGGTGATGGCAGCGGCGGCAGGTGGCAAGGTGAGAAAGAGAGAGGAAAAGGAAGAGTTGGGGCGGGGGGGGAGGGGAAGGTGAGATGGGGAGGGTTTTTTTTTTTTTTTTTTTTTTGTGGCACTCCAAAAAAAGGGGTTGATCTTAGGCATCCATTCAAATAGATGGCCAAAATTAGCCCCTCTTACCCTCTCACTTTCTCATAAGAATTGTGCTCTATATATACATATATATATATATATATATATATATATATATATATATATATATATGATAGCAATGGAGTACAATTGAATTTGAAGTACTAAGAAATAATGGTGTCTTATTGCAAAATTATTTTATTTGACTCATCTAAATAATTACATGAGTGCTAACCAAGCCTATTATATACACACCTAAGAACAAGTAACTAACCAAAAATACATATGGGCAACTCCATGACTCTTGGTTGAGAATATTCGAGTGATAATGTGAGCTGAGAAGGAAATATAAAAGAATAAGAAAAGCAAATTATGAATATGAACAGAGCTAGACATAACTCCAAGCAAAATTTTGAATTGTGATTTTTAAAATATCAATAATTAATATTACTAAATTTTGTGATCAGAATTTTTATAATTTACTGTACATGAAGAGCTCTATTTGGAATTTTTACTTAGGGTTCCAAAAATATTAGGACCGACCCTGAATATAAAGATAGATACGCAATGAATAAAGTAATACTCTACAGATGATATCATTCAAATCCTTATGGTTGAAAAAAGATTAGAACCAATTTCGCTTTCAACCTAAGTTTGCGTCATGCATTATAAGCCTTGTTGCACAATCTACACACTTTATAGTGCGAATTGGGAAAAATATACATCAATTTTGTTCATCTTTTTGAAAGCCTTATACTTCACATAGAAAATCTAAAAGTGGAAAAACATTGTCCTTTGACATGGTAAAGTCTTGTAGGTTTAGAATGGGCTTATTGGGCCACACATGCGAATACGCCTTACCTGGCTGGGCCAGGCGGCACGATGTGGACTAATTTCCAACCCATACTTTTATTTTTACGGCCCTTGTAATTTTAGTAATTGTGAAAATGTCAAACTCGAGGCGAGTTCTTTTGTTGGTTGAAGGATGAGCTCTAGGTTTTTATTCTTGTCTAACTCTAGGATGCAAGCTCAAGCTAGGGCTGTTGTCCTTGACCCACTAATCCAGGTTCGAGCTCGAGCATGATAAATATGTTGACTGCTTCAATGGCTTCTCCTTCCATATCTTCTCTTTCATTATTTGAGATGGATTCTTCGCTCCTCCATATCCGTCCATGTTTCCATATTGAGGTCAAATTTTCCTCCAACTTTCCTTAACTGACGGTTACCCTAACGTGTGGAATGCTTCCCATAGAGAGAGTATCTTGAGAAATCATTTGAAATACAGAAAACACTAAAATACTTCATCTTCTTCCTTCTCTCTGAGTTTCTCTATTTCTCTGTTACTGAGGAAGTCGAGGTGCAATCCAACCTATCACCAAATAGTACACTCCTATATTAGGTTTTGTGTTTACCCTGGGAATCATAATTTTTGACTATCCAGTTTGTACCAATGTCGGGGCATAAACGATTTTGGGCAATGGTGAACTACACGGCATGACAACTTCCTTCAGTTTAATCTTGACACCCTAATTCCAAAAGGGCTAGAACGATGCCAAGTGCCACTTGCTTAGCACATGAGGCCTCCCTCGAGGGGAATCAAGTATTTTGGTCCTGCAATAACGCTGTCTCGAGCCCAGTATCCTGAAGAGATGATCAGTCTGATAAGGGTATCAGCCACTCGAGGGCTCAAGATGGTTGAAGGGAAAAAGGAACTTGAGTTCAAGGGACTGCCAAGAAGGCTGTGAGACAGGTGGTTTCCAAACTCAAGGTGGTTACCTGGAGCAGATTCTCAGATACTTGGGCACTAAGCTTAATCCAAGAGGACGTAGGGTTTCTAAAAGGGACTTCCGCTAAGATTACGGACGTGGGCACCAAAGATTTCCTTCCAATACAAAATTCAGGGCACGTTTATTAAAGATTTGAGCACACAAAGAAGAAGCTTAGTGGTAAGACCTGGGTGAAGTTGTCGCAGAAATAGAAGCAGCCATTATTTTTTGTTTTCTATAAATAAAGGACTCTGCGTCATTTCAAAGTAGTACACACTCAATACAAACTTTCTTTAAGTTTTATTTACATCACACATGTGCTTTTTCTTAGGAGTAGCGTAACTTAGCATAGCTTAGATTAATGTAGAACTTGTTGCACTTGCTTCATCAGTAATACAGTTTCTAAGGTTTCAGGTATGAACATCCGGTCTTAATATGTTCCCAAATTTTGATGAGCACAGAATTAGAGGCTTTAGTTTAAGGCTTTGACGGCCAAGGCTTGGCCTTGATTGCATTGGTTTTAGCACTACGGTCACAGCTTAATAAGTTAGGTGAACTTAGGTTCCCGCCATTGTTTAGGGCTTCGACGACCAAGGACATTAATTGCATTGGTCCTAACTCAGTGACTTGAGTACGATTTGTTCCACCTGAGTCTTGTCAGAGCTTAGCTCATACGGGTTATTATAAGTCAAGGGTGCAAGGCTTAAGAACCTGATTGACTCGGGCTTGTAAGTGGACTGTTGAGCTCTAGGGTTGCTCTCCACTCTAGTTCCTAACTTTTAAGTGTACAGAGAAAGGTGTCTGTGGGCCCTACTCCGTCATTGTAAGTGCCACTTGAGTTACGTCCTAATCCTTTATTTTTTGTCAACATACATATAAATATATATATATATATATATATATATATATTGCTACAATGACTGCTACAGTAAATTTGATCTTGCTACAGTGGCTTGCATGGGAATCAAATCAGCTGTAATTGAATTATTGAAGGAGGCTTGCGTCACGTCTTGAATAATTGCAGTTTGGGGGTTTGGATTGATAATTGATTTGATTATGGAGGACAGAGAGTTGTTTTCTAAGGGAGATGCATTCTTTTGTTTTTTTCTCGAGTTGGTTTTGAAGGGTTTGAGACTCTAAATTTTGAGTGTTTTGAATGGGTAAGGGTTTTGAGTCGTTTTGAGATATTGGAGTTTGAAAAAAAAAATTTAGGAGAGTTTGATGATTTGAGTAGTAATGGACGAGCAGAGGGGCTAGTGAAGATTTGCGAAAGGATAAAGGTTGTTTTTGTTTTGAAATGGGTTTTGGAATTCTTTCTTTTGTTTTAAGAACATAATTCTTTGACCATTTAATTTTGAATTTGTGGACCAAGGAGATCGAATAATGATGTTCAAAGATTTGAGAAGTATCATATGACCAGCATAATATCCAAGGTATTTGAAAGTTTGAATGAAACTTTAAAATTGTTTGAATATAATCATCATTTGAATTTTTTGAATAGATGTTGAATAATTCTTTTCTTTGAGTTGGGAAAATGTTAAGGGTACTACCAAAGAGGTGCCACCAATCATAAAACCATGGAGAAAAATTTGAAAGATAGCTTTTGATTTTGAAAAACCACGTGTAATTTGAAGGTCGGAAGAGGAAGGCTCTAAACCAGGCCATTTTGTAATCCTGAAAGTTGAATCCTTCTGGGGAAAATTGACTTGAGAAATGAGAAAATTGTTTTGAAATCCATGGATAGATAAACTCATTTGGTTTTAAAATATCATGGATTTTACAGATGGAGTATTGATTTTGTCCATCTTCTTGAATGTGTTGAATTTGAACAGATTTTGAATAGAGTAATATAAATTCTTAATATTTTTGAGTCTTTTGAAGATTATCAGGGAGCCATTGAAAATTTGTTGGAAATGTTGATTTGATTGAATTTTGAATTTGTGTTTTTGAAAGAGGTTTGTAATGGGTTGTCAAATAAAGATGCTCCACTTGAGGTTTTGTAAAGTATTGTTCTGAATAGTCAACTTGCTTTGATAAAATATTTGAATGATCTTTTGAAGTTTGGGCTACCTGCTTTCCTTTGGCGTTCTTCATAATCTGTAAAAAAGTAATTAGGAATTTGTTTGTATCAAAAAATTGAATAATATGAAAAGGAAAATTGTACCTGATTGCAGACCAAATGATGTAAAGGGAGTCAAATCGTCTTTGAGGTAGCTGATTGTGTATTGAATTTATTTGTTTAAATATTGTTGTCGATTGTAAGAGATGTAAGTCTCTTTGTTGAATTGGATTGATAAATTGAAAGGTTATTGGAATGTTGTTGATTTTTGTGTGGACTCCTTCTTTTGTAACTGTAAATGGGTATATTTGGCTAATGAAGGGAGTACCAAGAATAATTTGTTGTTGGAGGTCTTTGACTAGTATAAATGGAGTTTTGAAACATATACCATCATTGCAGATGTAGGAATTTGAAAGTTTGTATTTGATATTCATTTTGTTGCCACTAGAAATAGAAGACTTTCTAGTGTTTTTTCATAGAATTTTGAGGGAATGAGGCCTTCTTGAATACAGTTGAGATCAGCGCCTGAATCTAATAGGGCCTGAGTTTGAATCTTGAAATTTTTTGAAATATGTACTGTTATCCGGATATGCCATTTCAGATATTCTATCCATTCTATTAATTAAAGAAATTTATCGTTTGAAGAGGGTTCTTCAGGAATTTGAATATTTTCGAATTGAGTTGAGTCTGACACATTATTTGAATTATCTAGTTTAGATTCCAGGTATGCAATTCTGGCTTCTAATTCTAGACCTTTTGATTCTGTAAGAGATTGTTTTGATTTTGATTCTAAATCTTGATATTGCATTGTTATAACTTCAGTTTGGAGATGTTGAATTTGTCATTTTAATTCATTGACTTCTCTTTGTAAATCGCTTGTTGAAATTTTTCGAAAGATATTGGGCGCGGGATATCTTGCAAATATTTGTTTGAGAGATCTAGGTTGTACTGGCGTTTTGATTTCTTGTTCATTGAATATGATTTCTTTTAATTTGAGAAGGTATTCTTTTCTGAGATTTTGATCTTGAATTTTGTCGACAATGTCTAGCAAATCTTCTTTGTTATTTTTTGTCAAAACATTGAGAGTTTTGAGTTTGCAAGAGCGTGGTTCTTGTGAGGATTTAGATGATGAATCTTCATTAATTGAATTTTCTTGAATTTCGAAGATGTAATCTTCACATTCCGAACTTGAGTTAGATAGAAGAAGGTTCATTAATTTATTTCTTAAATCTTCATCTTCTATTTCATTGATTTTATTTTTTATTTTGCAATCATTTTGATAATGTCCAGGTTTCTTACATTTGTAACAAACTGGAACTTTGTTTGATTTCCTTTTTGAATATTTTCTTTTGTTGGTATAATATTGAGGAAAGGTTTGATGTTTGTACTTATGTTTTCTTGATTGCTTGAATGGTTCTTGTTGAAATTTTTTCTTTTTATATCTTTTTGAAGGAGGTTTGAATGTGTGAATATTGTATTGAGCACAAAAGCGTCCTAATTCCTTTTTTGTTTGAAACTTTTTGAGATTGTTACGGAGTTTTTATTCTTGGCATAGTTGTAATGCTTCCTTTTTAATAATAGCAAACACTTGACCATATGTTAAGTTTTGCCATGGGATTGTTTGAGTGCCGCAATGATCTTGAAATTTTGTCATGATTCTTTCTACAAATAATTTTGGAAGTCCAGTGACAAATCTTTCTTTCCAAAATGATGCATTGTTATCTTCTCTTTTGAGTACGTGTGTTAAAAACATATACTTGTACCATCTAAAATCCTGTAAAGACGGGCATCTTAGATTGGTTAAGAATAATTTTATTTATTCTTGTTCTTCTGTTGCACTTCCAAGGAAAGCAACAGTTATTGTCCAGATTAGAGTTTCGACAGCATCTTGAACTTCTTCTCAATCCAAGGAGAGTTGACATCATCTGGATCAAGACGTTTTTGTTGAATATGAGTGTGGTTTAGTATCATTTGTCTATCATGTTCTTGTGGTGTGTTTGACCGCCATGATTGTAATTGTCCTGAAAATTCAGCAACAATCAATTGGGCGGATGTGTGATTTGTATTGGTTGGATTGATTATTACATAGGCTGATGAAGCCATTGTCATTTTTTGTAGAGTGTTTTTGATTTCATATTCTGATTTGCCATCTATATTCCATTCATAGGCTGATGAAGCCATTGTCATTTGTTGTAGAGAGTTTTTGATTTCATGCTCTTCATATAGGCACCACATACTCATAATAACCCCAAATAGAAGAAAACCCTTCCACTACTAATTGCTTGCACAGGGTCTGGGAGGGGTAGGATGTACAGAGCCTTACCTGATCAGGGTGAGACCTTGACGAGAGACTATTTTCGAGGACCCCTAACCTAATATTTGATAGATACGATAGTTATTATGGGTTATTATGAGTATGTGGCGCCTATATGAAGAGCATGAAAAGTGAGATATCTTACTAAGCAAGTATGCATGTAAGCATGTAAACAAGTAAACAAGTAAGCAAGTACGTAAGTAAGTAGGCATGTAAGCATGGAGGCATGAAAACCTAGAGGCCTAGAAGCATAAAAGCATAGAAGTGGCCAGAGCAGCATGGAAGCCTAGAAGCATTGAAGCATAGAAACATACTACCCCACTAAATTGGTTACCCCTGTGCTACACCTATACTGATCCTCGATTGAGCTCTTATGTAGGGCCATTTCTTCATTTAGGTTGGGGTAAGCAAATTCCTGTGTAACTGTCTTCGACGACCTCTTCTTCTTTGGCCAGCCTCGCCTTCTCTTATCGTTTCTATTAAGGAGTTGTTCGTCACCTAACAAAGGCAGTGGTGGGTCTCCATCTAATTTTTCTTTGGCCGGCCTCTTCTTCTTTTCACATCCATCGGATTGTGTCGCAACCAGGCATATGAGCATCCTATTGATATTTGAACGAGCTTACAAGTGTCCGATGCTCCTACACCGCTATACCTGTTACACCTATACTAATCCTCTAAAGTGCTCTGTGCAGGGTCATCTCTTCGTTTAGGTTGAGATAGGTGAGGTCTTGTCGAATCGTCTCCGCCTAACTCTTCTTTGGCCGGCCTCTCGTTCATTTCCCATCTGTAATATAGAGTTGTTCGCATGTCCTAGCGGGGGCCTTGATGGGTCTCCTCCTAACATGCCCAAACCCTCGCAGACGTTGCTCCCTCAGCTTGTCCTCTATTGGAGCGATGCCTAATTTGCCTCTTATAATATCATTTCTAATACTGTCCTTCCTTATGTGTCCACACATCCATCTCAGCATCCTCATCTCGGCCACTTTTAGCTTCTACGTGTGCTGACACTTAACTGGCCAGCACTCTGCCCCATAAGACATAACCGGTCTAACTACCATCTTATAATATTTACCTTTTAACTTTCATGGGATCTTCCTACCGCACAGTACCGCAGAGGCCATCTTCCATTTATGCCACCCCACTTTAATCCTATAGTTGACATCTGCGTCCACTTTATCATCTTGTTAGACCATGGAACCCAAGTATTTGAAGCATGCTTTCTGTGATATACACTCTGATCCAATTTTGACGACTTATGTGCTTGGCATGGTAGAGGTGCAGAACTTGAGTTCCATATACGCATTCTTAGATCTACTGAGTCTTAGACCTTTCAATTCTAAGGCCATCCTCCAAAGTTCAAGTTTCTCATTCACCTCCTCCCTAGATTCTCCGACTAAGACTATATCGTTCCCGAAGAGCATGCACCAAGGCACATCCCCTTGGATGTGCCTTGTGAGCTTGTCCATAACTGAAATGAACAGAAAGGGGCTCAATGCTAATCCTTGGTGTACTCCAATTGTAATGGGAAAAGCGTATGTCTCTCTTTCCGTTGTGCGCACATTAGTTTGGGTGTCTTCGTACATGTCTTTGATGACTCGTATATAGGGTTGGGGGATGCCTTTCCTCTCCAAGACCCCTTATTGGCGCTGTCTCGGTACTCTATCATATGCCTTCTCCAACTCAATAAAAACTATATGGAGGTCTTTTTGTCTATCTCTGTAATACTCTATTGACCTTCTCAGTAGATGGATGGCTTTTGTTGTTGACCTCCCTGGCATAAATCCAAATTGATTCTCAGAGACCCCTACTCTTTGTCATAGTCTTCTTTCTATGACTCAATCCAAGAGCTTCAGGGTGTAGCTTATTAGTTTGATTCCTCTATAGTTGGTACAACTCTGAATATTGCCTTTGTTCTTATACACAGGGACTAATGTGCTCTTCCGCCATTCATCGAGCATCTTCTTCCCATGGAGGATTAGGTTAAATAATTTGGTCAGCCACCTGACACCCGTTTCTCCAGTGCATTTCCATGCCTCAATGGGTATTTCGTTTGGGCCGACTGCTTTACCCCTACCCATCTTCTTCAATGCTTCTCTAACTTCCTCCGGTCTAATTCTTGTGCAGTAACTATCGGACCCTTGCTCCATCGGTGCTTGTAGTTCTCATGGGGATGCATCTGTATCTCCATTTTCATTGAACAAGTCAAGGAAATAGGATTTCCATCTCGCTTTAATTTGTTGCTCGTCCACGAGCACTCGTCCATCTGCTTCCTTTATGCACCTTACTTGGTCCAGATCTCTAGTCCTCGTTTTTCTTGCTTTTGCAATTCCATAGAGGTCCCCAACTCCCTCACCTGTGTCCAGCCTTTTATAGAAATCTTCGAAAGCTTTAGATTGTCCATCTCTTACTGCTATCTTGGCTTCCTTCTTGCTTGTTTGTACTGTTGTGTCTTTTCCTCCTCTCCACTTTGATCCCTCTCTCTGAAGCAATCTCGTTTTTCAATAATCCTTCGTTAGACCTCCCTTCTCCACCACCAAGCCTCTCTGCAGTTTGGTGCCCCACCGTTTGATTTTCCTAGGACTCCGTGTGCCACATCCCTAAACATTTGGGCTTCTTGGTTCCACAAACGGTTTACATCTCCCTTGTACTCCCCTCTAAGCTCAGGCTCGACTCTCTCCTTAAAGGCTTGGGCCTTTTCTCCCTATAAGTCCCTCTAATGCGTGTGTGGCTGTGATGGTTTCCTAGTTTGTTTGCCCCTTCTCTGGGCATTAACCACAGCACACACTAACCTATATTGCGTTGAGAGGACTTCTCCAGGGATGACCTTGCAATCCTTGCAAGCATTTTGAATTCTCTTCCTTAGTAGTATGTAGTCAATCTGGGTCTTTGCTCCACCACTTTGATACATGATGGTGTGGTCTTCACACTTTCTGAAGAAGGTGTTGGCCACTGTTAACTCATAGGCGACGGCAAAGTCCAACAGAGACTTACCATCCTCATTTCTCATTCCAAAACCAAAGCCTCCATGGTGAGATACATAGCCTTCTGTGTTCACTCCCACATGTCCATTGAAGTCACCTCCAATCATAACTTGTTCGCTCTAGGGTATGCGTTGCATTGTTAGGACTAGGTCCTCCCAGGATCTAGCCTTCTCTTGTTTTGTCTGCCTAACCTATGGAGCGTAAGCACTTATAACGTTCAATATCTCCCTATCTAAAATTAACCTAATGGTAATAATCCTATCGCTAATCCTAGTGACCCCAACCACTTTGTCCCTAAAGAAGCTATCCATAATAATACCCACTCCATTCCTCCCCCTGGCTTGGCCCGAATACCACATTTTATATCCTAACACATCTCTTGCTTTTGTTCCCACCCACTTAGTATCTTGAAGGCACATGATGTTCATCTTTCTCCTCATCATCATTTGAGCCACCTTAAAGCTCTTTTTTGTTAGTGTGCCAACATTTAATGTCCCAATTCGTAGGTTCCCCAACACCATTGAAGATGGCCTTAAGTTTTAAGCTCCATTACTAGTGAAGTTCATAAACTATTTATCCCTAATCACGGTTAGGGACTCACAAAATCGCCAAATACCAGGATATAGCAGCCATAGAACAAGCAATAACACACACTGAGGGACACCAACTAAAATAGACAGAGGGAGAATTCGAGCCTTGGGCCGGCAAATTTTTGCTTACCTGGGCCGGCCTGCACTGAGATGAGGTGGTGGTTGGAACTGCCTTGACCGTGGTGTGGTGATAGTCAGGGTCAGCAGTGTTTTAGGGGTCTGGGTGTGTGGGGTGGCCGGTGGGGATTAAGGTGGTGGTCGGTGTTTGAGTGTGGGTGCGGGTGGTGGTAGTGGTGGTGATGGTGGTGGTGGTGGGGTGGCAGGGGAGAGAGGGGAGGGGGTGGGTGTTGGTGTGGTGGTGGTACACTGGGGGTGTTCGGTGGTGGCAGTGGCAGTGGCTGGTGGCTGTGGCAGGTGGAGGTGCGGGTGGTGGTGGTGTGTTGGGGTTGGTGGTGGTACACTGGAAGCCACGAGTTGGTGGTGGCCAAGGGGTGCGGCTGAAAGAGAGGACAGAGAGAGGGAGGGAAGGCCGGTTGAGTGGTGGCGGTGAGGCTACGGTGTCGCTTTGGCCGGTGTCACGTTATCGCCGTCTTGGGTGCGGTGTCGGGGTGGTGGTTTCATTGCCTGTGAGGATGCCGACAAGGGTGGGAAGGAGAGAGAGAGCGCGAGGGGGGGTGCAGGTGAATGTTGATGTCAAAGGAGAGAGAGAAAGATGTTAGAGAGAGATTGTTAATACTGGTATATATATACATACCTACACAGATATATATATATATATATATATATATATATATATATACACACACACCACCAAGAATACTTAACAAAAGTCTTCTTCATTGAAGCATAAGCAGAACTCACGATACAATCGAAGTCAGATACCCCAATATATCACAATCTTTTCTTAGAAAACGGTGAGTAGTTAGTCAAAGACGTACAGCTCTTAATTAGGCTCACTCCCTAATCGCAGCGAGTATCTTTTAAACGTCTTTTTTGTTTATCATTTTACGGGAACCACATCAAACTTAACTGAAAACAAAATAAAGCAAACACCCTATGCATCTCTTTCATTCAGTCATTTTATTATCTTTTCTTAAGTCATTATGCCTAAGTTCAAGGCCTATTGTGTTCAGTTAGATATCTACTTATTTAAAGTTCCTTTATAGGTCGGGTTGAGTTTTGTTCTACCCCCATCTTGAGTTTGTTGGGACATATTTCAAAAATATTCCCTAGGTTAATCTAATTAACGTAGCGGAATGGTTTAAAATTTCTAATTTTAAACCTACTGTTGACTTAGAATTCCTAACTGTAAAACTACTGATTTGAAATTCCTAATTTTAAATTTATAGCCATCTACTCTAATACATTCATAATAATGACATAAATAACTTGCATAATACTTTAAATGAATAGAAAAGTGAAAACTAAAAGAAAAAGGAAAGAAGAATATCTGGATGTAGATCGCAGTGTAGCTCCAAATAAATAACCGAGAACCGGAGACCTTCTACACAATCTCCTCAAAATACCCGATGTGTGGGCTCTAAAAAATATTAATTAGAGGAAAATTTTCAACGAAAATTTCTCCTCTTTTAGTTCTCCAAAAATCAATACTTTTAGAAAACTATTTTAATTTTTATTGATGTTAAACCTTAATTTCACAACCCCTATTTATAATATGCCATTGGACTATGAAAAATCTCAAACACCGATGAATTAGAACCTTAAGCCAAAAACAACGTCGTTATAACTCCAGAAGAATTCCGTGTGTGCCAAAGCATAAATGACACGTGGAGCACACTAATTGGTCATCGTCCATAGGCACGGATCGCCCGATTGGGGCATCCCAAGGCGTGCCACATGGCGTGCTCTGATTGGTCCCCTCCTGAAGGCGCCGACATCCCATAGGACCACCCAGCACATGACATGTGTCATGAGCTGGTTGGTGTAATGTGAAGAACGTGGATTGCCACATTATTTTGGATATGTTTCCCCTTTTTTGGGCTTTTGTTTCCCACATGTAAAAATTCAGCTTATGTATTTCATTTTAACAAAATACTTTTATTGTATATTTCAATTTTACTCATCTAATTAATACTATTTAGTAAAATTAAATTTACACATCTCATAAACAAATAATTCATCTCATGAATTCTTTTAATATTTTTCAATGGTATACAATTAAAGGCTTACGCAAGGACCTCAGGGATAATTTAAATCTAGCTCCAAATGGGTTAAATTAATTATCATCTCCTTATAAAATTTAATTACCATTCAATAGAACTTAATTTCACTAAATAAATCACACTACACTCTAAAGTTAAATTAATTATCTGATAATTCTCAATTAGACTATATTGAGAACAACAACCCCTCTATTATATATCCATGAAAAAAATAACTATGACGACTACCATTATTTTCCTCATAACTTTTCCATTAGTTCCCTACTAGTCCTTTTTCGAATAATCTATTTATACTTGAACAAAATCACAGTATAAATTCCAAATGTCAAACACTTGGAATACTCTAGCCAAAGTTTCTGAATTAATTCAAACATCTGCGAATCAATTAAGGGGATATCTATATCTCGTAAGAGACTAGATTCCATAATGAATACCTGATCCCTGTCACACTTCATGCCGTTACCCAATACACATCGGACTTCGGTCATTTATAGAGACCTTACTTATAGTACACCAAGATTGCTAACACCATATGCACAAGTCCAGAATACTCTCAGGATTTAGAGTCATCATTCAAATAGTATATCATGAATCACTCATTTCCGATAGTAGTCTCAAAACAAGTAACTCACATGGTCCAACTCAGTGCATTAATCTTATTGCCCACACCAACATAACAATTTTGGATCACCATCCATATGACCGAGACAGGCCATCTAAAGTTTTACGTTATAGCCTTAGCAGACAAGTAGTCCAAACTTATCACTAACTATGAATTTTTTAAATAATATTTCATTCTATTTGTTTCAAGTCTATCTATGGTATAATTTCATTATCCACTTAGAACAAACGTGTAATATAGTTTGAGGACTGCATTCGTCTCATAAATGTTACTTAAAAGAAAATCACAAGCAATATATAAACTCACCTACACAAATATAATGAAAATTGATCAGAATTAAATTTTATTCTTAAACAAAGCAATATTTACATGATAAATTTAGATTTTCAGGACACTATTCTTAACAACTTCCAACGTGTCCGAAATTAAATTTTCTATACACTTTATTCCCATCCCTTCTGAACATGATCCAAAAGTCTTCTAAGTCAAAGTCATTGTAGAAGGATCTGCAAGATTATTGCTCGTATCTATCTTCAAATCGCTATCTCACCCTTCTCCACGTAGTCTCTAATAAGGTAGTATCCCCTTTCAATATGTTTGGACGTCTTGTGACTTCTAGGCTCTTTAGAGTTAGCCACCGCACCTGAGTTGTCACAAAAGTCTGTAAGGAGCATTAGGCCATCTCTAACTACCTCAAGATCTTTCAAGAACTTTCTGAGCCAACATGCCTGCTTTGCAGCTTCTGAAGCTACAATATATTTGGCTTCCATGGTTGAGTCAGCAATACAAGAATGCTTAACACTCCTCTAATTGATGGCTCCACCTCTAAGGGTAAAGACATATCTAGACGTCGAATGTCTGGCATCTCTATTTGACTAAAAATCTAAATTAGTATAGCCAACTTGAACTAGCTCGTCACTATGAAATATTAGAATATTATCTCTAGTCCTTCTCATGTCCTTAACAATATGCTTCCTTGCCCCCCAGTGCATTGGACTCGGGCTAGACTAATATCTGCATAGCATGCCAATAGCATAGCATATATCTATTCTCTTGCACAATATAGCATACATGAGGCTTCCCACTGCCGAAGCATATGGAACATTTCTCATCTGCTCTTCCTCTTGAGGTGTCATAGGACACTACTCGAAAAAAAGAGGGACTCCATGCCTGAAAGTATTAGTCCTTTCTTAGAGTCCACCATGTGATACCTTTACAGCATCTTATCAATATAAGTGGCCAGAGAAAGACCCAACAACCTACTCTTACGATCTCATGAAAGCTTAATCCCAAGAATATAGCTGGCTTCTCCAAGGACTTTTATATCGAACTGACTTGACAACCAAATCTTTACAGATGATGAAAAACTTACATCATTCCCAATGAGTAGTATGTCTTTCACATATAGCATTAAGAAAGTCATTACTTTCTCATGATGTCATTTGTACACACATGGTTCATTAACTAATTGCTCAAACCCATAAAACTTAATCACTTCATTGAATCTAATATTCCACAAGCATGACGCTTGCTTCAGCCCATATGTGGACTTCTTCAATTTGCATACTATATGCTCCTGAACTTTGCCAATGAAACTGTCTGGTTGCACCATATAGATGTTTTCGTCAAGACGACCATTCAAAAAGGCTATTTTGACATCCATTCGCCAAATCTATTTATCATAATAAGCTACAATTGGATAGGAGTATCCTCATGAACTTTAACATGGCTACTAGTGAGAAGTTCTTATCATAATCGGTACCTTCCTTTTGGGTAAAACCCTTAGCAACCAGTCTTTCCTTGAAGGTCTCTACCTTCCCTTCCACTCCTCTTTTCCTCTTGTAAACCCATTTACATCCAGTAGGTTTAGTGCCTTCTGACGGCTCTACAAGTTCCCGTACCTGGTTAGAATACATGGATCCTATCTCAGATTTCATTGCCGAGACCCACTGGTCTGCATCCTTCTGCTTAATTGCCTCAGTGTAGTTAAGAGGATCAGACTACTTGTCATGGTCAACCATTAAGGCTCCCACCATGAATTTGTCAGGCCCCTTGACAATCCTCCCACTACGCCTAGCTTCATTATCTCTCAATTCCACTAACACTACTATGCTTTTGCTTTTGTAGTCTATTACAAAATCCTCCTCCAAATATCTTGCATTTGCACTTGCAAACACCTTTTGTTTAGAAGGACCGTAGAAAACACTACCCCTTGTTCCTTTGGCATAACCTACAAATATGCACACCTCCATCCTTGATTCCAATTTATCAGGCTTCATTTTCAAAACATGTGCTGGACACCCCCAAATTCGAAGGTATCCTAAGCTAGGTTTTCGCCCAGTCCATAACTCCACAAGCATTTTAGGAACTGACTTTGATGGAACTAAGTCGAGGAGATACGATATTTTTTACAAGGTATAACCCCAAAAGTAGATTAGTAAAGTGGCATGACTCGTCATGGACCTTACCATCTCTAACGATGTCATATTCCTTCTTTCTGCAACACCATTCTACTGCGGTGTACCCAGAGCAAAAAGCTAAGTTCTTATCGCGCTTGCAGTTAGAAAATCGAAAAATTCTTCTTAAAGGTAATCTCCACCTCAATTTGATTGAAGTGACTTGATTTGTTTACCTAATTGCTTTTCAATTTCAGTCTCATACTCTTTGAACATTTTGAAAGGGTCCGACTTATGTCTCATTCGGTAAATGTATCCATACCTAGAGTAATCATCTGTGAATGTGATAAAATATCCGTACCCTCCTCTTACTTGAACATTCATTATTCCACATACATTTGCGTGAACCAGCTCAAGCAAGTCACCAACCCTGTTGCCTTTACTCTTAAAACCAGACTTGGTCATTTTACCTTCTATGCTGGATTAGCAGACTGGTAAGGACTTCAAGTCCAAAGGGTGTAACAGTTTATGTTTTACCAGTCCCTGGATCATGTTCAAATTAATGTGACTTAGACATTAGTGTCATGTGAAGGCATTATCCTTTTCAGGGTGTTTTTTTAAGAGATTCAACAAGTGAGCTTGTGTTAGATTTATTCGAAAAATTATCAGAGTTTTGATTAGGAAATAACATGAATAAACCATCTACACATGTACCCTCGCAAATAAACAATTTATTTCACGGAATAACAAGTTCAGAACCAAAATTAATTGAATAACCATTATTCACTAAACGAGGCACAAAAATCAAATTCCTGAGTAATGCAGGTACAAACAAACTGTCCTTCAAAATCAAAACCCTACCACTAAAAACTAAGCTGACATGTCCTACTCCTAAGACCTCAACTCTTGTACCATCTCCAACCGTCAGGTACACCTATCCATCAAGCAGCTTCCTTGTTAGCTTAAGTCCTGGTAACATATTATAGACATGGTCAATTGAACCTGAGTCCACACACTTTGAACCTGGTGGACTCTCAACTATGCATGGCTCAACTAAGTGAGATATCAACATACCTTCACTAAATGGTTTGCTAGTCTTGGCAGGAAGGGTAGCTTAATATCTTGTGCAGTTCCTCTTTTAATGGCCCATTTTTCTGCAAAAGAAACACTTTCCCTTGGCTAGTTTTTTATTAGGTCTAGTTGCGACACTAGCAACCTTTCTTTTCCCCTTCTTTCCAGTCGAACCATTAGATTGCTTACTCCCATTAATCCTTGATGCTTGGGTCAAGTGGACACTCCCTTGGGCCAACATCATACCCTCCGTAACTTGGAGCTCCTTCATAACTCAGGTAATTAATAATCTTTACTATTCATTATGTAATTAAGCCAAAACTAGGTGAATAAACCGAACGAAAAATTGAGGATGATGTCTTGCTAAGACTGACTGTCAGTCTTAGCACCAAAAATTTCCAACTCAAATAAACATACCATCATCTTCATGAAGTGTTCCTAAACTGGGGTTACTTCTGACATTCTCATATTGAAAAGCTTCCTCATCAGCTCTGGCCTAGCTACCCTAACATTTTCTTTAAATGTTTGACCATCTCAGTTGTTATTTCCATCTCAAGCATCTAATGCTTGAGAACATTTGACACAGAGGCCAAAATGAAGCATCTGGCTAACTCTTTAGCCCTATGCCGAAGTTTGTGACGCTCTTTAATAGCAGTAGTGGAATTAGCAATAGGCCCTGTAGGACGGGCATCAATGAGAACAAACTTGTGACCCTCGTGCAGTAATACAATGTCCAACTTCATTTTCCAAGTAAATAATTAGATCCAGTAAAGTCGCAAACATTTGTGTAACCTTAAATCATGAGTTATGTATCCATAAAACTAAACTATCATGAATGCAATGATAACCCAAACACACCACTCCTTACTCTCCAGAAGCGAGGCTGTACGAAATTAGTTTGGATAACAACTATTCTCAATTAACATGCTTTCTTATGACTTTTACTAAACATGATTAACCCATCACTTTTCCTTACTCTCTAATGTAACACAGCAGAGCTCCTCAGGGAGACTAGTGCACCATGCTAGTCAAGCGCAAATCATTACCTAAACCTCCATACAAATACAGTAAAGCTCCACAGTAACATGGTCGCGTCGCCTCTTTGCATTTCAGTTTATCCTATTAGAAGTCTAACCTTGTAACCTACAAACCGATACCCTCAGTGGGGAGTGATGTTGATTCACTATACCACTAGACTGGTAATGGGGACCGTGAGATCTCAACCATGGAACCTCGCTCCCACTTGAATTTTATAAACTAGTGGCTTTATTTAAATTGTATTTACAACTAGATTATCTTATAATCTATGTTAGAATCACATTCTAAAATAGATTAAATAAATAACTAAATTAATTTATTAAAATAGTACCGATGTCTACACGTCCCAAAAGAAATTTTTAATGACACCTCATTGCTGACGTCAACACTGCCACCGCTACTGCTGATGTCAACCGCTGACATCAGATTCAAATATGCGAAATCACATCATATATATACAAAAAAATAAATAAGTCAAAATTCAAAATCTACTAATCTGAATTAATCATTTAATTCAATCGTGATTACTATTAAAATTAAATCGACAAGTCTAACCATTATTAAACAACTTTTAATAACATGTCATGATTTTCCTTTTTCCTTTAATAAGATCTCTATTTTATTTATTTCAATTTATTATGCCTATCATGTTCATTATAAATGTAATCAAAGGCTAGCCTTGATACTGATTGTTGGGACATATTTAAAAATATTCCCTAAGTTAATCTAAGTAACGCAGCGGAACTATTTAAAATTTTTAATTTTAAACCTATTATCGGCTTAGAATTCCTAATTCTAAATCTATAGATTTAAATTCCTAATTTAAAACCTACATGCCTCTACTTTAATACATTCATAATAACGACATAAATAACTAGCATAATAAATACTGTAAATAAATAGAAAAGTGAAAACTAAAGAAAAAGGAAAGAAGAATACTTGGATGTAGACCGCAGTGCCGCTCTAAGAAAATAACCGAGACCCGGAGACCTTCTAAGCAATCTCCTGAAAACACTCGGAGTGTGGGCTTCAAAAAATATTAACGAAAGGAAAACTTTCCATGAAAACTTCTCCTCTTTTAGTTTTCTGAAAGTCAATACTTTTAGAAATCTGAAAGTCAATACGTTTAGAAAACTATTTTAATTTTTATTGATGCTAAACCTTATTCCATGACCCCTATTTATAGTAGGTTACTAGAATATAAAAAAGCTCATATATCAATGTGGGATTAAAAACTTAAGCCAAAAACAACATCATTACAGCTCGGGAAGAGTTCACACATGGGCCAGCGAAAAAATGACACGTGGTGCACCTTAATTGGTCCGCGCCCAGAGGGGCAGATCACCCCACTGGGGTGTCCCAAAGTGTGTCCGCCCTTGAAGGCGCAGATTGTCCCTTAGGACCACCCAACGCATGACACATGTCGCACGCTGGTTGGTCTAATGCGAAGTACACAAATTGCCGCATTTTTTTGGCTGTTTTTCTCTCTCTTTTTTTTTTTTTTTTTTTGCTTTTGTTTCCCACATGTAAAAATTCATCTTATGAACTTATTTTAACAAAATAATTTTATTCCATAGCTTTAATTTTATTCATCTAATGAATACTATTTACCAAAATTAAATTTACTCATTCAATGAATTCTTTCAATATTTTTCAATGATGTAAAATTAGAGGCTCGCGGAGGGACCTCAAGCACAATTTAGATCTAGCTTCAAACAGGTTAAATTAATCATCATCTCAATATAAAATTTAATTACCATTTAATAGGACTTAATTCTATTAAATAAGTCCCACTGCACTCTAGAGTTAAATTATTATTTGATAATTCCCAATTAGAATATATCGACAACAACAACTTCTCTATTAGATATCCAAGAGAAAAATAACTATGACTACTACCATTATTTTTTCATAGATTTTTCATTGGTCCGCGACTCGCCCTTTTTCGAATAATTCATTATACTTGATCAAATTTACAATATAAATTCCAAATGTCAAACACTTGAAACACTTTGGCCAAAGTTTCCGAATTAATTCAAACATTTGTGAATCAACTAAGGGGACATCTGTATATCGTAAGAGATTATAGATTCTATATTGAATACCTGACCCTAGTCGCACTATGCCGTTACCCAATTCACGTAGGACTTCGGTCATTTATAGAGACTATACTTATAGTACACCAAGATAACTTACATTCCATGCACAAGTTCAAAATACTCTCAGAATTTAGAGTCATTGTTTAAACAGCACATCATGAATCACTCATTTCCAATAGTAGTCTAAAAACAAGTAACTCATTTGGTCCAACTCAGTGTATTAATCTTATTGCACATACCAGCATAACACTTTTGGATCATCATCTACATGACCAAGACAGGCCATCTAAAGCGTCACGTTATAGCCTTAGCAGACAAGTGGTCCAAACCTATCACTGACTACGAATTTTTCAAATAACATTTCATTCCATTTGTTTCACGTCTATTTGTTGAATAATCTCATTGTCCATCTAGAACAAACATGTAAATGTAGTTTGAGGACTGGATCCATCTCATGAATGTCACTTAAAAGAAAATCACATGCAATATATAAACTCACTTACCCAAATATAACGAAAAACAACCAAAATTAAATTTCATTCCTAAATAAAGCAATATGTACATGATAAATTTGGAATTTCAAGACACTGTTCCTAATAGAGGTAGCGCTTACCATCTTAAGGTTGCTTTTTTCATTACCCATTTGCATTATTGTTCCAACAATTTAAGTCGTTTAGGAAAATGAGTAATCAAAATATGCTAAAGCTAGTTTTATTATTCTCAACATGCCGAAACCTTAACCTTTGTATGGAAAAAACTATAAAATAAGGTTCAATAAGATGGAGTTTTTCATTTTTGAAATCAATGTCCATTATACCTTCTCAAACAACAAAGTGCCTGGTAGGTTGAATTAATACTTCAAAAAGACAATCGGACCCTGTAAGGAAATGTTGTTGCGCTATATGACCTCCCCACTATAAGAAGAAAAATGGTAAGGAAATTTGGAAGGCCTTGCATAATAAATATGGTTTAGATGATAGCGTTGCTATGAAGTATGTTTTCTCCAAGTGAATGTCCGTCACCATGACTAGCTATAAACCAAAGCTTGACCAAATTCATGAGAGTGAAAACTTATGCGCTAACATCCTTAGCAAGGGAAATGAAAGGTTTATGAGACATTTCAAGCGAACTATCTAATTTAAAAATTACCTCCCTCTTAGGATAACTTTAAGACTCAGTTAAACAAAAAAAAAAAGGCATCATCATGCAAGAGTTAGTTTTCCACATTAACTTGGAGGACCAAAACCACGAGTAAATGATAGAGAAATCCTTTGAGCACTGTTCTTTGTGTGCTAACCTTGTTGAATGAAGGAGTACATGAAAATTTTGGTAGGTACATGAAACCATGGAACAAAGGGCTTTCCAATTTCTAGACGAGTGGCTCAACTCGAACTCAAAGCAGAAATTGTTCCCGTGGGAAGAGGCCCTAAAAAACTTGAGGGTAGCCAAAAATGAGTCAAGGAAGCATATAAAACCCATAGCAAGATAGGCCATACCTTGAGAGACTACAAAAATCGATTGGATTGAGAAAGCCGAAAGAACGGGAAACACTGTCATGATCCTAGCCATGACATGGTCCAACGCATTAGCTAAGACAACTAACAATAAAAAAAATATAATAATAATAAGTCAATTTTTAGAGGTTGTTAAGGAGGACCAAGCAATCGGGTCAAGACAGGGTTTGGGTCACAGCCGGGTACGCACCAGGGTCCAGGAGTAGCGGCCAGGACCAAGTCAGGGTCACAGAGGTTCGATGTCAGGGTTGGACCAGGTCGCAGCCAGACAATGCAAAGGGACAGCTAGGCAGTGTCACAGGGTCGGTCCGCAGCGTCCGTGAGCCCAGTCCAGGCACTCGACAGTGTGAAAGGGCTGGCCTTCAGCTTCAACCGATCTGTCAAGTGCTCCAACAACTCCTATGGCATGCCTACATCTGGAAGAGTCTAGAATAATCTGGAAAAGGGCCAAGTTGGACGCTCCTCCAACCACTTTTCCCGCCAACTATTTGAATAATCCCCTTTTCCCTCCATTATTTGAATTGTTGTTATTTCTAGCCATTTTTGCTTGAATAATTCATATTTGTAATAGCTTAGGAAGCTTCTAGATTTAATTGTTAGAGCTCTATAAATAGAAGGGAAAAGTACTTGTAAAGATATAAAAAAAGTTTCCAAGGAATGAAATACAAAGAATTCAAGAGTATCACTCTTAGATTTTCTCATCTAATAATTTCTCTTTCTTCCCTCATCTAACTTCTAATTCTTTCTCATCCAAATCTAAATTCTAACTTTCTCATCTAAAAATCTATCTCAATTTCTATATCTCTTCTCAACTCTCCAAATTCTATGTTCCTCAATTCAATTCTTCAGTTATTCACGTTCCTAATCCTATCACAAATTCAAGGATCGTGACAAGTGGTATCAGAGCCATCTACGATCAAAGGCTCGTTAAAAAATCGTACGTTAACAAAAAAAAAAAAAAAAAAAATTTTCGCTGCACTATTCATTCTTATTGATCACATTCGAGCTTCACAATCAATCTGGCCATCACTAGAAGCTACCATGCTTCCTTGACGATGTCTTCATTCGAAGAGACCAATGCAACTCAAGAGAGAATCGCAGTCATTGAAAAACGCCTTGATGTTATGACTCGCACATGGCAACAAGACCAAGCCAAGGATAGGGAGGAGCAGCACCTCATCAATGAAAGGTTGGAGTCGGGAATGACAGAGGTTAAAGCTTTAGTAGATGCTGTGGAAGAAATCATTAAAGGACTACAACAAACAATCCAGAGAATGGAGAAAAGGCCAGAGGTAGAGCCCGAAGTAGCACTGCCAGTTGTACCGCACCAAGAAACAGGAGGTTCCGGAAACTATGTGAGACTTGGAGTCCAAGGATTGATTCCACCACCTCAACAAGATCCAAGAGAAGACCGAAGCCACTCATGCAACAATGAGAAGGGAGACCACAGCCGCGACAATGGAAGCAATAGGTCAGGTACTGTGCGCCATACACCGAAACTAGATTTACCAAGGTTTGACGACACTAACCCGAGGGCGTGGATCAAAAAGTGTCTCAAGTACTTCCGTTGGTACCACGTTCCAGTGGACAAATTGGTGGAATACGCTTCAAGTCATCTCCATGACTTGGGAGATTCTTGGTTCCACGCTTTGGAATTGAGGCATCCACTCATGACATGGCAATTCTTCGTGGACGAATTATGCAAAAGGTTTGGGGACCGTACTCTACAAGACGTTGTGGAAGAATTTACTAAAATGGCTCAAACCGGATTCGTGGAGGACTATGTCACTCGCTTTGAGGAATTAAAAAGCTGGATGTTGATCTACCATTCAACCTTGAGTGAAGATTACTTTGTTTTGAGCTTCATTAGCGGATTAAAATCGGCAATGAGAGCTATTATTAAGGCCGGTAAGGCACCTGACTTGAGTACCGCATTTGAACAAGCAAGACTGCAGGAAATCGCAATGGAGGAACTGAAAATCCTCATGCAGCCCATGCACCTCCTAGTTCAGCCACGCAGGGAAGATACCGTGTCTCGGACCGTAGTGACCAACCTGATCCAGCTGCCGCAACAGTCCGCCAGCTCAGGGGTCAAACCAGCCATGTCCAAGGTAGGGCAAACCGTGTCAACCGGGTCCTCACAACCAGGGTGCGACTACGGGAAATGTTATAGATGTCAGGAACGTTATTTTCCAGGACATCGATGTAAAGAAAAGCAATTAAACAGCATGAATGGCATGGTGGACATAAAAGGGCAAGAGATGGACCATGAGGACGAGGAGGAATTTCAAGGCGAGGAAATGGAAGTTTCACTTTGTGCCTTGGAGGGTAATGTCATGCTTAACACTTTCAAATTGAAGGGAAGCATTAAATGAATACCTATGACGATCTTGGTGGATAGCGGAAGCACTCATAGCTTCATTGACGAGAACTTGGCTAAGAAACTGAAATTACCAACCCTACCGAAAGCCGTAATGACAGTAATAGCGGCAAACGGTGAGGTTCTAATGAGTTACTTAAGTTGTCCAAGGGTCGGGTGGAAGGTACAAGGCCAAACATTCGAAGATGACTTTCGGGCACTGAAGCTACGGGGAAGCAACATGATCCTTGGAGTAGATTCGCTCCAAAAACACGGGCCAATAACATTTGACTTCAAGGCACTTGAGTTCGCATGCTACCAGGAAGGAAAGGAAATCCAGCTTCGAGGAATAAAGAAGAAAGCTACCGTAAATACATTAACCAGACAAAACATAGCCAAAGCCATCAAAAATAAAGTAGGACAACTAGTAGACCGATTTAAAAAGACAAGAGAAGAAGTTGTTAAAATTGAGCCCATGGACATTCTGGAATGCCGTTGGATCAAACGCAATGGAAGAAGAGTGCGTCAAGTCTTAGTGCAATGGGCTAACTGGACTAAGGAGACATGGGAAGACTTGTCCGAGATTCGGAAGCAATTTCCTGACTTCAATCCTTGAGGACAAGGATTAATCCGAGAGGGCGGCAATGTCATGATCCTAGCCATGACATGGTCCAACGCATTAGCTAGGACAACTAACAATAAAAAAAAAAATATAATAATATTAAGTCGTTTTTTAGAGGTTGTTAAGGAGGGCCAAGCAACCAGGTCAAGACAGGGTTTGGGTCGCAGCCGGGTACGCACCAGGGTCCAGGAGTCGCGGCCAGGACCAAGTCAGGGTCGCAGAGGTTCGATGTCAGGGTCGGACCAGGTCGCAGCCAGACAATGCAAAGGGACAGCCAGGCAGTGTCACAGGGTCGGTCCGCAGCATCCGTGAGCCCAGCCCAGGCACCCGACAGTGTGAAAGGGCTGGCCTTCAGCTTCAACCGATTTGTCAAGTGCTCCAGCTGCTCCTAAGGCACGCCTACATCTGGAAGAGTCTAGAATAATCTGGAAAAGAGCCAAGTTGGACTCTCCTCCAATCACGTTTCCCACCAACTATTTGAATAATCCCCTTTTCCCTCCATTATTTGAATTGTTGTTATTTCCCGTCATTTTTACTTGAATAATTCATATTTGTAATAGCTTAGAAAGCTTCTAGATTTAATTGTTAGAGCTCTATAAATAGAAGGGAAAAGTACTTGTAAAGATATAAAAAAAGTTTCCAAGGAATGAAATACAAAGAATTCAAGGGTATCACTCTTAGATTTTCTCATCTAATAATTTCTCTTTCTTCCCTCATCTAACTTCTAATTCTTTCTCATCCAAATCTGAATTCTAACTCTTTCTCATCTAAAAATCTATCTCAATTTCTATATCTCATCTCAACTCTCCAAATTCTATGTTCCTCAATTCAATTCTTCAATTATTCACGTTCCTAATCCTATCACAAATTCAAGGATCGTGACAAACATGGACCAACCTCTGTGAGCAAAAATGTGTTTATTTCCATGACCTTTGAGGTGAATATGGTTGGGAACATGGTCAAGTGGAATGTTGATACTAGTGCCATGAGGCACATCTACACCAATAAGGACATGTTCTATGGGTATGTGAAAGCAAATGTGGGGGACTATGTATTCACGGGCAATTCCAGTTCAGTCCTGATACGTGGCAAGATGGTCTTTATGAAACTCAAATTTGGAAAATATGCCTTCGCAGAATGTGTTTCATGTTCCTAACTTGTGTATAAACTTAGTTTTTGGTGCATTATTGTGTTATGTTTTTAATCGTTGTAATTTAATTAAGTAATTGGCGGGCTTAAGTAATGGTTTAGGCGGGACAGTTAGTTGGTTAGTTGCTGCTGCAGGGTTCTGGCGGGAAGACTCAGCTCGTGGAGTTGTGTTTCTCTAGCTCTATAAATAAGATCCGATACTTGTAAGTACACTATCCAATGAAATACATACTAATCCTTGTGATTAAAAATTCTTTCTCTCATCTTAACTCTTCTATTTTCTCATCTCCTTCACTTCTTTCTCATCCCAAATTCTATTGATTCTTAGGTTAAGTTCAAGATTTAATCTAGAACTTAACAATTGGTATCAGAGCTTCGTTCGATTTTCAAATTTAATGGAGACAAATGACGATCCCTTGATCAGTGGGATCCTCACCAGATCTGCAGCATCACGGGCAGCCAATAGAGCAACCATTGCTATTGTTGATGGCAGTAGCGATGCAACTGAACAAGAAACGGTGACAAGAGATCAATTGGACAGTAAATTTGAATCAATGCTTGCTCGATTCCCGCAAGTAGTCACTGGATTGATACCTCAACAGATTGAGGAAAAAGTTGATCAACGAATTCAGCAGGTTGAGGCTAAGATCACAGATCAGGTCGCACAGAATTCTCAGAATCTGGAGGAGAAGATTGTCCAACGATTCGAACAACAAATGCAGCAGCTTGAATCAAAGCTCACTGAGAATCGAGAGCAGATCAGAAGGGCAAATCCTCATCCATTATTACCTACTAGCTTCATGAAGGCAACTCAGCCAATGAGGTCCATCAATGAGGATGGACAGAACATCCAAAATGCAGGTGGGAAGACTGGTGTTAATGAAAAGAGTTCAGATCGTGACCAGGAGGTGTTGAATTCTGGTGAGAGGCAAGGAACCATTAGCCGGTGCTACCTCAATCTTCAAATTGGAATGCAGGAACTGGACCACGAGTAACCGATCTGGACAGACCTCCTGATCAATCATTACAGCAGTGTTCAGGGAGCAACGAGGAGTCCTCCAACACCAAGAATCATAGCCATAGACAGCCTCGAGTGCAGATCGAGGCATTTGAAGGGAAACAACCTCATTCATGGCTAAGGAGGTGTGAACGTTACTTCCATTTTTATCACATTGATGAATCGGAAAAAGTGCAAATCGCGGCTGTTCATTTGCTTGGGGACCATGAGGTATGGTTCTATAGCTTGTTGAGAAGTAGACCTTTCATTACTTGGAATGACTTTGCTAGATCCTTATGTTCTCGCTATAGTGAAGAAGATGATAGTGATATAGTGGATAAATTCAATAAGGTTAAGCAAGAGACGACTGTGAAGGATTACATGACTAGATTTGAGAATCTAAGAGCTAGCATTGTGAATGAAATTGAGGCTTCTGAATCTTATTATGTAGCTGCTTTCATTAGTGGGTTAAAGCCTAAGCTAAAGAATATGGTTAAGGCTTTGGATCCGATTGATTTGTCCATGGCTTTTGCTAAAGCCAAGCTCTATGAGGCAACCGGATTGGCATCCAGTGATGTAACCAGGTCTCGTTGTAATAGCTCACAGCTGCAACAGGGAAAACCCAAGACATTTAGAAATGAAGGCAAGCAGCAACAGAAACTGTGTTATCGTTGCAATCAACCTTATCAATTTGGCCACAAGTGTAATCCCAAGTACCTCATGTCTGCTGAAGGTACTAAGGTTGGGGAACTCTCTAATGAAGAAGAAATTGATGAGGATAATACTAATTCTGAGCAAGAAATTGAAGAGGAGTTAGATGAAGCAGCAGTGGAAATTTCAGTAAAGGCCTTAAACGGTAATGGGGCTCATAGCACAATCCGGATCAAAGGGAAGGCTGGGAAAAGGTCCATTGTCATTCTCATTGATAGTGGAAGCACTCATAGCTTCATTGATCCTAAAGTTGTCAAGAAGGTGGGCCGCGAGGTGATACAAACTCATCCACTCGCTGTGACAGTGGCTGATGGCAAAACTGTCATGACTCAGAACAAATGCAAGGGATTTTCTGGCTGATGCAGGACCGAAAGTTCCAGTATGACTTCAGAATCTTGCCTTTGGGAGGGTGTGACATGGTGCTTGGGGTGGATTGGATGAGGACTTTCAGTCCAGTGCTGTTTGATTATGCCAACCTCACAGTCTCATTTGAAGTGCAAGGTTCGAAAGTTACACTACAAGGCATTGCGGAATAGGCTCAACTGCAAGTAATTAAAGGAAGCAAGATGAAGACAGGGCTTCAAGGCTGTGCTTACCAGTGGGTAGGCCAATTATTTGCCATATCTTCAGTAGAGTTGATCAGCATAACAGAACCGACAGTGCAGTTTCTGGTTACTGAATTCAGTGATGTCTTTGAAGTGCCTAGGTCCTTGCCTCCAAGAGGAGTTTGGATCACGAAATACCTCTCAAAGAGGGTGCTGCACCGGTGAAGATAAGGCCTTATAGATATCCCCATGCTCAAAAGACAGAAATTGAAAGACAGGTAGAGGAGTTACTTAAGACAAACTTCATTCGAGCCAGCCATAGTCCTTTTGCCTCTCCGATCAATCTTGTCAAGAAGAAGGATGGTTCAGCTCGTATGTGTATTGATTATAGGAAACTTAACTCTATGACTGTGAAGGACAAGTTTCCCATACGAGTTATAGATGATTTGTTGGATGAATTACAAGGAGCCCGAGTTTTTTCCAAGTTGGATTTGCGGCAAGGTTATCATCAGATCAGGGTGGGTGAGCATGATGTGTATAAGACTGCTTTCCGGACGCATCATGGACATTCTGAATTTGTGGTTATGCCTTTTGGCTTGACCAACGCACCAGCTACATTTCAGGCTCTAATGAATGATGTTTACAAGTAATTTCTTAGGAAATTTGTATTGGTTTTCTTCGATGACATCCTCATTTATAGTGCATCATTTGAAGAGCATTTGAAGCATCTAAGAGAGGTATTTTTGGTCATGCGCAAGCACAAATTGTATGCTAAGTTGGTCAAGTGTTCATTTGCTCAGACACATCTGGAATATTTAGGCCTTGTGATCTCTTGTAATGGAGTTGCAACCGATCCTTCAAAGGTACAAGCCATGAGAGAATGGGCTGTTCCGATCACATTGAAACAATTGAGGGGATTTTTTGGGTTAACTGGCTATTACCGCAAGTTTGTAGCTAACTATGGAGCCTTAGCCAAGCCTCTAACAGATTTACTAAAGAAGGACTCCTTCAAATGGCCAGAAGAAGCTCAAAAGGCCTTCGATTCTCTCAAAACTGCAATGTGCAGAGCTCCTGTTTTAGCTATGCCGGATTTCTCTTCAAGCTTCATCCGGGAGACAGATGCAAGTGGAAGTGGTATTGAGGCAGTATTGTGTCAAGCTGGGAGACCTATAGCATATCTTAGCCAAGCCTTGAGTGCAAAACACCAAGCTCTTTCCACTTATGAGAAAGAGTACCTTGCAATATTACTTGCGATGGATAAGTGGAGGCATTACCTAGATGGGCATCATTTCATCATTAAGACTGATCATCAAAGCCTCAAACACTTATTAGAGCGGAAGATTGTCACAAGGATCCAAAGGAAATGGCTAATGAAGATGTTGGGGCTGAATTATGATATTGAATACAGAAAAGGCAGAGAAAACTGGGCAGCAGATGCACTGTCACGCAGGTTTGAGGGGCACGAGCAGGGTTCCCTTGGGGCTATTACCATGATTTCTCCTGCTTGGATGGAAGAGCTACACTAGTCCTATGAGAATGACTCGTTTGCACAGGAATGTATAGCTGCAGCAAGTATTGGCAAGGGGTGCAATCTGGCTACTGGAACAGTCATTTCTGTAACCCGAGGAGTGATCAGAATCCAAGGGAAGCTGTACGTGGGCAAATCTACTGATCTTAGACACCAAGTCATCAGTGCTGCTCATGATTCTTCATGGGGAGGACACTCAGGCATGGAAGGGACATATTAGAGGCTGAAGTTTCATTTCTGCTGGCCCAGCTTAAAGAAGGAAGTTACTAGCTTTGTGCAAGGTTGTGAGGTTTGCCAACAAACCAAACTTGGTGATCATAGATACCAAGGGCTACTCCAGCCCTTGCTGGTTCCTGATGGTGTATGGCAACACATAAGCATGGATTTCATTGAGGGGTTACCTAAATCAGAGGGGAAAGAGGTAATTTGGGTAGTTGTTGATCGGTTCACCAAATCTGGGCACTTCATTGCACTGGCAAGACCTGCCACTGCAGAAAAGCTTGCTCGTGTATTCTTAGACAACATCTACAAGCTACATGGGCTGCCCCAATCCATAATTTCTGATAGAGACAAACTCTTCACAAGCCGGTTCTGAAAGGAGTTGTTTAGGCTCTTGGGAACGACCTTGGCTCTTAGTTCATCTTATCACCCTCAAACCGATGGTCAAACGGAGAGGGTTAACCAATGCATTGAACAATACCTCAGGAGCATGATATTTAGTCATCCCAAGGTGTGGGGAAGATGGCTCTCCTTGGCCGAATTCTGGTACAATACTCACTTCCACTCTTCACTAGGCCCAACTCCCTTTAGACCCTTATTTGGGTATGATACACCCTCTCCTTTTGGTTTGCAAGGAGTGGAGACACAAATGGGGGTAGTGACTGACCTCTTACAGTAGAGGAAGCATGTGTTACAGCAGCTAAAGCAGAATCTCAGTCAATCACAGGCTCGAATGAAATGGTATGCTGATAGGAAGAGAGTTGATAGAAATTTCGAGGTGGGACACATGGTATACTTGAAATTACAGCCTTATCAACAGTCCACAGCAGTAGTAAGAAGGAATGTCAAGCTTTGTGCATGGTTCTTTGGGCCATATAAGGCCTTGGAAAGGATTGGCCAAGTGGCATACAAGCTAGAGCTTCCTCCCGATTCATTTATTCATCTTGTTTTTCATGTTTCTCTTCTTAAGAAGCAGGTTAAACGTGATCACAAGGTTTCTGCAGCACCTCCAGAGGTTGGAAAGAATGGTTCTCTGATCTTACAGCCAGCAGCAGTGGTCGAAGCTGCACACACCAACTCCAATGACAAGAACAAGCAGCAAATTCAAGTTAATTGGTGCAATTTGGACCAAGTTTTCACCACATGGGAAGATAAAAGTTTTTTGTTAAGTCAATTTCCTTCTTTTATTTCTTGAGGACAAGAAAATTGTAAGGGGAGGGGATTGTTATGTTTTTAATCGTTGTAATTCAATTAAGTAATTGGCGAGCTTAAGTAATGGTTTAGGCGGGAAAGTTAATTGGTTAGTTGCTGCTGCAGGGTTCTGGCGGGAAGACTCAGCTCGTGGAGTTGTGTTTCTCTAGCTCTATAAATAAGATCCGATACTTGTAATTACACTATCCAATGAAATACATACTAATCCTTGTGATTAAAACTTCTTTCTCTCATCTTAACTCTTCTATTTTCTCATCTCCTTCACTTCTTTCTCATCCCAAATTCTATTGATTCTTAGGTTAAGTTCAAGATTTAATCTAGAACTTAACATATTGAAGAAAGTTGGTTTTAAATTGACATTCGCATATGATACACTTGTTATCACAAAGAACACAAACTTCGTTGAGAAGGTCGTTTGTAATGGGGGTTTGTTTGCACTTGATGTTGAAATTGACATGAATAAAATTACATCTACTTTTGCTTATATCACTGATTCTTTAGATCTGTGGCATGCTAGGCTCGGACATGCGAATTATAATTTGGTTAAAAAACTAGAATAAATAAACTTAATTTCAAATTGTAAGAATATTATAAATGTGAAATATGCGTTAAGGACAAGCATCCTAAAAATCTCTTTAACAAGTCAACAGAAAAAACATCTAGCCTACTCAAACTCGTACACAGTGACCTAGTTGATTTTAAGATCACCATGAGTATAGGTGGCAAGATGTATTACGATACTTTGATCAATGGCCACTCAAGATTCAGGCGTATCACTTGAGTAAGAAAGATGAGGCCAAGTAGATATTCCTCAAATATAAAGCAGAAGTCGAAAACCAATTAGACCCGTACGATCAAGAGGATTAGGTCTGATAGAAGCAGTCGGTATGATACCACCTTCCTTATGAGACATTGTGAATTATAGCATAATTCACAAATTAACATCCCTTTATAGATATGATGAATGTTATGAAAATTACCTCCAAATTACCCTTGAGCTTGTGGGGTTTTTTTTTTTTTTTTTTTCCCCTTCCTTTTTTTTTGGGGGGGGGGGGGGGGGGGGGGGGGGGGGGGGGTGTGGTGTGTTAATAGAGTTCTATGTAGAAGGTTAAATAAAACACCTTATGAATTGTGGAAAGGTAATATACCTAACCTTCAATACCTCAAAGTGTGGGAGTATCTACCTAAGTTGGGGTTCATGAATATAAAAGAAGATAGGTCCTAAAACTATAAATGTTGTCTTCATTGGGTTTATTGTGAATACTGTTGCATATATATTCATGCTAATTGATGACTCGAGTCCTAGACTAGATAAAATTATGGAATCTCGTGATGTTAAACATTCAAACATGCTTTTCCTACGGCAAAATTGTATGCATGTTTCGTTGCTTGTTTCCTTGGCTTTTACATCTACTAATTCATCTAGTCACTCACCCCTTAAACTCGAGGTTGAGCACTTAGGAGAAGTAAGAGGGCTCAAACTAAGACTAGTTTTTGACCTGACTTTATCACTGCTTTCTTATCTAAGCATCTTGATTTTAATGAGGATATCATTAATGGATTCATGTTACAGGAAGACCTTAAAATATATAATTAGACCATGAGATTTATAGATGCTCCACTTTAGAGAGAGGCCATCACTAACACGTGATTGTTACTGGACCTTCCTAGAGGATGCAAACCCATGGGGTGTAAAGAGGTGTTTAACAAAAAATGAGGACTGATGGGTGCATTGATAAATTTAAAACCAAATTAATGGCTAAGAGGTACACACAAAAATAACGAATATACTTATTTGATACTCATTCACTCGTAACTAATATTACCACCGTGAGACCTTTAACAACTCTAGCGCCCTTCCATGACCTAGTGGTGCACCAAATGGTTGTTAAAACCATTATCTTGAATGATGACCTTAAGGAGGAATTATATAATGGAAAAACCTAAGGGGTTTGAGATTCTCGTATGGAGCATAAAGTGAGTAGGCTTATAAAATCCTTGTAGTCTTAAAGAAGCTCCCAAACAATCAAATATTTGATTTCATTTTGGTTACACATGATTTTGTTATGAATAGTGGTGATGCATGTGTATACAGATAATAGTGGTTGTGTGATTATATGATTGTATGTTGATGGTGTACTTATTTTTGGCACAAGTGTGAATGCTATAAATGCTAAAAAATTCATGCTTTGATATGAAAGGCCAGTGCAGGCATTTTTGGTACTGGGCGTGAAAATAACTAGATCACCTGAGGGTTTAACTCTTAGTCAGACCAGTGCATGGAAAAATATATTGACAGAGTTTCGTCATTATGAAAACACTGTTGCTATCGTTCCATATGATTCTAATGTTCACTTGAAAAGAACATAGGTGATAGTATATCACAATTTGAATATGAAAAGATTACTGGGAGCATAATGTTTTTTGATGAATAATATTGCCTATTTCATTAGTAGATTGCATTGTTATACCCGTAGCCCAAGGGATGAGTATTGGGGTGCTCTAATTAGACCGATGAGGTATCTTTCGGGTAATATGAACTAGGGTATGCATTATAAATGATTCCTAGTTACATTAGAGGGATACTATGATGCCAATTGAGATATCTGATAGTAATGAGATTAACTCTACTGGTGGCTATGTTTTATGCTTGCTAACAATGTTGTATCCTTGAAATCTTGTACATAAACTTAAATTTCTAAATCAACTATAGAATCTGAGTATATTGCTCCAAAGATGGCAGGTTTGGAAGTTGAATAGACGAGGAATGTGTTAGGAGACATTCCATTGCAGGGAAAGCCCACACCTTTAGTCTCGATGCATTATGACTCATGAGCGGCCATCGGAATGGCACAGAGTGAGGTGTATGATGGCAAGCACATGCATATTCGCCTGAGGCATGGTGTTGCGAGGCACCTGATTATGAACATTATGGTCTCACTCGAGTTCACAAAGAGAGAAACAATTTGGCAAATCTTCTCACTAAAAGCCTTTCTAAGAAGGCGGTATACGATAAAGCGGAAAGAATGAGGCTTAAGCCCACTTGTGTGTCTTAATCTCGATGGACACCTGTCATTGTAGTTATTCTCGATGTTCAATGCTTCAAACGAAGTGGAGGTCAAGAAAATGTGATTAAGCCACCTGGCCTCTTTTGAAATAATGATGCTTTGTTGCTCACGGATCTGTTAAATCTATTATACATCCAAATCATAAAGTGCGTTTCAACCTCGAGAACCAACATGAAGTGGGTGTGTGTGTTTTTCACAATGACTACTCAGGCTCAAGACTATGTTCACCTATGGTGATTGTAGGACATGCATACTCACTAGGCGCCAGTTTAAGTCTAGAAGGTATTAGTATCGTAAGTCTGGGTTTCATTGCTCAGTAACATCTTTTCTTTCTTTTTTCTCAAAATTGAATCATGTGAGAAATTCTAGGGATTTGGGATTTTATGTAATTCAATTTTGTTCATCTTGATCCCACATAGAAAATATACTTTATATACCTCCTCTTTTAACTTGGTAAAGTGCTGTGGGTCTAGAGCAGGTTTAGTAGGCCACATGCCATCGTGCCGGGCCAAGGCAAAGCATCATATCGCATCACGATGTGGTGAGGACATTTTCAAACCCGAACATTTATTTTTACTGTTATTTTGTTTTTAGTCATTGTGACAGGTTCGAGCTTAAGGCTGCAAACTCAAGCTCGAGATACGCGTGTTGACTGTTTCAATGCCCATTTCCAACATATCCGCACTTTTCCTGTTTAAGCTGGAATCTTCTTTCCTCCATTTCCACCCACGTTTCCATATTGAGGCTGGATTTTTCCTCCCACTTTCCTTAACTGACGTTACTCAAATGTTGGAATGTTGCCTATAAATAGAGTTCCTTGGGAAGTCATTTCAAATACAGAAAACAATGAAATGCTCATCTCCTTACTTCTCACTGGGTTTCTCTATTCTTCTGTTGCTGAGCAAGTTGGGGCATACTCCAACCCATCACCCCGAGAGTGCACTCCTGCTGTGGTTGTTAAGTTACCTCTGGGAATCAAACTGCCTAACGATCCCGTTTGATCCTGTGTGGGAGCATAAATGACTTAAAGTAATTGTGACCTCTACAATGCGGAAACTTCCTTCTATTCGATCTTTCCTCTTTGCATCTCTTTCATTCAATCATTTAATTATCATGTCTCGAGTCAATTTGCCCAAGGGCAGATCCACAGTAGTGGCACCAGGGGGGTTGAATCTCAAGTATTAGTTGTGACTTATTATAATTTTTAAATATAGGTATAAGGAAACAAAAAATGGTGCCCCCAATCATATTGAATATTTTACCTTGATGGTTGAACGTCATTCCTACTATTCCCTAAGTCAAAGGTTCAAAGCCCCATAGTATTGACTTTTTAGAATATTTTTATTATTATACTCTTTTTAAAGTTGTGACTCTATATTTTCAAACACTATAAAACTCTATACAATATACTAATAAATTCATAATCCTTTACTAAGTTATGTTTATTTTTTTGAGAAACAATAAGTTATGATTTTTACTTATATGAAATTTTTTCGGTTGTGTTAATATAATTATTTTATAAAAGTTTATATATATTCTCAATTTTTATTGAATTATTTGTATATTCTATTTACTTTTTTATTTTTAATTAAAATTCTAGACTTAATTCAATTTCTAATAGATAAATTATCTCATTTTTAATTTTGTTTACAATGTTTGGTTTCAAATGCTCCTAAACTACGTAAAATTTAACCCAAATTATATATATACACACACTTACATACTTTTTTATTATAAATGTGGACCCCTCTTTTTAAAATTTTACGATCCTCTAATGACTACTAGTATATGCCCCCAGTGAAAAAAATTTATGGATCCACCATTGAATTTGCCTATGTTCGAGGCCTATTGTCTTCAGTCAGATGTCATCCTTCTTGTCAACAAAAACTAACTAATGTTACCGGCGTAAACATTAAGGTACGACATTAAAAAAAATTTGCAATTTTAGATATGACATTAAAAAATTAGAAAATTTAGGTGATTTTTTGGAACAGCCCCTAAATTTTGGATGGTTTTTAGTTTATTTAAAATAAAAAAAAAACAGAACCCTTTTTCAAATGTGCAACACTTTAACACTTTTACTCCTGAAGCAAAAGACAAGGGAAACTATATCAAGCAATAAATAAACCACCGCAGCCTAGAAAGTAGCCAGCTGGCTTTTTTATTTCAACTACACTAAACAGTGATTGCGTGACAACTACATTGCTGAACTAGACTAGCATTTTCTTCCACAGGCAGAGCCACCATTGTAACTTATTACCCATATTGCTTTTGAGATTCTGAACCCGAAATACATGACACCGCAGACCACGACACATACAATCAACGAGAGCACAGCGATCCAGTGACATCGATCTAGCAAGTATGCCTTGATTATAATGACAGTTTAGCATTGCCCAATCCGAGATGAAGCCAAGGCTATGGGTCCTGTCGATAACTATGAGATCAACTGTTCGCTCATGATGCAACACCAACTGTTTTATGACCTGCCGTAGTGGGGCCATGGCCAAAGCTGATGCCTTTAGTGTTCTTCCTTATCAGCATTCCATTGCTATTTCCACTTCCTATCTTCAATATCTTCTCAACATTTCCAACTACTTTAGTCTTGTTATACTCTGCTCCTCGACGTTTCTGTATCCCAGTTTCCTTTCCTGGCTCCTTGCTTGCTATGTCATTTCTCATTCTAGCATTTGGAGTCTGATTTCTCATCCTTGATGGGGTGGGAGAGAAACGATGAGATGCTGCTGTTTCGCACAAATTACAGTTCTGACCAACGTTGGTCATTCCTGTGGATTTGATTGTAGAGATTCCTCGGCCAGTTTTACTGTCAAAGTTCAATGATTTGCTCTGCAGCTTAGTTGGTTTGCCAGTGCTAGGTATAGCCTGAGACAAATGCACAAAACATCATCAGGTTTCATGCTATTATGAAATGCAATCAGCTTCCCTTCAAGATGAAAATAACAAATGCAGCATGCGAAGCCACATAGTCGTAATAAAGTTTTCACGGAATTGACTAGCGAAGCAATTCTGCATCTTAAGTTTCCAGGTTTGGCAATGGTGGAAAGCATAGGATGTGCACGACCAGGCTCGGTTGGTTTTTTATTTTTAATTATTCAGCCGCGGGGGGGGGTGGGTGGGTTGGGGGGTATTCTTTAAAGATGGAGCCTCGCATCGTCTGCTACCAATTGAAACCTTTTAAACAAAGAGAGGTACTCGCCAATAAAATTAGCTAATCCTAGTGAGATAAGGAAAAGAATAATACTTCCATAATACCATCAATCTAATTACTTCTAGGATGAGTTTTTCTAGAAAAGATCTTTTCCACCTATGAGGAGAAATATAAGCCTAAAATCCGTGTCACCCTTAGCAGCAAACTAGGGATTAGTTTAACTACCTTGTAATATACAGACAAGCCATGAGCAAATTCAGAATAGGATAATAAATGATTTCTGTATATTTCTGTAGACTATAGTGACAGTAATCCAGTCTACCGGAGTCTTGTGCACAAGCCATAGCATGAACTAAAGTGCAGTTGGTGACTGGGCTCAAGAAAATTGAAAGCAATAACACACTCTTACTGTTATGCCACAATAGCACAAAAATTAAGCAAGATCATAGCATAAAATGTGGCAAATGTTTGGTAACAGATCTTCAAGATTGCATTAGGCTTTATGGGAAATGTGAATTGCTTACAAGCCTTATGTCCGCAAATATTGACCAAACAGCCAGACAATCATTAATTTTAATAAAGATGTAGCTATATCTTGACATATAAACAAATTTATCAATTGCTCATGTAGCAAAGAGAATACAATAGTTGATCACAAGAGTATCATCACTTAATGGCTATTTGGCCTTTGGGTGCACAATAACAACTTTTATTTGATTCTACTAATAACAGTAAACAAGAGAAATCAAAGGCTTCAGTTTATACCTTACGTCCATTTGATCCACTAATCAAAGCTTCATTATGGAAAGAAGGTAAGGGTTTGGCTTTAAAATTTAATCTTCTCTGCAATTGCCTTCTCTCAGCTTCCTTGTTTTCCTGCAAAGCAACCAAGTTAAGTACATGATGCCAAAGGTCAGGGAGGCGCCAATTTGCTGGGCGTTTCGACAATTTCCTACAGTAAGATTTTAAAAATCCTCTACCAGAGACTACATCAATTCGATAAGATGACATACCAGTGTCCTCGCTTCGATACGAGTCCTTTCAGCCTCCTTCGCATGCTTTCTCTCTTTCAACTTCAAATGCAATTCAAAAGTTCCAAACATATGAGCCTCAACCATATACAAGCTATTGCAATTGATAGACGTCAACATTAATAATAAGAAGACATAATGTGTGCGTGGAAATTTCCTTAATTTCTCTTTTCCAAGTGTCTCCTATAGAAAATTGAACAGTAGGAAGATTTAGAGGACCAAAGAAATCAACCCCTCAAATTGTAACGTAAAACTCTTAAATAAGAGAAAGATGTTCCACAGTTTTTAGTCCAAATGAAAAAAATTTGAAAAATTTTGTCTTCCAAGGAAAGTTGGAAAATGGGTCTTTTGAACTCATTTACTTCAAAAAACGCAAGGGTTTGGAAAATATTAGTGACGAACTGGAAAATTTTCACAAAATGAATACTATCATAATAATTGCATACTTCTCTAGTTTTCCCCGCTTGATCTCTATTTCTGGAGTCAAAACTCAATGTAGGCTTCTCTTTCTTGGTTGCACTGACAATATGCCTCATCCTGAAAGAGATCACTTGTCATTAGCATTCAGATGCCCAGATGATTAAAGTAGAACAGGATTGTATTAGTAGCTTAAAAACCTTTGGGTGGCAGATTGGTGCAATCTAGACTCTCTCCTCTCCGGTGTAGAAGGCTGAAGATCTATTGCCTTCTTTGCCTTTGGTTCCTTTTCACTGAAAGAACAGATACACCAGACATCTATAAAGCCACTATGAGCAACATCTATAAGTTTCTGAGTGTAAGAAAACTAATTACCATATCTTGTCTTTGAAAGTTTTTGCCTTTGCAGATGCACATATCTGATAAAAACAGAGAGAAACCGTCAATAACAGTCCATAGAATGTTTCATACCTGCAGAATGAAATACTTGAAATCCATTAAAGGAAAGGATCTTGAGATAGCCTAACTGGAATTAGGGGTGTAAACAAACCAAACAGTCAATAAACGACCGGTGTTCAAAATCGACTAAGGCTCGTTCTTGTTTGTTTTGGATGTCGAGTCCAATTCGAGTACCTGATAAGCTTAATGAGCTCATAAGCTTAATGAGCTAACCTCAACTAAGGAATGCTTGACTCGTCAACATTCGCGAATAGTTTGACAAAGGCTCGCCAGGTAGCTAGGCATCATAATGAGCTCCACTCAATTTGATAGCAAACTCCACTCGGGTCAGTCACACTAATATCTTATATAACCTAGTACGAACAATGGTTCAAAAGCTCAACTTAAGCTCAAGCTCAATAAGCCTTATCAAGCTCAAGTTCCAACAAAAGGCAATCTGCTCGAATCAACTTGTTTACATATTGTACTTTATTAATTGCACCATGCATGTAAAAGTGTCCTGGTCAAAAACTACAGGAATAAGGTCAAATTTAGTGACTATGGCTTCTCATTGATATTTTTCCAAAGAAAGGCCAGCTTATGTTCCCTAAAAAGAACTCGACATGCTTACTGCAACCTACTATAACGTCTGTGACAGTTGCTTGCCAACATAACAATAATTTGCAATTTGATTCCATGATCCTACCAAAACCTCCTCCCCAGTCATTCCCTATAAGTAAGCATCAGACTCCAAAAACATGAGTTCGGAAACATGGGATTCAATATAACTCTTTCCATAAAAAACTGACTTGCAAAACAGGGTGTCATGTCAAGATGTAGCCACTAGTCCACAGCTTTAAACAGTGATCACTGAGTTGCAAAACAGGGTGTCATGGAGATATGATGGATCACGTTTGTCACAGGGTTATTATATTGCAAAAGGCAAGCTAATTTCTATTATGTAATGGAAAGTAACAGCCATTACTTAGTTCTATATGTTGATCAAATACCTCTAATTTTCGCATCATGGGTTGTGAAGCAGGATCAGAGGACTGCAGCCTGTGTTTTTCAGCCCTTATTCTGAATGGAGATTGTCTTTCCCTCATCCCTGATTTCTCAACAGCACCTTTTGTCGCTTCCGTCCTATAGACAAGAGGGGTGTTACCTACAGATCTTGATCTTAGCTTTGAATCTTTGGTTCCATCTACACCCTTCAATAAGAATCTAGAAATCATTAACTTAAAGCCACATGAAATCCAAACACAAGAAATTATTAATTTGAGATCTAATCACAAAAGTAATCATGATTATGGGTTTATGACATAGAACAAAAGGCTTAAGATCGTATGTCAGAAAACAAAATACATAGAAAGCAACCACTTCAATAACTGTTGAGGTAGACATATATGGACTTGTGCCAAGAAATGATGATTGTGTATGCACCAGAGGCACCCACTTCAAGGGAAAAGGAATGCATGGTGACAAAGAGACGTAGATGTACGCACCTTTGGAGAATGATTTTGCGGATTCACAGAATTAATATTTGTATCTCCTCCAGGATATAAAGTAGTAACTGGAGCTCCATTATCAGAGTTCCCTTCAACTTTCCTTTTAGGACCGGTCTTAGCCAGCGAAAACTCAACACAACTTGATCCAGTCTCGCATGTTTTCTCAGAACCACTATAGTGACCTACATTTTCCACTGGCTCCAACTTGCAGGTAACAGATTCCATTTGTGATTTAGAAAGCAAATCGTCAATGGTTTCTTCCTCTGATTGTACTTCATCAAAATCTTCATGGTGATAGGATCCATCAGGAGTTTTGTCAAAATGGCCAATGGAATATCCATCATTGGGAGCAGATTCTATGTTACGGGATTCAAACTGTGTAAAGCCAGTGTCTTGTACTTCACATTCTATGTTATCAAAATCTCCTTGGCAATAAGAACTATCACGACACTCACCAACTTCATTAGCATGCCCATGCTCTTCTCCAGAACTCCTGCTTTCTGTATCGTTTTCTGCTTCACTACGTGTCTGCTCAATATAATTTCCATTACTTTCACACCCTCTTTCATTTTGACTTTCAGATGAAGCCTGCCGTAGAAGAGCCTGTTTCTTGAAATGAGCCTCAAGATATGCCGCCTTCTCCATAACAGAGCCCGGTCTTGAAATTTTTTCAGCCTCTTCAAGATATCTGTTGTGTGAGAATGATGACCGCCTTTCCCAAGATAGTGAATCGACTTCAAACCTTCCAAACGATATAGAGCCAGAATGCCAAGGCTCAGCCTGCAAGTTTTACCACACAGCATGCATACATTACAATCAACTCTAACACAAGATTCATTGCAGAATGCAAAACTCATGGGACAAAAGGGCTTCCATAGTGGAATCAAATCGATTACAGAGCAATGTCGCGTAAGTCACAAAAATGGGTCATTGTGATCAACTTGGGTTTTTATATGAACATAAGTTGCTTTTAAGTTTTATATTTGCAAAAATTTGAATCAACAGTTGTATAATCATCAATTGTGATTTCTTTTCACCATATAAATATATTTCAAGATATATGCATTATGGAAGTTACAAAAGCATTGTTATGTATTACCCTATCCACATATCGGCTAGCTCAAACTTTGTCGTACAATAGCCTTTATTTGATTTCATAATTTAAACTATCAAAGCAGTCAACCTATCAATATACAAATCAGATTCATTTTGATCAATACTAATGAAAGAAGTTACATAACAAATATGTGTAAAGCATGATGTTTTATTCTGCTAATGTCAGTAATGATGTTATTCCTTTTGGTTAATTACAAAATATGAACGCATACTTTGTTATCAGTTAAATATCACCATGCCTTAGGTTCGACCCACGCAGTTGGAATTCCTGAGGTCCACATACAAGCCCAAGTGAGGTTCCATCACAAAACCAATTGGCATTTGGTGGAGTAATCCACTAACTTATATATTGATCCCTCCTCCCTCACAATTCCAATGCGGGATTCGGCTAGACTCACATGTGGAGTCTTTAATATCATCCGAAGAACAAGCAATCACAGAAACAACACAATTGTCCATTGGCAAAAATGCAACTTAATAAGTAAAAACAAGCAAAATCTACATTGTCATTGTCACAACAAGTCAGTGCATATTCATAATTGCGGTATTACATCATGGATTTATAGACCTATTTTCCAGTTTCCAGACATAGGAAAAATAACAACAACAAGAAACCCACTGCCACAAGGGCTCCCCCATACACGGGGTCTGGGAGGGGTGGATGTATGCAGCCTTCCCCCTTGGGGGTGCTACCCTGAAGGGAAGCTGTTTTCGAGGACCCCCGACCTGAAGATTTTCAAACATAGAAAAAACGGAATTAATTACAATGAATATCCGAGCATTGGTCATTCACACAAAAATGCAAAAACATATGGAAATTAACAAAATCCTGACCTTAAACTAAATTTTTATGGTAATGATAAAACTCAATTTATTTTGAAAACAAATAGATAAAGAAAATAATTATCCAAAAAAAAAAAGAGAGAATTGCTTGGAAGAAATTAGATAGTCACCCAAAATATTACCATCACTGGAAAAATATATTCTATACTACTTGTTACAGCGAATAAAGTTAAAAATTGGGCCAAATTCCATGGCCCAACAATCATTCCTTTGAGCATTCAACAACCCATTCAAGTACTATAAAGTGTCCGAATCTTATTCAAATGAATTTTCTCTTTAGGTGACCCAATAATTGCTGGCTAAAAGGAGCACTTCTTAGATAATAATTTGATGAACCCCAAATCACTTTCCAAGAAAAACATTATGGCTGCTAAGCAATCCGTGTTGACAAATAAGATATTGTTAAAGTATAAACCCCTTCCTAAGATTTCACACATCAACTTAAATTTTTGGGAAAGTTAGTTCCTTAACATAGTATAAGAGTCTCGTTGACCAAGAGATCACATGTTCAAATCACAGTAACTCCCACTTTCGATGTTAACTTAATTTAGGCACAAATATGAGGTAAGTTTGTGCAACTTCCACGCTTCAAACCCAATAAACATTCATGTTAGATGGCATGCTAAAAGTATAAAACAATTCATGGATCCTCACTCATCATCTCAAGCTTTTGGAAAAGTTGATTCCTTGACAAATATCAAAAGTGTAGTTAGCTACTCCAACTAAAGTCAATCAATTTCAGATCAGAATTCCACTTCAGCTCATAGATGGATCTTAGTGTCAACTGTATAATGGCAATGCCTAGGGCTTGACGAAATTTGACAAAATCAGTTAAATTGGTGAACTATTTCATTGACAATTTCCATATATTGCTTCAATTCACAAAGAAAAGAGCCATAAAAACTGAGATTGAAATCTCAAAAAGAGAAACAAACCTGAAAACTTAGGCGAAATGGCTCCTCAACGTCCCCCGCCATGACTTTACTGTTAGATCTCTCTCTATCCCTATCTTCCTTTCTCCAATTTAACGCCAATACATAATCAAAGAGAAATCGTGCAGCTCAATTCAAGCCACAAACTCGAAGAAAAGAATGAAAATCAAAGCCTTTACCTCAATAGATCTCTCTCTCTCTACTCTCTCTCTCTCTCTTCCTGAGTAAACTGCGTTGAGTGAGGAGTACACTGAGTGGGTACGTGTTTTATTCTGAAGCAAGAATACCCATAGTATTTTATTTTATTTTATTTTTTTTAAACACAAGATATCCATGGTAATGTTATAAGTATAAAAGTAAATATATTTTTCGTTGATAAAACAATAAATACATTTTCCTGTAGTTTTTAGAATATGTTTTAGTTAAAGATTATCAATCTACCATTTATAAAAATATTATGTAGTAATTTTATTAAATTAAAGTTCAAAATGGACAAATTAAATTAGATAAAATGGGTATATGTATTTATATATGTATGTATATGTTTGTATATTATATACATAATTCATAAGGTTATTTATATTTTATTACCTTGACCTTTTTGATAATTATAAAAAGGATCTTGATCTTTTAAAATTATTAAAAAGGACCCTAAAGTTTTACCATATTAATAAAAAGAACCATCTCCAGCCATCTGACGTTATTTTGAAAGGTTTTTAGACCATCTGGTTTATTTCAATTCGACCTAAATTTACATGATAATTGCCATGAACGTTTTTGGGCCACTCAAAATCATGATTTCCCCGTTTTAAAAGGGAAGTCATTTTCCCTTATTTGTTGGAGAGGTTCCTTTTTATTAATACGATAAAACCTCGGGGTCCTTTTTAATAATTCCAAAACATCAATGTTCTTTTTATAATTACTAAAAAGATTATGGTAGTAAAATATAAATAACCCAAATTCATATATATAGTTTTTTATAAAGGTAAAGTCAGAGTCTCACAATCTTAAGGAGATCCTTTTACGAGAGGTAATCCTAAAGTCTCAGCTCGCGTAATGGAGAGAAGAGCGCAGAAGGGAACATGGTCCCAAAGAGAAACACCTACACTCTCATCTCCGTCATTAGCTAACCAAAAAACTGATCTATTCGCCTCTATGAAGATATGGTTGAAAGACATATGCTCAACTGAAGAACTAATAACTCAAATATCTTCCACAATGGTCACAATATTCATAGGAATGGAGTACAATCCCCTTGAGAGCCTTAATGACAACTTTATTATTAATGACAACTTTATTATTCCCTTCAAGAACAACTCTCCGAGGCCCCTCTTGACGGCGTAGAAAAGAGCATCTATAGCAGCAACAGCCTCAGTCACAATAATAGGAGCATCTTTAAGCTTTCTCGATTCTGCAAAAATGATGCCACCCCTATCATCATGGGAATTAAAACTAGCTTCAGACATATTCCCGCATCTAACCTGTCGAAATTAACCTTCATCCATCCTTGATTGGGTGGAATCCTGGAAATCCATCTTGATGATTCTTTGATGGTTTTGCTATAAGGTTCAACCCCCAGTTCCTCCAGCTCACTACAAAAGCCCCATTCATAAGCCATCTATTTCGCCAGGATAACCGGTTTGACCGGATGTAAATTTGCCAACAAAAATTAGTGAATTTGGGGAGACTCCTATGCCTTTTGCACGCTCTCATCTCCTCAGAAAACGTGTGGCCGGTGGGGATTTGTGCCATCCACCACAACGAGGCAGTCACTCCCCAAATGTCACTTGGCACTACAAGACAACAAGATATGGGAAATGTCTTCATTCTCAAACCCACATCAAGCATAAGAGCGAGAAGGCACAGAAATCTAACTGGGAGTTGGACACCCATTGCTAGGTAATTACATAGGGCTTGCCATAGAAAGACTTTAATCTTCAATGAAATGTCAATATCCCATATCCATTTAAACTCCCATGCATTTCTTTAGCCCAATCCAGATTGTGGGCTCGCCAAGCGCTCGTGAAGCTCCAATACAAATTATCTTCTATCTCCGACTTTAGAACCGGGATCCTCAAAACATGAATGAAAATTCTCCTCCAGTAGGGGGTGGACTAAGGTGACTATTGATGGCTCAAAATATGAACAAACTACATCTATAGGCTTCATCATCGGTAATCATCATGGTGATATGATGCTGGCTAGGTCGAGAAAATTGGGTAATACTTCTATTTTGGTGACAAATGTAGTGGTCATTAGAGATGCCTTAAATCATGCTGCCTATCCTTGTTTTGGTCTTTGCCTGTTTTCCCTGTTTCGTGTGTTTTGCTTCCCATGCTCTCCCTGTTTCGTGTGTTTTTTTACTTGTTTTCCCTGTTTGATTTGGATCCATTTTTGTACCCACTACCATTTACTGGGTGGCCCAGGGCTCGCTTTGTTGAGCTTCCTGTTTGTATTCGGCTATGCCGATAATTAAAAAAAAATGCTGCCTATCCTTCACCCCGTATGATTATTCTAGAATGTGATAATAAACCGATGATTAAAACTATTACGGTCTTGTATGCGACTCCATGGAACATGTTAATATCATGGATGATATCCATCTTTTCAATAAGTAGTGTAGTCAGGTCATTTTCAACCAATGTGTTATGATTCGAGAATCCAAGGCATGAAGATCATGGTGGCTGAGCTGTTGTCCATCTGCTAAGTTGCTGCGGTAGTTTTTGTCCTGCTGCTATGTGTGCTGTTAGATGTTGTTAAGTGTTCTTATGCTACTGCTATGGGTGTTGTGGCTGTAGGATGTTGTTAAGTGAGGTGTTAGCTTGATCTTAAGTTCCTTTATTGCATTATATTGATTGTAATAAGCTGCTTGTCTTCTCTGCACTCAATTCTGCAGTGAGCTAGGCACGGTTTAGCTATTAGCTGGATGTTAGTTGGCCTTGGCGCCAGATGTGGTTTAATTGTTAGTTTAGCTTTAGTTCTAGATAATTCTAGGTAATTCCTAAGTGGTTAGTCCTTGTGTGGTAAATTCCATGTATTAGGCTCATCTTATGTAAGTAGTATAAATAAGGGGTATTAGCTTGTAATTCACAACTTTGATGAATGAATTGATACATTTGGTTTCTCTCTCTATTCTCTCATCTCTTTTCCCTTCTTTCTCTCATCTAAACTCTGTATTCTTTCTCATCTCTTTCTATTTTGTATCCCAACCAAGGTTGAGGTTCAAGAACGATCTTCGAAACCTTAACAATTGGTATCAGAGCCTTGATTTGGCTTCCGAATCAAGCTCATATCTGAAAAAATTTTAAAATCTGATTGATTGCATTGCAATTAATCAATAAAAACAATTGTGATACAATTTAATTTAGATTTCATGATCAGAACTCAATTCTGAATTTTGAAGTTGAATTTGGCGGTTACTGCATTCATGACCTGTGCAATGCCTGGGAATTGCTTTCGGTTGGGATAAATTGATTAAAATTGATCACATTACATTGGGGAAAGTATAATTGATCAGAATCCAGCTAAATCGAGGTTTATTCAGATTCTACAATTCAGAATCTGAGCTTAAGGTATTGGTTTTGAACTTCAGGTTACAATTCATTGAGAATTCATGTTGGTTGTTGGATGATGTCGAATTTGTGTTGTTGAGCTTAGAAGTGGTGAGAATTCATCAGAATGTACGGTGATCCTTGAGAATTATGTGCTATTGAGTCGAGATTTTGCTTAGGCGAAAATTTGTCAGCAGAGGCGAAAGTCTGACAGTGAATAAGAGGAGCGAAGGTGTTGAAATCCGACCTCGTTCGTTAAGATTGCTTGAGTGTTGTGTTGAGTACTTGATTTTGAGTTAGAATCGAGCTTAACTCAGAAGTGTAAGTCAAATTGCTCGACCAATCGTTGCTGTCAGAATTCGCGCGATTAGGGTTTGTTCGAAGTTCTGTTCGAAGTTTATCAGTTAGGGTTGTAATCCGTGACGATTGTGGAACCGATAGCAAAGGTTGGTTTGTGCGAACGAAGGAGTACAATTTCATACAGTAATCAATTGTTGAGGAGTTGCGAAACAAGTTCCATTCTTCTGCGATTCTCGAACTAGTACTCTGCGAACCTTGCTGATTCCAGATCGAAGTTGTTGTTCATTCTCGATATGGCTGAGTTGAAAGAGCTGTTGGAGAAAGTGATAAAACAAAGACAAGAATGGAGACAAGAACGTGAGGAATGGATACAGGAATGCGACGAACTGATGCAGCGAATTATGAATCGGCAATGTTCAGCTAATCCTAACATCAGTCGTGGGTGTGCCGGTGTCTTTGATGCCAAGAAGTTTCCGGAGTTAGCAGATAGCGTTAGACAACGGAAGTTCAATGTTGAGCAAAAGGAGAAAGTACAATTGGTTGTTGTCGAAGTTGAAGCTGACCACGACAATGCCGAATTTGATGAACACAAGCTAGATGAATCTGAGTCTGAACAAGATGTCTCTTATGAAGACTCTATGCGAGAGTTACAGTCTATTGACGATGTTGAGGAACAATATGACGTGCATCTGGATTGGGAATATGATTCACATGTCCGAGGAATGATTAAGAAAGCAAAGAGTAAGTCGAAGAGAAATCGTCTAAGTGAAGCATTGGGAGATGTTGTGGGTAAAAAGAAGTTGTCCAAGCCAAAATTGAAGCGTTTGGTTGTGTCTCAGCCTATGATGCTTGATGATCAACAAGAACGAACTCAAGACGCTGATCTTACCGATGTATATGCTAGTATACAAGGAGTGGTGACTGCAGAATCTTTAATTACATCTGATAAGCTTGATGCTACTGCATTTATTTCACTAGATACATCGTCAAATCAGTTAAGTGTTACTCTATGGTGAGTTGGTATGCAAAATCAGAACTTGAGGCCTACTGTCGAGCTGATTTTGGATCAAAATTGTAGCAACTTCGCTGCTGAACGATTACATTCTATGGGTAAATCAGCTGCTACTGCTGTGGTACTATCGGATACCGAACAAGGTGTGTTTTTGAGGGGAGTATCGGTGTGTTCAAATACCCATTCATATGACGAGTTACCTCCTAATCTGGGAGAAGATTTTCAAGTTTATATGAAGCCGAAAATGTTTGATTCTCTGTTGAAAAGAACTAATCAAGCTGCGAGAGTGCGTTTCAAAGTCCAACGAAGGAGAAGCAATGTGGTTGAACAAGTAATTGAGTTGTTGGATGTGTACAACTGCTGTAACATGCTGAAATCGATTTCAGATCAGTCTAGAAGCTGTCCATCAGATGTTTTAACTGATGTGTTGGGTGTTGGAAGCTTCCTTGATCTGGGAAAGAATGAATTACAAGTATTTGGAGGAGCTAGACATTCGGGGCTGTTGTTTGACGTTGAAGAAGGGAATGTCGGTACAAGCAATGGTGGAAAAATGGTTGAGGTTATGGATCATTGTGTAGTTAACATCACATCCAGCTGTAAAGGCAGGAATTATACATTTCGCAAGCTGCATAATTCGTGTGACAATGAAGTTCCCATTGTCTCGGAATTCGTGTTGTTTCGGTTCACACAAAAGCGCTTACTTGAAAAGATGATAACTGTTGTTAGTGGTTTGAAGAACTGTGGATGGTTTGAGGTGGTGTTTGGCCTCGAGTATGACCTCACAATAAGTGCACGAAGCCATGTAAAGGTAAAGGTTATGACATTTGAAAACTAGAATAATCTGCAGATGGAAGGTCCTGATCTGGTGCAGAATTCGAATGGGTTTTGGGTGCTCCGTTGTGGCAGTTCGGAATGGAAAAATCGTATGCATAAGCTCCAATATTTCCTTAATGTTTGGATGCAGAAGATCAATGCAACTTCAAGGAGAATTTTAGCTGAAATTGGAGTGCATATCAACAGCAAGGTTTGGAGCAGAACATTTCAGATTCTGAAGAAGTTTCCAGCTGATCAAGAGTTGGGCTAGTATCTCCATTGGCTGTATTTGTTACTTATGCTTGTGTTGGTTGGTAATATAGAAAATCTCGATTATTTGAGGCATAATTGGGGGCTGGATAAACTTTGGGCCCAAAGAAATAAGGTGTGCAGGTCAAAAGTAGTGAGCTGCTGCCATAACAGAATTGATGGCCAAGTTTTGGATGTTCAAGATATGTCAGTGTACACTTGGCTTTCAACAATGGATCATGAACTCCTAATTTGTGTGTTCTATGTAAGGGAATGGGAAGACGTGGTTGGAATTTGGAATTCTTACAAGTTTATTCTCAAGATTCCATTAAAGGACGTTTTGAAGGTTGCATAACATTCTTGGGGAGATTCTTCACTGACAGTTATGAATGTGCAGTTCAGATTAAGTTTGTTTGATGCTATTTTGTCCTTTGGAAGGTGTAATTACTGGTTCACTTAAGTAGTTTCCATATGAACCAAAATCGAGCTGCATTATGCTATCATGAATCGCAACAAGTTAGCACTACTGCATTACTGGACTCCGCATCAACTTCAATGCATTTGGGAAGCAATCAAGGATTTATTGAGCATGTCATGAGTTGGGTCAGGAGGTGGTTGTGTGAGCTGAATAAATTGAAAATCATTGCAGCAGAGCACGTTAAGTCAGCAAGGAATCAAGTTCCAGTAGCTAATATGCAGTTTCGGCATGCCGATCGGCAAGTTCAGAAGGAAATAATTCTATTTTGGAGCTGTTCGAATTGCATTTGGGAATGTTTACAAGCAGAATTTAATGTTTGTTTCTCTTGATTTGAGTTTGGAAGGCCTCCCGAGATGCTCGAGGACTTCGTATGCAGTTTAATGGAGGAAAAGATACACAAAATCAGTAGTATAGCTTACTACATGCATAAAAACAGAATTGTCTCTGCATTTGGGGGATTTCAACAGCGAGCCTGGGTTATATGCCGTGTTAACTGCAATAGGAAGGGTTCAGAATGTGTTGGTAATGTTTGGTTTGATCGTAGCAGACCTCCTGAAGAGCATTATGTTCTCAAACGCAGACATGGCATCATGATAAATTGAAGTGCTTAGGGGTCGTCTCAGCTGCAGATTTCAGCACTTCAACACTTCAGATGTATTTTCTTTGGCAACAAGTGTTCTTCATTGTTACAATTATCTTCTATTCTTAAGGACAAGAATGTTTTCAAGGGGGAGGGAATGTTATGATTCGAGAATCCAAGGCATGAAGATCATGGTGGCTGAGCTGTTGTCCAGCTGCTAAGTTGATGCGGTAGTCTTTGTCCTACTGCTATGTATGCTGTTAGATGTTGTTAAGTGCTCTTATGTTGCTGCTACGGGTGTTGTGGTTGTAGGATGTTGTTAAGTGAGGTGTTAGCTTCATATTAAGTTCCTTTATTGCATTATATTGATTGTAATAAGCTGCTTGTCTTCTCTGCACTCAATTCTGCAGTGAGCTAGGCACGGTTTAGCTATTAGCTGGATGTTAGTTGGCCTTGGCGCCAGATGTGGTTTAATTATTAGTTTAGCTTTAGTTCTAGATAATTCTAGGTAATTCCTAAGTGGTTAGTCCTTGTGTGGTAGATTCCATGTATTAGGCTCATCTTATGTAAGTAGTATAAATAAGGGGTATTAGCTTGTAATTCACAACTTTGATGAATGAATTGATACATTTGGTTTCTCTCTCTATTCTCTCATCTCTTTTCCCTTCTTTCTCTCATCTAAACTTTATATTCTTTCTCATCTCTTTCTATTTTTTATCCCAACCAAGGTTGAGGTTCAAGAACGATCTTCGAAACCTTAACACAATGCTTCTAGGAAGCCAATAGATTAACAAATTGGTTACATATTCAATTATAGGGGGCTATGGCCTTTAAATGTGGTAGTGCCACCAAACCAGGCCCTGTCCTCTCTCAACAAAATCGATACCTTCGATTTCCCTATCTGTCGTCGATGGTCCTAGGACTATTTCAACTTTTCCGTGTTATATATATATAATAATTAGTTGGTATATTTAACGTGTATATCGCTGTTGTTATTTTTGTAATACAATGTGAGAGTAATATGTTCATGAATTAATGTTTAAATTCAATACATGTGACATATATTGCTAATGTTTGTTCTTTAAAAAAAAGCTTATTACTTACTTAAAATTTGTTGTCATTTACTGTTCATATATTGAGAAAATTTAGTACATACAACGCCATATCTTCATATCTAAAAATTTAATCTCTTTACTCTCGGTCAAAAGATGGTGAACTTTCATCGGAAAAGGCTCATGTATAACATATTTAGAACGTTATATAAGTATAATTTGTTAAAATTCAGTGATTGTTTACTCAACAAACTAACATGACATATAATTTAGCGACATATAAATTTCTCAGCTTTTTTTTTTCCCTGTATTAAGTATTTTTTGTTGAAATCACTTATGTGGGACATTATGTGATTGGAGTCTTATGCTATATGAACATTTTTGGGCAAATGCATCGAATTTGAGTAAATTCACTAAATTCTAACATGAAACACTCCAGTAACAAAAGTTTTGAATTTCAAAATATGTCATTATATATACTTAAATATATGGTATACATACCTAAACCTTAACTTGGGGTTGTTTGATAAGGTTGATATGTGTAAATTTTAGTTTTTTTTAAGAAGCTTATCTTTTAAATGACTTTTTCTTGATTTTTGTTTTCTTATAAAACTTCTTATTCATCGAGGGAAAACTGAAAATATAAGATCTATGAAATATGTGCCCTAGGCCACATAAATTACACTTTAAATATCTTATTGTTTGATAATATAAAAAAAATATTACTGCAATTTTATGAATTATATGTAATATCTTTTAATTCAACTATAGTACATTAATTATATATTTAATAGGTTAAAAAACACTTTTTTATTATTATTACTGTAAAACTGTTTTAAAAGTTAGAGAGTACAAAGGCTTTTAGTTGTCTTCATAATAGCCAAAAAAAAAAAAAAAAAATCATTAAAATTGAACAATAGCCTATTTTTATAGCCTAATATTATTGTCAGGGCAGTTTTCGTGAGGATTAGAGTAATTTTAACATAATAAGCTTTAAAAAGCTTTATAATTGTCTTAAACTATGTTTGGTTTAACTTTTTAACAGCTTAAAACTGTGAAAATAATCTATTTGACTATAAGGCTTGTGTTTTGGTTGATAGAAAGTATCTTTTTACATCTTTTTCGTAGCTTAAATAGAAAGATAAAAAAACTATTTTGTAACTAGGCAAAAAAAGATATAAAATTAGATCTTTTCACGGCTTATTTCAAAATATGTTTCCAAAAAGCTATATTAAAATTAAATTTTCATCACCATGACCTAATTTTACTTGTTATCACCAACCCCACTCACGACCACCATTCTTATGCCTATGGGTCGGTATACTCACTATCGTCCACTACTATGACCAACTATTATTATAATTTTCTCTTACCTATTATTATTAAGTCGTTTTTATAATTATAATAGATAATTTTTTTTAAAATTTGCATCCAAATACTTTACTATGTAAAAAAGATTTTTTTGTATTGCACAATCAAATGCTTCACTATAAATAGATACAAATTTTAAATAGATAGATCTTATTGAAACAGATAAACTGAACCAAATGCATCCTTAATATTAACGAAAGTTGCCTTATATTCTTACATATTAATGTGCATTAATTACACTATATTTTTATATTTAATTGATCAGATATAATTATCAAAAATAATAAATTTTATAATAATTAATTAAATACTAATATATAATATATTTAATATACCTTAAACACAGGTTAAAAAAATTCCTATTATACTCTATATAATAGAGAAGGTGGTAGTCACCTAAAAGCTCCCCACCCCCAATGCTTTTTTTTTTTGAATTTTTCCTTTTTCTTTATTTACCTTTTTTCAATCCTTTTTAAATTTTTCTTTATTTACATATTAAACGACAATAATTATTATTTATGTGTATATTAAACAACAATTAATCTAAAAGTAGTCCAACTATATCTCAACGTTTCAAAGGAATGGCAATGGGGCCGGGGCGGGTATGGCGTGTCCCCTCTATACCCGTACCAGCTACCCAAATCTTATATCTGTATCTGCATTAATACCCCTAATGTGCGTACAAAACGATTATCTATAACTGTACCCGTCGCCCGAATCCTATACCCGTACCCGTCCCATTATCCGCCACAGGTATGAAGTGCATATCTGACAATAATTAATCTAAAAATAGCAGAACTATATCTCAACGTATCAAAGGGATGGCAATGGGCGGGGGCAGGTACGAGGTGCCTTCTCCATACCTGTATCTGCCACCCAAATCCAATACCCGTACTCGCTTCATTGCCCTAATATGTGTACAAAACGATTATCTATACCCGCTCATATTAGTTATTTAATACTATTTTTAAAAACAAATTACTTTTTTATAACATGTAAAAAACGATTATCTATACTCGCTCATATTAGTTATTTAATATTTTTTTTAAAAACAAATTATTTTTTTATAACATTGATAAATAATTTCGATTCTTGAATTTAAACACATATTTTTTTAATTTCAAGGTTAACTATGCACAAAATGAACCGATTATAGTGGGTATGAGGTGGGGCGGGGCGGGGCGGGTATGAAGAGTGGCCAGGCCGGTCCCCACTTATACCCGTGCCCGTCTCATTTCAATTTGGTTTATAAGATCTGCACATTAGACAACAAGCTAACCGTAACCGCCACCCAAATCTTATACCCGTACTCGCCCCATTACCCACCACCGGTATGAAGTGCATACCTAACAACAATTAATCTAAAAGTATTACAACTATATTTCAACTTATCAAATAGATGGCAATGGGGCAAGGCGGGTACGGGGTGCCTTCTCCATACACGTACCCGCCACCCAAATCATATACCCGTAACCACTTCATTGCCCTAATATACGTACAAAATGATTATCTATAGCCGCTAATATTATTTGTTTAATACTATTTTTAAAAACAAAATTTTTTTGTTTTAACATTGATAAATAATTTGGATTATTGAATTTAAACCCTTATTTTTTAAATTTCAAGGTTAACTATGTACAACATGAGCCGAGTATGGTGGGTATGAGGCCGGGCGGGGTGGGTATGGAGCGTGGCAGGGCGGGTCCCCACTTATACCCGTACCCGTCCCGTTTGACTTTAGTTTATAAGATCTACGCACTAGACAATAAAAACAACCACACCCGTCACCCAAATCCTATTCCCGTATGCGGCCCATGTCCCGCCAGGGTACGAAGTGCATACCCGTACCCGCCCGCCGGTAACTGACCCATACCCCTACCCCTACCTGCCTCATTACCCGCGGATATCTATTACCCACCCCGTACCTCTTTAATGTACGTACAGAACAGTTATCTATACTCGCTCCTATTAGGTGGAGCCCATTGCCATCCCAATATCTCTTAGTCACAAAATTACCCACCACCAACTTTTCTATCAAAATAAACCAGATTGTTATACCATACTGAACCACCAATTCAATATCTTTTAAAATCAAATTCTTTGAGTTTGATTATTTTTGAGTTAGAAAAGTTATAGTTGGGTTATTTTGATAAAAACCCTAGCACACTATGCCAAACATTATCCGTGCATAAAGCAGTAAATTTTTTATTTAAGACTTTTCTTATGTAATCCAATAACAGGGCGTGCGTTAGACCTCCGACAACCCAAAAAAAAAAAAAAAATTTTTTCGTATTTAGTCCACGAAATGCGACATTTCGTATGCCTACTGCAAGAAAGGATTTATTTTAACTTGGTGAGATATATAAATTTTGACTTAGGTTTATAAGATCTACGTATTACACAACAAAACTAAGGTACGAAAAAACTTAATTCATTAAAGTTCCAAAAATTAAAAAGGAAAACATATTTTTAATTTAAGACTTTTCGTATTTAACCTATAAAAAAATAAAAAGGGTTCTAAAAAAAAAAGGCCCCCCGAGAACCAAATATAATAAATAAAATATTAAGTCAATATATTATTATTTTAATACTTCTCTTATGTAATCCTAGAATAGGGTACCGATTACACCTCCAACAATTTTGAATTAAGACTTTTCGTATTTTGTCCATAAGAAAAAATCAGGTAAACCTCCCTTAACCAAAAAAAACATTCTTAATTTAAAACTTTCTGTATTTAATCCATAAAAAAAAAAAAATAAATCGGTAAAAGAAAAAAAAAATAAATAAAGTCCCTGTTAAAGACTTCAAATGGAAAATATAGTTTGTCTTATTTTTTTACTGAAAACTATTCCAGTTATTACTATAGGAATTATGTAAATTACACAACATTATGGACAGCGGATCAAACAAGATGTTAGTTCGATACAAAAAATTACGAATATAAAATACAGTGACCAATAAATACTATCCGTACATCGCACGAAAACGAAATTAGTATTTATAAATCATAAGGCATTTTCTAATATGCTTAGATGCTTTAAAAGGCCATCAATTATCATGTGCCCTCCGCCCGCCTTTTGTCTCCTTCTCTAGCGGGCCCCACTCCTTCGCCCATCAGATCTCACCACCAAACGCCGTCCCGCTGCCGTTATGATCGCACGGCTGGGAACTCAAGATCAGGGGCAGTAAACGAGGGAGGTATGAACGGCGGTTGACGAATGCTGTCACGTGTCAACGTGGTTGATACTGTTGACTTTTCTAAGCAAGGGAAAAGGACCAATGAACTAAAATGGGAATCATTGATCATGGAGCTTCTACAGCAGTTGGATCGAGATCGGCGGGTCCGGATTGCTTCACGATGTGGGCTCTGTTCGAGTTATTTATATAAAATTATTTTTAAAAATGATTAATTTTGTATAATGTCGTAACTTTTATGTTTTGTAGAAACACATGTCGTGAGTCAAAATTTTCAATCAACCATTTTCGGTCTGTATAATAGGCATTTTGTCTAACACTTCTACATGTTGCGCATTTTAGTTTTATTTTGGAAATGAGGAATTCGGTTACCCGATAAATCCCTATCTATACAGCGACTCATACACCATAAGTGCTGGTTGAGTTAGGGATTCCTTAGGGAGAGATTCAAGGGGGGAATCGAACTTCAGATCTTTTGAACTAAAGCAATACTCTATCGCCTCACTTACTTCTTATTATTAAGGCAAGGCCCTGATGGGTTACGCATGTTAGTTATTAAACAACGAAAATATATTTTTGCCATAAAAAATAGCTTAATAGTTAAAGTTTAGTAAGACTCTTGCTTATTCATGATACAATAATAAATTCAGATATCCTATATTTTATAAAGTATTTTTTTTTTTGTGTTTCTTCATCCAACCAAAATTTTCTTCTTTATTTTGATCTACATCCACAAAACTCATTTTTGTGGCATGTGATGCTGTTTAAGAAAATACAAAGAAAGTTGTCTAGTTGATTTAAACAAATTCGATAATGACAGGTTGTTTCCTAAAAAAATATAAAAGTTATGCCATACTTAAATAAAAACAGTTACTCTTAAATTTGATTTTAATTAAAATAAAACCTTATGTATAGCAAAAGTTAGTATCATATTAAAAATAATTATTATTTTTATAAATCTATAATAGTTATTGACTAATTACTTAATTAAAAATATAAACATCTTACTTTATAAAATCCTCTTTTTTTTTTTGGTCATACTCATGCATTTATTATGCTTTTCCTGTTGCTAGGTCTTTGACTGATTGATGCTAACCAATTTTTTAGGCTGGGGGTCTTTGCAAACAACATTCCTTCAGGGTAGTCCCCTAAAGGGGGAAGGCTGCATATACGTACCCTTTTCAGATCTTATTTTTTTAGGAGCTCTTAAAAGCACTGAATTTATAGATGATGTTGACACATGAGGGTGGAATTAACTCGTGGGACCAATCTTGGATGGATAACCATAATCATAAGTTTGTCTGCTGTTTGGAGTGAGCTTTGGAAGGAGTGTAAAAGCCCACCTCGGAGATTGTTGGGTGTGGATCCAACCCACAACACTAGTAGCAGTATTTTTCGGACACAGGGGGAGAATTTAACAAATATCTTATTAATAAATAATTAAAATATAAATTTATATAATAAAATTATATAAATAATTTAAATTTAAAATTATTTTATATAAGTAATTTAAATTTCATAACTTTTAAAATAATTAAATTTAAAAATTAAAAAAATTAATATTCCATCCCTCACTCTCCCTTGGTGAAAATCACACTCTTTCTCTCTCTCTCTCTCTCTCTCAACATCACAGCTGCCACTGGATACACACCCGAGATTATTCAACAATAGTTAAGTCATTTGGTCATCAAAATGACTAAAAATTAAAAAAAAAAAATGGTAATTAAAGTTAAAATTTTAAAGATTTAGCTACTTAACACTTAATAAAAGTCTTATTTAGTCTTCTAAGTGGTTAAAAATAGACGAATTGGCACCCCAATTAAACATTTGGAAATTTTATCATTCAACTTCAAATAAAAACTCATTTTGGTTACTAATATGACTTTGAAATGGTAAATTTCATCATCCAAGTAAAAAGTAAAAAATTTAAAGGTATTTTTTGACTTGTTTATTTCATTAGTTCTCTTCAATTTGTGAGTAATTTTCTATGTTTTAATTGTACCAAATTGCCCTTCATCTTATTACTAATATTAAGTAAAAACTAAAAGATTGTAAACCAATTTTAACATTGAACAAAACACGAGAAAACAAATTAAAACATGAAAATCAAGGAATATATAGTACTTTAATGCGAGAAAATAATTTACAAAAAAAAGAGAGAACCAATGAATATTTAAACAAATATTTTATTTTATGCCCACATTGGTATTCATAATTTTTTATCATAATTTTTACTTCAATGACTAACTTGTTTATTTTAAACCTCTTGAATGACTAAATGAGACATCGACGAAGAGTTGATTGACTAAATTTTTTAAAATTTAACTTAGGTGACTAATTTGTCAATTTTGAGGTACTTTGATGACTAGAAATGGGAACTTAACTCTATTCAAGTGTTTGTCTAACTTATGTTAAAAGAAGGTGTTTTTCTAACTAGTATGCAAATGAAATAAGTTTGAGCTTATCAAAGCAACACTCTTTCAAATAAATCCCTGTAAGGATCCTGGTCCGAGTGGACTCGGAGCGTCCTTTTTTCAACAGTTATCAGATATGGTATGGCAAGTTATTACTTATGTTATTAACGTATTTTTACATCGCGCGTGCATAAAAGACTTAGGTTAAATCATACCTTTATCACTTTCCTCCCAAGGTCCTTGTGCCAAAGCGTCCAAATCATTTATTTTATGTAATTCAATAAATAAACTTGTGGCTAATGTGTTAACAACCAATCTTCATCCTTTCCCTTGTGACTTGATTCATCTAAAGCAAGGTGCATTTTGCTCAAGAATGATTGATCATTGGTAATATTCTTATAGCACAAAAAATCATGACTATTTTTAGACAAAAACAAGGTAAGACATGTAGGATAGCTCTTAACTTGAATAAGGAAAAAGCCTATGATCAAGTCGAGTGGGATTTTTTGCACGATGTGATCTTACTAGATGATGCTTCTGCAGGAAGTGGATTGGATGGATTATGCAGTCTGGTGTCCTATTCTTTGCTAATTATTGAGCGACCAATTGATTAGTTTAAAGCCTACAAAGGTTTTCGTCAAGGGAATTTGTTACCCGCTTACTTGTTTATTTTATGCATTGATGTTCTAGCAAAGCAAATGTAAAAGAAAATTGACTAGGGGTCTGCAAGTTTCTGTGTTTAAGATAGCTCATTCAGTACCATCAATTCCTTATTTGTTATTTGCTGGTGATAGTCTATTGTTCTGTAATCTCTCTCTGGAAGCATGTAGGGATCTTAAGGCCTTGCTGGACCAGTTATGTCTTCAATCAGGATGATACAAATGTACTATAGTTTTCTGTCAACCTTGAGAAAGTGAAGTAGTGGTCTCTTTGAAGTGAATATTGTTTCTTGCATAAAAAAAATAAATAAATATAAAAAGCTCAATTGCCCCAGAAGGTGGCTATTGTTCTAAAGTGGGTAGGCTAGTTTTGATTCAGGCTTATTTGGACTATATTATGTTCATATTATGCAACTCTTTCAAATTCTAGTAACTGTAAGTCGGGACATCAATGAGGCCAAGTAAAAATTTTCTAGAAGCAGGGTGGCCAGTCGGAGGTGTCGCTTGGTCACATGGGCAAAAATTTGCAGACATAAGGGGTAAAATTATGATTTGTAGAAGCTGTAAATAAAGATTTCTTATGTGAGCTTGGTTGGAAAGTGTTAAATAATCTAGAAAATTTATGGGTGCAAATAGTAAAAGTAAAATATCAACAACAACAAGAATTTTTAAGTTATATCTCAAAACTTCGTGATTATTGGGCATGGAAGCATATTTTGAGTTTCCGAGGCATTCATTCGCTAATGGGAGATGGTACGCATATTTGCTTTTGGTTTGATATTTGGTGCTCTTATACTCCCTTGTTGAACTAGTACAAATTCACATTGCTATAAAGACTAATTTGTTGAGTTTCAGGTCGTATTCCTAGGGTTTAATCTTATCAACTTTAGTTCTTGATAAAATGACAATAACAACAAAGATTCACTACTTCAGATCTAGTTCAAGAAACCTGTAACTGTAGTTTAGCAAGATTCATCCAACACCGAACACATGCACAAAGAACACAGCGATAACAACGAGATTTACGTGGTTCTGCCTTTAAAGAAGGACCTACTCCACGGCTCCCTATTTCTAGGGAAGTCTATCCACTATAAGTCGAGTTCAAATATTACAGACCAGACTTCAACGATATACACCTTTATACAAAACCGATCCTTAAGGCTTCTAAGTCAGAAGCCTAAAGAAGAACGAAAATAAAGAGTAAGGGAAAAGAAAGCTTACAACCGAAGCCTACAAGGCTTTATACAAGCTCCAAACTACCAAGATTTGAACGATCAAGCCTTAACACCCACGAATATACTCAATCGCCTTCGATCGCCTCAAGATCGCCAGAGCAAACCAAAGAGAGGCGGTGGCTGAAGAGAAAAACGGAGAGCGAATGAAAAGCGTACGGCAGACCCTAAAAGGGTCAGTATATATAGGCAACCGATCTCCGATCTGTGGCAAAGCTCCAAGGTTCAATCTCGGCCGTTCGTACGAACCAGATCAACGGTCCATAAAAGCCCTCAAGAAACACAAACAGTTTACCCGGATGGCTGACGCGTGGCACTTACTTAAACTGAAAACAGGAAGCTTCCTGGAGAAGCTTCGGGCAGCGGGTAGTGGCACGGGCAAGTAAATAACGCACACGGTCAGGGGCAGCAATGGTATTTTACCTCTTGAATTATTTAAATGTACAGTAATAGCTGGGTACCCAAAAAATATATTTACCAAAAAATTTACAACTTATGCCACTTGACATTTACACCCTTTAATCTATAATATTTGAACATTTCTTGACTTAAATTTTCTTGACATAGTTAAGTCATATAGGGACCAATTTTACAACAATTCTCCACCTTGGTACCTATATGGGTTAACTACTGGACATTCCCTAGTAATAGGAGCAAAAAACACATTGGGTTCGTCATCCATGGTCCCAATTACTTTGAACCAAGTTAATACACTTAAGTAACTTGTCCAAAGTCAAATTTTTTGTGCCCATATCCACTGGATTTTCAGCAGTACAGATTTTTCGCAGTTCAACAGTGTTCCTTTCAAGCATGTCGTTTACAAAATTCCTCTTGATAGCTAAGTGCTTAGTCCTATCATGAAACACGGGGTTTTTACACAATGCAAGGGCTGATTGACTGTCCGAAAACAGTACGGGAGGCCCGTTATCGAGGTTTATTTCTGACAGTAAGCCTCTCAGCCAGGTAGCCTCTTTTATGGCTTCTGTGAGGGCCTCAAATTCAGCCTCAGTGGTTGACAGCGCAGTCACAGGCTGCAACTTAGACTTCCAACAAATGGCTCCACCATTTAAAGTGTAAATGTAAGCACTAGTGGATCTCCTTTTATCTACGTCCCCCCCAAAGTCAGAATCGGTGTAACCTATCAATCTAAGGTAGGTTTTTGTCCGACCAAAAGTAAGTCCCAGTTTATAGGTTTGTTTAATGTACCTTAACAACCACTTAACTCCATCCCAATGTTCCTTTCCGGGGTTACTCATAAACCTAGACAAAACACTTAAAGGAAAAGCTAAGTCTGGACGTGTACAAGTCATAGCATACATTAAGGAACCTATAACATTCGCATATGGGACTCTTTCCATTTGTTTCTTTTCTATCTCATTCGTGGGACACTGTTGAACTGTATACTTATACTGACTTGCTAAGGGCAATTTTACAAGTTTACATTCAGACATGTTGAATCTAACCAATACCTTTTCCAAATACCTTTGTTGAGATAAGTGCACTGTTTCAGCTGTTGGATCCCTGGTAATTTCCATACCAAGTATCTTCTTGGCCTTTCCTAGATCTTTCATATCAAACTCAGCACAAAGCGTTAGTTTCAAATCATTAATATGATTCATGGATTTACTGGCCAGCAGCATATCATCCACATAAATCAGCAAATACAGTGCATCAACAGTATCAGCATGTTTAAAATAAAAACAAGTGTCATGTATTGATCTACTAAAGCCCCTGCTTCTTATAAATTGGTCAAAGCGTTTGTACCATTGTCTAGGGGATTGTTTTAGGCCATATAAAGACCTCTTAAGTAGACAAACATGGTTTTCATGGTTTGGTTCAATAAAGCCCTCAGGTTGGGCCATAAAGATTTCCTCATCCAGCTCACCATGAAGGAAAGCTGTTGTAACATCCATTTGTTCCAGAAATAGGGTAAACTTAGCAGTTAGTGCCATAAGTATTCTTATGGTTGTGTGCTTTACAACGGGAGAAAAAATCTCATTATAGTCTACCCCTTCCTTTTGTGAAAAACCTTTTGCAACTAGTCGAGCCTTGAACCTTGGCTGTCCAGATGATGTATCGGGTTCTTTTACCTTATAAATCCACTTAGAACCTACCAATTTCCTATCCATTGGTTTAGGAACCAAAACCCAAGTTTTGTTCCTTTTGAGGCTCTCCATTTCCTCTGTCATGGCTTTAAGCCACTGTTCAGAGGCAGCCCCACTAATAGCCTGAGTATAAGTGAGAGGTTCTGATTCTACATACTCTAGGGCAGTATTTAGGGCAAATGCAATACAATCCGCACTGCCAAACCTAACTGGTGCCCTAATTTCTCTCCTCTCCCTATCTCTAGCTAGTTGGTAGTTTGATAGGTCGGTTTGTTCAATTGTTTCTTGAGGTTCAGTGCTCCCTTCAGCACTGTCAGTCACCTCTTCCTCAGGATTTAAGGTCTGGCTTTCCTGGTATACAGGCTCTGGTGGGCTGATCTCGAACTCATAGAGTTCAGGATCATACTTCCTAGGGTTGGAGGAAGTGGCTGCTGTATCGGCAGCCATTATTTTCTCCAAGTAAGGGAATTCCTCTTCATTAAAGGTTACATCCCTACTAATTATAATTTTGGTTCTGTTTCCATCCCTAACACCCACCCTATACCCCTTTACACCATCCGGATAGCCTAGAAAAATACCTTTTATAGCCCTGGGTTCAAGTTTTCCTTCAGATTGATGTGCATACGCAGCACATCCAAAAACCTTTAAAATAGAATAGTCGCTTGTTTTTCCAGTCCATTTTTCTTCAGGGGTTTTAAAATCAATTGCAGAGGAGGGAGTACGATTAATTAGATAACATGCAGTAGCTACAGCCTCCCCCCAAAAGTTTTTACCAAGTCCTGATGCAAATAACATGCATCTTACCCTGTCTAGGAGCGTACGGTTCATTCTTTCAACTAGTCCGTTTTGTTGAGGAGTTTTCCTAACAGTGTTGTGTCTTTTAATACCATTTTGAGCACATAAACTATCAAATTCAGCGTTTATATATTCAAGTCCATTATCAGTTCTAAGTACCTTAATCTTCCTACCTGTTTGATTTTCTATAAGGTTCTTCCACCTAACAAAGGCACTGAAACATTCATCCTTTGTTTTAAGTAGGTAAACCCAAACCTTCCTAGAGAAATCATCTACCATAGATAGGAAGTAGTATGCTCCACCTAAAGTGGGTACCCTTGCTGGTCCCCACAGGTCAGAGTGGATATAGTCTAACGGTGACTTAGTTATATGGATTCCAGATTTAAAAGATAGTTTATGATGTTTTCCAAATATGCATGACTCACAGAAATCAGGTTTAGACACATAACCACCCCCTAACAGCCCTCTCTTGTTCAGCTCATTCAGGCCCCTCTCTGATACATGTCCTAATCTTTTGTGCCAAAGGTTGGTTAGGTCAGTTTTCTCTACATTAGAGCAGCCAGCAGGAACTACGTCACCTCTAAGCACATATAGACCGTTCTTGACCTCTCCTCTTAGCATTACAAGGGAACCCTTAAGGACCTTCATTACCCCCTGTTGTGCCTTTAAGGTCATACCAGCCTGGTCTAATTGTCCTAGAGAAATTAGGTTCCTTCTAAGTTCAGGCACATGCCTAACTCCCTTTAGGGTAAAGTCAATCCCGTTTGACCCCTTAACCCTAACTGACCCTATCCCAACTACTTGGCATCCGTGGTTATTTCCCAACAGCACCTTTCCCCCTGCTACAGTCCGGTATTCAGTAAAGAAGGATCTATCTGAAGTCATATGGAAGCTACACCCTGAGTCTAGAACCCACTCATGTGTAGTTTGGTCTGTGGATACTACTAATACTTCAGCGGAGTCATATCCGTCATTAAATTTAGTGTTGTCCGTTGTGCCGTTAAATTTTCTTTGGTAATCTGGACAGTATCTTTTAATGTGGCCTAGTTTACCACACTCATAACACTTTACTTTGCTACAATCTCTTCTAGGTCTTGCACTAGATCTGTTTCGACTCTTACTTCTTCTCCTTTCCTTATTGTTGTAGTTGTTATGGTTGTTATGATTGTTATGGTTGTTATGGTTGTTATGGTTGTTATGGTTGTCTCGAGTCTTTGTCCTACCCCTGACTGACAGCCCTTCCCCACTGTTACTGGTTGGTGGATACTTCCCTTCCTTCCTAAGTTCTAGGATCTTGGATCTTAGGGCCTTTGTTACGTCTTTCAATGCTACAGTGTCACGTCCATATCTTAGTGTGTCTTTAAAGGACCTAAGATATTTAGGTAAGGCACATAGTAACAATACAGCCAACAATTCATCAGCAACAGTAACTTTAACATTTTCTAGATCTTGACAGATTTTATGGAACTCATCTATAGAGTCCTCTAGGGGTTTAGTCTCACTCACCTTAAAGGTTAAAAGGGATTCCATGCACAATATCCTATTGGACAATGACTCAGACTTGTAGATTTCTTCTAACTTAGCCCATATATCTGCTACGGTCTTTTCAGAGCGAATCTGATTAAGTACCGAGTTATCAAGACTAAGTAATAAAGAAGCATAAGCTTTATGTTCGACTTCTACTTTCTCCTTTTCAGTTAGATAAGTTGGTTGATCCTTTTCGGGCAAAAGTGCAGTTCCAGCACCTTGTGCCATAAGGATAGCTTTCATTTTTAGTTTCCATAGGTTGAAATCATTCCTACCGTCAAACCTTTCAATATCAACCCTAGCAGACGCCATACTGTTTCTTTAAGGTAAAGAACCTGATGCTCTGATACCACTTGTTGAGTTTCAGGTCGTATTCCTAGGGTTTAATCTTATCAACTTTAGTTCTTGATAAAATGACAATAACAACAAAGATTCACTACTTCAGATCTAGTTCAAGAAACCTGTAACTGTAGTTTAGCAAGATTCATCCAACACCGAACACATGCACAAAGAACACAGCGATAACAACGAGATTTACGTGGTTCAGCCTTTAAAGAAGGACCTACTCCACGGCTCCCTATTTCTAGGGAAGTCTATCCACTATAAGTCGAGTTCAAATATTACAGACCAGACTTCAATGATATACACCTTTATACAAAACCGATCCTTAAGGCTTCTAAGTCAGAAGCCTAAAGAAGAACGAAAATAAAGAGTAAGGGAAAAGAAAGCTTACAACCGAAGCCTACAAGGCTTCATACAAGCTCCAAACTACCAAGATTTGAACGATCAAGCCTTAACACCCACGAATATACTCAATCGCCTTCGATCGCCTCAAGATCGCCAGAGCAAACCAAAGAGAGGCGGTGGCTGAAGAGAAAAACGGAGAGCGAATGAAAAGCGTACGGCAGACCCTAAAAGGGTCAGTATATATAGGCAACCGATCTCCGATCCGTGGCAAAGCTCCAAGGTTCAATCTCGGCCGTTCGTACGAACCAGATCAACGGTCCATAAAAGCCCTCAAGAAACACAAACAGTTTACCCGGATGGCTGACGCGTGGCACTTACTTAAACTGAAAACAGGAAGCTTCCTGGAGAAGCTTCGGGCAGCGGGTAGTGGCACGGGCAAGTAAATAACGCACACGGTCAGGGGCAGCAATGGTATTTTACCTCTTGAATTATTTAAATGTACAGTAATAGCTGGGTACCCAAAAAATATATTTACCAAAAAATTTACAACTTATGCCACTTGACATTTACACCCTTTAATCTATAATATTTGAACATTTCTTGACTTAAATTTTCTTGACATAGTTAAGTCATATAGGGACCAATTTTACAACATAATTGAATGTAGTACTTTATTTAACATGAAAATGGGACATGAAGGAGCTGCCTAAGTTTCTCCATAGTCATGTTTTTCCCCTAGTTTTGGGCAATCCCTTACCCTTTCACCTTAGATAAGATTAGTTGTCTTGAGGTCTCACAGCAGATGGAAACTTCTTGGTAAAATTGACAATTGGCTAGCTTATGGTATTCAATGGAAGGACAAGAATAGTTGGCCAATCTAATAGTTGTGAAACTTAGACAATTTTCCTAGTAAAGGTTTTCGGTTGGTAGCTGTTACATAATGCTTTACCAATTAGAAGCATCTTATCCCCTTTTTCTCAAAGCATGAGGAAACTATTAATCATTTGTTTATTTGATCATTATTGCTTTTCCAAACAATGTTGGTTTTAGTTGGGCTCTAGAGAGTCAATTAAGATGTTTCCATGTAAGGGGTCTCAGAACAGGGGGTTGTAAGAGGTTCATAGTAATAGGAATCTTGGAGCAAAAGATCATTATGCATAATTCTTAGCCTCTTACGAGCTTTGCGAAAGAGTTGTAGAGGTGGGGTTTCATGGGTTAACGCCTAACACTGTCAAAGTTTCCTTGGAAGTGCAAGTGAAAGACATAAAGAGAAAGTTGTGCAATTAGGTGTATGAGGGCTATGGTAGTCTTGAGGGAACTAGACAATCAGGTAAACAAACATGGCTATATATTATAGACATCAATAGACATTGGTTGGATGAAACTAAATTTCAATTGGTCTAAGAGGCATAACAAGGCAGCATATGGTTTCATTATTCCAAATTACCTGGGTAAGCACTTTGATGTCTAGATGTAGAGGGATTTAAAATGCTTTATCCTGGTGGCATAAGTGGTAGTGGCTAGGGATGACATACAGAAGTGTATTTATATGAGTTTTCATAAAGTTCACCTCCAGGGAGACAGTCTGGTTGTTATTAAAATGATCAGGAAAGTGTTCAAATGCACATGGCATATTAGTACTATTATTGAGGATATTTGGGAGGATTCTTACTAAGTTCAACATTTTTCCAGTTTCTCATACTTTTAGAGTAGTTAATTAGGCTACAAATCTGGTGTAAAATGTAGATCAATTTAGGAAGGGCCGATACTTTTGAAACAAATGTCATAAGCTCAAGTCGAGCTTAGTTTAGTTTCGCACGAACCCATCTATGCAAGTTCTGAAGTAAGATTACCTTTTATAGGATCATTTAAGATTGGCTGCCTGATCTAGACTCAAATGTGGATCTATTGGCCGCATTTAAGCTCCTAATTTAGCTCAACATTAACTCTTTTAGTTTCTTGAAGTTTGCTAGCTATTGAGCCCTACCTTTAGATTGCTCCAACTTGGCTCATTTTTCTAAAACCAAACTTGAACCCAACCTTTTGAATAAAGTGACAAGCTGGCTTGTGAGGGTCCACAAGTTGACTTCACTTATTTACATCCCTAGTTTACATAGAAAATTGAATTATATAGCTTAAAGATGCGATTAGTATTTCTTAATTGGTCCAGTCATATACTATCTTTTGAAATTTAGTTTGTCCTAACTACAATTTCGTTTGTCCTGTTGGGTTAGCTTTTGAAAAATACATGTTATGTCTAGCATGGTGAATCAAAGAGGGAAAAATCGAGGCTCTCATTGCAAGCTTTGCTTTCTTGAAAGGACAAATTTGCTCCATTGAAGACATGTTTTGATCAATAATAGCCGCTGGTTTATTGAAGTGATTTATGACCAAACCATTAGGTGTTGGAATGTGTGGGTAGTGTGCTTCAATTTTGATGCCTTGTAAAAATGCATTAATCCCACATAGGAAGAATACTGGTGAAGAGTCTTGTTTATATAGCCCCTTGTCATTATACTTGGTAAAGTCTTGCGGGCCCAGAGTAGGGTTGGCTAGCGTCATGCGCGTGCGCACGCCCCACTCGGTGTGGCGCGGTTTGAATTTTTTCCAAACTGAACATTTATTTTTGCGATCATTATTTTTATGTACATTGTCGTAAAAGAACTCAATGTGAGCTCTAGTCTTTGAGTGGGGCTCGAAACCTTTGGCTCGAGCTCAAGGAGTCTCTTAGTTGACCTCGAGGGTACAACCTCGAGAGTTTGTCCTTCTTCCGATCTTGAGGCTCAAGGCTACAAGCTCGAGCTCGAGTATATGTTTTGATTGCCTCAATTCCCGCTCTTTCCATAATCGTTTTTTGCCTTAACAGAAGCCGGATTTTTAGGCTCCCCCATATCTGCTACTTTGCTCTTAGTCAGGTATAAGCTAGATTTAGTATGAGTTCTCTTACTTCTTCTAAGTTCCTGACTCTCGAGCCCAAAAGGCGAATGACTAAACGATAATGAAATTGATGCAACAGGTAAAGAAACATGCATAGATGCTTTCGTAGGAATAATAAGCTCAAAAAATTATGCATTTCATCACTCCTCCGAGTCCAGGACACGAGGCATTTTTTCCATAGGAGTCTATGTGCAGCATTATTAACAACATACGCAATGAGTATAACACTTAAAGTTTTGGGACCTACTTTACTTTGATGTTAGGGATACTTACTTTAGTTATACACCACCAAACTTTCCAATAATGAAGATTAAAAGCATAACATTTTCACATCTCACATGGTGTTTCATCTAGTTTTTTTATAAGCAACCCTATTGAGCATGTAACACATAGACAACAAAACCCTATTGAGCTTTGCATTGAACAATGCCCCTAATCGTTTTAACTAACTACAAAAAAAAGTGACCAATGGTAATAAACTAAAAATATTTCTGTTACAATTGATTCACTAATAGCAACAGAAATTTTCTTTTGTTGCAAATGAAAAATCTCATACACAGCTAACTCCTTTTGTAACAAAAAAATTAGTCTGTTGGTATTGTATATAACATTACCAATAGTACACATGTATTTTTTAGTAATGGTATTTTAATAAAAAAATTTTCATATTTCATGAGCTAAAAATGAATTTTTACTTTCCTCCAATGTTATATTTAAAAAAATAAAAATAATTTGTCAAAGACACATAGCCAATTCAACTATATAAATTTTTTTTGTCCTCTGAATACGTTACATAAACTTAAAATTGGCAAGAATTTAAAATTTTATGTTAATTCACAAAATTTTGAGTAAAATAATTCCTGCTAAAGTTCTAAATTTTAGGTAAACAAATTCCCATCAAAGTTCATTAACATTTTATTATAATACTTTAATTAAAAATTGTGCCCTAACCCTTAGAAAATCTTTCACTCGGCCTCTCGCTCAGTCTCTCTCACGGTCTTTGCGCTCTCTCTCTCGATTTCTCTCTTGCTTTTCTCTTCGTTCAGCCCTTACCCCAACACTCTCTCTCTCATTCTTCTCTCTGGAGCATCTGTCTCTCTCACTCAGCCTCTCACTCGCTCTCTTCGCTCTCTCTCTCTCTTGCTCGTCTCTTCGTTTTGTGTCCCTGTTGCAAGTTTGGTAGATAGAATCATTTTAATGGAACCAGTGATAGGCGGCATGTTCCAAAATTAAGATCAGGGTCAGAGTTGTTGGAACAAATACTAGGATTAAATGTGACTCTAGGCAAGGGTCTTGCATCTCAACAAAAGAACAAGAGAAGGGCAGATAAAGTTGGACCCTAGAAAAAGAAGAGCATATTCTTCCAGCTCCCATATTGGGAACATCTTCTAATACGACATAATTTGGATGTTATGCATATTGAGAAAAAATATCTCTGAAAGTTTGATCGAGACTCTTTTTGATATTGAAGGAAAAAATAAAAGATACATTACAATCACGTCTTGACCTTCCAGATATGAATATTCGAAAGCATCTTCATCCAAAAGCAGAAAGAGGAAGGATAGTCTTACCTCCATCATGCTTCATATTAAGTGGTGAAGAGAAGAATGAACTTATGAATGTGTTGGCTAGAATTAAGGTCCCCGATTGATATGCATCCAACACTGCACGATGTGTGCACATGAAGGAACGTAAGATATATGGATTGAAAAGCCATGATCATCATATTTTGATGCAAAAATGAAAAATAAGGAGGTGAGTCTGATAATAATTGACCTATGCAATTGTTTAAGAGAGTTATGCTCAAAGCTGGCGACGCAACATGGGTTTGAGTGCTTAGAAGCTCGCATGAAGATAGTTCTTTGCGATCTTGAATAAATATTGCCCCCTTCCTTCTTTGGTATAATGGTGCACATAGCCATTCATTTGGCACATGAGGCAAAGGTTGCCAGCATGGTACATTTTCGCTGGATGTATCTGATAGAGAGGTATGTCTTTTTGATTTTACAGTGTTTAAAATAATCAACACTTACTTTTCTAATAATGTATTATTAATTACTTAGTATGTGTTGTTCTAGGTTTTTACATAGGCTTAAAGATTATGTGGGTAATAGAAGTCGGCCCAAAGGATCTATTGCCGAAGGATACCTTGCAGAAGAGTGTTTTAAGTTTTTCTTGAGGTACTTACATAGTGTTGAGACAAGAGAGACTCGTTCCAAGAGAAATAAAGACTTAGATGATGGTGAAATGCCTAAAGGATTATCAATATTCTCCCTTCGTACGCATTAAAGAAGGATGTAGTTGTTTCTGATGAATTGAGAGAAGAAGCACATAGGTTTGTTTTGTTCAATGTGATAAAATCCACATATACATCGAGTAAGTCATTTTCACGACTCATAATATTTGAATCCTCTTATCACTTTAATTCAATCATTCGTTTTGATTATGTTATATTGGTTTTTTTTACAGAGAGCCTAAACAACTACTTTCAATTGAAAATACGCAGGTGTGACAATTAGATATCGAAGACATTCACAAAAAATACTTTTGTACTTGGTCTGAATCTAATGTAAGTTCTAAGACGATATAATATCGGGCACCAAAATTATCAAGTGACTCCAACGTTTTAAATACATGTATTAGTCTAATTTAAATTTAGTTTTTAGGTAAAGCTTCATCTACCTGTGGTTGGTGTTATAGTAGAAGACCTACAATGGTTCAGTAAATAGCCTAGCGTGCAGATAAAGACAATGACAAGAATCACTTGCAATGGTTTTAGATTTCATGTTAAAAGTATAGAAACCAAAGCCGTAACTCAAAATTCCGATGTTGTTGTGACTGCTAGTACACATACAAGTGGTTTGGTGACATGTTATGGTGTGCTAATACAAATATTGGAATTGAACTACCATCAAGGAAGAAAGGTCATTCTTTTTTGATGTGATTGGGTTGATCCTAATAAGGGTGTCATGACAGATCGACATAGAATTACTCTTGTCAACCTAAAAGCATTTTGGAAAACAGATGAATCTTTTGTGCTAGCTTTCCATTCAGTGTTCTACACTCATGATGATGACAGAAAAGAATGGCATGTTGTCACTAAGACAAAACCAAGAGACTTATTTGACATGGGATAGGAAAACATACCTAAAATAGATTGCATTCCATCTACAACAATGATGGATATTAATGTTGATGATATTGACATTATTAGAGAAGCTATTAAAGGGGAAATGGTTAACATACTTATAAATAAGGCTAGTTTACTTGACGAAAATAATGAGGAGTACTTCTACTATAGTGATAGTGAAGAAGAGTGATACCCTATATGATTATGATTGATACAAAAGTTTGAGGAGATATGTTATCAACATCTTTATATACTTATGACAAACTATTTGTATTTGAGTGATTAAACAATTCCAATGTTTTCCATTTTCTTCTTTATCTAATTTCCTTATTGTTTGTTTGAGTGTTGTGATATTTGATTTAATTGTGTCATTGAGCTTTGGAATGTTGAATTCTACTATTGTATGTATATATTATGTTGCATCATTTTCAAATTCTAAATTGTCAAGGACGCCAGGGCACCCACTGAGAGCAACAAGGGTAAGAGAAAGATGATAAAGACATCTGATTTAAAGGTGTGACTCATATCTTAAAAGTATTTTTGTATCTTTTTATTGTAACATTACTTATTAAAACTGAGTTGATATCTTTATGTAGGGTCTTATGGAGTCTAAAAAGAACAAACATCAACAATCTTCTCTACAAATGCGGCGTAGTCCTAGTTTGGTTTCTTCCACTTTACCTAGGAATCAAAGTGATGTTGAGCCTCCCATTAAGAATCTACCACAACGTGGAAGTGCTGTAGAGACCACCCAAAATATACCGAAAAACTTGTTACCACAACGTCGAAGCGGATCGGAACCTGTTACCCAAGATCGACATGCCCTTTTTCAGACCTCTACTCTTAGAAGAAGGCCTAGGAAACTTCAACAAGTGCAAGAAGATATTATGTAAGATTTAGACGTCTAGATGGTGAGCTTATCCATTCTATTTGTTGGCTCTATTGATTTTGGTCAATTTATAATTTAATCATACTTTCTAACTATATTATACTATTTTTTTTATCTTTAAGCTTCTGAATGAGGTGATACTGTTTGTCCTCAAAGGGAGGGACATGTTGGAGGTTCACATGGAGCAGGTTAAACAATCTCATTTGAGTGGTTTCTTGTTTAATATACATATTATTTTACAATTCAATTATGTTCTCTAATTATTAGCGTTTTTCTCATTTGAAAAGGATTTTGGCTTTTATGATGATGTTTTCATTTATATAGGTTCTTAAAGTCATGCTCCCATTTCATCCCAGGGGAAACATAAGCGATCGATGATGGTCAACATACAGGTTATGTTTCGCAATTGTATGGGAAATGAGTAATTAATATACACAACTCTAGTTTATGTATAGAGTCTCCGACGTGTTAATGATTGTCAATTTGAAGTTCCTTCTCTTGTTGGGTGCTTGTGTTAGTGATTTTATGCTTTTTATACTTGACGGGGTAATGATCTTCTAGTTGGGTTTAAAATTATACTAACAAAACTACATTGAATTTGTAGGATCAGAATCAAGTGAAAAGAGGAGGGGAAGAAAGAAAGTCCACACCCCTAAGGAGCCCATTTTTATTCATGTTAACGACCATGGGCATCCCTATTTAGAGACACAAAGGAAAATGTCCTCTTTACTAGGATTTTATGCACGGGATCCTAGAACCATGCCGATCGAAATTATGGAGGAGTATGCCAGAATGGAGGATTACCCACGTATGGGATGTAGTGAAGGTAATTCATTTTCTACTTATCATGTAAATTTAAAGGACTTAGCAACATCGGTTTGAATATTATAATAACTGTGGAATGAAAAGATATGCCAATAAAGTGTACATGATGATTGCTCTTTGTTTGTATATAGCAATCATACTACTTCCCTGAAGGGAAAAAGCCATATGAATGGGTAAAATCAAAGCTGGATCAATCATGGAGAAGTAACAAATGTACGTGAAGAAACAAACTCATTGAAGGAAAGACGAAAGACCAAGCTGTAAAGAATAGGCCTAATCTTACAGCTATTCAACAATGGAAGAATTTTGTCAAATTTTGCTTTTCTGAAGAACAGCAGGTATACTAATATGTTTCCATAAGTATAGTGTTGCAATATATTCGGTTATATATTATTCACTTGTCATGTTTTTGGGTTTAGAAATGCGGCGAGAGAGGCATTGAAAATTAAAAAAAAAAAAAAAAAAACAGAATTGAGGCATTATTGTGACCCAAAGACTCTTGCTAGAAGACGCAACGAGAAGGTTGGTTTAGTCTTTTAGTTTGATTTGAATTATGAGGTTTGTTTTTGAGGAATTTTTATTCAAAAGTGTATGTTCTATGTGTGTATAGATGATAGCTGATGAGAAAGAACCATATGAGCTTAAAACCCATATGCCAAAATCTTCATCCAAACTTGATGCTGGACCTACCATTGCTATAGTATGGTTTATCTATAGTATTTTGTTTTTCAATTTTTCTCCATGTCACTTCTAAAAGTTATGGTCATCATTTTTTAATATGATGTCAGGCAGAGATTGCTAGAAGATTAGAAAAGCTTTCACAAGATCTTGTTGAGATAGCAAGAATAGAGGAACGCAAAAAAATATTTGTAGTAGTTGCGGGAAGGACAAGAATGGATACGCAAAACCTATGAGTTAGGGGTTAAAGTCCCTCGATCTAGTGTGAAACGCTCTCTCCTAGCTTAAGAGTAAGAGAAAAGAAGAAGTTGGAGGCTCAACTCAAAGATGTAAAACAAAGCTTGAAATCTGTATGTGAGAGGGTAGATTTTTTAATGGCAAATATGACGGAAAGGGGAAGAAAGGTTAGTTTGCTTTTGCATTGCTTTGGAATTCCATATAATACAAAATTTTGATTATTAGAGCAATGATGTAACTTGCAAACAATGAGAGTTCTTGTGATAATGAAGCAAAGGGCTTAGAGAACTTGTGAGTTCTTATGAAAATCTATGTGTGATTTTATATATATATATATATATAGTGTGTCATATATTTCCCCTAGCTATGTTTGAAGCAAGATGAATATATTGTCACATGTTACTTAAAGTGATGATAAACATATTTTTATGGACTGATTGCAACAGTGAGTTGCTTTCCATATTGCTTTTATGCATATTATAGCTGATAGCTGCCATAAGTTGCTGTTAAATGGTTTTATTGCAGGTTTTGGACAATATGCTGCTGAAATTCTTGCAATTTGCTGTGTTTTGTTGAATTTCAGTGTTTTGTTGAATTTTAGCTTATGGTTGGGAAACAAAATGATATGTTTGAGTCATATGTAGACTTGTTATTGTCTTTAGAGTCTATTATTTCCTTAAGATCACTGTTTCGTACCTTATTTTCTACTTTTCGGAAAAGGTAAGGTATAGGTTTGATATGAGAATCTTGATTGACCATAGGGTTGGTATTTAGCTTATATCTAGATACTTTATTTGGATTGTGGTCATGAGTTGTATTCTCATGATGGGTTGTTATGGATGTTTATGGTGGAGTCTTTTGATGCAATGTATAAGCTGATTTGGCTAATATGAATGCCAATTGAATTGCATGTTTAGTTTGGATTTCATGTTTATCTTTGTTTTACAGAAGCTAGTTCATCTCGTGATGATGAAGTTTATTATGAGGAACAAGATGGGGGTGATGGCTTTGAAGACGAGTATGATGCAATGGAAGATGAGCTGTATGAATGATTATTCATCGTACATTTGCCAAGAAAATTATGTTGAACTGCTTTCTACTGACTCTCCCATTTGTCGGATATTATGTATTTTGGCTAAACTTGCAAATGATGGGAAGAATTATTTTGAATTTTGTGGGGGTTTTTTTTATTTATTTATGGATGATTGTAGTTGGATGTAACACATGACAAAGTTGTTGGTTGGTAGTATGACGATGATGAGGTGTAAAGTTCTTATCGACTTCTGATCACTGTCATGTTCAATTATGTGTTCTAATTGGTTGAAAAATATGAAATTTAGTTGGTTAGGACATGTAACTATATGTTTGCTTAGCTGGTTAGGACATGCAAGCATATGTTTGTAATAAAAGCAATGGCAACATAATGGAATGTTGCTATAAGTAAACGAAATAGAAGTATAATGCTATTATTAAATAGCAATAGTGGCAGAACCATGATGACATTGCTAAAAATAATAGCAACATATACTAGTTGTTCTTCGTATAGGTAATAGCAACAGAAAGTATTTTGTTGCTATAGGTAATAGCAACAAATTGTTATGTTGCTGCAACAAGCAGTAGAAACAAAACTAGCAATAAACATTTGTTTGTTGCTATTGGGGTGCAATTACAACAACATGCACTTTCTATTGCTATAATCTTTAGTGACAGCTGTAACAGCAACAGTGTAGCAACATACAAAATTCTATTGCTAAAAGCTATAGTAACAAAAGAATAGCCAAATGGCATTTTGACTCCTAGGTCTGTCCACCATTAAAGTATACTATTAAGTAATGGAGTAGAATATGCCCCAATTTTTTCTGTAATGGAAGAAGAAACTTGAGCAGAGAGGTATATTCAAGGAGATGAAAAGCAATTTTCTAAGACGAGAGGTGAATGGTTTTTGTATCTTTTCCATCTAATAGAGTTGTCCTATTCATGGGGGGAAATCATCCATTTAGTTCACATGTAATGGATAATATGACAGCGGAAAATCTAACTATTTTATAGAAGGTAGCAAATATGGAGGTGGTCAAGAAGGTCATGGCTGGATTCTTGGTTCCGAAATAGGAAATCTTATGTTCATGGGTCAGAAAACATCCACACACTATTGTCATGATTCAAGATGAACTTGAATCAAAACCTAGGAGAGAGAATGAGAAATGAGAAAGAATTGGGAAAGAGAAGAGAGAAAATAGAGAATTGAGATAAGAAGAAGATATTTTATTTCCTTTCATGATCATTACAATTGATGATACAAACTACTTATACTAGCAAATGGATAAAACCACTCATATCTAACAACCTAAGAAATATCTAGATTCCTAACTAACTAACTAACCAACATCAACAACAACAAACCCAGTGCCTCAAGGGCTCCCGCAGAAGTGGGGACTGGGGGTTTGATGTACTCAGCCTTCCCCCTTCGGGGTGTTAAACCTGAAGAGAGGCTGTTTCCGAGGAGCCCCCACCTGAGAGGCATGTCGTCAGCGCATCATAGCAACCTGTGAGCAAAAAGGCAGCAATGCATAAGAGCAGGATAAAGCATAAGAAAATAAACAGATAGTAAACAAATAGATGGATAGGTGCACCCTAATAGGTACTATACCTAGGAACACCAGTATAGCATAATAAACAGTGGTATGAGACTACTACATCTACTACTCCTATGCTAGTCCTCCATCTAGCTCTATCTCTATCTATCTCCATCTCAGGCCATCTCCTCCTGTAGGTTTAGGTGGGTGGGTGACGTCCAGCCGTATCGCCTGTAGTCAACCCTTCTTTGGCCTGCTTCTTCCTCTCTTGCCTAGCGTGGTACGGAGCTGATTGCATCTCCTAACTAGAGCAGTGGCTGGTCTCCTCGTAACGTAACGTGCCCGAACCACTACAACACTATTCGGATGCTTCTAGTCCTCCACAGAGCTCTGTCTAGAGCCATCTCTTCATTTAGGTTGAGATAGGTAAGATCATGTCGGATTATTTATCTTCAGCTTTTTTTTGGCCGTCCTCTCCCTCTCTTCCCGTCTATTATGAGGAGTTGTTCATAACTAACTAACCAACATACTAACTAATATTCCCTCCAAATATCTAATTCACCACTTACTAACATATAGTAGCTAATACATTCTAATGCACTAACTAATACTAATACAGCTAACTAATATTAATGAATTATTACTCTTTACCCTACATATGCAATTCATGACAATATTCCCCCTTAAGAGATTCTTGTCGCTAACTAATATTAATGAATCTTATTAAGAAGGTTATAACTTGATGAACAGTAGCAGAATTACACTTAAGAACAGCTTAAAAACCACCAAACAATCTGAATCATTAGCTTCTTCTGCCCTTTTTTTTTCTTGCTGCAATTTGCATAAACAGTTTGCAAATTTCTTCCCAATTGTAAAGTCTTACTATGGCATCCTTATTTCTCTTAATTGAAACAAGAACACTCTTGATGCCTTGACAATTGTCACAAGCTTGGTCTTATTATAAATGTGTTGCTAATTGCACTTCCTCATCACTGAATTCCAAGATCCAGAACACTCTGATGCTGCAAGGACATGTTCCTATGCCGAAAACTATATTGAAATAAGCCATTTTCGTTAGCATTCTGTCCTATCCAGACAACTTGACTGTCTTCAAGACCCAAGTGAACTCTTGAGCTAAATTAATACGAGCCAATGCACACTTCTTAATTGCCAAGGATGTTGCAATGAAGGATTTGGATGTTGTACAGCAGAATGAACTTACCTTAAGACGCTCAAATCGAATCTCAAACTCCTTAACCATAGCCCCTTGGACCATTTTATCAAATTGATCAACTACATCACCATACTTCTTCCACAACTCCACTACTAAATCTTTGGATCCAAATTGTGGCTGGAGATTAGCAATTGCCTTGATCTCTACATTGTCCTGCTTATATCTTGAAATTTTGACAATGTTTCTTCCTTAACAAGAACTCTTTCACTAGACTTAGAAAGCAAAGAATCAGGTGGTCTCAAGTTGTAGCCCATTTCTTGCATCATTCTTACCCCAATCAACATGTGTTGTACCCTTTCTTGGGATTGTTGGAGTATACAAACTCAATCCTTATCTTTGGTTGCATTGCAGTAGCATTCTTTTCAGATTGTAATGCTGTCAAATTTTGCTTAGGGAGTTGATATTGCATTTCTGAAGGTTCAATCATTACCTTAGATTGCCTCAAGCTTGTTCTTGCTTTAGTTCCCTTGCTAGAACCACATTTTTTGCGACTAGGATGCAACTTGATCACCAAGTTTGGCTGTGCTAAATGCTTCAATCTTAACAACCTGTGGTTCCCGACTTCAATACAAGTCTTTGATTTCACTGCTGCCATGAACGGTGACACCAGTCTTTTATGCACAATAGGTTGGATCCTTACTTACGATTGCTGCATTGATTGTTGCGTACTTGACAATGTTGCCATGATGTTTTGAGCTAGTTGTAGCATCCTCTGAAATGACTCATGGTATGAATCTCCAGCCATGGTTGCCATGATTAGATGCAAAAATTCAGTTAGTTCCAATGAAATTTTAGCAAGCTCTGGCGCCAAGAATCGAAGCCCTGATACAATTTGTCATGATTCAAGATGAACTTGAATCAAAACCTAGGAGAGAGAATGAGAGATGTGAAAGAATTGGGAAAGAGAAGAGAGAATAGAGTGAATTAAGACAAGAAGAAGATATTTCATTTCCTTTCATGATCATTATAATTGATGATACAAATTACTTATACTAGTAAATGGACAAAACCACTCAAAAATATCTAAGTAACAACCTAAGAAATATCTAGATTCCTATCTAACTAACTAACCACCATACTAACTAATATTCCCTCCGGATATCTAATTACCGCTTACTAACATATGGTAGCTAATACATTCTAACACACTAACTAATACTACTACAACTAACTAATATTATTACTCTTGACCTACATATACCATTCATGACAACTATAATGTGCCAACCGACCCCTCACAACTGCATGCATTCGTGCGTGCGCATGTGATCCTTAAGTCCCATTCTAAGGCCTTAAGACCTTACCAAGTCAAGTGAGAGAGGATTATATAAAGTCGCTCTCTCACGCCTTAATTTCTGTGGGAAGAAGTGCCTTGTATGAAATTGAAGCACACAATTTCAAGAATTTTTTTTCTCAAATACTGTATCTTGCACTATTTTGTATTTGCCAAAAGCAAATGAAGCTACACATACATGCGCCTATTCTTAAAGGAAAAATGAAAAGCACAAATGTTTTGTACGTAAAACTAAAGACTTTATATGAGTGTTGGGACCCTTCGCTAAGTCTCAGATTCCTTTATGTATAAACTATGAAGTTAATTACTGGTCCTTGGATTCCGGCAAGTCACTCTCCACAAGCGATGGATTTAGAAAATATTTATGTAGGAGGCATGACGCAATTAATAACCAATAAATAAGTGAATATAAAAAATAAAAAAAAATCTATCAATCAATAATAAAAATTAACAATTAACCGTCAATATTTCAATGAGGACATTTACATTCTTGGGGCGCAATGTAGTTGCTTGCACAAGTCTGGGATTTGACATGATGAACAATTTGATCAATTTGATAGAAAAAACTGATCAGGATAGGGGCATTCCTAAATCCGTATAAGGAATTGTAGAGGATAAAAATAAGCAGGTCAATATTAAAATAGAATAACGACACAATAACGAAAATTAAATAGAGTTTTATTTTATTCTTTCTCTCTACTCCTTTTTTCTCTCTCTCCCACGTGCTCTCTCTCTCTCCTCTGACTCCCCCTCTTTCTCTCTCCTGCTTGCCTTCTTCCCCAAGGCTCCCCACCATCTTTCTCTCTCCTACCACCCTCGCCACCATGACCGGCCACCATGACCCGGTACTGCCTGACCGCTCGACCCCGGCTACCAGCACTGGCCAACCTCGCCGGCACTACGACGGTACTACCGGCCCTCTTCCTCCTCGGTCATCTCTCTCTCCTCATACCTCCACCATCTCACTCTCTCTCCTACCGCCTCGCCTCCTCTCTCCTCTACCAAGTACCGCCTCCCTCTCTCACCTTGGTACCGCTGACCACCGCGGCACCACTGCCGCCTCCCTCTTTCACCTCAGTACCGCCGACCACCGCGGCACCACTACCGCCTCCCTCTCTCACCTCGGTACCGCTGACCACCCTCTCTCTCTATAAATACGCCATTCTCCCTCTCCTCACACCCAAGGCACAAGTAGCCCCATTTCTCTCTCCTAACAACCCAACAATACAACCACCCATCTCTCTCTCTCCTCACACTCCGGTTTAACCCCAGTCACCTTGCCGGTACAACTCCGGCCATGCGCCGGCCACCTCGCCCGTACGGCTCCGACCACCAGTGCCGTTCTCCTCTCCGGCCACCTTGCCGGCCCTTTGGCTCCTGTCTCTCTCTCTTGGCCCATAAGGCCCTGCGTCGGCCACCTCGTCGGTACGGATTCCGGCCACCAGCTACCAAGGCCTCTCTCCGTATACGATAAGTATTTATTATTATTTACTTTATGCTATTTACTTATCATATATTATTATTATTATTATGCCTTGACTAACTTAGGCATCGGAGGGGTCCCCGGCGGGCAAACCCGTGGGTCCCTCTGACGGTCTTGCTTGTTTTGCAGGGGAGCCCGGGTTAAACGCACCAGCAGGTGCTTCCTCAAGTGAGGGTTCAGTCCCGCTCTCATCTAGAACCTAACCAAAAAACACCATAAACAATAGGCGCCGTTTGTGGAAAGATAGCTTGCTAGCGTTTAACCGGGTATCCCTTGCAAAACGTCTAAGACCCCCACAAAATTGGGGGCTCTGGTAACCATAAGTCTTCAATTTCCGATTTTCTCTCTTATTTGCCTTCTAATACATCAAAAATTATCAGTAAAATTGGAAATTTAGTACATCACGAGCTTTAGATTATATTATGGGTATTTTTTATAATATTGTCATAATATTTTTTCTAACATATCTTGAGCTTTAAAGCATGCAATAGATGCTTTTCATAATATTTTCACTTCAATTACATATAAATTACTTTATCAAATTTCTCGTCTTGGATTCATGGCAATACACGAATTGTATTCTTTCCTTTTTCTGGAAATTGCTCGCTAAATTTTTTATTTAGCTAAAGTTGCTCTAAGTTACGTCCAACCCAACTCATAAAGCTTGAGTAAATATGGGATTAAGTTAGAAAAGCTGAGTTGGACTTTTATTAAGTTTATTGTTCGTAAGGGCCACTATATTAAGGGTTTTTATCAAGTAATCCCTGTTCTTAATTGGGGATAAGAGAAATTTCATTGCCTAGAAAACTTCACTACATGATGTTTAAGTTTGAGTATACTCGTTTCTTAATTTTTGCTATTCACATAGCTTAAATTTGTGCCCAAAACGATATTTCAAAATGTGCTAACCCGTACCTTAGCAACAATTAAATTAGACTAGAATGTTACTATGTGTAAAGGTGGCAAAATCCTTAACAAAAAAGCGACCCGAATAAGGTAAAATTTAGGCCGGGTAGACGATTACCGCCAACTGTTTAATATAGGGGTAACGCCCTCCAAGGGCTCCCTTAGATAGTAACATTGCCGTCCTTGAACTAGGCGAACGCCAAAATGGCACCAATGTTAATCTGTGATGCAAAAAATGTATAAACAAAGTTGTGGTGGCCAACCAATGCCACTTGGCGTCGTTAGTAAAGACCGGTCAATAAGAACCTTACCACTGATAATTGGAGGCTTAAGCCACCCCAACGTAAACTTAACAATGTCAACCGGTCGCCTCGCCAATTCCTTGACCGAGTAGCTTGTCGGTAAAAGCCATTGTAAGTGACTCGTTAAAGCCAACTGTAAGGCTAGCTAAAGCCACTTCTAATAAATTGGGTTTGCACTATTTACCTTGATTAGGTGCAACCCCCATTAGGTCGGCTGTGTAGCGATGATAGCCTATCCTTACTTTAGCAATGCCGCCCAAAGCTGGGGGCTTTGCCAGTGACAACCCGGGAGGCCAAACCCGTCAAAGTTTGCCTCTTGGGTGTCCAGTTTAATCGGAACACTGCCGACAAGCATGATAGATGGTCCATTAGCGGGGATGTTGCCTTCAACGCCCCAAGATTTGAGCTACCGCCAACTTTGTTGGCGAATGCTCTTTTAAAGCTTCACTACTTACCTTTCAACTTAGTTAAAGAAAAAATTTACCACTAGTTGGGCAACACCAACCAGTAGTACTGTAGGCTACCGTAGGTCACCAACGGACAGCTTCCAAATGAATAAACTGTAAAGCTGCCGCCAGCAAGCTTGACTAGATCTTAACCCCAACAAACTTGGTCGGGTGGCCTCGTTAACCCCTTTAGTGGGTAACACACGGCCACGCAATTTAAAAGGGGTAACTACTAATGACCTTGGGAATAATCCCTCAAAGGTAACAGCGGGGTCACCAAGCGGTGCCCTCCGCTAGTTCGGCCAAAACCCGACCGTTACTAAAATCGGTGAAATACGCACAACCAACCAAAGATGGCTACGTAATATCACCGACCGAGCCCGACTGTTAACAGCCTCAACACTCTTGGATAGACAGTACCGCCAAAGAACTTGGGCTGGTATTACGCCCAATACCCATACCCGGGCCATGTCAGCGCAAGGATAGCCATAAATTCACCGGGACACTCGCCTTGGCTCATCTGCTTGCCAATAGAGAGTTTGATACCCTTGGGATTAAGGATAAAGCATTAAAAGATCCCTTACCTTTAGGATTCAAGGGGCGTGTTACTCCTTAGGCTTATAACGATGTAAAAATAAGTCTAGCATTTTTAGCAAGACGCGGGTAGGCCGCCAGCCAAGCTTAATTAACAAATACGTATAATTGCATCTTCATTAATATTTTTACACACCTGAATAGGATGCCTACTCAAATTGCCTCTCGGCAATTATGAAACTTATCGTTTAGCAATAATGAAGAACAACAGTATATACTTGACAGCGGGGGACGCGGCGTTCTCCATATAATCTTACGTAATCTGTCTTTTTGTGGAGAAAATTACGTGATTAACGTTCCCTATGGGATTTGCATTCAACCCGGTCCTTGATTATAAACCGGGGGCTTAGTGTTTTTTATGATTTGCATTTTTTATGTGAATCACATTCTCAGTACAATTTACGTGATATATGTCACTTATGTGATTTATGTTTAACCTAACTCCTTAAATGGGGCTAGGGTTTTGATGTTTCTTATATGGCTAGCCAGGGCTTTGACGTCCCTTATGGGGTTTGTGTTAACTCAGACCCAGAATAGAGACTGAGAGCTGGAATTGTCGTGGTCAGCTTTCGCTCAACGCGAAAGTCCGCGGTAGTATGAGCCCCTTTAACAATGGGGGCTAGGTGCTGTTTGCTCCGGTTGAAAAAGTGAAGCAAGGCGTTGTGTGGAGCGGTTAACCTTTATCTAAAGTGAAGAACAGCTGATGGTCGGCTTTCACCTAATGTGGAAGCCCATGGTATGCTGAGTCCCTTGAACAATGGGGGTTTGGTCCTTCTTGCCCAAGTTAAAACAAAAGGGCAAGGAGAGGTTGGGTGGTCATCCTTCACCTACCGTGAAACACCCGCAGGCGGTGGGCTTTCACTTAAAGCAAAAGGCCGCGGTTTTTTAAGTCCCTTGAAGAATGGGAGCTTGGTCCTTCTTGCCCAAGTTAAAAAAAAAGGGCAAGGAGAGGTTGGGCGATCGTCCTTCACCTACCGTGAAGGACCCACAGGCGGTTGGCTTTCACCTAAAGTGAAAGGCCATGGTTTTATAAGTCCCTTGAACAATGGGGGCTTGGTCCTTCATGCCCAAGTTAAAACAAAAGGGCAAGGAGAGGTTGGGCGGTCGTCCTTCACTTACCATGAAGGACCCACAAGCGGATGGCTTTCACCTACTGTGAAAGCCCACGGTGTTATAAGTCCCTTTAACAATGGGGGCATGGTCTTTCTTGCTCAGGTCAAAAAAGGGAGCAAGAAGTTGTGTGGTGGACGGCCTTCACCTAACGTGAAGGTCCGCAGGCGGCTAACCTTCACCTGATGTCAAGGACCGCAGGCGGGTGGCTTTCACCTAATGTGAAAGCCCATGGTACTCTAAGTCCCTTTAACAATGGGGGCTTGGTGTTTCATGCTCAAGTCAAATATGGGAGCAAGAAGCTGTGTGGTGGACGGCCTTCACCTAACGTGAAGGTCTGCAGGCGGTTAACCTTCACCCGATGTGAAGGACCGCAGGCAGTTGGCATTCATCTAAAGTAAAAGGCCATGGTTTTCTAAGTCCCTTGAACAACGGGGGCTTGGTACTTCTTGCCCAAGTTAAAACAAAAGGGCAAGGAGAGGTTGGGTGGTCATCCTTCACCTACCGTGAAGGGCCCACAAGCGGATGGCTTTCACCTAAAGTGAAAGCCCACAGTGTTATAAGTCCCATTAACAATGGGGGCTTGGTGTTTCTTGCTCAGGTAAAAAAAGGGAGCAAGAAGCTTTGTGGTGGACGGCCTTCACCTAACGTGAAGGTCCACAGGCGGCTAACCTTCACCTAATGTGAAGGATCGCAGGCGGGTGGCTTTCACCTAATGTGAAAGCCCCCGGTGCTCTAAGTCCTTTTAACAATGGGGGCTTGGTGGTTCTTGCTCAAGTCAAAAATGGGAGCAAGAAGCTATGTTGTGGACGGCCTTCACCTAACGTGAAGGTTTGCAGGCGGTTAACCTTCACCGGATGTGAAGGACCGCAGGCGGTTGGCTTTCACCTAAAGTAAAAGGCCATGGTTTTCTAAGTCCCTTGAACAACGGGGGCTTGGTCCTTCTTGCCCAAGTTAAAACAAAAAGGCAAGGAGAGGTTGGGCGGTCATCCTTCACCTTCCGTGAAGGACCCACAAGCGGATGGCTTTCACCTATAGTGAAAGCCCATGGTGTTATAAGTCTCTCTAACAATAGGGGCTTGGTGCTTCTTGCTCAGGTCAAAAAAGGGAGTAGGAAGCTGTGTGGTGGACGGCCTTCACCTAACGTGAAGGTCCGCAGGCGGTTAACCTTCACCTGATGTGAAGGACTGCAGGCGGGTGGCTTTCACCTAATTTGAAAGCCCACGGTGCTCTAAGTCCTTTTAACAATGGGGGCTTGGTGTTTCTTGCTCAAGTCAAAAAACGGAGCAAGAAGCTGTGTGGTGGACGGCCTTCACCTAACGTGAAGGTCTGCAGGCGGTTAACCTTCACCGGATGTGAAGGATCGCAAGCGGTTGGCTTTCACCTAAAGTAAAAGGCCATGGTTTTCTAAGTCCCTTGAACAACGGGGGCTTGGTCCTTCTTGCCCAAGTTAAAACAAAAGGGCAAGGAGAGGTTGGGCGGTCGTCCTTCACCTACCGTGAAGGACCCACAAGCGGATGGCTTTCACCTAATGTGAAAGCCCACGGTGTTATAAGTCCCTTTAACAATGGGGGCTTGGTGTTTCTTGCTCAGGTCAAAAAAGGGAGCAAGAAGCTGTGTGGTGGACGGCCTTCACCTAACGTGAAGGTCCGCAGGCAGCTAAGCTTCACCTGATGTGAAGGACCGCAGGCGGGTGGCTTTCACCTAATGTGAAAGCCCGCGGTGCTCTAAGTCCTTTTAACAATGGGGGCTTGGTGTTTCTTGCTCAGGTCAAAAAAGGGAGCAAGAAGCTGTGTGGTGGACGGCCTTCACCTAACATGAAGGTCTGCAGGCAGTTAACCTTCACCAGATGTGAAGGACCGCAGGCGGTTGGCTTTCACCTAAAGTTAAAGGCCATGGTTTTCTAAGTCCCTTGAACAATAGGGGCTTGGTCCTTCTTGCCCAAGTTAAAACAAAAGGGCAAGGAGAGGTTGGGCGGTCGTCCTTCACCTACCGTGAAGGACCCACAAGCGGATGGCTTTAACCTAATGTGAAAGCCCACAGTGTTATAAGTCCCTTTAACAATAGGGGCTTGATGTTTCTTGCTCAGGTCAAAAAAGGGAGCAGGAAGCTGTGTGGTGGACGGCCTTCACCTAACGTGAAGGTCCGCAGGCAGTTAACCTTCACCTTATGTGAAGGACCACAGGCGGGTGGCTTTAACCTACTGTGAAAGCCCACGGTTCTCTAAGTCCTTTTAACGATGGGGGCTTGGTGTTTCTTGCTCAGGTCAAAAAAGGGAGCAAGAAGCTGTGTGGTGGACGACCTTCACCTAATGTGAAGGTCTGCAGGCTGTTAACCTTCACCGGATGTGAAGTACCACAGGCGGTTGGCTTTCACCTAAAGTAAACCCCATGGTTTTCTAAGTCCCTTGAACAATGGGGGCTTGGTCCTTCTTGCCCAAGTTAAAACAAAAGGGCAAGGAGAGGTTGGGCGGTCGTCCTTCACCTACCGTGAAGGACCCACAAGCGGATGGCTTTCACCTAATGTGAAAGCCCACAGTGTTATAAGTCCCTTTAACAATGGGGGCTTGGTGTTTCTTGCTCAGGTCAAAAAAGGGAGCAAGAATCTGTGTGGTGGACGGCCTTCACCTAACGTGAAGGTCCGCAGGCGGCTAACCTTCACCTGATGTGAAGGACCGCAGGCGGGTGGCTTTCACCTAATGTGAAAGCCCACGGTGCTCTAAGTCCTTTTAACAATGGGGGCTTGGTGTTTCTTGCTCAGGTCAAAAAAGGGAGCAAGAAGCTGTGTGGTGGACGGCCTTCACCTAACGTGAAGGTCCGCAGGCGGCTAACCTTCACCTGATGTATTGGACCACAGAAGGGTGGCTTTCACCTAATGTGAAAGCCCACGGTGCTCTAAGTCCTTTTAACAATGGGGGCTTGGTGTTTCTTGCTCGGGTCAAAAAAGGGAGCAAGAAGATGTGTGGTGGGCGGCCTTCGCCTAACGTGAAGGTCCGTAGGCGGCTAACCTTCACCCGATGTGAAGGACCGCAGGCGGTTGGCTTTCACCTAATGTGAAAGCCCACGGTACTTTAAGTCCCTTTAAAAATGGGGGCCTAATTCTTCTTACTCCGGTTAAAGCAAAGGAACAAGAAGTGGTTGACCGGTTATCCTTCACCTAATGTGAAGGACCGCAGGCGGTTGGCTTTCACCTAATGTGGAAGCTCACGGTATGGTATGTCCCTTAAACAATGGGGGCTTGGTTCTTCTTGCTCAAGTTAAAGAAAAGGAGAAAGGAGAGGTTGGGCGGTCGTCCTTCACCTGCCATGAAGGACCTGCAGGCGGTTAGCTTTCGCCTACCGCGAAAGTCCACAGTACTATGAGTCCCCTTAACAATGTGTGCCCCATCTAACACCGGGGCAGTTGTTTGTGTCCCACCTAACATCGGGACGGGCGGTATACTCTCACTAGTTTGAGAGCCCGCGGTTGTGTGTGCCCCACCTCACACCGGGGTAGTTGTTTGTGTCCCACCTAACATCGGGACAGGCGATATACTCTCACCGATTTGAGAGCCCGCGGTTGTGTGTGCCCCACCTAACACCGGGGCGGTTGTTTGCGTCCAACCTAACATCGGGACGGGCGGTATACTCTCACCGGTTTGAGAGCCCGCGGTTGTGTGTGCCCCACCTAACACCGAGGTAGTTGTTTGTGTCCCACCTAACATCGGGACGGGCGGTATACTCTCACCGGTTTGAGAGCCCACGGTTGTGTGTGCCCCCCCAAACTCCGGGGCGGTTGTTTGTGTCCCACCTAACATCGGGACAGGCGGTATACTCTCACCGGTTTGAGAACCCGCGGTTGTGTGTGCCCCACCTAACACCGGGGCGGTTGTTTGTGTCCCACCTAACATCGGGACAGGTGGTAAACTCTCACCGGTTTGAGAGCCTGCGATTGTGTGTGCCCACCTAACACTAGGGGCGGTTGTTTGTGTCGCACCTAACATAGGGATGGGCGGTAAACTCTCACCGGCTTGAGAGCCCGCAGTTGTGTACCCCACCTAACATCGGGGTTGATGATATTCAGTCAAGCCATAAGCCCTTCTCAGGCTGATAAGACACAGTTACGCTATAAGCCCTCCTCAGGCAAGCAGTACTCAAACATAACCGTAAGCCCTTCTCCGGCAGGTAAGCTACACTTACGCTATAAGCTCTCCTCAGGCAAGCAGTACTCAGACATAACCATAAGTCCTTCTCAGGCAGGTAAGACATACTTAAATCGTAAAGCCCTTCCCGGGTAGATAAAATATATTTGAGCCATAAAAGCCTCTTTGGTAGGCGACTTGCACTCCAACCGGTATCGGCGAACGAATTACGCATTAGCCAACATTAAAATACACTCCGACCCGGCTTGCGGCTGGGGGCTAGGAATTCAAAACAAACATTGTACATTCCGCCCTAAGAGTTAAAATGTATTCGCAATATGCTCCAATCCAGCCCACGGCTGGGGGCTAAGGATTAAAATACTCATAGCATGCCTCGTCTTGGTTCACAAGTAAGAATTTGGAAACTAAATATGCGGTCATCCGTGACTAAGCCCAACGGCTAACATTTGGAAAAATCTTAAAATTAACCACTCCGAATAACCACTCTACGAAATTAAGTAGAACAGCGTCTCCAATAGCCGTTATTCTACCATGAACAACGCCTCCAGCTAGGAATACAATTCCTAGAGGCCACGCTAAAAGTTAACCGCGTCAGATTGAATAACGTCTCCAAAGACTGTTGTTCGACCAGGAACGCCTCCTATCTGGAATACCATTCCTAAGGGTCATGCCAAGAATTAACAAATGGAATGAAGCAAAGCCCACATTAACTGCCTATGCAAGCAATTATAGGGATCTTCCAGTACCTTGCTGTGGGAAGATCCAACAAACATAATCGTTAAAAGGCTCGAGTTTTTCGAGCCCTAAAACAAATCTTAAAAGTTAAAAATGTTCATCAAACAAAGAAGCATATAACCAAATGCCGGTGTAGAAACCGCAACAAAGAAGCCGTGAATGGATAAACTAGGGCAAGGTTCCTTTAAAAGGACCTCAAAGTTAATGCCTATAAAATTTCTCATGACTCATAACGTTCATGAACAAAATCTTGACAGTCCACATATGGACGAACCCTTTGGATGTTCTACACTCCACGGCCGAATGTGAACAGGTCCTATTCGCCCATGACGTGGGGGTATAACTGTAGAGGATAAAAATAAGCAGGTCAATATTAAAATAGAATAACGACACAATAACAAAAATTAAATACAGTTTTATTTTATTCTTTCTCTCTCCTCCTTTTTTCTCTCTCTCTCTCTCCCACATGCTCTCTCTCTCTCCTCTAAGTCCCCCTCTTTCTCTCTCCTGCTTGCCTTCTTCCCCAAGGCTCCCCACCATCTTTCTCTCTCCTACCACCCTTGCCACCATGACCGGCCACCATGACCCAGTACTGCCTGACCGCTCGACCCCGGCTACCAGCACCGGCCGACCTCGCCGGCACTACGACGGTACTACTGGCCCTCTTCCTCCTCGATCATCTCTCTCTCCTACCGCCTCGCCTCCTCTCTCCTCTACCAAGTACCGCCTCCCTCTCTCACCTTGGTACCGCCGACCACCGCGGCACCACTACTGCCTCCCTCTCTCACCTTGGTACCGCCGACCACCCTCTCTCTCTATAAATACCCCATTCTCCCTCTCCTCACACCGAAGGCACAAGTAGCCCCCTTTCTCTCTCCTAAAAACCCAACAATACAACCACCCATCTCTCTCTCTTCTCGCACTCCGGTTTAACCCCAGTCACCTTGCTAGTACAACTCCGGCCATGCGCCAGCCACCTCGCCCGTCCGGCTCCGACCACCAGTGTCGTTCTTTGGCTCCTGTCCACCTTGCCGGCCCTTTGGCTCCTGTCTCTCTCTCTCGGCCCATAAGGCCCTGCGTCAGCCACCTCGTCGGTACGGATTCCGACCACCAGCTACCAAGGCCCCTCTCCGTATACGATAAGTATTTATTATTATTTACTTTATGCTATTTACTTATCATATATTATTATTATTATTATTATGCCTTTACTAACTTAGTCATCTGAGGGGTCTCCCATGGGCAAACTCGTGGGTCCCTCTGACGGTCTTGCTTGCTTTGCAGGGGAGCCCGGGTTAAACGCGCCAGCAACTGCTTCCTCAAGTGAGGATTGAGTCCCGCTCTCATCTAGAACCTAACCAAAAAACACCATAAATAGGAATAAATACTATAACATAATATCTAGTGGATTATTATCTTATGGTCAAACCATATGTAATGCACTATTATTTGAAAGTTACTGAAGGCAATTGCCCCTATTGAAAATATAGATGCTACTGTTCTTGAATTTTATATTTTATTTTGAATTTTCTCCATGATATCATCATGTATTTAGAGCAAGAGGAATTGGAAATTTGACTAGGTAAATTAGACTAGCTTGTAACCGGCCATTCAAGTGCAAGGGTAGAATTAGTGTAGTCTTTTTTCCTTTGTCTATGCCATTATGTTCTAGTAAAGGATTCTAAGTCTTTTGTTTCCCTTCTAGTACTATAAATACGTGCATATGTTTGTGAATAAAATCATTTAGTTCTTAATTCATTCTAAGCATTCTCGTCCTTTTTATTTTTATAATTTTCAATTTTAATATTGTATCAGAGTGGGTTGATGATCTCGATATCTTATTTGTCACACAGAGTCCTCCTGAACAAGGGTACATTTGAGTTGGTTGTGCCAAGTGCCTATCTAATGGTTGGATCTAATTGGATCAAAAAAGTCAAGTGGTGTGTTTGATGTAGACTGACATGTGAAGAGGAGACTTGAGAACTCCACATGTGAGTCAAATGTCAATTCCACATAGGAGTTGTGAGAGTGGAGAGATCAATTTACAAATATAGTGGGTTACTCTGCCTATTGTCAGTTGGTTTTAGAATGAAACCCCACTTGGACTTACATGTGGACCTCATATGTTCCAACAATGTGGGTTGAGCCTAAAAGCGCCGGTGAAATTCAACATGGTATTAAAGCCAGGTTTGAGATGTTTTGTTATTGGTTACCTTTGTTTGATAAAATCCAATGCAGATAGTACACCCGCGTGAACCCGCAGTAAAATGACCAATTAATTTTCAGTAAATTAAACTGGAAATTGTAGGAAAACAAAGTTTAAATACTGCAGTAAAAAATGCAATAAATTCACAGTAAAATACGCTAAAAGTACGCAGTAAAATATGCCAAAAATACGCAGTAAATTATGCAGTAAAATACAAATAAGAATTCAACGAAAATTTGTATAAATTAATGCAGTAAGTCGCAGTGTGAAATTGGCGTAAATTATCTAAACACAACAATCAAATACTACCAAAAGTGGAGAGATTGATAAGAATACCGAAGATACTGCGCCGTGAAAAATACCATTGTCCTAGAAGATGATTTTGCCGCTACTCCGGTACAAAGAGTTGTATCTGCGGCCACCCTCCAGTAGTAACATGGTCCGATTAATAACGTGTACTCATTAGTAGTCAGGTAGGAGAACCGATGAGGCTTGCCCAAGAATTTGAGATAGTGAACCTGAGAAGGGAGAAGAGAAAAGAGAAACGTAGAGAGTGTTGTGGTTTTTGATAAAAAATGTTGGAGAGTAACATACAAATTTATACAGAAAATGAGGAGCAAAATTAGCGAATTGCAGAGGAAAAAATGCCAAGCATATCTCAAATAGTTTTTTAGTAGTTGCAAATCAAGCGGCCATATCTTGTAATATCTGTTGGTAATAGCTTAATTAAATTTTCCAAAAATTAATTGTACCCGTTTACAAAAAGATAACCCACACCCTCACCCGAGCATGGCGGGCAGGCGACGCGTGCGTGTGTAGTGTTCATTCTTTCACCCATGACGTAACTCAAATGGGAGGATTTACATATACCTATTAAAACCCTTTGAAACTCTCCTCCTTTTCCTATGTGGGATTCTAGTGAGTGATTACAATTTTATTTGCTTTTCCATGTGGGATTAAGCTTAGCTTGTATCATTTTTCCAACAATCCCCCATAAAGGATACAAGCGGGAAAGAAAGATAGGAATAGATTAAACCAACATCTTACAATGTGACTTTCGTCTTGAACCTCACAAGGGGTTCTTTAGTCTTCCACTTGGACACATACCAAACTCCAGATCTTGGCAACTCCTGCGATTTGGCACGTTTTATCTGCCATGCTCTCGTTTTGGATATTCATAGGCACTCTAGAAGGCAAGTCTCAAACCTTCATAGGGAGCGGCCAGACTGCCACACCTATATAGGTGGATCCCATCAAGTTTGTATTACTGTACACCACCAAACATATGGATATAGGTACATTAAGAGTTAAAGCTCAACCTCACCCATGGTAACATACAGATAGTGTTCATCAAGTGTAAGCCTCGCTTACACCACCAAACATATGGCCATGTACCCGTCTCCACACTGTCACACCATAGGGAGGGACAACATAAAACATAGTGCATTCCTTGAATAAAACTATGACTTTTCATATTGAACTTGTTAAAATCAGGTTAGATAGATCACATTTTATTCAAGTATAGACTTTAGTCCCGTCCCCCTCGATGTTTTCACAACCATTTTACGGCATAACGTCTTTATCAATGGATCCACAAGGTTCTTTTCAAACCTCACACATTTTAGTGATATCACTTGTTTTTCTAGTAGACCGCTTACGATCTTATGCTTGAGACAATTAGGTCTCCTCTTGCCAAACCAATCAAGTGTGCAGTGTCCACACCACCTGTTACGGACTATGGGTTAGGTTAAAGCATCAAACTCAACCATCATACATGGCATTTCACACTGTATTACAACAAAGCAATACTTGAGAGTTGGCCACTGCCAACATCAATCACGAGTTGCTCTCACCCCCACATTAAGGTATCTGCAATGAGCTATTAAACAGCTAGCTCCATCGCCTGCCAACTTTAACAAACGTCAGTATAACGCCATAGTGGAGCAAATATCATATCAATAAAATAATATCTCCACTCCAAGTATTCACACAGTATACATATCATACGCATATCGTATATACATTTGGCACGAAAGACATATACCGCAAAGTGTCACTTTCACATCTCATCACAATCGTGCAACATTATCACTAGACTAGGTCACAATAAACCATATATCCATTCTCATAGTACTTAGTGTACATTCGTTGTGACTATTAAGAGTAGTTCATGTCTTACCAATATCGCATCAGATTTGGTGATATCAAGAGAAAGAGGTACAGAAGACCATAATTCATAAGATGCCTTCAACATAAGGCAACTCAAGCCTCTGCAAGGCTCTCGAGCCCAAGTGTTTAGCATCATTAAGCTATTAACACTGACTTTGGACAATTGCTAAATAATATTTTCACCATAATCAATTTCCATAAGCTGGCTATAACTAGCAAATATCTGCAAAAACACAATAATCAGAAAAGATTATGATCAGACAGTATATATCTCATAGGGTCTCGGGTGCTCTTACAGCCTCCCACATTGGAATGTCTCACCCTACATTCCTAGGCTATTCAAATTTTCTACCTACCAACTCAATGTTTAAGGACAACTAAAATCTATAGTTTTTAAATGGGTGTCACAAAATATAGCTCACTGATGAGCCTAAATACATTGTAATTAGTAGAACATCTCTCGTTAATATTAGACACCCAACACAACAAATAGTCTATTACAACGTCAGCCACATTCATAATACTTCACTAGTACTTGAACAATTTAATTAGATCACTTCAATAATCATCATTTGGATCAATGTATGTAGACTTGGTCTACCCGTGACATATGAAATAATAGGATGAATGTTGTGTTTTTCATCAAACTATAATGTCATCAATCACCTTAGTGGAATTTAGCTTTTGACGCAATGCCACGTTTTTTTTCTCATCAAGTGAACACTAGAGTTATATAGTATGTCATTCAAATGACCAACATAAGTGTACAACATATGACAGTAACTCAAATAAGGTATCTAGACACAAGTTAACTACCAAGCCTATGATCGATCAAGGTTCTCACATGACCTACACCTTACCCTTTTCCCAAAACTAGAAAAGAAGCATGAAACAATGATTCTAAGGGCATAATAAATCTCCAAAGACAACATAAATCCTCATACAACTCAAACATATCATGTTTTTCCAAATCATGGCTAAAATTTAGCAAAATAGTCCAAAACCTACCATAACACCACTATGCACAACAATATACAGCTGCTAAATGTCATAATATGTATTATGTACAGAACATACAACCCAAAAATCGTATAAAAATAACATGGACAACGATATACAAAAGCTACACATCAAGTGGCAACATATTTAGCTTGAAAACAGTCCATAAACAACCTGTTTGTCATCACTTCGAGCAACATGTACCAATAAGTCCCAACTTGCTTCCAACATAGCCATGATAAATACATGAGACACATCAACATGGAGACTAATACACAAAATCACGCATAGATCTCCAAGAACTCACAAATCCTATTAGCCCTTTATAAGAATCAACTTATTTCACTTAGCTCAACTAAAATATGAAAGAAATTCCAATTCTCATATACAAGATCTAATCCATGGTTTAGCTCAAAACATTCAATGTTCTACCAACGTAATAGGATTCAAGATTGTGCAATTAAACATGCCTAACCTAAGAGTTGACCAATTCTAGGTTCAAGGCTCAAGTTCACAATCGATCTCAAGTATTAAACATGTATTAACTATAACAATCATACAGAAAATTGAACAAAAAACACGCAATTCAATTTTTGTACAGCATGGTCAGCCACACAACAGTAGCATTAGCATCGTGCATAGACGTTCAAAACAACATCGACATAGAATCCAAACCAAGGACTCGCTCCTACCATCAACCAGTCTAGCCCGAGCAAATTAACTTTGAAATCGCTCTACCAAAATAAGAATCTACACCAGATCCTCAATCGACCATTCGTGAGGCCAAACAAGCGACTAACACCGAACCGCTCTACCGGTCAGATGTACCTAGAGCTTTCTCACTTCAAGAAAAATCCTTGGTCTTAAGCATAAACATCTTTTCCACAAAAGGAAATGAAAGGATGTTAAAGAAAATGAGAAATTCATCTTCAAAACTAGTCCATTTAATATCTATACCACAAGATCATAGATAATAGCAAGAACTTGTCAAAATTCTTAACAGTTTCTATCTTGGACATAAGCTAGATGGTGTTAGAAATCAATTTCATGTTCTTGGGGTTTTGACTTTTATTTAGCCGCTAACCTTCAATTAAGTATTTGAATACCCACTCTACCGCTAATTGGTTTAAACCCTTTAGGTATGTCAGCCGATATTATTCAATGACCTAGAATCAACATATTTCATGATCTAACATATTGATAATCATGTTTGACCACAAACATACCTCCACTTCAAGCTCTCATGTCGCTCTTCTATCATACACTCAAGTTGGAAGTTACTTAAGCACATGAGATTATTGTCTTTTATCTCTCTCTATTAGGGTGGGACGCCATTTCTCCAACCTAACTAGATAAAGCCTAATATAAGTTACATTGTCCTTAGAGAAATTCAAAATATACAATGCGACAAGTTCTTGCAAAATAATCAGCATTATTTTACTAAGCTATACTTTCCCACATTTAGCTAGCTTGAGGCATAAAGTATATGAATGTGAGTTTAACTGAACAACATATGCAGCTTAATATGTGCACCACACAAGATCATTAAGCTTGAATACAACAATTTTGTGCTACATGCACGGGGATGAAACTTCATATGAGTGTAGCTTCATCTCCATTATATTTTAATATAAGTAGCCCCGCATTAACCCAAATTTTTACTGATAGAGCTAAGTTGGCTTAATTTTTGTAAGACCCAACTAGCATTCTTTAATCAATCAAGATATTTATTTATTTATTTTTAAAGTAATCGGGCCATGTTTTTCCACAAGCCCAAACATCCTTTATAATTCAAAGCTGAATTTTTTTTAAGCAAACAATTTACATCTTAATCATGCCTCCTACTTCCACACCTATTGATCTCACCATCTCTCTAAAGGCCAATTATCTACGCATCCACCAGGAAATTTAGGCATCATCAGATATACTAGATACATAATCGAACCCAATTCTCTGATTGTAAAGTTGAACCTAAATTTCTAATTTTTCAATTTTCAAATTGAGCGTTTTCCAATTTTTACAGTGTATCATATAGGTTCAACTTTAAATTTTAGCGAAAGTGTAATATATAAAAATTCAGCAATGAGCCCTTCTTTTCCTTCAAGATCTGTTAATTATTCTTTCAACTCTAAACACATGAAAATTCTAATTCCTCACAAAAAACTGTGATTAAAAAATTCTCTATTTTTCTATCATTCTATCAATCTTGACATTCCCAAGAAAACGATGACAGAATAGTAAAAATCATCTTTTAGAATGTTCGATAAAATCCAATGCGGACAGTACACCCGCAGCGAAAACGTAGTAAAATAACCAATTAATTTTCAGTAAATTAAACAAGAAATTGCAGGGAAAAAAGTTTAAATACTATAGTAAAATTAAAATATGCTGAAAATACACAGTAAATTATGCAGTAAAATACAGATAAAAATTCAGCGAAAAATTGTAGAAATTAATGCAGTAAGTTGCAGTGTGAAATTGGCGTAAATTATCTATACACAACAATCAAACACTACCAAAAGTGGAGAGATTGATAAGAATACCAAAGATATCGCGCCGTGGAAAATACCACTGCCCTAAAAGACGATTTCGCGGCTGCTCTGGTGCAAACAGTTGTATCGACGGCTACCCTCCAGGATTAACACGGTCCAACTAATAATGTGCACTCATTGGCAGTCTGGTAGGAGAACCAAAGAACCTTGCCCAAGAATTTGAGATAGTTAATTAGAGAAGAGAGAAGAGAAAACAGAAACGTAGAGAGTGTTATATTTTTTGATAAAAATATAGGAGAGTAACATATGAATTTATACTGAAAATGAGGAGCAAAAATAACAAACTGTAGAGGAAAAAATGACAAGCACATCTCAAACGGTTTTTTAGTGGTTGAAAATCAAGCAGCCATATCTCGTAATATCTGTTGGTAAGAGCTTAATTAAATTTTTCAAAAAATAATTGCACCCGTTTACAAAAAGATAACCCACATCATCGCCCGAGCACGGCAGGCGGCACACGCACGTATGGTCAAAATCTTTATTATGTTAGCATTTCTAATTTCATCTATTCGTTGGAGCTCTTTTTGGGAAAGAGTCTAAGCTGCCCGCCTATTTCTTCTTCAATTTCACGCAGAAGATTTGAGTGTAGCAAGCAAGACCTTCTCCTATTATGTTAGGCAAGGTGCATCTATAAAGGACAAGAAGTTTACCCCATTTGAAGGGGCTACTGAAAATGTATGAGTTGGGCGCTTCGGAAGCCAGAAGGCAGAAGCGGGTCAACAAGAGGTTTAATCACTAGCCGTTTTGATCCTTTGGAACAACTCTTTGAATTTAAAGGAAGAAGAAGAAGGCAAGCTAAGATTCTTTCACCCATGACTTAACTCAAATGGGAGGATTTACATATACCTAATTAAACCTTTTGAAACTCTCCTCCTTTATGTAGGACTCTAGTAAGTGATTACAATTTTATTTACTTTTCCAATGTGGGATTAAGTTTAACTTGTATCATTTTTCCAACAACCTTTATGGATAAAAGGGTTACAAAGTTTTTAATTTGGATGATAGAAAAAGCCTCGCTTCTCGGGATATGACTTTTTATGAAAATCCTTTTTCGTATTTAAACAAGTAGGAATTGGTTATAAGTCAATTTGTGGATAATTCTGCGCATTTTGGTTTATTTTTAGTGGCACATATTATCACCCATGTTTTTGTAAACGAGAAGGGTATACAGTCGAACCTCGACAACAGGAAAGCTAGCGCGAAGGTGTGCCTGCCGGATGTTATTGTAACAGACGGTGACTTCACCTACTGTGGGTGGAGGTGACATGGGGTGCGAAGCCTAGAGTTGCTTGATGCCTATCAAATTTCAAGATTATGTTTATGAAGTGCGTCCTTCTATAGCCCATCATCATACTACCGCTCCATCAGCAAACTCAGGTATGGCGCATCTTATTTCACATTTTGTGTCTAATGCACATTTTTTTAGCACACACTCAGCGTTTTTAGAAGCCATCACTTCTAGTGATGAGACAAAAACATTTAATCGGTAGTTCAGCATGAACACTGGTGACTAGCAATGCAGAAAGAAATAGAAGCCTTTTGAACAAAATTGAACCTAAAACTAAGAAGCTTTATCCCTGGGTAAGAAAGCCATTGATTTCAAATGGGTAGATAAGGTCAGACTCGAGTCAGATGGCTGTGTAGAATGTTATGTTGGAATTGATATCACCCAATTAGCTAGATTTTAAATTTGAAATAAATGAAATTATTTACTTATTTATTGTTTGATTATGTTTTACGAGTCAAACATGCTTCTGATTTTTTTCTAAAAGGTTCCATGAGATGGTTATAGCCCAAGATGACATGTCAGGTTTGGTTTAAGTGATCAATGGAATTGAACCACAGATATACTTAGATCAAACTAATAATATGTTGTCAAAGTATGTTTGCAGTTGGTGATAAGTGTGGACAACTTGTTTGATAAGACTATATTATGCACTTTTTACGACTTGTCTTAGTCATGTGGATAGGGAACTAAAAAGTTATACTGATGTTGTTTATAAGATTGGAACATTGAGAGGGACCATCTAAGTTAGTTGTTTATTTAATTGCTATCAGAAATAATTAATTATTTAAGACGATAACTCTAAATCTAGAAAGCAGGCTGAACTCATGCAAGGGCTGTTTTACTTTGATGTGCCCAAAGGATTAGTGAAAGTGCATTGACTTGAATGTTATGTACGTTGGATAACGGCATACAGTGTGGCGAGAATAGTTATTTTACGTGGAATCTATAGTCCCTAACGAGATAAAGATGTCCCCTTAGTTGATTTGCAAATATACGAATAGATTTTGGAATCTTTAGCCAGAGCATTTCATATGTTTGACATTTGGAATTAATATGAAAATTATTTATGTATTATTGAATTGTTTGAGAAGCATAAGTCGGGAACTACGGCGAGAGATGTGAGAAAATTAACGATAGTAGTTAAAGTTACTTTTGCTCATGGATATTTGATAGAGGGGCTAATTGTAGTAATAATAGTTATTTGGGAAACTTCTTGAGTAAATATATTTAGCTCTAGAGTATAGTAAAACTTGTTTAGTAGAATTAAGTTTTATTAAATGGTAATCAATTATTATCATGAGATGATAATCAGATTTGACCAATTTGGAGCTAGAGTTAGATTGTCCTTAAAGTCCATCCACAAGCCTCAACTTAAGGATTGTTTGAAAATATTTAAATTGAATTCATTAGATGAATAAATTAATATTTTGCTAAACATAATCATGAGATGAATGAATTATTTACCAAATAACATTCATGAGTTTATACATATGGGAATTTAAACCAAACAAAAAACAATGCATCGTCACACGCGGGACAACTGCCCTAATGAAGCGGAGAAGGTGTGCTACAGGTTGACGGTGCCCCGTCAGCGATCCGCACTTCAACGCGCAGGCCAATAGCACCACGACACGTTGCAGTAACACAATTTTACAGAAACACGGATATCACACGGGTTGAGCTGACATCACGCTATTTTTTTCCTTTTTGTATTTAAACGTGCTTTTTAACTTGAGATTGTAATTCTTAGTTTTCAAAACTTGGTTTTCTCCCATGACGAAAACCCGGAAATTGTTTTAGGTGTTTTCTAATTTATTGTTTTGCATATTTTTCTGAAAATAGTTTTTCAGAAAGATTCAAAAGAAAAACTTTGTTCCAAAATTTTTCCGAAATTAAATATTTTGGAAGCCCACACTCCCATGCTAAAAGAGGTAATTGCGAAGAAGACCTTGAGGTGTCAATAAATCTTTTTCTACTTTTAGAACATCAAGTCGGAGTTGGGATTCGCTCTTCAAGTATGTCTAAATTAAGTATTTGATATTGATTTTGGTTTTCTTTATTTCATTTGTTCAACATACTATGTTTATACTTGTTTTATTTGATGTTTTGCTTGTTATATTATGAATCTATTAGAGTAGGATCTAGATGTAATTAAATAGTTTAATTGGGTCAGGGCTTTAGATTTAAATTGGCCTTCTGCTGTGCTTGATCGAATCGATCTAGGAAAAATTTTTGAAATATGTTCCCAATATGTTATAAGGTTCATCTTGTGGAAAACGGGCACCCTCAGGTTGAGGGTGTAGATTATCATGATACATTTGCTCATGTTGCCAAACATGTAAAAGTCCGATGTGTTCTTATTGTTGCTCATAATTGGGTGATACATCAGTTAGATGTTAGCATGCCCTTCTTCATGGTGATCTTAATGAGGAGGTTTATACGAAACTTCCATAGGGTTTTGAATAACATCATATGGGTAAAGTCTGCTGACTAAGAAAGTCCCTTTGTGGACTTAAATAGGCCTCGCGGAATTGGAGCCAAAAATTTACATCGTGCTTGACTTGGAATGGCTTTGGTCAGTCAAAGTCAGATTATTCCTTGCTTATCTTTTCAGTTGGTTTAGTTTTTACTGTTGTCCTTATTGATGTGGATGATGTAATCATTAGTGGTAACAGTCTATAACACATAATGGAAGTCAAAAATATGCTTGACCGTAAGTTTGGTATCAAAAACCTATGGGTAGTGAAATATTTAATAGGGATAGAAGTGGCTCGTTCAAAAGAAGCTCTAGCATTATGTCAACAAAAATATGCCTTAGATATTTTGAGTGAGGTAGGGTTGCTCGGTACAGAACCCGCTTCAACCCCTACTGTTCAAATCATCACTTGGATGATCAAGTGGGTGAGCCAATTTAGGACCCAAGTTAGTATCGCCATTTAGTGGGAAGACTGTTATATTTAACCATTACACATCTTGATATTTTTTACGCAGTGTGAGTAATTAGTCAGTTTATGCATAATCCAAAAACACCATATTTTAACTTACCTAAAGGGGTCTCCAGGTCAAGGAATATTTTTACCTTATGAATTTGATTTTAATATTCGAGCCTATTGTGATGCTAATTGGGTTGGATGCCCTACAGATAGGTTTTCCATTACTAGTTTTGCGGTATCTGTGGGTAATGCATCAGTCTTGTGGCATTCGAAGATATAGTTAGTTGTCTCTCATTCTTCAGCTAAAGTTGAATATCGTGCCATGGCCACTGTTATTAGTGAGTTTGTGGGGTTACGGTGTTTGTTAATTGATCTTGCTATTGATGTCAAAGAGCCGGCTATTTTGTTTTGTGACAATCGGGCATCACTTGACATTGATTCGTATCCAGTTATTCAAGAAAGAATGAAGCGCATAGAGATCAATTATCATTTTGTTTGAGAAAAATTGTTGGCTAAGGAAATATCGATCTCCTTCGTACGTACAATGGGACAATTGGCAGATGTTTTTACTAAAGCCCCTAGGTTTCCACCTTTTTCATCCCTTCTTCGCAAGTTGGTATTGTAAATTTACATGTTCTAACTTAAGGGGGAGTATTGAAAATATAAATGCTAGTGTTCTTGTATTTTATTTTGTGTTTTCTCCATGTAGTTATCATGTATTTAGGGCTAGAGTAATGAAAATTTTGAGTAGGAAATTAGACTCTTCGATGGCCCTCTCCAATAGCTTGTAACCGGCCAGTCAAGTGTAAGGGTAACATTAGTTTATATTCCTTTGTCTATGCCATTATGTTCTAGTATAGGGTTTTAAGGGCCGGTTTAGCATTGATATGAGCAAATATTTTCTTTATAAGCTTTTTTATATGAAAGCACTTTTGTAAGAAACTGATGTTGCAAAGAAGTAGTTTGTGTTTGGTACTACTTGTAAAGAAACACTTATGATATTGTTGTTAGTGTTTAGCTATTGTTTAAGAAAAATATTTTTTCTATCAAATTATCAGAAAAGATTAGCATCGGTCTTTTGTAATTGAAAAAATTGACCCAAAAATGATTCCAAATATTTAATATACTTACATATATATACATATTCCAAATATATAAAATATTATTTTAATATTAATATTTTTAATATTTTAAATTATTCTTAATTGTTTGTAAAATATTTGACTATTTAAAATTTTTTAATATTCTTCAATATTCAAAAAAATTTAAATATCTTAAATATTTTATTAAATATTAATTTTTTACATATTTAATATATTTTTTAATACATAAAATATTTTTTAAATATATAACCAATTTTAAAAAATATATTTCAAAATTTCAAGATATATGAACCAAGTTTTCTCAATTGTTTAATTTCTATTTTTACTTCCGCTTAAAAGGAGAAGTACCAAATTTTTGCTTCACTTTAAGAGCAGAAAAATAACTTTTGCTTATAATAAAAAATGCTTTTTGACTCCGGACAAACACTCCAAACATACCAGAAAAGTGCTTTTTTTAGAAAAAAAAAAGTATTTTTTTCTCCCAAATTAAGTAATCCCAAATAGGCCCTAAGTCTTTTGATTTCTCTTCTAATATTATAAATAGGTGTATATGTTTGTGAATAAAATCATCTAATTCTCAATTCATTCTAAGTATTCTTGTCCTGTTTATTTTTATAGTTTTCAATTTTAACACCCCCCAATAATTCTAAGCCATATCAGCCCTTGCTTTCCACGTTCAGGCCAAGTTCGAACCTCCAAACTCTTTAGGGAAGCTATGGGCATTAGACTCAAGTGTTGATGTCAAAAGACTTGCTCCTCTATGTTTGACGTAACTGTCTCTAGTTGGGAATTTCTGTTCCTACATTGTATAATCTCTTGAGTCTAGACATCGGTCTTTTTAGCCTTCGAACGTTGTTGTGCTCACAAAAAAAAAAAAAAAAAAAAAAAAAAAAATAGACATCGGCCTTTAGCGGCATCCCTTATTACCGCCTTGAGTGCTTGTTTACTTTTAGTTGATTTTATCACGTGACAAGCACAAACCTCATTAATTAAACAACACAGGTCTTAGATCCTCATGTTTACTTGTTAAACCAAGGAGACGGACAACAGTAGATTTCGGGCCTGTTTGGGATTGCTTTGAAAAAACTGTTTTTTTCAGAAGCATTTTTTATAAAAGCACTTTTGTAAAAAAATGCTGCTTCAAATAAGCAGTTTGTGTTTGGCCAACCAGTAAACAAGTGCTTATAGTATTATTGTGAGTGTTTGGCCAATATTAAAAAAAAGTGCTTTTTCTATAAAATTATCAAAAAGAACACTAACGGAAGTCTTTTATAGTTGAAAAAAATCACCCACAACCATTCTAAATATTTAATATATTTTTTAAATATTTAAAATATTTTTTCTTGACTTAAAATATTTTCTAAATATATAATTATTTTTCTAAATATATAATTATTTCTTGAATATTAAAATATTTTTAATGTTTATAAAATAATTTCTCAATATTTTAAAAATATTTAATTTTTTCTGAAAATTAAAATATTTTCAAAATATTTAAATTTTTTTCAGATATTTAAAATATTTTATAAATATCATAAATATATTATTAATTGTAAAAATAATTTTTCATAGTTAATTTATTTTTAAAATATATAAACTGTTTGTAAAATATATAAATTATTTTTCAAATATATTAATAAGTTTCAGGATACCTGAAATAAAATTTCTCAATTATTTAGTTTTTGTTTTTGCCTCTGCTTAAAAAAAATAAGTACCAAGTTTTTGCTTCTGTTTAAAAGCAGAAAAACAGCTTCTGCTTTCAATAAAAAACACTTTTTCTCAGTTGCTAAACACCCTCAAATCTTAGAAAAGTGCTTTTTTCTAGAAAAAAAAGTATTTTTTTTCCTAAAATAAGCAATCCCAAACAGGCCCTTTGTGCTAGTCTGGTCTCGTTCTGTGAGCCAATAAGACATGATGTTACATTTCCCCAATAAAAATAGTAGCAAATAAGGAGCAGTTGAATTGAATGCCATGTGCATCAAAGAACAAGACATATAATAAACTTCACAAATATTAGAGGCCAAAATGTTATGGCATTATGGCATGTATAACGTGGCCACCATGCATGCATACTTTATCCGTCGGAGTGATAGGTGAATGAGCGATTAAAATATAACTCTTTTATTATAATATAATTTATTTCGAGACTACAAGAAAAATGAAAGAAACAACTTTAAACAAATGACAGAAGGGAAAGAATTGACCGAATAAACTGTTGCGTCATAGAGAATCCATTACCCCAAGTCGTTTATACCCCCACAGAGGTACAATGGAATGAACGGCACTTCGACCCCAGGGTTAGCACAGTACCCACCTTAGCAGTGTACTCTAGGGAGAAGGGTTGAAGTATGCTCCAACTTGCTCAGTAACGAAGGAGAGAATATTTGAGAGAGAAAGAAAGCCGTGAAGGAAAAAGAGAAATCTGTATTAATCATATTTGTAGCATTAACTACATACTTTGCAAAAACTCTAAGGATACGTATTTATAGAGAAAATATTTGGAGGTTAACGAAAAGATTATGGCAAAGAATCCGCCTCAAATAATGAAAGTGGCGGATATGAGAGCCCGAAAATTTAGTCAGTTATGGAAAAAATCAGTTAAGAAAAGAGCGGAAAAAGACGTGGTCAAAATGTGTATTCGAGCTCGAGGCACCAGACTATGGACAACTTCTCAAGGTAGCACTTTCGAGGTCAAGTAAGGAGGACGCCTCGAGCTTGAGCCAATGGCTCAAGCACAGCCCAATAACAAGAACTCATCACAAGTTCATTTATAACAACTTAAACAAATACAAAGGTCGTAAAAATAAAAGTCCGGATTAGAAAAAGTTTCCACCACACTACACCAGCTTGGCAGGGTGGGTGCATGCGCGTATGGTTCACAAAACCCACGCTAGGACCCTCAAGACTTTACCAAATACAATAACAAGGGGATATATAAACTAGATTCTTCTTCTTCAAATTTTTGATGTGACATAGAAAATTTTTTTTACAAGAATCCAAAATTAAAGCACACTTCCTTCTAATATTAACATCATCGTCGTCACATAACACACAGTGGTCCCATGTTTGAATATGACATTCATTTAATTACATACGGCTCTCATGAAACTGGTTACTACTTGTAGGGTGATAGAGAAACAATTGGAGTGAACATCGGCAGTGGGATGGTGTTTTGAGGATATATGTGAAGGCTATGGCTTAACATGATTACAATTCAATTTGAACCATTATGGGGTGATTCCCATAGTAAAAGAAATTAAGTACCTATTTGACATTACTTAATTCTAGAAAATAAGTACTTTTTTTTAAAAAAAAGGACTTTTTTAAAATTTTAAGGGTGTTTGACAAACATGAATAAGCACTTTTTATTGAAAGTAGAAGCAGATTTTCTGCTCATAAGGTGAAGCAAAAATTGGGTGCTTATTTTTTTAAGCAAAAGCTGAAACAAAAACTAAACAATCGAGAAAGTTTATTTCGGGTACCTTAAAATTTATTAATATATTTAAAAAATAATTTATATATTTTACAAATAGTTTATATATTATAAAAAATATAAAAAATATAAACAAATATTTTAACAATTAATAATATATTTATGATATTTAGAAAATATTTTAAATATTTGAAAAAAATAGTTTAAATATTTAAAAATATTTTAATGTTCTTAAAAAATTAAATATTTTTAAAATATTGAGAAAATATTTTATAAATATTAAAAATATTTTAAATATTTAAGAAATATTTATATACTTAAAAAAAATTATAAATAATGAAAAAATATTTTAAATATCTAGAATGGTTATAAGTGATTTTTCCAACTATACAAGACTTCTGTTAGTATCCTTTCTGGTAATTTTATAGAAAAAACAACTTTTTTTAACATTGGCCAAACACTCACAATAATACCATAAGTGCTTTTTTACTAGTTGGCCAACACAAACTGCTTATTTAAAATAACGCTTTTTACAAAAGTGCTTTTACAAAAAGTACTTCTGAAAAAAGTAGTTTTTTCACAGCAATTTCGAATAGGCCCTAAATCAAATTTTTGATTAGTTACAATCTTATTTTTTTTTTCCTAAAAGTTATAACCTTATCCTTTTCTAGAAGTTACAACCTTATTTTTCTTAACTTATTAAATAGAGTTGAGTGGTGGTTAATAATACGTGTGGCTAAAAGAGCTATTTAGGCGAGAGGAATCCACAGTAGCGGCACCGAATGGACGTGCCCCTAGCAGCCCATGGGCTGAATCTCAAGTATTAATTGCGGATTATTATAATTTTTAAATATATGTATAAAAACAAAGAATGTTGCCCCCTGCCATATTGTATATTCTAGCTTAATGGTTGAATGTCATCCTCACTATTTCCTATGTTAAGGATACAAGGCTACTAAGTATCAACTTCTTAGAACAATTTAAATATTATACTTCTTTTAAAGCTGTGGCTCTACATTTTCTAGCATTATAAAACTCTATAAAATATAATTATACTAATAGACTCATATTTTTTTTTTACTAAGTTATGATTCTTTTTTGGAAAACTCTAAGTTGTTATTTTACTTATATGAATTTTTTTGGTTGTATTATTATAATTATTTAATAAAAGTTCATATATGTATATATAATCTCAATTATTAATGAACTATGTGTATATTCTATTTACTTATTTCTTTTTTTATTTCTAGTTTAACATTGAAATCCTAGACTTAATTCAATTTATAGTAAACAAATTTTCTTGTTTTTAATTCTGCCTACAATTTTTGCTTTTAAATGCTCCTCTACTAGGTAAACCTTAAACTAAATATTATTATTATTATTATTATTATTATTATTATTATTATATATTTAATTACTTTTACTTTTTTATTATAAATATGGACCTTGCTTTGTTAAAGTTTTCGATCTTCTAATGACTACTAGTGTGTGCCCCTAGATAAGAAATTTTCTAGATCCACCACTGTTTATAGTGTCCCTAGGCTTGAATATTTGTTATTATTACTGCTTTATTATTGCCTGCAAGTCAGATGTTGGTTTATTTGACTTGAATTTTGTATATGTTGTTTCTTCTTTCTTTTTAGGGTTGGAGGCCCTTAGGAAATTGCATCTTTATAGGGTAGAATTTTGTAAGAGTAAGGTTGCGTACTTACTTGCCCAATCTCGTCCCATGCCCACCATACTCCTTAGCAGCCAAGTACTTGCCAAACTTTCACCCCTTTTTGCCCACCCTAATATGTACTCAACTTTTGTATGAGACAGGTGATAAAGCTCTTACGATTATGGACTTATGCCTACTTTCACTTCACACTCATGGACGTTGATAGGTGTTTCGGGGATTATTGGTTAGGTTCTTTTAGATGAGGACCGGGTTCAAGCCATCGCTGAGAAAGCAGCTGCTAGCGTTTGACCTGGTATCCCCTGCAAAACGAAGAAGGCCGTTAGAGGGACCCACGGGTTTGCCCGCAGGAGACCCCTCCGATGACTAAGTTAGTATAAGCCTAATAATAACAAATGATAAGTAAATAGCGAAAAATAAACAATAATAAATACTTATCGTATACGGAGAGGGGTCCTTGGTGGCTGGTGGCTGGTGGCCGGAATCCGTACCGGCGAGGTGACGGTACCGGCGAGGCTAGGCGGCACCGGTGGTGGTACCGGGGTCGTGGTGGAGAGGAGAGAGAAAGGAGAGAGAAAAGAGAAGGGGAGACCGAGAGAGAGAGAGGTGGTAACGCGGTGGTACCGGGACGGTAAAGGGAGAGAGAGAAAGGAGGAGGGGTGAGAGGAGTCGTGAGGTGAAGAGAGTCGTGTGGGGTTTCTTTTAGAAGAGAGAGAAGGTGAGGGGTCCTTTTGAGGAGTGAGAGGAGACGTGGGGAAGGGGCCAAGGAGAGAGGAGAGAGAAAAGGGAATAAAATAAAATTGTATTTTATTTTCGTTGTTATCTCGTTATTCTATTTTAATATTCACTTGGTTATTTTTATCCTTAACAGTGAGCCCCCCACTCCATGGGCGAATGTGACCTGTTTACATTTGGCTGTGGAGTGTACAACATCCAAATGCTTTGACGATATGCGGACTGTCAAGATTTGGTTGATGAACGTTATTAGCTATGAGGAATTTTATAGGCGTTACCTGTGAGGTCCTTTTAAGTGGACATTGTTTTGGTTTATCTGTCCATGGTTTCTGTGTTGCAGCTTTAAGCGGGCAATTGGTTCTTACGCTTCCTTGTTGACAAATATTTTTAGCTTTTGGGATTTGTCTTAGGGTTCAGAGGACTCGAGCCTTTTAAGAATCATGTTTGTTGGTTCTTCCCATAGCAAGGTACCGAAAGGTACCTATGATTGCTTGCGTAAATAGTTAATGTGGGCATTGTCCCATTCTCTTTGTTAATTCTTGGTATGGCCTTTAGGGATTGTATTCCTGACTGGAGGCGTTGTTCACGGTGGAACAACGATTTCTGGAGACGTTGTTCTACCCAACTTGGTAGCTTTTATCGTTGCCTCTAGGAATTGTATTCCTGATTGGAGGCGTTGTTCATGGTCGAACAACAGTTTCTGGAGATGTTGTTCTACCTGACTTGGTAACTTTTAGCGTTGCCTCCAGGAATTGTATTCCTGATTGGAGGCGTTGTCCATGGTCGAACAACGGTTTTTGGAGACGTTCTACCTGACTTCTTAAGGCGGTCATTTGGAATAGTCAATTTCAAGATTTTGTCAATTCTTGGCCGTTGGGCCAAGTTATGAATGACCATATATTTAGTCTCCGAATTCTTACTTGTGAACCGAGATGAGGCATGCCGTGAGTATTTTTAATCCTTAGCCCCGAGCCGTAGGCTGGATTGGAATGTATTGCAAATATTCTTAACTCCTAGGGTGGAATGTATTATGACTGTTTCTAATCCCTAGCTCCCACCCGCAGGCTGGGTCGGAGCATATTACTTGTTTTAATGTCGGCTGATGCGTAATTTGCTCGTCGATACTAGTTGGAGCGCAAATCTCCTGCCAAAGAGGCGTGTATGGTTCAAATACATTTTAGATGCTTGGGAAGGGCTCACGGTTATGTTTGAGTATTGCTTGCCTGGGAAGGGTTTACAGCGTAAATGTTTGAGTATTGCTTGCCTGAGAAGGGCTTAGGGCTTGACTGAATTTTACCATCAACCCGATGTTAGGTGGGGCACACAACTGCGGGCTCTCAAGCCGGTGAGAGTTTACCGCCCATCATGATGTTAGGTGGGACATACACAAACGCGGACTTTCAGCTGGTGAGAGTGTACCGCCAGTCCCGATGTTAGGTGGGACTTACACAATTGCGGGCTTTCAGCCGAGGAGAGTGTACCACCAATCTCGATGTTAGGTGGGACGTACACAAACGCGGACTCTCAGCTGGTGAGAGTGTACCACCAGTCCCGATGTTAGGTGGGACTTACACAATTGCGGGCTCTCAGCTGGGGAGAGTGTACCGCCAGTCCTGATGTTAGGTGGGGCGTACACAAATGCGGACTCTCAGCTGGTGAGAGTGTACCGCCAGTCCCGATGTTAGGTGGGACTTATACAATTGCGGGCTCTCAGCTGGGGAGAGTGTACCGCTGGTTATGGCTTTATGCTCTTAATATGGCTGAGAGCAAACTGCAACTATCGGTCTTTTTGCAAGTAAAGACTGGTTTAAGCCATATTACTGGTGACCTCACATGAAGTTTCTAATTGGCAGAGGTCTAACTAGTAGAAAGTTTCCCAGCAGGTAGAGGTGATTAAAGAAATCATTTAAATTGAAATGAGTAACTCATATAACACAAACTAAAAGTCCTTAGCCGGTAAAGACTGCATTAATAAAACAAATCATTCAAACAACTTGAGTAAAGCAACTAAAAGCCCCCAGCCGGCAATGGCTGGGTTAATAAAACAAACCATTCAAACTAAAATAAATAACTTGAGTAAGCAACTAAAAGCCCCCAGCCGGTAATGGCTGGGTTAACAAAACCAACCATTCAAACTAAAATAAACAGCTTGAGTAAGCAACTAAAAGTCCCCCAGCCGGTAATGGCTGGATTAACAAAACAAACCATTCAAAGTAAAATAAACAGCTTCAGTAAGAAACTAAAAGTCCTCAGCCGGTAAAGGCTAAGGTAAATAAAACAAACCATTCAAACTAAAACTAACAGCTTGAGTAAAGCAACTAAAAGCCCCCAGCCGGTAAAGGCTAAGGTAAATAAAACAAACTATTCAAACTAAAATTAACAGCTTGAGTCAAGCAACTAAAATGCCCCAGCCGGTAAAGGCTAAGGTAAATAAAACAAACCAATCAAACTAAAATTAACAGCTTGAGTAAAGCAACTAAAAGCCCCCCAGCCGTTAATGGCTAGATTAACAAAACAAACCATTCAAACTAAAATAAATAGCTTGAGTAAGCAACTAAAAGTCCTCAGCCAGTAAAGGCTAAGGTAAATAAAAATAACCAATCAAACTAAAATTAACTGCCTGAGTAAAGCAACTAAAAGCCCCCCAGCCGGTAATAGCTGGATTAACAAAACAAACCATTCAAACTAAAATAAACAGCTTGAGTAAGCAACTAAAATTCCTCAGTCGGTAAAGGCTCAGGTGAATAAAACAAACCATTCAAACTAAAATTAACAGCTTGAGTAAAGCAACTAAAAGCCCCCAGCCGGCAAAGGCTAAGGTAAATAAAACAAATCATTCAAACTAAAATTAACAGCTTGAGTAATGCAACTAAAAGCCCCCCAGCCGGTAATGGCTGGGTAGAACACAGATCATAGAAGGAAAGTTGATCACATAAAAAACATAATTCACATAAAAGGCGTTAAGTCTCCAGCTCTTGGCTGGGGACTAGGCTAAATATAACGTGTATAGGTAAACACGTCTGCCTGACAAAGGCTTATGGCTCGACTGGTCATCGCCGGCTCAGGTATGGTGGTACTAGGTACATACCTTGCTATGGGCTTGTTTATGACTCTAGGTCTACAGCTTGAAGCAATGAGTTCGAGCATATGTGTGGATGTGACTGCTGAGTGGCTTTCCTTGCCCAAGTGGCCGCCATTTTGCTCAACATAAGAGTTTGCTTGGGCCAATGCTAACCATATGTCTAAAATCCTATGATCTTTTCAACTAGACAAAAATTATTAGTGAATATCTGGAGCGGCTGCTCCCGACATCAACCGCTAACCTTCATTTGACAAGTCAAAGGTTTATACCGCAACTTGCGCCAAGGACACATTAGGTTTTATTTTATTTTTCTTGTTTGCTATTGAAATCATTTATTTCAACAAGGTGTTGCCTCATAGATTAATAGCTCCAACTAGAAACAAATAGTAAAATTTGTGAGCAGCTATACTAGCAAATAACCAGCACAGGAGCCGGGGAAGAAGAGATCAACATATAGGCATAGTGTCACGGTCCTGTTGTGGATCATGACACGGTGCGTTTGGGAGCCTTTGTGTTTCGTACACGCACCCCAGCATCGATGTGCGCAGCCCAGTGTCGTGTGCTGTGCGCAGGCCGATTCCAGTGTGTATTTCAATGCGAGCATATGGGAGCTCATGAATGAGAGCATGTCGCGCGCTGAATGTAAGCAATGTTGCGCACTGTGTCTCAAGTCACGTCCCGGTTGTGGAAGTTCCCTGGTTAAGAAAGACGCAGGTCGTCGAAGTCGTGTTTGGGGCATCACGTGTCCTGACCCCGAATGGTGGTGCTGAATGATTTACCCCGGTAACGATACCGGGCCTCAGTGCAGCTATGAGGGCAGCATGAGGTCTCCACGTGAGTAGGACACTCTATAGACATTGTGGTGGGCCGAGGGCCAACAGTGCGCGCAATTCTTCCAAGGAAGGCTTGGTCCCCCATCTGAGCTGCGAGACGAAATGTCGAAGCATTCCAACTTGTAGGATTCAACCTTAAATTGGAGAGAGTACTCGTGATGTTCGAGCCCTCTTGTGAACGGCGATGTGCACCAGCTCCGTTTACTGGTCTCGTGGCTTGACTGTACGGATGCGGCAATATCGTGTCTAAGGGTAAAGGTAGGGGCCGTTGGTCATTTGTCAACGGGCAACTAGGTTCGACGCATCCTAGTCCTTGTCCTGAGGCTAAGTTAACATAAATCGCATAAGTGACGTATATCATGCAAATTGCACTGAGAACGTAATTTACATAAGGAATGTACATCATAAAAAACGCTAAGCCCCCACTCTATAATCAGGGATCGGGTTGAACGTGAATCCCCTAGGGAATGTTGATCATGTAGTTTTCTATGGAAAAGACAAATCACATAAAATTATATGGAGAACGCTGAATGCCCCTTGTCAAGCAAACACCGTTGTTCATTGTTATTAAGGAACGGTAAGTTCCGCAGTTGCCGAGAGGCAACTTGAGTGCGCATTCGATTCGGGTGTGCAAAGCTGTTAATAGGAGTGCAGTTATGTGTTTGTTAATGAGCAGGCTTCGCAGCTTGTGCCTGCCTCATAAAATAGTGGTAGACTTTATTAGGCGCCAAGAGGCGCGCTTTAAGCCTAAAGAATAACATGTCCCTTGAATTGTGAAGATGAGGGGTGTTTTTAGATTTCATCCTTAGTTCCAAGAGTATTAGCCTCTTCATTAGAGAATGGATGAACCAAGACGGGTGTAGGAGTACTGCCAGGGTATAGAAGTACCGCTAGGGTGTAGGAGTACAGCTAGGGTGTGAGAGTACCACTAGGGCATAGAAGTACCGCTAGGGTGTTAGAGTACTGTCAGGGTATAGAAGTACCGCTAGAGTGTTGGAGTACCGCTAGGGTATAGAAGTACTGCCAGGGTGTAGCAGTACTGCTAGGGTGTTGGAGTACCACTAGGGTGTTGGAGTACCGCTGGGGTATAGAAGTACCGCTGGGGTGTAGGAGTACTGCTAGGGTGTGAGAGTACCGCTAGGGCGTAGGAATACTGCCAGGGTGTTGGAGTATCACCAGGGTGTTGGAGTACCGCTAGGGCTAGGGTTGCGGTAGTTGTCCTTGGTGGCCGTTCACTGAGGTATGCTCATAACGTCTTCTTTCTGGGGAGGCGGTTGTCTTAGCAAGTGGTGTTTTCCTTAACAAGTGGTAATACCAGGCTAAATTTTTCGGTGGTATTGCTTGGCCGAGGGTGTTTGAGGCTGTTAATAGCCAGACTTTGTTGGCATAGTCGTCATGATAGGCGGTACACAGTTTACCAAACTTATTAATGGCAAGGCTTAGCCAAATGGGCGGATGGTACTGTATGGTTGACCTTACTGTTGAGTTTGAAGGGTTATCAACAAGCTTGTTGGCGATAACCTTTTACGTTATTAGTACAGCGTTACCCATATATGAGGTTGACGAGGTGGTCCGGTCAGGCTCGTTAGCAGCTGTGGTTGGTCAAGCTTGTGGGTGGCGTTGTACAACTAAGTTATTGGCGGTGGCACCCAGCTGGCCCTGTTAAAGACCGCACGTTTTTTGGAAGACCTTCCACCAATATTGTTGGTGGGTTGTTGGCGGCCTTTTGCAGTTAGTGGCATTAAATGCTTTTCATGGTAGTTTAAAGCATTACCGGTTTAAGGTGGCACATATACGATTAGTTTTTCCGCCTAGTACCCAAAACTTGGCAGTAACACTTCATGTAGAATCTCCGCCAGGTTAGCCGGTGGAAGTTCATGTCTCAAATTATTGAGGATAATAGCCATGCTGGTTGGCGGTGGCTCCTAAGCTTGCTTGCTCTAGCGCTGTTGGTTATTCACGGTAGTCTATGGCACCGTTGGTATTGGTTCTCCTAATAGCAATTTCTTCTTTGCTTAGGTTAGAAGGTGAGTAGTGAGGTTCTTAAAGTGTTTTTAACTACCTTGTTGGTGGCCTTTCAAGTCTTGAGGCGTTAAGGACGACGTCTTTACTAGGGGGACCTCCGCCATGGTTGTTGGCGAATCCAACCCGACACGTTATTCATTGCTTAGCCATCTATATGATTGGTTGTGCGTATTTCATCGAATTTAATGGTTGGGTTTTGGCCAAATGGTCGAAGGGCACCGTTTTGTGACCCCGCTGTTACCTTAAAGGGATTATCCCCAAGATTGTTAGTGGTTGCCTTTTTTAGATTACGTGGCCATGTGTTACCCACTAAGGGGGTTAACGAGGCCACCCGGCCAAGTTTGTTGGGGCTAGGGTCTAGCCAAGCTTGCTGGTGGCAGCTTCGCAGCTTGTTCATTTTGACGCTGTCCATTGGTTACCCATAGTAGCCTATGGTACCGTTGGTTGGTGTTGGCTCAACTAGTGGTAAATTTTTTCTTTGCCTAAGTTAAAAGGTGAATAGTGGAGCTCTAAAAGAGCTTCGCCAACAAAGTTGGTGGTAGCTCAAATCTTGGAGCGTTAAAGGCAACGTCCCCACTAACGAACCCTTGACCATGCTTGTTAGTAGTGTTCTGACTAAGTTGGACACCCGAGAGGCTAACTTTGACGGGTTTGTCCTCACGCGTTACCATTGGTGAAGCCCCCGGCTTTGGGTGGCATTGCTAAAATAATGATAAGCCATCGTTGTTACATAGCCAGCCCAATGGGCGGTTGCACCTAATCAAGGTAAATAGTGCAAAGCCAAGTTATTAGGCAAGGCTTTAGCTAGCCTCGCGGTTGGCCTTAACGGGTCACTCGAGTTTGTTGGCGATGGTTCTTACGGATGAGCTGCTCATTAAAGGAGTTGGCGAGGTCATTTGGCCAGGCTCAACGGCGGTTGTGGCTAATCAAGCTTATGGGTGCAACCAAGTTTCTTGGCGAGGTGCCCAGTTGACATTGTTAGGCTTACTTCGTGGCGGCTTAAGCCTCTAATTATTAGTGGTAAAGTTTTTTATAACGAGCCTTTACTAATGACGCCAAGTGACATTGGTTGGCCACCACAACTTTGTTTACAGATTTTTACATCACAGATTAATGTTGACGCCGTTTTGGAGTTTGCCTAGTTCAAAGACAGTAATGGTATTATATAAGGGAGCCCTTGAGGGGCGTTACCTCTATATTAGGCGGTTGGCGGTAATCGTTCACCTTGCTCAAATTTTACTTTATTTGGGTTGGTTTTTGGTTAAGGACTCTATCGCCTTTACACATAACAACATTCTAGTCCCATTAATTGTGGTTAATGTATGGGTTGGCATATTTTGAAATATCATATTTGGCACGGATTTAAGCTATATGAATCACAAAAATTAAGAAATGAGTATGTTCAAACTTAAGCACTATGCCGTGAAGTTTTTCATGCGCTGAAATTTCTATTACTCCCAATTAAGAACAGGGATTACTTGATAGGAGTCCTTAATATAGTGGCCCCTATGAACAATAAACTTAAGTTCAACCCTGTTTTTCCAATTTAATCACATATCCATCCAAGATAAATGAGTTGGGTTGGAATTATCTTAAAGCAACTTTAGCTAGAAAAAAAGTGTAGTGGGCAATTTCAGGAAAACGGGAGTAATACAATTCGTGTATTGCCGCGAATCCAAGACGGGAAATCTAATAAAATAATTTATGTGTAATTGAAGTAAAAGCATTAGGAGAAGCTTCTATAACATGCTCTAAAGCCCAAGATATGCCGTAAAGTTAAATTGAAGTTTGTTATAAATTTACTGAAAAATTTAGACTTGAGGTCTTACTCTAAATATATTAGAAAGAGGCATGATAATAAAGTCAAAGCCAAAACTTATCTTGTGTTCAAGCCAAAATTAGAGGACGGTTAACGTCCCGAGAAACTTACCATGCTCACAGTTTAGTCTTCTATATGTGCTTGAACTCGTGTGAAATATAAATTTACTTTGTAATATGGTTGGACACACAATTTGACTTCATTATTAAATTTTCAGTTATATGACATCCATCACATATGAGCATGTGGGATGTAGAATAAGAAAGAAACAATTTACGGGTTTATGTTTGATTTTAGGAGAAAATTGGTCTCATTTTTCTTTTGTGCGGCATTTTTATATAAAGAGTTGCGTTTAGTTTTATAGATTGACTGTTAGCATGGTTCACCCATTTATTCAATATTGATTCTTCCGATTTGGGTGGACTTAGGTGTGGAATTTGAATGACATGTTTTGACTTGCCAAACTGATAATCCTTCAACATGTGTTTGAGGATCAATGCATGAACAGCAAATTTTAAAGTTACAGTACAGTATTCTTATGATACGGACAAAAAACTTTAATTGTAATCCTTGAAACTAACTTATTTAGTTTCCTTGTACAGCTTATATTGAAATTACAGTACAAGTTCTTGCATCAGTGTAGACATCATAAGCACTTGCATTAGATAAAATTAGACAAACACACCAGCTCTCCTTTTTTTTTTTTTTTTTTTTTTTTTATATCAACACCAAACATCCAGGGTCTCCTTATCCTCTCGCCTACCCGGTTCTCTCTGTAAATTCCTCTCTCCCTTTTTTTTTTTTTGCTGTGAATTTTTTTCTTTGAATTTAGAAACAAAACTCGCCTCCGATTTACAAACAACTTACATCTGAAATCCTAACTTAGATGTATTAGGAGGTATTTAGACAAAGAAAAATTGGAGTTAACGACTTCTCTGATGTTAAGCGGGTATTGTAGCCCCCAGTTTTGTAAGGGTCTTAGGTGATTTTCATGGGATACCAAGCTAAACGCTAGCAAGCTGTCTTCCCACAGATGGCGCCAATGGTTTCGGGGATTTTTGGTTAGGTTCTTTTAGATGAGGACCGGGCTCAACCCCTCGCTGAGAAAGCAGCTGCTAGCGTTTAACCTGGTATCCCCTGCAAAACGAAGAAGGCCGTTAGAGGGACCCACGGATTTGCCCGCCGGAGACCCCTCCGATGCCTAAGTTAGTAAAAGCCTAATAATAACAAACGATAAGTAAATAGCGAAAAATAAACAATAATAAATACTTATTGTATACGGAGAGGGGGTCCTTGGTGGCTGTTGGCCAGACTTCATACCGGCGAGGTGACAGTACCGGCGAGGCTAGGCGGCACCGGTGGCGGTACCGGGGTCGTTGTGGAGAGGAGAGAGAAAGGAGAGAGAAAAGAGAAGGGGACACCGAGAGAGAGAGAGGTGGTAACGCGGTGGTAGGAGGCGGGTACCGAGACGGTAAAGGGAGAGAGAGAAAGGAGGAGGGGTGAGAGGAGTCGTGAGGTGAAGAGCCGTGTGGGATTTTTTTTAGAAGAGAGAGAAGGTGAGGGGTCCTTTTGAGGAGTGAGAGGAGACGCGGGGAAGGGGCCAAGGGGAGAGGAGAGAGAAAAGGGAATAAAATAAAATAACATTTTATTTTCGTTGTTATTTCGTTATCCTATTTTAATATTAACCTGGTTATTTTTATCCTTAACAATAGGGCGCCTAGTTAAGGTACGAGGGAGGCACCCCTCGTACCTATTGTGCACCATTGCCTTCATTAGTGTAACATGTTCAAATATGAACTTGAATGAGAATAGTACAAGGCTTGCAGTGGATTAAGTGTAGCTTACAAGAAGAAAAAAGATCTTATACGATAATAAATGTTGTTGCGAAAGATAATACATTGCTGCTAAAAATAATTTTTAAATGGTTGCAGTCGCGCCTTAGCGGGAATGGCGGGTTGTCGGCAAGTTGGTCTTAGTGAGATCGATAGCTTGACGGGATGGAAAAGAGGTGCACATGGAGGGATGGAGAGGGGGGGGGGGGGGGGGGGGGGGGGGGTGTTGAATGGGGTATTAGAAGTTAACATCAATTAAGAAAGCTTAATGTAGTAGATTTTATTATTGATCTCTTTTAGTTTTAGTCTTTTATTTTAGAGAAGAAAGCTCGTTTATTTAAAGGAAAGAGTGTTTAGGGTCATTAAATTTTTCCTAGACTTTATTTGTCTTTAGTTTTTTTTTTTCTCTTATTCTCAAATTATGAGAATTAAAATTGAACTTATTCCGCTTTTTTCTTCATTGTTTTCGAAATAGAAATTACAGGAAGGCTATTGAATCCTTCCTTTCCCAAATTTTCATCTTTCTACGCTACATCAGTTGGTATCAGTGCTCAGAATGTTTCCTGAGACTGCTCGTGGGAGACAAAGGTACGCCATCATTGGAGACATTCACGAACGAGATCAATAACACTAGGATGATAGGAGATTTGAGGTGACGTAGGAGAGATTGCATTCAATCAAGCTGTGTTTCATTCAATTGGGTGCAAGGCCCAACCAAATGGCTACGGCTCAGCCTCAACAACTTCTAGAGGTGGGCGGAGAGGACGAAACCAAAGAAAGCTTCAACCACTCGTTTGATAGGGTTGGAAACTGAGAACAAAGTGTCAGAAGAGATTGACCAAATTCCGGTGTTTTCGATTGCTCAGAAGATTGGAGGTGGGAATTTAGGCTTTGGATTAAGATTTCAAAGTAGACAACCTAAGGAATTCTGGGATTGGTCTGCTGCATAGAGGAGGTGCTCAAATTCATGGAGGTTCCAGAGCACAAACAGGCGTGCCATTAGTGGCTACTCGATTATATGGTAGTGCCGCAACTTGCTGCAGCTGAAGCATACCCGGCTTAGGTAGGTTAAGTTGAAAATCAAGACTTGGGAGAAGATGAAGAAGCACATGCGTAATGCCTTCCTTTCACATGATCATTACATAACTTGTGACATGATTCTTTGTTAGTGGAAGACTACACAACAAAGTCCTATGCCTTAGTCGCCAGGAATGACTTGGCAGAATCGATGGAGCAATTGGCAGATAAGAATGTTGGCGGGTTGAAGGAATTAATTCAGGAGTTGTTACACATGTTTGACTTCTTTTCGGTCTCGGAAGTAAGTCAGAGGGATTTGAATGTTGAGAAGCAACAGCAATGACGTCCGATTGGCAGTACTTGAAACACACAGAATAGTGGGCGTGATCAGGTGTACCAACCAACTTACGAGTACAGGGTAAACCTGTTATTGCCAGTCCTGGTAAGCTGAGTAACCAGGACTTGGCGAGTAGCTCAAAAAACCGCTGTTCCAAGTGTGGAGAGATGGGTCACCGTGACGCCGAGTGTCAGAAGGGTGATGGACTGGGTAAGGTGTTGTACATCGACGGCCTCCATGCTAAGGATGATGAGGTAGTTGAGGAAGAGACGTGAGACGAGTTGGCGCCAAGTGGTGAAGAAGAAGTTGTGGGTGACGAGAGCAACCTATTATTAGTTAGGTGAGTCTGCTTCACACCTAAGGAAGAAAAAGGAGATGGCTGGCTTTGAAATAACATCCTCTAGATGACATGCACAATTGGTAGGAAGGTGTGCAGCCTAGTTATTGGTTCCAATAGCTATGAGAATGTTATTTCTAAGGGGGCAGTTTGGAAACTGGGTTTAAGGACAGAGGAGCATATGAACCCTTACAAGTTATTATGGCCAAAGAAGGGAAACCAGGAAACCATCTCAAAATGTTGTCTACTTAACTTTTCTATTGGAGCAAAGTATTGGGATGGGGCATGGTGTGATGTGGTGACCATAGACATGTGCCACTTATTGCAAGCCCATGACAATTGGATAAAGGTGCCACCCATGACGGGGAAAAGGAACACCTCTAGCTTTGTATTCGTGGGTACGACGAGATTCTTATTGCCTAGGAAAGACGAGGCACCACATTCATTATTAGCTCAGAGTCTCTCTCCAAACAAGGGCCATGTTTTCCAAGGAGGTTGGTGGCAATAGGATAGTGCTTGTGTTGATCGGTAAGGAGTGCTAGGCAGAGCAAGGAGGGATATTGAAAGAAGTAAAAGATCTATTGGGCGAGTTTGCTGACACATTTTTAAAAGAGTCACGAGATACCTTATCGCCATTGAGGGACATTTGACACTAGATTTATATGATGCCGGGAGCCGCTTACTGAATAGGCTGCACTATCAGATGGGTCCCGCAGAACATGAGGAGCTTAGGTACCAACTTGAAGAGTTATTCGCAAGGTCTTTATTTCGAAGAGTTTGATTCCATGTGCAGTTCTAGCTCTTTTGATGCCAAAGAAAGACAGTACTTAGCGGATGTGCATCGATGGCGGATCCATCAACAAGATCATGGTATATTATTGATTTGCCATTTCAAGATTGGATGACTTACTTGATCAGCTACATAATTCAAAGGTGTTTACCAAGTTGTTCCAGATGAGCGGATACCATTAGATATGTATCTCTCCCGGTGATGAGTGGAGGGTCGCTTTAAAAAGTCGAGAAGGGTTATACGAGTGGCTGGTGATGCCATTTGGGCTTTCTAAAGCACATAGTACGTTCATGAGGTTTATGAACCAAGTGTTACGGCCCATTATTGGAAAGTTTGTAGTAGTTTACTTTGACAATATCTTGATCTACAGCCCAAACTTAGATGAGCATTTGGGTCACCTAAGAGAGTTGCTGACAACCCTAAAAAAGCAACTTTTTTGCCGCCTTGACTAAGTGTGACTTCATGAAGGACAAGGTGATATTGCTTGGGTTCGTAGTATCCAAGGATGGGATTGCGGCAGAAGAAAGGGAAGATAGAGGCAATCTGGAATTGGCCACAACCAAAGTCAATTACTGAGGTACATAGCTTTCATGGGTTTGCTTCTTTTCATTGAAGGTTTGTGCCAGGTTTCATCTCTATGATGGCGCTGATCACAAATTGCATCAAGGGGAGTGTGTTCAGTTCAACTCCAGAGGAATCTGACGCCTTTGAAGAGGTGAAGCGGAGATTGACTATGGCTCCAGTATTAACCTTACCGGATAATCAAAAGATGTTCGAGTTGCACACTGACACCTCCAAGGTTGGCATTGGTGTAGGGATTGGTCAAGAAGGACGTCTTTTTGCTTACTTCAGGGGTGAAACTTGACGGAAGTAGGTTGAATTATTCAACGTCTGATGTTAAGTTCTATGCTATAGTGAGAACATTGAGGCATTGGAAGTCGTATCTCACCAACAAGGAGTTCGTTTTGTACTCGAATAATGTTGCGTTGAGGTACATCAATAATCAAGGCAAGCTTTCCGACCGTCATACAAAGTGGGCGAGTTAAATTTAGCTCTTTTACTTTGTGATCAAGCACAAATCCGGAGCATTGAACAAGGTTACTGACGCCTTGAGTAGGCGCACTCTGATCTTGACTGACAACTGAGCTTCGATACTCGATTTTGATAAGTTGGCGGAAGAGTTTGAGGATGATCTCGCCTTTGGGGATATTTGGCGAGAAGCTTAGTTAGGGATAGTACCTAATTACTCCATCCACGATGGATTTCCCTTCAAGGGAAATTACTTGTGCATTCCGACTTCTAGTTTATTACTTAAGATTATCCAGGAGAAGAACAATGATGGGCACATGGGGTGAGATAAGATGCTCAAGCTCGTGAGCGCTACTTATTTTTGGCCTACGATGAGGAAAGAGGTTAAGCAGTTATTCAAGCGGTGCCGGATTTGTAAGGTTTCGAAGGGCGGGATGACTAATGCGGGTTGGTACTTACCACTACCAATTCCTAGTCAGCCTTGGGTAGATGTCATCATTGATTTCATGTTGGGGTTTCCAAAAATGCAGAGGGGCATCTATTTGATCTTCGTTGTTGTGCATTGATTCTCCAAGATGGCGCACTTCATGGGTGCAAAAAAGCAGCCGATGCGGTATATGTGGCAAGGTTATATTTCCAGGAAGTGTACGAGCTTCATGGGTTATAGGCTAGTATTGTTTTGGATAGAGACGTGAGTTTTGTGAACCACTTCTGGAAGACATAGTGGAAGATGGCGAACACCTCCCTCGCATTCAGCACTGTTCATCACCCCCATATGGATGGCCAGACTGAGGTAACGAATACGTCTTTGGGTAACTTTCTATGATGTTTTGTTTCCGAAAACATCAAGGGATGTGATTAGAAGCTGTACCAAGCTGAGTTCACTTATAACAACTCAGTAAATAGAAGCACGGGTTTTCCACAGCTCAAAATTGTGTACAACTCTTTTCCTTGTTCTTCCATAGACCTTGTGCCACCACCAAATCTTACTTGTCCTCATGGCAAGCCGAAGGACTTCACCTTAAACTTTCCGGTGGTATAAGAGCAGACTCGAGCACTGTTTCATGAGGTAAGATCCAAGTACATATTGGCGAGTGACAAGTGACACCGAGCAATTCAACTACCGGTTAGCGATCAAGTACGGGAAATTCTTACTAGAGAGCGATTTCTGAGGGAGTACAACAAGTTGACAACATGAAATATTGGGCCATTGCTTAGCATTGAGGAGGTTAATGATAACGCATACCTCCTGCAGCTGTCAAGTGGCATGAGAACTTCAGACATCTTAAACATCAAGCACCTCATCCCTTACTTTGTCGAGAATGATCCAGACGATCCTTTGGCAAATTCGAGGGTGAACTCTCTCCAGAAAGAGGAGGATGATGTGGTCGCGCCTTAGCAATAATGGCGGGTTATTGGCGAGTTGGTCTTGGGAAGGTGAATAGCATGGCGGAATGGGAGGGATGAGCGCACAAAAGGGGTGTGAACGGGCATTAGAAGTCGATGTCAGTTAGGAAAGCTTAATATAGATTAATAGATTTTATTGTTTATCATTTTATTTATCTCTTTAAATTTTATGTAAGAAAGCTCCTCTATTGAAATAAGAGGATGTTTAAGGTTTTGGGTTATTCAATTTTTCTTAGGCTTTATTTGTTTTTATTTTTTTCCCTCTTATTCTCAGGTTGTGAAAATGAAGATTGAATTTATTCCCTTTGTTTCTTCATTGTTTTCGCAATAGAAATTAAAGGAAAGCTGCAGAATCCTTATGTTCCAAAATTTTGATCTTTCTATGTTGCATCATAATGGCACATTATTGTTGCAATGACGACTATTGTTGCCAGAAACGGTCATCTTCCTATCACATATAATAGAAAAAGGCATTCATTAAACCAAACAGAGACTTTGATTTTCATAGGCTTTATGAGATTCTATACCGATATGGTTTGCATCATAATAATGTTGCAGAGCACAAGCATCTGCACTATGTTGTTAACGGTTGATAGTTAATCGAATTTCGAGCTGTGTCTAAGAAGATAATAATCTTGATTTTTCTTACTTCCTAGTATTATGCAGCGAGGGTATCATCTCACTTTGGTCATGTTTGAAATTAGCTCCAAGGTTGGTTCCATGCATAAGGGTCGCATATAGACAAGTCGTCATGTCGCTTCATTTTTTTTACATTATTTTTGCTACCGCACGTTAGCATAGGCATCCATGATCCCTCTAACTATAAAAATGTCACTCTTTCTTCTTGTTCTTACGGTGCTTGATCCACTAGTCAAGTCTGGACTTGTTTAGCATTGTTATTGTCCCTATCATGGCTGCCTGCCCCCAATGCTACAAGTGGTTCAGTTGTTGCACTAAGGACTAGAACCCACCAACCCCTATTGTAGGTGATACTAGCGTCGTTCTATCAAACATACTCTTGTCGCGGTTGAACTTGAGCAAGTGGTGATATCATTTGGTTTACAACTGCAGAGTTGTGTGGAGGGTACAGTTTCGAACCGTTGGTGTAGCCCTATTTTGTTAAAGTATATCAATAGTCAAGAAAAGCTTTCCGACGGTCATGTAAAGTGGGCGAGTGAAATTTAGCTCTTTTACTTTGTGATCGAGAACAAATCCGGAGCATTGAACATGGCTACTGAAGCCTTGAGTAGGCGTACTCTGATCTTGACTGACAACTGAGCTTTGGTACTCCATTTTGATAAGTTGGCCGAAGAGTCTGAGGATGATCTCACCTTTGGGGATATTTGGTGAGAAGCTTAGTCAGGGATAGTACCTAGTTACTCCATCCACAATGGATATCTCTTCAAGGGAAATTTCTTGTGCATTCCGGCTTCTAGTTTATGACTTAAGATTATCTAGGAGAAGCACAATGATAGGCACATGGGGTAAGATAAAACACTCACGCTAGTGAGTGCTACTTATTTTCTACCTACAATGAGGAAAGAGGTTGAGCAGTAATTAAAGCGATGCCGGATTTGCAAGGTTTCGAAGGCGGGATGACTAATGCAGATTTGTACTTACCTCTATCAATTCCTAGTCAACTTTGGGCAGATATCAGCATGGGTTTCGTGCTGGGGTTGCCTAAAATGTAGAGGGGTATCGATTTGATCTTCATTGTTGTGGATCGATTAACTAAGATGGCACACTTTATGGGCAGCAAGAAAGCCGCCATTGTAGTGTATATGCTCAGTTATATTTTTGGGAAGTGTAAAAGCTTCATGAGTTACAGGCTAGCATTGTCTTGGATAGAGACATGCATTTTGTGAACCCCTTTTGGAAGACGTTGAAGATGGCGAATACCTCCCTTGCATTCAACACTGTTCATCACCCACAGACGGATGGCCAAACTAGGGTGACGAATAGGTCTTTGGGTAACCTTCTACGATGTTTTGATGCCAAGAACCTCAAGGGATGTAATCAGAAGCTATACCAAGTTGACTTCACTTACAACAACTCAGTAAATAGAAGCATGGGTTTTTCGCTGTTCAAAATTGTCTATAGTTTTGTTCCTCGTTCTTTGATAGACCTTGTGCCTATACCAAATCTTACTCGTCTGGCAAAGCGGAGGACTTCATCTCTAACCTTTAAGGAGGGCATGAGCAGACTTGAGCACGGTTGCTTGCGGTAAGATCCAAGCACAAGATGGCGAGTGATAAGCAACCGCAAGAAAGCTCCTTTATTTAAATGAGAGGATGTGTAGGGTTTTGGATCATTCAATTTTTCCTAGGCTTGATTTGTTTTCAGTTTATTTCTCTTATTCTTGGGTTATAAGAAAGAAGATTGAATTTATTCTCTTTATTTCTTCTTTGTTTTTGCAATAGAAATTAAAGGAAGGTTGTTGAATCCTTCCGTTCCCAAATTTTCATCTTTCTGTGCTGCATCATAACGGTATATTGTTGCAATGACAATTATTGTTACCAGAAACACTTATCTTCCTATCACATATATTAGAAAAGAGCATTCATTAAACCAAACGTAGACTTTGATTTTCAGAGGCTTTATGAGATTCTATATATACCCATATATTCTGTATCATAATTAATAATGTCGCAGAGCACAAGCATCTGCACTACGTTGTCAAAGGTTGATAGTTAATCGAATTCCCAGCTGTGTCTAAAAAGATAATAGCCCTTTTTGAGCTATTTCATTGTCACATTCTTGATTTTTATGAACTTCCTAGTGTTATGCAGTGAGTTTATCATCTCACTTTGGTCATGTTTAAAAATTAGCTCCTAGGTTGGTTCCATGCATATGTGTTGCATATGGACAAGTCGTCATGTCGCCTTTTTTTTATATTGTATTTGCTACCACACGTTAGCATAGGAATCTATGATCATTCTGACTGTAAAAATGTCACTCCTTCTTCTTGTTCTTATGGTGCCTGATCCACTAGCATGAGTTACAACCCCTTGATGCCACATATTTGGCCCCAGTATGGGTCCTATTATTTGGGTCGGGTTCCTTATATTGTCTCCTTTGCACTTCTCCCAACCCCAATGATTGCAGCTTAGAACACCCATTGATGTGTGGATTTATCAAGTGTACAAAATCGATTAAGCAATAAAGTAGATAGTAGATTATCATTCTCACAAGGATTGTTTTAACAATAACTATCGAAATTACTAGTTTTAATTCTATTTGAAGAGTTGAAAGTTCGGATTTGAAACATGAAATTAAAGAAAACTAAAGAAACTCCAAATCAAGATTTAAAAGTAAAGAATTCAAGAAATAAATACCAAAGCATTTGATTTCATCTAGTTGATCCAATATGAATTCTAATTGTCAAATTCTAGTTGATTATCTTTGTTGTTGCTGGAAAAACCTAATTTACTCGATATTTTATCTCAACTAATATAAAGAATATCCTTTACCTTTTAACCCATTAATCTCTTATATGAATTTAAATAGAAAAATGGTCATTAAGACCTATGGTTTTCGCATAGGAGGCCATATATGTATACGAATATGTGTGTATATAAAGAATATCCTTTACCTATTAGCATTCCTGTTTTACTTTAGAGTCTAGTCTATATCATACTGGTCAATTAGGCAAGCATAGTCATTTGCCTTTTCAAAAGCCAGTGTCAAGTACTTTTAAGCCTTTTAATATTATTCATTCAGTTGTATGCATATCTCCTATTTTGAGTTTTAGTAGCTATAAGTATTCTTTGCTTTTTTATTTTTTGGATGAGTACTCTCATTATGCATGGATTTACCATATGCGACCAAGTCTGATGTGTTTGATCATTTGTTCAATTTTGATATCTCATTTTGAATCAGTTTGGAACAAAGATTAAGGATTTTTAATGTGATAATGGACTAAACATATTTGTTTTCTCCTTTTGTTTGCTTAGTGTGTGTGGTAGCTGTAAATACAAAATCAAACAAACAAGCAAAATATGACTCACAGCAACGTGGGAGCAAGCCTAAATTCCATACCGTACGTGTTTGGCCTCAACCAATCACTTTTTTGGGAAAAGGGATGGTGCTTTGGCCAATCCGACTTCAGTTTGCAACTTAATGTGGACATTGCCTTTGCTCCAATTAAGGAGACTTTTTAATGTAATTTTTTAATAATTGAAAACAAAATTAAAAGAATATGGACTCGGCTCAAGTGGTACTTAGGGTGATGGAGCTAAGCCCACAGACACTTTTTCTCAACACTTCAAAGTTGGGAACTGGGATAGAGACAAACTCAAGAGTCCAGCAGTCCACTTACAAGCATGATTCAATCCTATTTTTAGGCCCGACATCCTTCACTTGTAATAACTCGAATGAGTTAGAGCTTGACAAGATTAAGATGGGGCAAACCGTATTTGGGTTACCAAATGATGACCAAACCAGTCAAGGTCAAGCCTTGGCCATTAAAGCTCTTAAACAATAACTCAAACCTAACTTCACCTGATTTATCCAGTAGTGACCGATTTTAAGACCAACGTAATCAACATCAAGCCTTAAACCAATACCTGAATTCTTAAATCGTTGATTGTTGTGAATAGGTTAAAACGAGGAGTTCATACCTGAAATCCAAAATGTTGTATTGCCTTGGAAGAAAGAAAGTACAAAGTATTCGAATCTATGCTAAGCTAAGCTAAGTAATTCTACTTCTACGTAAAAAGCGCAAGTGTGATTTAAAGAAACTTGAAGAAGTTTGTTTGGTGGTGCTGGATACTTTACAACTATAATAGTGTCTCTAATTTATAGAAAAGCAAAATAACTGTTGCATCCTACTATTCTGGCATCTCCTTCCCAGGTTTGCCTCAGTGCTTCTTTGGTGCACTGAATGGGGGTTGATCATGCCCTGAAAATGTGTGCTCGAGTGTTCTTCTAGAAGCCCCATGTCTACATAAATCACTGAAATCCCTTCTAGATGCCCCATGTTCCTTTAGATATACTTAAGGCCCACGCACTTGGAAATGTGCTTTGAATAACTACCTCAAGCCTCAAAACCACCTGTCTTGTAACCTTCTGGGCAGCCCCTTGAGCTCGAGCCTTTTACCCCATAAACCATCATGAGAGGTTGATATCCCATAAGGGATTTAAGTATTTAAGCAACTGGGCTCGAGACGCCGTTAACTTAGCTCTTAAAGCCTATAATCCATTGAGGATGGCCCCACGTGACAAACAAGTAAATTTAGTCACAAAATAGCATCGTTTCAACTCCCTCTAGTTTGGGGTGTAAACAAATGCCTCCCTTTTAGCTGTTGGTGATTCAAATTTTCAACGAGTAAAAAATCTACTCGATTTGCCCTTCAATGGCTACAAAGCTTCCTTCATTCCCACTTGTCCATAAATATGACAGTTAGGGCTTCAAAGCTTTTTACTGTTTGCTCTGTGCACTCTCTCCATTGCAATCAAGCGCTGTAACAGTTGCTCTCAAATTTCAAATCTTCGTTCTTCTTTCTGATTACATTCTTAGAGTTTTGGGTCTATCAAACCCTAGAAAATGGGTTAGATCACTCACACTATTTGTCTCCATCCCCAAGGCTAATAGTGCTATAGTACATCTGATGCGTTTGGTCTAGTCAGATGGGGGGGATCTCTCTTGGATGTTTGAGAAAAATCCTTCTTTTTGTGAGCTGGGTGCTTTAGGGCCAATCTTTAACCCTTGTGAGGACATACCTCTTTTCCAGGATATCGTTTCTAACACGTTAGCACTTTCCCTAATCCTCTCTATGTCTGTGGATATCTATCTAGGAATACAACGAGCTAGCGAAGGACCTACCCTACATGAATCAAGTAGACAACCTTTCGCGATGCATGAATTTGGTGGACAATCTTACGTTCTTTTGGAAGGTGAAAAGTACCCTTGTGTACCATTGATGTGGGTGAAATGCCTTTTCCTTGCCATATTAATGCATGGCAAGTTCGCACAGTAGCATAGGTCTATACCACAATGGTTTACAAAGTGGTCATAGGTGACAACTCTTGCAATTTGAGTCCCCCCTAATTTTGGCTTCTTAACCTAACACTAAACTCAGTGGCTTTGCAGAAGGCCAAAGGTGTCAAGTGATATTGTTGACTTCTTTTTGGGGCTATATGCATTAGCTCAAAAGCGATGTGGCCCTGGATGGCAAGGAGCCCTTGGAAAAAGGCACTCAACTATGTAAGTAACCAGCTCTGAAGCTCCAAGAGGCCCTCAATGTCTTGAGTGAAGGCTAACGTAGTTTTATTTCTTTTATAGTCCTAACCTCTCAATAAACTCCCAGAAATACCCGGAGTTTTACCAGGATGCTCTTGGAAGAATCTCCCCATGAAGCTACCACACCAGTCCTTGAGGTTGGCGGCTCTAGGAAGAGAAATAAAATAAGAAATCCATATGCCTTTCCATCCAAGGTCACTCAGGCATGGGAGAAGAAGAAGAAGATGAAGTATAAGTGTCAATCTTATAGATGGTGAGGAAAAGAAGAGCCAAACTTTCTCAACAAGAGATATTAGCCTTTCCATATTGGCTTTTTCCTTTATTTTTTTCTTTCTAAGGCTGCTCTGACTTGCTTTTAATGATCTTAGGCAACTTACACTTCAGTCATAATGGAGATCCTAGATTCTCCCTCAAGGAGTCATGCTCGATTAGGTTCAACTGTTGATGAAGGAGAGGACACAATCGCCTCCCTCTTAGAGTCCTCATGGGTGATCAAGCAAGAGATGTTCCTTCTCTAGTTCCTTCAAGGAAGGAATTGACTCAAGCCCCTTTCCTACTACCATGAAGGTCTTTAATTATTATGGAAGAGATCCATGAATGTATCACTTCTTACTCATGGCCCTTGAACCCTTGTTATCTGAACCATAGATTGGTCATGACATACAAGAATCATTTTTCAAACATTTCCCCTAAGGCAAGTGTCCCTCTGCCAGATGCATCTGCAGTAACTCCACCTTTACTCCGAACTAAAGTTCTAGAGGTGAATATTGACCTTCTTGACTCTAGTTTAATTCCAAAATTGAGGCTAATTTCAGATGCTTCTAATGTTTTGATCAGGCTGTTGTCTCAAGGGCTACCCCACCTCCAGTCCCAACGAGGATATCGCCTCCTGTAGAGAAGCTAGGAATGAGTGGGAAGTTGGCGTTTCAAGGGGGATGGCTCATCTTCCTATCCACTCTTTGGTTATAGATGCCAACCAACAAGAAGTGCTTTCTCTTGTAAATGCTTTAAAGGATGACCCCAAGGTGGCCCTTTTCATCATCAGGGAGCTTGAAGCACTAGAAAGAGTGCACCTAAGGATTTCTCAAGAAACCCCATCACTCCTTCAGCAGAAGTGGCAATGTCAAGCTGTTACGAAGGATCTCTGATGCTCAGCTAGATTATGCAGCTTGTAGCTGCTATTTGAAGAACTTCAAGTGGCTAAGGAAACTCAAAGCCGACAATCCCAAGATATTAGGAGCTTGGAGGATGTTACAAATTAATAAAAATTTACTTGTAATTCATTTAATTTTTAGTATTACTTACAAGTTTTAGTCCTTATATTGTAATAGGCTGATTAATGCACTTGGACAACATATTTGGCACCCAAAATATCAGATTCTGCACAGCTCATATTGCGTGTGGGAATCTGTTAGTTGCAGAAGGTGGGAAATGCAGTTAAGCAAGTGTTTGAGCGGTAAAATGCATTAGTCTAGCTGGGCACTTCTCCTTTGGGTTAAAATTGTATAAATTCAGTGCTTATGAATGTAATTGATCATCCAATGAAATTAATACAATTCCATTATGGAAAAATTCTGATTTTCTCATCCCCTTCTCTATACTTCTCATCCCCTTCAATTCTTTTTCTCATCTCAATCTCTCTTCTACAATGTTAGGTTTCCAAATCAATTTTGGGAACTTAACAATTGGTATCAGAGCTGGTTTTATCAATCAAACCTTGATTAAGCTAGCTTAAACACAAACAAAAATGACCGACGGAATTAGAACAAGATCAGGAGCTGGTGGTGGTGCAGTTTCGGTTCTTGATGCTCCAAATGATAGAAACCAGGAACTTCGCGATCAGACAAAGAACATGGAGGCCAAGTTTGGTCAAGAATTTGCTGAACTTAAGCGACAAAGTGCCGAGTGTAGAACCCAAACCGAGAGTATTCATCAAATTCTGAAAATATTGATGGAAAAAGATGAAAACAAAGAAGATCGGCTACAACAATTGGAGAAACAACTTGAAAATTTGCAAGATCACATGACCAAGCACAATGAATCAAGTGTGGATGCAATTTTAAAGCCAGCGAGCCAGATTTTCCCTCAAAACCGATCGGAGCAGCAGCAACCCAGTGAAAGACAGAGCTTCGGACCTGCACGAGACCCGGGTAAAACACTAGAAATCCAGACCACTGTAGGGCCATCTACCTACGTCAGACCAGCTGAATCTCAGCCTTTGCAACGTGATCTTGATGTGGAAAGTCCAGATCGAGTCTCAAACTTTGAGGAAAACGGATCTACAGCAGCACAAAAATCCCCTGACAGTCAGCCTCGCCTGTCAAATGCTCACCTGGATGCAGCAGCTGATGAAATTGAACCTGTTGTGAGACCACCTGAACGATGTTATCAGCAAAGAACTGAGTCCAATGACAACACCTTGAGTGGCAGAAGCAGCTCGTACCGACAGCCAAGGGTGGAGATCGACCCTTTCGATGGGAAGTAACCGGAATCGTGGTTAAGGCGATGTGATCGTTTCTTCTTATACTACAATGTACCGGAGGAGGAGAAGCTCCAACTCACAGCAGTACACTTACATGGAGATCACGAGGTTTGGTATTACAGTTTGTTGAAATCCAAACCAAATCTGTCTTGGGGCCAATTCGTAGAGGAGATGTGTGAGCGGTATGGAGAAGGAGAATCTACCGATGTTGTGGATAGCTTTAATAAGCTGGCCCAAACATCAACCGTGAGAAAGTATGTGCTCCGATTCGAGAATTTGAGAGCAAATTTGATGTCCGTTTTGACCATTGCTCCTGAGGATGCCGAGTCTTACTATGTGTCGCGTTTTGTAAGTGGACTTAAGCCTAGGATCAAAAACATGGTGAAAGCCATTGGTCCTAAGTCTTTGTCCAGCGCATACAACAAGGAAAAATTGATAGAAGCAACTCAAGTCCCTTCTTATGACAAAGGGAAGCACTCGGTCAGCAGCAAATCGAGACCCCCCCTGCAGCAGAATAAGGCTTACAGTAGCAAAAGCAGTGACAGGTTATCAGCTAGACTTTGTTTTCGATGCAACCAACCGTATCAACCCGGGCATAGGTGCAAATCACAAGCATTTATGTATGTAAAAGGGAGCCGGGCACCTGCAGAAAATGAGGCTGACAGTGGAGAATCAGATGCTGAACCAGAAGATACCGAATGCATTTCACAAGGCTGCTCAAGTGATGATGAGGTTGAAATTTCCATGAAGGCTCTAACCGGAAGCGGAGCTTATAACACGAAAAAAATCAAAGGATGGGCTGGGAAACACTCCATTATTATCCTCATTGATAGTGGAAGCACTCACAGTTTCGTTGATCCGAAGTTAATTAAGAAGGTCAGGCACGAAGTGACGAAAACTCATCCGTTGGCGGTTGTGGTAGCGGATGGGAATTCTTTGACAACACAAAACAAATGCATAGCCTTCCCTTGGTCTATGCAAAGCCATCATTTCACCTTTGATTTTCGAGTGATTCCTTTGGGTGGTTGTGACATGGTGCTCGGAGTACATTGGATGAGGACCTTCAACCCGGTTGTCTTCGACTTCGATAAAATGACCGTGGCTTTTGAGGTTCATGGCACCAAGGTATCTTTGCAAGGCATGTCTGAGGAAGCTCAGCTCAAGTTGATCGAGGCAAAGGATGTGCAAGGTGGAATTCAAAAGAAGGTGATACAATGGATCGGGCAATTATTCATGGTGAGCTCGGTTATGCAGCAACCGATTCATCCTCCTGCTGTTCAGATTTTAATTGATGAGTTCGGGGACATCTTTGAAGAGCCTAAGAGCCTCCCCCCTCAAAGAAGTGTGGATCACGCCATACCTTTGTGAGGAAATGCCGATCCGTTCAAAATTAGGCCATATCGGTAGCCCCATGGCCAAAAGACTGAGATCGAGAGACAAGTGGAGGAATTACTTCGGTTGAGCTTCATTAGACCAAGCCGAAGTCCTTTTGCTTCACCCGTGATCCTTGTAAAGAAGAAGGATGGGACAGCCCGTATGTGCATCGATTACCGCCGTTTGAATACTTGAACCGTGAAAGACAAATTTTCGATACCGGTCATAGATGACTTGCTTGATGAGCTTCATGGGGCGTGCTTCTTTTCCAAGCTGGACTTACGGCAAGGGTATCATCAGATCCAAGTTCTCGAATCAGATATATACAAGACCGCTTTCCAAACTCATCATGGCCAGTTCGAGTTTGTTGTTATGCCATTCGGTTTAACAAACGCCCCGGCCACCTTCCAAGCGGCTATGAATGATATTTTCAAACCTAATTTGAGGAAGTCGGTGCTGGTATTCTTCGACAACATACTGATTTACAGTCCGACATATGAAGCTCACCTCACACACCTTCGACAAGTATTCATCTTAATGCGACAACACCGGTTTTTTGCAAAATTGTCCAAATGCTCTTTTGCTCAAGAGAAGCTTGAATATCTGGGTCATATCATCTCATCAGAGGGTGTAGCTACTGATCCTAACAAGATCCGAGAAATGCAAGAATGGTCAACCCCGATCACCTTGAAGCAATTGCGAGGGTTCTCAGGATTGACCGGATATTATCGAAAATTCATTAAAGGTTATGGTTCCATTGCCAAACCCTTAACGGAGCTCTTGAAGAAGGATGCTTTTGGGTGGAAGGAGAAGGCCCAGGCCGCTTTCGAAGCTCTCAAAATCGCCATGTGTGCAGCACCGGTTTTGACCATGCCAAATTTCGCCGAAGGCTTCGTTTTAGAAATCGATGCAAGTGGTACGGGTGTTGGGGCTGTCCTCTCTCAAAGAGGAAGGCCCATTGCATATCTAAGTCAAGCTCTAAGCCTCAAACATCAGGCAATGTCGACCTATGAAAAGGAGTACCTCGCAATTCTCTTAGCCGTGGAGAAATGGAGGCACTATTTGGAAGGTCATAAATTCACCATACGGACGGACCACCAAAGCCTCAAATATCTCCTCGAACAGAAGATTGTGTCAAGAATTCAAAAGAAAGGCTTGATGAAAATGTTAGGCCTTGATTACGACATCGAGTATAGAAGTGGCAAAGAAAACGCAGCTGCAGATGCACTGTCAAGGCGTTTTGAGGACACTGTATCAGGAGCATGCTCAGCCATTTCGGTGGTACTTCCTTCTTGGGTCGAAGAGCTACACAAGTCCTACGAGGGGGATACATTTGCTCTAGAAAGGTAGCCGCTGCCACGCTCCAGACCGACACAAAAATGGCTGCAGAAAACAGAGAAGTGACAGTGCAGAATGGCTTACTGCGTGTTCGGGGTAAGCTGTACATTGGTGCTGCTATCGACTTGAGAAAACAGATCATTCGAGCCTCACACAATGCTACTTGGGGAGGTCACGAGGGTGTGGAAGGCACCTATCAACGAATTAAAGCTTATTTCACGTGGTCGAGCATGAAAAAGGATGTAAGTGACTATGTGAAGTCTTGTGAAGTTTGCCAAAAAACAAAATTGGGAGATCCGCGATACAAAGGACTTCTTCAACCTCTTCCCATTCCGGACGGTGCTTGGGCTCACATTAGTATGGATTTCATTGAGGGGCTACCGAAATCCGAAGGCAAGGAGGTCATATGGGTCGTGGTGGATCGCTTCACCAAATATAGTCATTTTCTTGCTCTTACTCGACCCGTTACTGCGGAGAAATTGGCAAAGCTATTCCTCGAAAACATCTACAAGTTACATGGATTGCCCCAATCCATCGTGTCGGACCGGGATAAAATATTCACAAGCAAGTTTTGAAGGAAATTGTTCAAGCTCATGGGAACAACGTTAGCTCTTAGCTCTTCCTACCATCCCCAAAGGGATGGACAAACCGAAAGAGTCAATCAATGTTTGGAGCAATATCTCCGAAGCATGGTCTTCTCGAAACCCAAGGAGTGGAACCGTTGGCTTTCCTTAGCCGAATTTTTGCTCAACACACACTTCCACACAACCATTGTCACTACACCCTTCCGAGCATTGTATGGATATTCCCCACCTTCTCCTATGCCGATCTAACAGCCCAAGCTAACTGGTTCAGCAGCAACGCAGCTTGTACAGCAGAGGAGACAGATTTTGCAAGCGCTCAAAGACAATCTCCAACAAGCTCGGGCCCGAATGAAGTATTATGCGGATAAGAAGAGGGTAGAAAAGAACTATGACGTTGGGGACATGGTCTACCTCAAATTACGGCCTTATAGACAAGCAATTGTGGCTGTTCGACGCAACGTCAAGTTGTGTGCTCGTTACTTCGGTCCTTACAAAATTCTGGAGAAAATTGGCAATGTGGCATATAAACTCGACTTACCCTCACATTCTTACATTCACCCTGTGTTTCTTGTGTCTCTCCTCAAAAAATAGGTTAAGAGAAATGCTGATACGACGCAAAAGCCGCCTATAGCTGAAGCAAATGGCGTCTTACTGCAGCAACCAAAATCTGTCAAAACCGAAAGAAAGTTGCAGCTGAACAACATGAAAATCCACCAAGTCCAAGTCACTTGGAGCAACTTAAACGAGCACTTTACAACATGGGAGGGCTACAACTTCTTGAAGAGTCTATTCCCTAGCTTTACTTCTTGAGGACAAGAAGATTCTAAAGAGGGAGGGAATGTTACAAATTAATAAAAATTTACTTGTAATTCATTTAAGTTTTAGTATTACTTACAAGTTTTAGTCCTTATATTGTAATAGGCTGATTAATGCACTTGGACAGCATATTTGGTGCCCAAAATATCAGATTTTGCACAGCTCATATTGCGTGTGGGAATCTGTTAGTTGCAAAAGGCGGGAAATGCAGTTAAGCAAGTGTTTGAGTGGTAAAATGCATTAGTCCAGCTGGGCACTTCTCATTTGGGTTAAAATTGTATAAATTCAGTGCTTATGAATGTAATTGATCATCCAATGAAATTATTACAATTCCTTTATGGAAAAATTCTGATTTTCTCATCCCCTTCTCTATACTTCTCATCACCTTCAATTCTTTTTCTCATCTCAATCTCTCTTCTACAAGGTTAGGTTTCCAAATCAATTTTGGGAACTTAACAGAGGACAAGGTCCATTAGTAGGAGCAAAAATTGGACCAGCTTAGGGGTCATCTTACAAACCTCAAGGGGCAAGGTTCTCTCTAGGACTCAACAATTGGGCAACTGGAGATGGTAGCAGCAAAGGCACATAAAGAATATTAGACTCTCCAAGAGGAGGCCATTTAGGTGGATAAACGGTTGAATCAAGCAACCAACCGGTTATCAAACACAGAAGAGTCACTAGTTAGGATTAGGAAGAGGCTATACAAGTAACTTTCTTGAATCGTTTTTGTATTTTCCATGTACTTCTTTGTTGAAGTTACTGTAATAAATATTTTGTTTCAATTGTCTCGCAAATTGAGAGTTCTTTTCTTAGTTTGTTATTTTACAACTCAAGGATTAAGTTGATCCTCAAGACATTTATACTAAAATAGGCCCGCAACTATGGATATCTGAACTTGAGAACATCTTTATTGAAATCCCAAATTGAAGGCACATATTTCTTTGGGAACCTTCCATTAATGGCCCTAGGATTGGTCCATCCATCTACATCTTGAAGTAAGTAGCTATTTGTGATGAATTTAGTCTGTGTGCTTATTCATCATATTTGAGTTAGATTCGAGGTGGGCTTTGCCAGTGTTACATTTGTGATTAATTCACAAACGTAAGTTAGGATAAAGAGAGTATGGGATGAGAAAGAAGGGAAGGAGATGAGAAATTAGAAGAGTTTAGATGAGAGAAAGAAGTTTATCTCAAAAGAGATGGGTTAATATTTTCATTGAATGATCTCAACATTACCTAAAATCAGCTCTTATAATCGAGCTTAACATAAGAGAATCAAACTCTAACAAACTATTGCTTTTCCCGCCAAAACTGCTAACCCGAGCCCTTCCTTGACTAACTTTGGCGCCAGAAATTAATTTGAATGTTTACAAGCAAAAACACCTTAATACATTAAATCAAAGATTAAGAACATAACAATCCCCTTCCCTTAAACACATTCTTGTCCTCAAGAATGAAAAGAAGGGAATTGACTTAATAAGAAACGCTTTTCCTCCCAAGTGGTGAACGATTCATCCAAATTACTCCAACTCACGCGAATTTTCTGGTTCTGGGAGTCAGTTGCTGGCCTCTGCTCGAGCACTGCATCTAGTTGTAAGACTAATGAGCCATTGGAACCCACTTCTGGAGGACTGGAAGAGGAGCTGTGACCTTCTTTAACCTGTTTTTTTAGAAGTGAAACATGGAAAACAGGGTGAATATAAGAGTCGGGAGGCAGCTCAAGCTTGTAAGCCACCTTGCCAATCTTCTCTAAGACCTTATAAGGCCCAAAGAACCGAGCGCAAAGCTTGACATTCCTCTTTACTGCTGCTGTGGACTGTCGATAAGGCTGTAAATTCAAGTATACCATGTCTCCCACCTCGAAATTTCTATCAACTCTCTTCCTATCAGCATACCATTTCAGTCGAGCCTGTGATTGACTGAGATTCTGCTTCAGTTGTTGTAATACATGCTTCCATGCTGTAAGATGTCAGCCACTACCCCCATTTGCCTCTCAACTCCTTGCAACCCAAAAGGAGAGGGTGGATCATACCCAAATAAGGCTTTAAAGGGAGTCTTGCCTAATAAAGTGTGAAAATGAATATTGTACCAGAATTCAGCCAAAGAAAGCCATCTTTTCCACACCTTTGGATGACTAAATACCATGCTCCTAAGGTATTGTTCAATGCATTGGTTAACCCTCTCCGCTTGACCATCGGTTTGAGGGTGATAAGATGAACTGAGAGCCAAGGTCGTTCCCAAGAGCCTAAACAACTCCTTCCAAAACCGGCTTGTGAAGAGTTTGTATCTATCAGAAATTATAGATTGCAGCAATCCGTGTAGCTTGTAGATGTTGTCTAAGAACACACGAGCAAGCTTTTCTATAGTTACAGGTCTTGCCAGTGCAATAAAATGCCCAGATTTGGTGAATCGATCAACAACTACCCATAGCACCTCTTTCCCTTCTGATTTAGGCAATCCCTCATTGAAATCCATGCGTATGTGTTGCCATACACCATCAGAAATAGGCAAGGGCTGGAGTAACCCTTGGTATCTATGATCACCAAGTTTGGTTTGTTGGCAAACCTCACAACCTTGCACAAAGCTAGTCACTTCTTTCTTCAAGCCGGGCCAGCAGAAATGGAATTTCAGTCTCTGATATGTCCCTTCAATGCCTGAGTGTCCTCCCCATGATGAATCATGAGCAGAACTGATGACTTGGTGTCTAAGACTAGTAGATTTGCCCACATACAGCTTCCCCTGGATTCTGATCACTCCTCGGGTTACCGAAATGTCTGTTCCAGCAGCCAGATTGCACGCCTTGCCAACACTTGCTGCAGCTATACATTCTTACGCAAATGAGTCATTCTCATAGGACTGATGTAACTCTTCCATCCAAGCAGGAGAAATAATGGTAATAGCCCCAAGGGAACCCTGCTCGTGCCCCTAAAACCTGCGTGACAGTGCATCTGCTGCCCAGTTTTCTCTGCCTTTTCTGTATTCAATATCATAATTCAGCCCCAACATCTTCATTATCCCTTTCCTTTGTATCCTTGTGACAATCTTCTGCTCTAATAAGTGTTTAAGACTTTGATGATCAGTCCTAATGATGAAGTGATGCCCATCCGGGTAATGCCTCCACTTATCCACCGCAAGCAAGATTGCAAGGTACTCTTTCTCATATGTGGAAAGAGCTTGATGTTTTGCACTCAAGGCTTGGCTCAGGTATGCTATTGGTCTCCCAGCTTGAGACAATACCGCCCCAATACCACTTCCACTTGCATCTGTCTCCAGAATGAAGCTTGAAGAGAAATCCGACATAGCTAAAATAGGAGCTCTGCACATTGCAATTTTGAGAGCATCGAAGGCTTTTTGAGCTTCTTCTGACCATTTGAAGGAGTCCTTCTTCAGTAACTCTGTTAGGGGCTTGGCTAAGGCTCCATAGCTAGCCACAAACTTACGGTAATAGCCAGTTAACCCCAAAAATCCCCTCAATTGTTTCAAGGTGATAGGAATAGCCCATTCTCTCATGGCTTGTACCTTTGAAGGATCGGTTGCAACTCCATCACAAGAGATCACATGGCCTAAATATTCCAGATGTGTCTGAGCAAAAGAATACTTGGCCAACTTAGCATATAATTTATGCTTGCGCATGACCAGAAATACCTCCCTCAGATGCTTCAAGTGCTCTTCAAACGATGCACTATAAATGAGGATGTCATCGAAGAAAACCAATACAAATTTCCTAAGAAATTTCTTGTAGACATCATTCATTAGAGCCTGAAATGTAGCTGGTGCGTTGGTCAAGCCAAAAGGCATAACCACAAATTCAAAATGTCCATGATTCGTCCGGAATGCAGTCTTATACACATCATGCTCACCCACCCTGATCTGATGATAACCTTGCCGCAGATCTAGCTTGGAAAAAACTCGGGCTCCATGTAATTCATCCAACAAATCATCTATGACTGGTATGAGAAACTTGTCCTTCATGGTCATAGAGTTAAGTTTCCTATAATCAATACACATACGAGCTGTGCCATCTTTCTTCGTGACAAGAATGACCGGGGAAGCAAAGGGACTATGGCTAGCTTGTATGAAATTAGTCTTAAGCAATTCATCCACTTGCCTTTCAATTTCAGTCTTCTGAGTGTGAGGATATCTATATGGCCTTATCTCCATTGGTTCAGCATCCTCTTTGAGAGGGATTTCATGATCCAAACTCCTCTTGGGAGGTAAGGATCTAGGCACTGAGAACACATCTTCGAATTCTGTCACCAGCACCTGCACTTCTGGTTCAGTTATTTCGACCATTTCAGCTGAGGATATAGCAAACAACTTTCCCACCTACTGGTATGCACAGCCTTGAAGACCCTTCTTCAACTTCCTTCCTTTAATTACTTGAAGTTGAGCTTGCTCCACAATGCCTTGCAATGTGACTTTAGAGCCTTGAATTTCAAAAGAGACCGTAAGGTTTGCTTAATCAAACAGAACAGGACTATAAGTTCTCATCCAATCCACTCCGAGCACCATGTCACAACCTCCTAAGGGAAGGATCCTGAAGTCATATTGGAACTTACGATCTTGCATCAGCCAAACAAACCCCCTGCACTTGTTCTGAGTCATGACAGTCTTCCCATCAGCTACGGTGACAGCAAGGGGATGGGTTTTTATCACTTCGTGCCCCACTTTCTTGACAACTTTGGGATCAACAAAGCTATGAGTACTCCCACTATCAATGAGAATGACAATGGACCTTTTCCCAGCCTTTCCTTTGATCCGAATTATACTATGAGCCCCATTACCAGTTAAAGCTTTCACTGAGATTTCCACTGCTGCTTCATCTAACTCCTCTTCAATTTCCGGCTCAGAATCGGTAATATCCTCATCAATCTCTTCTTCTTCAGAGAGTTCCCCAACCTTAGTACCTTCAGCAGACATGAGGTACTTGGGATTACATTTGTGGCCAAATTGATAAGGCTGATTGCAACGATGACACAGTTTCTGTTGCTGCTTGCCTTCATTTCTGAATGTCCTGGGCTTCCCCTGCTGCAGCTGTGAGTTATTACCATGAGACCTAGTTACATCACTGGATGCCAATCCGGTTGCTTCATAGAGCTTGGCTTTAGCAAAAGCCATGGACAAATCAATCGGATCCTCAACTTTAACCAGATTCTTCAACTTAGGCTTTAACCCACTAATGAAAGTAGCTACATAATAAGACTCAGAAGCCTCAATTTCATTCACAATGCTAGCTCTTATATTCTCAAATCTAGTCATGTAATCATTCACGGTCGTCTCTTGCTTAACCTTATTGAATTTATCCACGATATCACTATTATCTTCATCACCATACCAAGCACATAAGGCCCTAGCAAAGTCATTCCAAGTAATGAAAGGTCTACTTCTCAACAAGCTATAGAACCATACCTCATGATCCCCAAGCAAATATACATCCACAATTTGCACATTTTTAAACTCATCAGTGTGATAAAAATGGAAATAACGTTCACACCTCCTTAGCCACGAGTGAGGTTGTTTCCCTTCAAATGCATCGATCTGCACTCGAGGTTGTCTATGGCTATGGTTCCTGGAGTTGGAAGACTCATTGTTCCTTCCTGAACGCTGCTACAGCAACTGGTCGGGAGGCCTGTCTAGTTCAGATACTCGTGATCCAGTACCAGCATTTCAATTTGAAGATTGAGGCAGCACTTGCTCATTGTTACCTTGCCTCTCATCTGAAATCAACACATCCGGATCCCGATCTGCGTTCTTATCATTGACACCAGTGTTTCCTCCTGAATTCTGGATGTTCTGCCCATCCTCTTTGATGGATCTCATCGGTTGAGTTGTCTTCATGAAGCTAGCTGGTAATAACGGATCAGGAATTGTCCTTCTGGTTTGTTCTCGATTCTCATTCAATTTCAGTTCGAGCTGCTGCAACTGCTGATCAATGCGCTGATTAATCTTTTCCTCCAGATTTTGAGATTGATGAGCAACTTGATCTGCAATTTTAGCCTCTACCAGCCGAACTCGATGATCAACCCTTTCCTCAATCTGTTGAGGTAACTTCTCAGTGACTAATTGCGTGAATTGAGCAATCATTGATGCAAATTTACTGTCCAGCTGAGCGGTTGTCACCCAATCTTGTCCAATTACATCGCTACTACCAATTCCAACAGCATTGGCTAATCTAGTGGCAACTCGTGCTGCTGCTGATCTGGTGGTGACACCACCGATCAAGGGATTATCGCTTATATCCATTAATTTGTAAATCGAACGAAGCTCTGATACCAATTGTTACGTTTGTGATTAATTCACAAACTTAAGTTAGGATAAAGAGAGTATGGGATGAGAAAGAAGGGAAGGAGATGAGAAATTAGAAGAGTTTAGATGATAGAAAGAAGTTTATCTCAAAAGAGATGGGTTAATATTTTCATTGAATGACCTCAACATTACCTAAAATCATCTCTTATAATCGAGCTTAACACAAGAGAATCAAACTCTAACAAACTATTGCTTTTCCTGCCAAAATAGCTAACCCGAGCCCTTCCTTAACTAACTTTGGCGCCATAAATTAATTTGAATGTTTACAAGCAAAAACACCTTATTACATTAAATCAAAGATTAAGAACATAACAGCAAGGATGAGCCGAACTCAAGCTCTCGCTACATGCCTGACTTGATATTTCCTTAAGACAAATAGAAGGTTTGAACGATTATTGCTCAAAAGAGGTGATCATAAAAGAATGAAGTTAAATGAGAGATCTGGAGTCTTCCTTGCCCCCCTTTTTTGTTTCTCTTCCTTCCCTTTTTTTAGATGAAGGGGTAGGTGGATGAGTTTGATTTTAGGATAAGCATGGTTGATTCTATTCTTTCGTTACTTATGTAATATTAGGCATCATGTAGGCGTAACTTTCATACATGGTTGTTTTTGTGCAATGCTTCATATAAATAAGCGTTTTATGGAAGTATTATACAAGTGGCTATTAGTGGGCGAATTGTAGTGGTTACAAGTGAGCGAATTGGAAGTGGCGAATTACAAATGGGTGAATTATAAGTGGGCAATTTGAAAGTGCACGAATTGTAAGTGGGTGAATTGCAAGTAGGTGAACTATAAGTGGACGAATTGTAGAAGTGGGGGTTTTATACATTTTGGAGATATAGTTGCAAAAATAGTTATCTTAATAACTGTGTGTATAATGTTATGATTTTTGCTGTTTTGAGTCTTGTAATCCATGTATTGTATTGTTGAAGTCCTGTATTGCGTTGGAGGTGTGGTAGTTCAAATGTTGGTTGTTCTTTTTGGCCCCAAAGTTGGTTAACTAGCTGAAATGTTGTTAGTTTGTCGGTTAATTTTAGCTAGAGATATTTTTGATTCATTGTATCTAGTTTCTCCTATAAGAGGATCAATCCTGGTCATTCTTGATTTATTGAATGAAAATTACATTGATTCTTGAGATATTTCTATCTCTCTTGTCATCTCTTCTCTAACTCTCACCTAACCTCAATTCTCCTCTTAACTGAACTCTCTCTTCACAAGTTAACTTCAATTCCTCAAATTGAAGCTTAACATTTTGGTATTAGAGAAGGTTCATGCTGTCAATTGATTGATTTAAGCTGGCAAAACCTAAAAAGAACAGTTCTAACATGACAAGAGGTGTAACTACCCATTCGGGAGCAGAAGGAGCAGGAGTAGCAGGAGCTGGTGATTCCATTGCTTTTGTTGATCCAAATGTTTCCTATGCTGCTGTCGGAAGTGCAAATGCATCAAAAGATGTTCAGTTTGTGACAAATGATTAATTGAAGTCACAATTGGATGATATGTTTAGTCGATTTCAGGTTCTGCATCGACAAGGAATTGATTGCTTGAAGCAAGATCAAGTAGAGAATGTGAAGAAGTATGAAGTTTTGATTGAGCAGAAACTCCAAGGATTTGAGAGCAAGCTTTCTGATATGTAAAATCAAGTAAATAAGCAAGATGAATCATTTGTTTTGGGAGTTCTTCGACCTGCTAGTCAATTATCGCCTCTGGGTGAAGTGATGCAATCACAAAGTGCCGAACAAAAATGCAACAATCTTGAATAGACCTAGCGAAGCTCTTTCAATGATTCATATGAATGCTATACCTTAAGATCTTCAACAATCTGTTGAGATAAGGCCACAAGGAGTTGAAGCAACTGTCAGATCACAAGATCATCTTGTTGAGCAAGTGCAATCTCAAACATCTAGCATGAACTCAAATCAAAATGTGAGGCATTTGGATTTTGTTGCTCATACCAGAACTTCACGCTATAACATTTTGCATCTGGATAGGCCACCTGACCACTACCAGCAGCAAAGATCTTGCAGTAATGATGCTTCTTCCAAGAATAGAAACAATACATTCAGACAACCAAGAGTGCAGATTGATCCTTTTGATGGCAAGCAACCTCAGTCATGGTTGAGGAGATGTGATAGATACTTCCATTTCGACAACATCAAAGAATATGAAAAGGTGGAATTGGCAGCAGTATATCTTCATGGTGATCATGAGGTATGGTTTTACTGTTTGTTAAAAAGTAATCCAGATCTTTCTTGGGCTGAATTTGTGGAGGAGTTGTGTGAAAGATATAGTGATGAGGACACTAGTGATGTAGTGGATAATTTCAATAAAGTCTTTCAAACCACAACTGTGAAAAAATATTTGACAAGATTTGAGAACTTAAGAGCTAGTACGATAGCTGCTTATCCTCAAGCAACTGAGTCTTATAATATCTCAAGTTTTATCAGTGGATTGAAGCCATGAATTAAAAGCATGGTGAAAGCCATTGGTCCTAAGACCTTAACAAAGGCTTATGCAAAAGCCAAATTGATTGAGGCCACTACCATTTCTACAAGTGACAAAGGTAAGTTCAAAGGAAATGGTTCAAAATCTCATCATAGAGATGTAATTGGGACCAAGGCCAGTAGATCTATTGAGAAAAGGGCTCAAAGGCTTTGTTACAAGTGCAATCAGCCTTATCAGCCAGGACATAAGTGTAGCTCCAAGTTTTTGATTTCTGCTCGAGGGGTTAATGTTGTAATACAGACAGACACTAACGAATCTAAACCTGATGAGCACAGTTCCGATCATGAGTCCTAGGATGAATTGGCTAAGGATGAGACTGAGATTTCTATGAAGGCATTGACTGGGAGTGGAGCTCACAAGATGATAAGGATCAAAGGAAAAGTAGGAAGAAGGCACTTCACAATCTCCATAGATAATGGAAGTACTCATAGTTTTGTTGATCCAAAGGTTGTGAAGTAGATTGGGCATGAAGTGATTTAAACTCATCCCTTGGCTGTAACCATAACAGATGGGAATTCTATTCTCACATAGAACAAATGCCAAGACTTTCAATAGTCTATGCAAGAGCATCAATTCACCTATGATTTCAGAATCCTTCCCTTCGGAGGATTTGATATGTTACTTGGGATTGATTGGATGAGATCATTCGGCCCAGTGGTTTTTGACTTTGCTAAGCTAAATGTTTCTTTTTAGATTCAAGGAACAAAGGTTACTTTGTAAGGCATTGAAGATCAAGCTCAATTGCAACTGATTAAAGTAAAAGCTTGCAAGTAGGTTTCAAGAAGAGTGCTTATAAGTGGATTGGTTAGCGGTTTGCAATTGCTCCAACAGAATTGTGTTCTGTGAGCAACCTGAAGTTAAAGCTTTGATAGAAGAGTTTGAGGACATTTTTGAGCAGCCTAAGTCTCTTCCTCTATAGAGGTGCCTTGATCATGCCATTCCTCTAAAATCTGGTGCAGCACCATTCAAATTGAGATCCTACAAGTATCCTCATGCTCAGAAATCAGAAATTGAGAGACAAGTAGAGGAATTACTCAAGACGTGTCTCATTAGACCAAGCCATAGTCCTTTTGCTTCACCATTTATTTTAGTGAAGAAGAAAGATGGTTCTGCCTGGATGTGCATCAACTATAGGCAACTCAATTGTTTGACAATAAAAGATAAGTTCCCAATTCTTGTTATTGATGATTTACTCAATGAATTGTACGGAGCATGTTTCTTCTCTAAGTTGGATTTGAGACAGGGATATCACCAGATTAGAGTGCTTGAGCAAGACATCTTTAAGATTGCATTCAAGCTCATCATGGTCACTATAGGTTTGCGGTTATGCCTTTTGGCTTAACCAATGCACCGACTACATTTCAGGTAGCAATGAATGATATTTTCAAGCTTTTCCTGAGGAGATTTGTATTGGTCTTCCTCGCTAATATTCTCATTCATAGCGCCTCTTAAGAAGATCATCTACAGCACTTGAGGGAAGTCTTCCTTGTCATGCACAATCACAAGTTCTTTGCCAAGTTGTCTAAGTGTGTTTTTATGTAGCAGAAACTGGATTTTTTGGGACCTGTATTTCATCCAAGGGAGTACAATCCCCTCTTGAATGGCCAATTCCAGTCACCTTGAAGAAATTGTGAGGTTTCTTGGGCTTAACAGGCTATTACAGGAAGTTCATTGCAATTTTGGATCGATTGCAAGACCCTTGATAGATCTGCTTAAGAACGATGCTTTTGTGTGGAGTGATAGGGATCAAGCAGCCTTTGAAGCTTTGAAAGCAGCTATGTGTGAAGCCCCTGTCCTTGCTATGCCCAATTATGCTGAGGACTTTGTTTTAGAGAATGATGCCAATTGAACTGGTATTGGAGCAGTGTTGTCACAAAAGGGAAGGCCCATTGCTTAACTAAGTCAATCTCTCAGTCCCAAACATCAAGCAATGTCCACATGTGAGAAGGAGTACTTAGCATTTTGTTAGCAGTTGATAAATGGAGGCATTACCTTGATGGTCACAGATTCATAATCAGGACTGATCATCAAAGTTTGAAGCATTTGCTAGAGCAAAAGATTGTGACAAGAATATAGAAGAAAGGGCTAATAAAGATGTTGGGCCTTGATTACGCAATTGAGTATAGAAGAGGTAAAGAAAATCAAGCTGTTGATGCTTTGTCAAGAAGATTAGAAGATGGTGATCAAGCTTGTTGTGGAGCCATTTCTATTGTTCTTCTTTCTTGGTTAGAATAGGTTTACAAGTCCTATAAAGATGATGCTTTTGCCTAAGAATGTATCACTACCTATAGCATCAGTAAAGACTGCAAGGGAACTTCCAATGCAGATGTTTCAGTGAATAAGGGAGTAATTCGATTGAAGGGTAGGTTGTACATTGGTTCTTCAACAGGTTTGAGGGATCAGATCATAAGTGCTTCTCATGACACAGCTTGTGGTGGACATTCAGGTGTAGAAGGCACATATCAGAGAACTAACACATACTTCAGTTTGCTTGGTCTGAAGAAAGCAATAATTGAGTTTGTGGGCTCTTGTGATGTATGTTAATAAAAAAAAGGTGGCAGATCATAGATATCATGGTCTCTTGCAGCCTCTCCCTGTTCCTGATGGAGCTTGGATGAATATAAGTATGGATTTCATTGAAGTCTTGCCTAAATTTGAAGGCAAGGAAGTGATATGGGTTGGGGTTGATCGTTTCACAAAGTTTAGCCATTTCATTGCTTTACTCTTGCTTATCACAGTTGAAAGATTAGCCAGATGCTTCTTGGATGACATATATAAGTTACATGGATTGTCTCAATCCATTGTATCTGATTGTGACAGAATTTTCACAAGTCATTTTCGGAGGGAATTTTTCAAGCTTATGGGAACTACTTCTTTATACTATCCTCAGACTGATGGATAAATAGAAAGAATCAATCAATGCATTGAACAATATCTTAGGAACATGATTTTCACTCATCCGAAAGACTGGAACAAGTGGTTATCTCTAGCTGAGTATTGGTACAATGCCCATGCTCATGCTTCTCTAGGCGCTACTCATTTCAAAGCTTTACATGGCTACGATCCTCCCACTCCTTTCTCGTTGCAAAATATGACTTCATATGTGTTGGAAGTCTTTGATTTGATGCAACAGAGGAAGCAATTACAATGTATGCTCAAGGACAATCAGCAGCAAGCTCAAGCCAGGATGAAAATGTATCTAGACAAGTAGCGTGTGGACAAGAATTATGAAGTTGGGGATGTGGTTTACCTTAAATTACAACCTTATAGACAGTTTACCGTGGCTGTCAGGAGAAATGTCAAGCTAAGTGCATGATTGTTTGGTCCATACCAGATTCTTAAGAAGATTGGCAACGTGGCTTATAGGCTTGAGCTACCTCCTAATGCATACATTCACCCAATTTTCATGTTTCTTTGCTTAAGAAACAGGTTAAGAAAGGATGTTAAAGCTTAAAGTCGCCCCCAGAAGTTGGATCCGATGGGGCTTTGGTGTTGCAATCAGTTGTTGTTTGTGGCACCAGAGAGATCAAGGCAGGCAACAGGAGGATTAAGGAAGTGCTAGTTTAGTGGCAGAATTTGGACAAAGATTTTGTTACTCAGGAAGATTTGGCATCCTTGTAGAGTCAATTTCCTAGTTTCTCTTCTTGAGGTCAAGAAGCTTCTTCAGTGGAGGGGATTGTTATGATTTTTCCTGCTTTGAGTCTTGTAATCCATGTATTGAATTGTTGAAGTCATGTATTACATTGGAAGTGTTGGTAGTTAAAATGTTGGTTGTTCTTTTTGGCGCCAAAGTCGGTTAACTAGCTGAAATGTTGCTAGTTTGGCGGTTAATGTTTAGGTAGAGATATTTTTGATTTATTGTATCTAGTTTCTCCTATAAGAGGGTCAATCCTTGTAATTCTGGATTCATTGAATGAAAATTACTTTGATTTTTGAGATATTTTTCTCTCGTGTCTTATCTCTTCTCTAACTCTCAACTAACCTCAATTCTCCTCTCACCTAAACTCTCTCTTCACAAGTTTACTTCAATTCCTCGAATTGAAGCTTAACATATACCTTGCTTGTCCATCTACAGCGACATGCTGCTCAATTATATGTTACCAACATACTAGCCCCCCTACTTCGTGAGCAAACTTTGGTCATTCCAAGTTCGACAATGAAGTAATAAACCTGTTTTACTCCCAACTTTCTACTGTACAATATTTTCTAGTGAGTATGGTGTATAAGTCGTTACGAATCGCCACAGGGTGCTTAGTGTATGGTTGTGTTTAACCTGTTATTAGTCTTAACTTTGTGCATGACTTATGATGAGTCTTAAGAGAATATCTAACCAAACAGGAATTTCAATTAAGCTTTTAACTTTTCATTAATCATGCCAAAGCATGTAGCTCAATATGAATCTCAATGAGGCATTTAACCTGCTAATAATCATAGTAGCGCGTTTAGCCTAATATTAATTTTAGTAAGCTAATTATATATTTTAAAAGAATAGTTTGTATGAAACTTTCAGTTGGTGTAGGTGTGTTAAGGAATTTAAGTCTTGATGGTGCCACTTTTAGTTAGATAAAAATTATACTGTGGCGAACGTTATGTCCTTTAAACCTTTAAGCCATTAAACGAAGATGTAAGTAGATAATTTGGATAATATCATGATTATGAGTGTGTTGCACCCAGATAGTTGTTGAGTGTCATGTGTGAGTCACCGAAATAGAACCATAGTGATGAATACTGCACCTATTGTGGGTGATTGTACCAGGGCGGACCACGGTGATGAGTAATGCACCCATTGCGGGTGATTACATCCGGGCAGAGTATGGTGTTGAGTATTACACCCATCGTGATTGATTGCACCTGGATGGACCATGGTGTTGAGTATTGCACTCATCGCACGTGATTGCACTAGGGTAGACCATGGTGTTAAGTATTGCACCCATCGAGGGTGATTGCACTAGGGCGGACCATGGTGGTACATATAGCACCCGTTGCGGGTGATCGCACCAACGTAGGCCATGGTGATAGGTATTGCACCCGTTGCGGGTGATTGCACAAGGGCGGATCATAGTGACAAGTACGCACTCGGGTAAACGTTAAGTATCATGTATAAAATATTCGGATATAGTCAAGGTAACAAGCATAACCAGATAATAAACTAAGCCAAATGGGTTAGCATACCTGTTTGATGACAAGTATATCGAGGACATATGTCAAAGCAAAGATGAGTTGCTATAAGTAGCATACTTTGAAGGTTGTAAATTGCATGCCAAATAAGAAGAAGAAAAATCAAATTTATGATGCACCATGCTTAAAGGATATCTAAAGCTAATATTCTTTTGTCCTTGATGTTTATTTTGTGAACCGAAGAGCTTGATTTGATTCATGTTGAGTGGTTGTAAGTAAACTATGTGAACCCTTGCTAATGCTAGGATGACAAGTACCTACGTGTAAGGTGTTACATAATAATGATGAGCCTTCGATAGTTTATTACCATGATGCTTATACTAACGCCACATATTAATAGCGCAACAAGATGAGATTGTAATGTACATATTGATACAAAAAGCATCTAGGGATGCAATAAACATGGCATAAACTTTTTAAATATATATCAATCTTGTTGCTCTAGTCTTAAGGTAGCGAATTAGATTAAAGGAGTCAGTGTCCTTTGTTATACATCTCCTTGGTGATAACAGTCATTACTTGATTAAGCATGCTACGAAAAGAGTTCAAAACCATTTGTGAGAAAGTTCAAGACTATCTCGAAATAGGTTATTGTGGATATTGAATTAGTTAATGCCGCTGCTTGTTAGTTGCCCAGATTGCTATGCTCTGACGAGGTTTTTACTGCTGAGTTGTCACCATTGAAATGAAGTTCGGGCTGTGAATAGAGACGAAGTCTCCCAGCTCTAAAATCATTCACATTATCATTGAAATGAGGTTTAGGCTGTGAATAGGGATGAGGTTCCCCAGCCATAAAATGACACACATGACCATTAAAATGAGGTTCAGGCTGTGAATAGGGATGAAGTTCCCCAGCCATAAATTGACTCACATTACCATTGAAATGTGGTTCAGGCTGTGAATAGAGATGAAGTCCGCCAACCTTAAAATGATTTGCATTACCATTGAACTGAGGTTCAGGCTGTGAATAGGGATGAAGTCCCCTAGCCCTAAAATGATTTGCATTACCATTAAAGCAAGGTTCGGGCTGTGAATAGGGAAGAAGTCTCCCAGCCCTGAAATTATTCGTATCATCATTGAAATGAGGTTCGGGCTGTGAACAAGGACGAAGTCCCCTATCCCTAAAATGATTCTCATTACCATTGAAATGAGGTTCGGACTGTGGATAGGGATGAAGTGCCCCAGCCCAAAAATAATTCGTATCACCATTGAAATGAAGTTCGGGCTGTGAATAGGGACAAAGTCTCCCAGCCCTAAAATAATTTGCAACAGTATTGAAAAGGAATCTGAAACGAGGGTAAAGTCTCTTGGCCTTTTCCATTTATGAAAAGGTTTTTATTTTAAATTTGTTGCTAGCTTTTAGTTAAGTTTGAGATTAAATCTTGAACTTAGCCTAAGAAATTAAGAGAATTTGGGATGAGAAAGAAGGGAAGGGGATGAGAAAATAGAGAGAATTAGATAAGAAAAGAAGTTTTAATCACAAAGGATTAATTGATATTTCATTGGATGAGTAAGAATTACACATGATCATCCTACTTATAGGAATTACAAGATATGATCTAATACATTAGATCTAGACATCACAACCAACCAACTTACCAAAATATCTAAAGCATATGGAAATATCTGCTAACTAACTTCTAGCTTAATTGGCGCCAACATTACAATTCAAACATTCAAACATTACACACATTATGCAGCAAGCTGCTGCAACTTATTACTAACGCTGCTAATTGAATGCAACTAACATGATTAAGCTATTACATTACTCTTAAGCTATACCAACTGCCCCTAACAGCAGCAACATAGCAGCAGCTGCCAAACACAGCACACAGCCGCCACCAGCTCATGCCTCGGATTCTCGCATTCATAACATTCCCTTTCCCTTGAAAACATTCTTGTCCTCAAGAATGGAAGAGAGTTAGAATAATGAAAATCACTTAGCTTATGAAAAGGTAGCTCAAGAGTTGAGCTTCTTGCTGAATTTCTGCAGCTGGAAAGACATCTGAAACACCCCAACTGAACTTGATAATCACTTGTCATGCAATAGAAACTGACTTAAGTGTGCTCACTGCCTTACAATATCATACAACAGCAAGAACATGTATGTAACCCATGCAGATCAAGAACCAAATGGTACTGCAACTGAAACAAGCCCATACTGAATTGACTCCGAATTGCAGGAGGTACATGAGTATGTCTCTTGTTACGACAATATGTTTGTGCTTGAATGTATAATCCTCTTCAGGGGGTTTGCACTGATCAAAACAGACATTAAAAACACACCCAAAACACTTCCTGAAGCAGTTAGTATAGCTCAAAGCACTATCGTGCTGCAGAGGACCCAAAAACGCCATTCTTCTGAAATTGTGCTTATAGTATGCTGCACAACCGAGTTTGAATGTCTAAAGACCCATTCGCCTGCATATTAAATCCTTTAACACCTCAGGAGGCCTTCCAAACTCAAACCAAGTGTCAGAAACTGTTGGTAGACAGTCCCAAGTGCAGCCCAAACTGATCACCTGAGGAAGAAGCAATCTGTAACTGCTACTGCTATCAATTTCGTTCGTGTTGGGTCCAGAAAGAAGCTTCCCATCATCAGCAAGTTCAAAAGACCTCTCAAGATCATAGTAGTACCATCCATGAGTCTACTTAACATCTGATATGCAGCTGACAATGAAAGAATTAAAATTCCCCAAGAATTTTCTGCAGCTTCCTTGCATTCTGGCTGTCCAAACTTGATCAATTGAGCGCTTATGACTTTGGTTTGAATTTCTGAACTTTTGCTCCACCAAATTAAATACTCAAGGATCACACTTGAATTCTAAGGACACAAGGTCATCACTTGAATGCCCAAAACAACCCCATTGCCAGATTATGTACTGCAGCTCACAACTTCCAGCCTGATCTCAAAACTTCCTTGGATCCCATGCTCATTCAACCACCAAACATGCCTCAAGTGATCAAGCTTTGCTTTCTTGTCAACCATCACAAGCATGAGTAACAAATATAACAAGTGGAGACACCAAAAGAACTCTTGATCAGGTGTAAACTCTTCCCATTCTAGAGCTGATCTTTTCCAAGTTCCCTTGCGGATTTCCACTTTAACTTCCGCAAGAATTATCCTCAAAGTTGCACTAACCTTTTCCTTCCAAACATTAAGAAAATATTGAAGCTTATAATTTTTCCATTCAAAACAAACACAACAGATCAACCCAAACATGTTCAGGATCTGAATCTGATCAGCAAGCTTCAGTCCCTGTATGTTCCAATTTCCAAATGCCATCATCTTCTTCTTTACTTGTAATCCATCCCTTCCCAGCTCCAAGGGCCTGCCATCATCAATTTCATCATTTAAAGCACCCATTGTATTGAAGTGGAAATGATCAGAGATCTGTCTTCCCATGTTACAACTTTTGTACACATCCATCGACTCAATTGCTTGCATAGGAACCAAGCTTTGTTTGTTGTGAACCTTGAAACGCACTCTCATAGCTCGAGTGCTTCTGTTCAGCAAAAATTCAACTCCTCTCAGCTTCATATAGTCTTAAGAGTCTTCTCCCGGATCAGGAGGAAACTTATCACAAGAACTTGCACTTGGATAAGTCACAGCTCCACTCAAATGAAGAAATAGATCATCCCGAACTTGCCGATCGGCATGCCGACAGTGCATTCCTCCTACTCTAAGTTCGTAACCATTCTCCCAACACAAGAGACCTTGTAAAGCATCCAAGATAATATTGTTCTGGCCCTGAGTTAGCACAACAGCATGCCCAAAGGTGAACTTAAGCACACCCTGATTTGTATTTGATGACTCTGCAGCATCAACAACAGATTTCCCCACAGAATGACATTGCTCAGCAGTGAAAGCACTTCGGTTCTGCATATAAGCTTGCCACAGAGTCATACTTAGCGGATTTGGTGATATACCAACATATACATCGGTAAAATCAGTTTCTTGAGTTAGCTCTTGTTGATCAACAAGCATCCTAACTTCTACCGGTGAATCATCCCTATGTCCCATAACTGAATTGGACTCAATTAAGGCAACCATAGGTTGTCTATTGTTCTGTTCTTGCAAATTCAGAAGCTCCTTAGGCTATCACACAACCTCTCGCTTCGATTTCTTCTTTGTAATCTTCTTTGTTTCCCAAAAAGTGTTCAATGCGTCACTGAGTTAGCTTCTCTTAGCTTTACTCCTTGCTTTCTTTAACTTTCCCTTGACATGAAAACCATATTCCCATTCTGGAAACATGTCATGTTGCAGCTCATCATCTTCAAAATACTCTTGGTCCAATTCATCTTCAACTACATTAAGTGGCTCCACATTGTGCACCTCAGCTACGGCGGTTCTAACAGCCTCACAATGCACCTGATGATTCAATTCTTCAAAAGACCTCACTGGTTGAACAACAGGAGAATTTGGCCTTCTAAATTGTTCTCGAATCTCAGCTAATTTCACTTCAAGTTGCTGCATATGCTGATCAAAATGCATGTTAAACCTTTCCTCCAATTCTTGTGATTGAAGAACGACCTGGTTAGATCTGTTTACTTCAGTCGGCTAAACTTGCTGATCAACCTTACCATTGAATTGCCCATTCATCTTTCAATCCTGTTCTTGTAATATTTTACACAATTGTTCCTCAGATCTTTGCTCCCTTTCCAGCTGATCTTGTGATTTCTCCACTGAACTCTGCGGTTCTGCAGCAAGAACTACTCGTGTGCATCTGGCTGGAGTGATTACACCTTCGTCTTGCATCAGACCTTGAGTAGATTGCAGAGGAACACCATTTTTAGCCATAGATTCCACTTGTTGATTTAGTTCATTTATATTTTGACCAACCCCTTGCACCATTGCTCTAAGTGATTACCTAAACCGAACCATAAATTCTTCCAACTTAATTTCCAGTTGACCACATGTAAGAACCTCCTGTTCTGCTATGAAACTCATAGCAGATATCATGCTTGATTCCTTGAATCAATGATCTACAATTTTTGATTCTGCTAAAGTAATGACAGCAGAATCCCAAACCCTAACTGACGAACTTCGAACAGAACTTCGAACAGAGGAAACTCGAACAAACCCTAACCGCAATGTTAGTGGAGTAATTCGACTTACACACTGAATTAAGCTCAACTCTAACTCGCAATCAAGTCCTCAACACAATACTCAAAGCGATCTTCACGAACGAAATCGGATTTCAACCCTTTCGTTTCTCAGTTCACTGTCGGATTTCGCCTGAGCAAATCTCCACTCAATAACATATAATTCTTCAGAATCAAACCCAGATTCTGATGAATTCTCTCCACTTCTATGCTTATCAACACAATTTCATCACAATTCAGCAACAAAAGCAGATTCGGATCGAGTGTGTAACTGGTAGTTCAGACAACAATTACCTCAAGCTCAATTTCTGAATTATAGAATCTGAATTAACCTTAATGCAGTTGGTTTCTGACCTTTAGATGATGATCAAGTGTGATGTTGATCAAGTAGCATCACTTCATCTTACTGAATTCAACAAGAATAATGCAGCAAACAGAAGTTGATATGCTCAACTGAATGTGATCAAAGTACTTCAATTAACTCTCAATTGTGATCACATATACGATCAACTGACTTTGCTCTTCAATCAATGAATTCTGCTGTTTAACTGTCAACAATGTGATCTACACAAGCTTGAATTCAAGGGCCCACAACCGATCAACAATTGAACCTCTTTTTATGTGTTTTTCAAGCAGCTTTTCTCTGTAATTTACAATAGAATTCAGAACTGAATTCATAAGCAAATTACAACGCAATCAAAGGATATTTGATATCAAATCACGTTTGATTTGGAAGCCAAACGAGGCTCTGATACCAATTGTTAAGTTCGAGATTAAATCTTGAACTTAACCTAAGAAACTAAGAGAATTTGGGATGAGAAAGAAGGGAAGGGGATGAGAAAATAGAGAGAATTAGATGAGAAAAGAAGTTTTAATCACAAAGGAATAATTGATATTTCATTGGATGAGTAAGAATTACACATGGTCATCCTACTTATAGGAATTACAAGATATGATCCAATACATTGGATCTAGACATCACAACCAACCAACTTACCAAAATATCTAAAGCATATGGCAATATCTACTAACTAATTTCTAGCTTATTTGGTGCCAGCATTACAATTCAAACATTCAAACATTATGCAGCTAGCTGCTGCAACTTATTACTAGCGTTGCTAATTGAATGCAACTAACATGATTAGGCTATTACATTACTCTTAAGCTATACCAACAGCCCCTAACAGCAGCAGCATAGCAACAGCTATCGAACACAGCACACAGCCCCCACCAGCTCATGCCTCGGATTCTCGCATTCATAACACTTTATATCCCCAAAAGTACTTAGTGTATAGCCGCATTTGATTTTGGTAGATGGCGGTATCGTACAACTTATCAAGTAGGGCAAGTATGGTGAGAGTCCATCTTTTTAATTAAATAATACTCGCTAGCGCTTTTTAGGAAAACAATGGGCATGTTTATGTACCGCCCTCGAATAATATAGCAATTAAAACCCTTCTTCTCTTATATATACATAACCCAAATATTATTAATGGACCCTTTTTAAAATTAGCCTATTATTGTATTTATTAGCCTCATTTAACCACCCAGGTGTCACATATTACAATGTAGCTTAATTTTTACAAACAATGACAACACCTTGTGTTCTTGCTTTATGAATGCTTTGCTTCGGGATTTCCTTGTAGGTGTATGGAATAAACAAATGAGAATTTCGTGGAGCAATTGGATTAGCCATGGATGGAAAGAGATAATAGACGTGCTTTGCGAGATTCAAGGGAGTATGAGGTCTACAAAGTCCTTGGAGTGAATCATGTAATTTAGCTATCTTGTTATAGAAGCTATTACCACTTTAGACCTCAGCGTTCATGTATGCTTTTTGATTTGCGCTTGTGTGTTAGTGTTTGACTATGTGCGTTTTATATTTTGGAATTACTAAAGGTCGGGTCGATGACTTCGTTACTTTGGTATTCTTCTTTTAAAATTGTTGTGCCTAATTGTTAACTTGATAATTTATGGGTAAGGATCTAGTAAAGTATGGTTTATTTGAACTTGGAATCACAGCAAGAATGTGTTGAAATATAGTTTGTCTAAACTAGATACAAACCATACCCAAAATGAACCGACCCATCTCAAACTCAAGCTAAGATGACACGGAATTGGAAATGATATGACACATTTGTTCCAAAACTAAGACAACTTGAGCTTGAAATGACCTAAACAAACTCAAACCTGATCATAACTAGTCTAAATCCCGAAGAGCCCTAACCTAATTAATTAAAAATCCGAGGTAATTTGAGCACCAAATGATCTGACGTACGATCCCGTTTGACTCGAAACTCAAATAACTCAAACTCAAAGTCAATCGCTCTGACCATAATAACTTAAATGCACTGGGAACTGTTCCGACCAAAATCCAACCATAATTGATTTAAAACTAGAATACTTCAACTCAATTGACTGAAAATCCTTGATGATTCTAACCATTATGTAATTATAAATCCGGCTCCCACCCCCCCCCCCCCCCCCCCCCCCCCCCCCCCCCAATTTCTTTGATGAACCAAATAATGAAATTTTAATTCTATTAGAATTACAGTTCCATCAAAATTGGAATTGGAATTACAATTCAGCAATCTAATTCCAATTCCATGTGCCAAACAGAGCCTTAGGATTGAATTAAATTTAAGATTATAATGAAGATTACCCCAACTAGGGTTTGAAGGACAACCGAGCTCTAGAGGGTGGTGGTGTCCGGTTGTGACTAGAACAATGGTAGGTGCCGATGTGCGAAACGGGGGCCGTAATGTGTGGGGTAGTGGAGCAAAGCATAGAATTTGAAGAGTCAAGGTGGTGGTTACTTGGGAAGAATAAGCAACGCTGGTGGTTGCGGGTGTCTGAAATTATACATTGGTGATTGTGGGTGGTGGTTGGAACGTCGAGCTGCGGTTGCATGTGGTGGTTGGAATATGAAGAGTCGTAGTGGTTTTCATTGTTGGATGGCATCAAGTCTCATGGTAGCAAGTGAAGAGTCGTGGGTGACATTTGGTGGTGGAACAATGTCGAGTTAGGGATGATGCCATCTTTGGGATGATGCTAGGCTCGGGATGGCACCATGTTCGGGATAACGCCGGGTTTTGGATGACACCATGATTGGGATGATGCCGGGTTCAGGATGACTCCATGTTCGGGATGACCTCGGGTTCGGGATGACGTCGGGTAAGAAGGTGGCGGCATTATTGGTGGCCCGGTAATTAGCTGGCAGTGGTAGTAAGCAAGTGGTGGTTGAGGTGTGTAAAATATTTAACTTGTGTAAAGTATCATGTAAATTTAAATGTACATAAAATTTTGTCAGTATGGGATTATAGAGCGAATCATATATTAAAATGAAGCACTTGAAGATCTCTACGTAAATATGATGATTTTTTGAGTTTTGATCAAAGAGAATACATAAAAGAAGAAGTGGGCGTTTTACCCAAGTAGTGGTTATATAATTTGACATTGTGACTTAAAATAGGCATAACTTCTAATCTGTGAAGAGTTACAGATCGAATTACCTATCAAAGTGAAGCTATTGAAGTGTCCTATTCATGAATTTTTTATGTTTTTGATCAAAAATATATATAAAAAAGAGGAGAAAAGATGAAGTGGATGAATTCCAATAAGGATTGCATACATATTAAAATGAAGCTCTTGAAACGTTCTGTGTATGTATGATAAGTTTTATGTTTTTGATCAAATAAAATATGAAAAAAAGGTGAAACAATGAAGTGGGCGAATTTCGAGCGAAGTGATTATATAACTTACCTTGTAATTTAAAACGGGCATAACTTTCAATCCGTGAAGAGTTACAGATCGAATTACCTGTCAAAGTGAAGCTACGAAAGTGATCTATTCCACCATGATAATTTTTTAAATTTTTGATCAAAAAAATATGAAAAAGGGTAGAATAGATGAAGTAGGCGAATTCCGTGTGGAGTGGTTATATGACTTACCATGTCAATTAAAGCAAGCATATCTTTTAATCCGTGAAGGGGTATAGATTCTATTATATATCAAAACAAAGCTCTTGAAGCATTTTATGTATGTATAATGAGTTTTTATGTTTTTCATCAAATATACATGAAAAAGAGGTGAAAAGATGAAGTGGGTGAATTCCTAGCTAAGTGGTTACATAACTTACCTTGTAACTTAAAACGGGCATGACTTTCAATCCATGAAGATCTACGGATTGAATTATATATCAAAATAAATCTCTTGAAGAGTTCTATCTAGCTATAATAATTTTTTTATGTTTTTCATCATCGAAAAAAAAATAAATCAAAAAGAGGTGAAACGATGAAGTAGTCGAATTCAGAGCAAAGTGGTTATCTAACTTACCTTGTAACTTAAAACAAGCATAACGTTTAGTCCATAAAGAGTTACGGATTGAGTTACATATCAAAACGAAGCTCTTGAAGTGTTCTACAAAACTATAATGAGTTTTTATGTTTTTCCTTAAAAAAAAATATGAAACGAGATGAAAATTTGAAGTGGGCGAATTCCATGTGGAGTGGTTCTACAACTTACTTTGTAATTTAAAACAAGCATAACCTTTAATCCGTGAACAGTTAATACTTTCTTTACATACGAAAATGAAGCTCTTGAAGCATTCTATGTATGTATGATGAGTTTTTATATTTTTTATCAAATAAAATATGAAAAGGGGGTGAAAAGTTGAAGTGGGGCTAATTCCGAGCTAAAAAAAGGAAAGGAACATACCCAGTGCCTCAAGAGCTCCCGCCTACGCAGGGTCCAGGGTGGTGGATGTATACAGCCTTCCCCCTTCAGGGTGTTAACCTGAAGAGAGGCTGTTTCTCAGTGCCTCCAACCTGAGGGGGACTTCCCAGAAGGCCACCTATTTTGGTGCTACTCTCGCCCAAGCACGCTTAACTTTAGAGTTCTAATGGGATCCGGTGACAGTGTGTTGGTGCCCTCTTTTTATGGGCATAACTTACCTTATACTTACCATAAATTCCGAGCTAAGTGGTTATATAACTTACCTTATACTTAAAATGGGCATAACTTTCAATTGGTGAAGAGTTAAGGATTGAGTTATATATTAAAACGAAGCTCTTGAAGAGCTCTATATAAATATGATACTTTTTATGTTTTTGATCAAATAAAATATGAAAAAGAGGTAAAAAGATGAAGTGGGTGAATTCTGAGTGAAGTGGTTATATAACTTACCTTGTAACTTAAAACAAGCGTAACTTTTAATTCGTACAGGTGTATGGATTGAGTTACATATCAAAATGAATCTCTAGAAGAATTCGATATAAATGTGATCATTATTTATGTTTTTGATCAAAAAAAATATCAAAAAGAGGTGAAAAGATAAAGTGGACGAATTCTGAGCGAAGTGGTTATATAACTTACTTTGTAATTTAAAACGGGCATAACTTTAAATCCGTGAGGAGTTATGGATTGAGTTATGTATCAAAACAAAGATCTTAAAGAATCCTATATAATTGTGATGATTCGTTAAGTTTTTGATCAAAGAAAATATGAAAAAGAGTTGAAAAGATGAAGCGGGCAAATTCTAAGCGAAATGGTTATTTAACTTACTTTGTAATTTAAAATGGTCATAACTTTCAATTTTTAAAGAGTTGCAGATTGAGTTACATATATAAATAAAGCACTTGAAGAGTTTTATATAACTATAATGAGTTTATAATTTTTTTATCAAAGAAAATATGAAAGAGAGGTGAAAAGGATATAACAGTACTTGATTTATTCAAGCAAATCTCTTTGTATATTCAAAAGATATACTTAAAAGTGCTCAAAGGAGGTAAAATACTTGGCTTACTCTAGCAAATCTTTTTGTATATGTCAAAGTTATTGTTAGAAGCGTTCAAAGAAGGTAAAATGCATGGCTTAATTTAGGAAATCTTTTTGCATGTTCAAGCATAGTAGAGAGTTTCTTTGATTTACTTTAGTTGAGTAGGCTCGTTCCTATTAGAAAAAAATATAATAAAGACCCAAAAAATACTAAAAATTACCTCAATTGACATTTAAATGTTTAAATTTTATGAGAAACACCAAGCCAGACGTGAGCTTATGATCCTTCCCACAGATGGCGCCAAAATGTTTGTGATGAATTTAGATTAGTGTGGTTATTCATTATATTTGAGATAGATTCGAAGTGGGATTTGCAAGGATGAGCTGAACTCAAGCTCTAGCTACGTGTCCGACTTGATATTTCCTTAAGATGAATGAAGGTTTGAACAATTATTGCTCAGTAGAGGTGATTATAAAAGAATGAAGTAAAAATGAGAGACCTAGAGTCTTCCCTCCCCCCCCCCCCCCCCCCCTCTTTTTTTCCTTTCACTTCCTTCTCCTTTTTATAGAAGAAGGGGTAGGTATATGGGTATGAATTTAGGATAACCATGTTTGATTCTATCATTTAGCCCCTTGTGTAATATTAGGCGTTATGTAGGCGTAACTTTCATAAGTGGCCAATTTTTGTGTAATGCTTTATATAAATAAGCGTTTTATGGAAGTATTATACAAGTGGTTATAAGTGGGGGAATTGCGGTGGTTACAAGTGGACGGATTGCTAGTGGGCGAATTATAAATGGGTGAATTGTAAGTGGTCGAATGGCAAGTGGGCGAATTGCATGTAGGCGAATTGTAAGTGGGCGAATCATACAAGTGGACATTTTATAAATTTTGGAGATATAGTTACAAACTATTGTTACCCTAATAATTACCTGTATAACCTACTTACCCATCTATAGTAGCAAGCTGCTTAATTATAAGTTACTAACATACTCATTACCTCTAAACACTTCTATAATTCTGAATGTACCCTCCCAAAGTGGGGAACTCTTTCCAAAGACATAATCCTTCTGACCAAGGGGCAATACTACTTTCCAGACCAAGTCTCCTCAGTTAAAGGACCCTGGTTTAACCTTTTTGTTATAGACCTTAGCCACTATCTTCTTTCGCTTTTCTAGCTTATGAAGAGCGTCAAGCCTAACTTGATCTAAGTTAGTTAATTCATCTATAATAACTTGCGCATTTTTAAGTTCAGAAAACTTCCTATGATGAGCCGCCTAATAGACTGAACTGTCACTTCTATTGGACGTACAACATCATGGCTATAGGTCAATGGAAGATATTTGTCCTAGTTGCATCTTGTTTGGACATTCCATAAGCCCATAGAGCATCAAGTAGTAGCTCATGCCATCTTCTGGGATTATTCTTAATCAGTATCTCAATGTTGGCCTTTAGAATCTTGTTGGTAGACTCAGCTTGGCCTTTGCCAGGGCATAATAAAGAGTTAAATTCAAGATTTCAATGCTGAACCTCTTGGTACACTCCTTAACCCCAGAGCCATTGAAAACTTTAGCTTGGTTCATAGTTATGGTTTCTGGGATCCTAAACGTATACTCCTTGATGAAATCAATCCGATCTTGCTGATCGATGTTCCTATATGACTTGGCCTCAACCGAGTTTTTAAAATAATCTGTGGCTACAAGGATGTATGAATGCTGCTTACTCAAAGGAGGATTATGTTGGGACAAATTTTAAAATTTTTTCCTAATTTAATTTAATTAATAATGCAGCAAAAGGGTTTAAAATTCTTAATTTTAAACCTAAAGTTGATTTAAAATTCCTAATTTTAAATCTACATATTTAAATTCATAATTTAAATCTATGGGCCTTGACTCTAATACATTCATAATAATTAATAAGAAAACTGTAAATAAATAGAAAAGCCAAAACTTAAAAGAGAAGGAAAGAAAAACATATCTGAAATTGCTCCAAATAATGAATACCAGAATGATAAAACTTCCAGAAACCCAAGAAAAACGAGACTCAGCGCCCTTCTATGCCATGACCTCGAAACCGCCAGGAGGGTGGGATCTGAAAAATATTAAACTATGGAAAGAAAAATTTCAATAGAAAAGTTTCTCTCTAATTAGGTCTTCAAAAGTCAATACTTTCTAAAATCTTTAATTCTGGAATTAATTGGATTGAATGCCAAACCTTAAAATTAGTATCTCTATTTATAGTAGGCTATTGGCATGAAAAAAAAGAAAAAATTCGATGTGGGATACATAAAAAACACAGAAATTATCAACAAAATGATGTCATTTAAGTCGAGTTCAAACCACGAACTTATATTTCTTTCCGAGTGCCACGTGTTAGCATTCTATTGATCCGCACTTGTTTGGCCTTGACTGGAGTGTGACATGTGGCACACTTTGGTTGGTCCGTGCCTGAAGGCGCGGATCGCATAGCAAGGGACCATGTGTTGCACACTGACTATTCTGTTTTGTAGCATGCGGATTGCCACGTGATTTTGTTACTTTTTTTTGTTTTGCTTTGTTTCCTACAGGTAAAAATTTATTTTATTTTATAATTTTTAATTTTTATTCATCTCATTAATAATGTTTGGCAAATTTAAATTTACTCATCTCATAAATAAATAATTCATCTCATGAATTCTTTAATATTTTTCAATGGCAATAAGAATAAAAGCTTGTGTAGGGGCCTCAAGGACAATTTAAATAGAGCTTTAAATGGGTTAAATTAATTGTCATCTCATGGCAGAATTTAATTACCATTTAATGGGACTTAAATCCACTAAATAAATGCCACTATATTCTAGATTTAAACCATTTATTTGATTTTTCCCAAATAGATTTTATTGATGACAACAACCCCTCCACTAGATGTCCATGAAAAATAATAAATATAACTACTATCATTATCCTTCACACAGCTTCTCTATTAGTTACCGACTCGTCCTTCACTGAATAATTTATTTATACTAGAATATATTCATAGTACAAATTTCAAATGTCAGACATCTGGAACAGTTTGCCAAAGATTTTGAACTATTCAAATACTTGAGAATCAACTAATAGGACATATGTACCTAATAAGAGAATATAGATTTCGTATTGAATACCTAATCCTTGTCACATTTTACGCCGCTACCCTGTGTATGTGGAAATTCAATCATCTGTTTGGACCTTACTTATAGTACACCAAAGTAGCTAACTTTTTATGCCCAAGATCAAAATACTCTCAGGATTTAGAGTCATCGTACAAACAGTACAACATGAGCCACTCATCTCCGATAGTAGTCCAAAAAAAAGCAACTCACATGGTTCAACTCAGTGTGTCAATCTTATTAAACATACCATCCTAACACTTTTGGATCACCATCCACGTCACTAAGACAAGTTATCTAAAGTGTCACATTATAGTATTAGCATACAAGTGGTCCAAACTTGTCCTGGACTATGAGTTTTTCAAACAATAACCATACCATTTGTTCCAAGTCTATAAGTGGGATAATCTCGTAAACCAATTAGAACAAACATGTAAATTGAAGTCTGAGGACTACACTCATCTCATGGATGTTACCAAAAGAAAATCACATGCAGTATGTATGCTCACTTATATAAATTTAACAAGAAAATAATTGAAAATTTATTTTATTTTTTAATAAAATAACATTTGGGGGGTAAAGTTTGGATTTTCAGGTCACCGTTCCTAATAATCTCTCACTTGTCTTAAATCCAATTTATTACAAATTTTATACCCATCCCCTCTATGTATGATCCAAAGGTCTACTGAGTCAAAGTCTCAGTAAAGTCAATTACTCTATCTGAACCAACATGCGTTCTTTGCAACTTTTGAAGCTGCAACATGTTCAGCTTCTATGATGAAGTCAACAATACAAGACTGCTTCACATTCCTACCACTAATAGCTCCTACTCCAAGGGTAAAGTCATGCCCAAATGTCGAACATATGGCATCTCTATCTGACTGGAAGCCTGAATCAGTATAGCCAACTAGAACCAGCTCAAACTAACTTTACAACCAAATATTTGTAGCTAATAACACCCTTACATCATTCCCAATGAGTAGTATATCACCGACATCCAATACTAAGAAAGTCACTACTTTCTCTTGATGTCACTTGAACACGCATGATTCGTCAACCAATTGCTCAAAGCCATAAGAGTTAATCGCTTCATTGAATCTAATATTCCAAGAGTGTCATGCTTGCTTCAATCCATATATGGACTTCGTCAATTTGCACACCATGTGCTCTTAATTTTTGCCAATGAAACCATCTGGGGGCACCATATAGATGTCTTCTTTAAGAAGACCATTCAAAAGGCCGTTTTGACTTCCATTTGCCAAATCTCATAATGAGCTGTAATGGATGGGAGCATCCTTATAGACTTTAGCATGGCTACTGATGAGAAGGTCTTATCATAATCAATTCATTCTTTTCAGGTCAAACCGTTAGCAACCAGCCTTGCCTTGAAGGTCTCTACCTTTCCATCCACTCCTCTTTTTCTCTTGTAGTCCCATTTACAACCAATGGGCTTAATGCCAATAGGCACCTCTGCAAGATCCCAGACTTGATTAGAATACATAGACCCTATCTCGAATTTCATTGCTACGACTCACTGGTTAGCATCCTTGTCTATAATTGCCTCATTGTAGTTGAAATGATCAGATTCATTGTCATCAGATGCCCTGACAATCCTCCCACTATGCCTAGGCTCTTCTGTACTTGAAACATTCTCGACCCTATCAGTAGTTGTATCTAATGCATCCACTATGTTCCTAGTTGTGTCTAGTTACTCAGAATTAGCGTCATTTCCATTCAATTCCTCTAACACTACTTTGCTTTTACTTTTGTAGACCACTACAAAATCCTGTTCATATTTCACATTTGCACTAAAAAAAATGTTTCTGTCAGAAGGTCTGCAGAAAAGACCACCCCTTGTTCCCTTGGGATAACCCCAAAGAGAGATTGGTAAAGTAGTATGGCTCATCATGGAACTTATCATCTCTAACAATGTCCTATTTCTTCTTTCTGTAACACTATTCTATTGTGGTGTGCCCACAGCAGAAAGCTGAGATCCTATCCCATTTGCAATTAGGAAATCCAGAAACTCACCTGAAAGATATTCTTCACATCGGTATGATCGAAGTGATTTAACTTGTTTACCTAATTGCTTTTCAACTTTAGCTTTGTAATCATTGAACTATTCAAAAGAGTCTGACTTATGTCTCATTAGGTAAACATATCCATACCGTGAGTAATCAATAGTAAATGTGATGAAGTACTCATACCCATCTCTTGGCTGAACATTTATTGGTCCACATACATCTATGTGAACTAGCTTAAGCAAGTCACCAACTCTGTTGCCTTTACTCTTAAAGACGGACTCGGTCATCTTTCCTTTTATGCACGATTCGTAGACTAGTGATGACTTCAAGTCCAAAAACCCTATCAGTCCATCTTTTACCTTTCCTTGGATCCTTTTTGAATTAATGTGACCTAAATGTTGGTGCCATGTGTAGGCATTATCCTTTTCTGGGTATTTTCTTTTAGGAGATGGAACAAGTGAGCTTGTGTTCGATTCATTTAAGCAAATACTAGAGTTTTGATAAGGAAATAACATGAATAAACCATCGACACGTGTACCTTTGCAAATAAATAACTTATTTAGCATAATAATGGGTTCAATGCAAGAATTAACCGAATAACCATTATTCACTAATCGACACACAAAAATCAAATTCTTGTGCAGTGTAGGTACAAATAAAGAATCCTTTAAATTCTGAACACTCCCACTAAATACTAAGCTAACGTCTTCTATGTTATGACTGTAGTCAATTGTAATCAAGAATAAGTCAATTGTAGTCAAGAATTGAATGTGAAGGTTCAAGGTCTAGTTGGAGGTAAAGTTCGTTGATGTTGTAAGTCGGTTTGCCAAGATATTTTTCCTCCCTTAGTTAGTTAGTATAAGTTGTTTGTTTTGTAAGATTCATTTAAGAATATAGAAAATATCTTCTTCCTCTCTTCTCAATTCTCTCTACTTCTCATCTCTGTCTCAATTCTTCCTCATCTCACATTCTCTCTCCTAGGTTATAATTTAAGATTGTTCTTGAATAATGATAATTGGTGTCAGAGCCTGCAAATTTGCATTCGGTGAGCCTTGTTAGCACTCGATCAAGCTGGACGGAGGTAAGAAACAATTTGCCATGGCAGGAGAAGCAACTGGAAGTACGAATCAAGCTGATCAAATGGCCAAATTGCTGTAGCAGATGCGGGAGGTATTGCTAGCAGTGGGTGATATGCATTAGTCACGACCGCAAATTGCATAATCGCAACAACAAGTGGAGCATAGATTGATGGGAATGCAAGAACAACTCGATAGACATGCTATTCCAATGGGAGCTGGAAGTCTGCCTACAAGTAATGTCCATGGTAGACCTCTTGATCCTTTGCTTCCCAAGCCTCATGAGGAGCAAGGAGAGATGATACTGAGGGCTAGGAACTCAGGGTTTCATAAGCCAAAGATTGAAATTGATTCTTTTAATGGCGTTCAATCCCAATTTTGGGTAAGAAGATGTGAAATATACTTTCATTTTTACGCAATTCCTGAGCCACAAAAGGTTGAATTGGCCGTGATCTATTACAAGGTGATCAAGAAGTATCCATCTATAACTTGGCAAGAATTTGTAGATGAATTGTGTGAACGGTATGGTGATGAGCATACAGGTGAAGTAGTGGACAAGTTCAACAGAGTGGCCTAAGTAAGCAGTGTAAAGGAGTACATGAATCATTTTGGGAACTTGAAGGCTCGGGTGGTGTCCATAAACCTCGGAGCAAATAAAGCCTATTATGTTTCAGGCTTCATCAGTGGCCTTAAACCAAAGATCAAGAATCTTGTGAAGGCTCTTAACCCACCTACCTTGTCCAAGGCTTATTCCTAAGCAAGATTGTTCTAAACAACAATTTTAGCCTATCCTGAAGTAAGGCAGAAGAGTAAAGCTATGGTTCCTTTGCAGCAACTAACATTAAGCACATCTAAACCACTAAGTTTAAAGGAGAAAAAGGGTCAACGATTGTGTTTCAAGTGCAATCAAAGGTACTTCTTTGGACACAAATGCAGTCTCAAATAATTGATGGTAGTAACTAGGAATGAGACTGAAGAGGATCAAGGGGAAGACTCAGAAACAGATGTTCCAGCTGTAGAGGCACTTGAGAAAGGTGAAGAGGATGAGCTTGAGATTTCTAAAAGTGCATTGACTGGGAGCGGAACACACAGCACTATCAGGATTAAAGGAGAAGCTAATCACAAGTCCCTGCTAATACTGATTTATAGTGGTAGCACGCATAGGTTCCTGGATTCCAATATAGCAAAGTTCATTGGTCATGAACTCATCAGAACAAGTCCCTTGGCAGTGCTTGTGGCTGATTGAAATTTGATGCTGACTTAAGCGAAATTTAGGCAGTTTAAGCGGAGAATGCAGAGTCATCAGTTCACCTATGACTTTAAGGTGTTTTTTGACATGGTTTTAGGTGTGGACTGGATGAAAACAATCAACCCAATTATCTTTGATTTTGCTCATTTGATAGTGGCCTTTGAGATAGATGGGGAGCCTATTAAACTGCAAGGTATAGCAGAACAAGGAAGCTTGCAAGTAATGAGCTACAAGAGGTTGAAAGGAATGCTCTAGAAGAAGGACATTTAGTGGATTGGCCATCTGTTCTCCATTAGTGCACAACCTATGGAAGCAAAGGTCAATCTTGATCCATCAATTAATTGGTCGTTACATGATTTTAAGGATCTATTTGAGCAACGTACCACCTTACCTCCAAAAGATCTCTAGACCATGCCATACCTCTCAAGATTAACTCTAACCTAATCAACTTAAGACCTTATAGGTATCCACATTCCCAAAAGAGTGAAATTGAAAGACAAGTGGAGGAGCTTTTAAAAAATAATTTCATTAGATATAGCCATAGTCCCTTTGCTTCCCCGACGATTTTAGTCAAGAAAAGTTGACACCTCGACAATGTGCATTGACTATCGCCAATTAAATTCTCTCACAACTAAAGACAAATTTCAAATTCCTATAATCGATGACTTGATGGATAAACTTCATGGTGCAATCTATTACAATAAACTTGATTTAAGACAAGGCTACTACCAAATTAGAGTAGTAGAGAAAGATATCCACAAAACAGCTTTCAAAACTCGTTATGGCGACTTTGAATCTATGGTTATGCCATTCGGTTTATCAAATGCTTTTTCCATTTTCCAAACATTAATAAACACCATATTCAAACCACTCCTAAGAAAATTTTTCCTTGTGTTCTCTAATGGTATATTAGTTTATAGCCCAACATTGAATGACTTCTTAAAGAAGGATGCCTTTGTTTAGTCTGAGTCAGCTCAGGAAGTTTTTAAGAATCTAAAATTGGCTATGTGTGCAGCCCCTATGCCTGGATTACCAGATTTTAATGAATCATTTGTCATAGAAACGGATGCTTTTAGCAAGGGAGTGGGGGGTCTGTTATCTCAAGAGGGAAGGCCCATTGTGTATCTCAGCCAAGCCCTTAGTCCAAGACACTTGAGCCTCTCCATTTATTAAAAGATTACCTTGCAATCTTTATGGCAGTTCACAAGTGGAGGCAGTACTTGGAAGGACACCGTTTTGTGATTAAAACTGTTCAGCAAAGCCTTAAATACCTATTAGAGTAGAAGATAACTACCAGGGTGCAGCGTGAAGGGTTATTAAAGATGCCAGGACTAAATTATTCAATTGAGTGCAGGAGAGGAAAGGATAATGCCATAGCTGATGCATTGTCAAGGAGACAAGAGGATAAGGAGGGAGCTTGCTGCTCAACCATCATAGCAATTTAGCCTTCTTGGATAGAGGAGGCGCATAATTCTTACTCAAGTTATCAGTTTGCTCAAGAACACTTAATTGCCTTAAGCATAACAAATCATACAGATGGAAGTGTTGGATCTAAGGTCACATTGCTCAATCATATTATGAGAATTGATGGCAAGGTTTACATTGGTCCAGCTACTGATTTGAGGAGACAAATAATTACTGATTTCTACTCCTTGGCCTTAGGCGGACACTTTGGTATTGTGGGAACATATCAGAGGGCAAAGCAATACTTCTATTGGCAAAGAATGAAGAAGAAGGTAATGGAGTGTGCGCAAGCTCACCACGAGTGAGCATGTACCCTATGCAGGGCTATTAAAACCTCTTCCCATTCTAGATGGTGTATGGCAATATATAAGTATGGACTTCATAAAGGGCTTGCCAAGGTCTAAAGGCAAGGGTATTATTTTGGGGGCTGTGGATCATTTCACCAAGTATGGGCACTTCATTGCTCTTAGTCACCCTCTTTATGTTTAGAGGTTGGCAAAGCTGATTTAGATAACATTTATAAGCTTCATGGCTTTTGTCAAACCTTCCTTTCTAATTAGGATAGGTTGTTCACAACAACTTCTAGAAAAATTGTTTAAGCACTTCGGATCCCCTCTTGCTTTGAGTTCCTCTTATCATCCTTAGATGGATGGACAGACTAAACATTTGAATCAATGTGTGGAGCAATATTTGTGTTGCATGACATTTTCTTCTTTGGGTACCACTCTATTTAAGGCATTATATGGCTATGATCCTCCCTTCAAGGGGCTCATAGGAAGTCCTCACCCTAAGTTAAGCCTGCTTGGATGAAAGTAGCGCCAGCATGGGTGACCTCCAGGGAAGTCTCACCCTCAGGTTGGGGGCACTCGGAAACAGCCTGTATTCAGGGGTAATACCCTGAAGGGGGAAGGTGCATACATTCGCCCCCCCCCCCCCCCCCCAGACCATGCTTTGTCGGGAGCCCTTGGGGCACTGGATATGTTGCTTTCTTCTTCTTTTTTTTTTTTTTTAATATAGTTATGATGCTCCATTCCCAATTCTGTCACAAGGTGAAGTATCTGATGTGGGAGGAATGATATTTTATAGCAGAGGAAACAGCTAGTTCAACAGCTGAACGATAACTTGCAGCAAGCTCAAGCTCAAGCTCGTATGAAGTTCTTTGCTGATAAAAGAAGAATTGATCGTTCTTTTCATATTGGAGACATAGTTTACTTAAAATTGCAACCTTATTGCCAGTCATCAGTAGCTTTGCACAAGAATGTGAAGTTGTATGCACGTTATTTTGGTCCTTACAAGGTTCTGCAGAGGGTGGGGTCAGTTGCTTATCCAATTGCCTCAAGATTTTGCAGTTCACCTAGTCTTCTGTGTGGCCTTGTTGAAGAAGCACATTGTAGTAGATGTTGAGTGCTCTTCTGACCCTCCCATTGCATCTTCCAATGGATTTATACTTCAGGAACCAATTGCAATTCTGCATTCCCGGGTTGTGCAGCGGAAAGGGAAAAAAGTCCATCAGATTTTAATTGAATGATCCAACCTTCGAAGAGCAGATGCCACTTGGGAAGATCTCAAGTTCATCAAGAGTCAATTTCCCTCTTTTCATTATTGAGGACAAGAATGATTTCAAAGGGGGCAGTATTGTTATGATTGTACTCAATTGTAATCAAGAATTGAATGTGAAGGTTGTACGTCTAGCTTGAGGAAAAGTTAGTTGATGTTGTAAGTCAGGTAGCCAAGACATTTTTCTGCGCTTAGTTAGTTAGTATAAGTAGTTTGCTTCTTCTATTGTAAGATTCATTCAATGATATAGAAAATATCTGCTTCCTCTCATCTCAATTCTCTCTACTTCTCATCTTTATCTTAATTCTCCTTCATCTCATATTCTTTCCCCTAGGTTATGATTCAAGATTGATCTTGAATCATAACATCCTACTCCTAAGACTGCTGCTCTTGTACCATCTAATTATCAGGTATAGCTTCCCATCATGCAGCCTTTAGGTTAGCCTGAGTCCCTCGAACATATTACAGACATGGTCAGTTAAATCTGAGTCAACACATTATGATCCTGGTGGACTGTCAACTACACATAACTCAACTAAGTGAGATATCAACATACCTTCACTGGATGGCTTAGTAGCCTTTGCAAGAAGTGCATCTAAGCCCTTAGTACAGTCACCTTTCCAGTGGACCACTTCTTAGCAGAGGGAACACTTTCCTTTGACATGCTGCTATTACTTGTTTCCAATTCTCAAGCACTCCTCATGCCCCACCACCATGTCTTTTGTTGCTTGCAGCTCTTTCATTAGTTCAGATAGCAAATAATTTTTAATGTTCATGTAAAAATTTAGCCTAAACTGAGTGAATAAGCTGGACAGAGAACTGAGGATCATATCTTGCTTAGTTTGACTATTGAACTCAGCTATGAGAATTTCAAGTTCATAAAAACATGGTAACAAATTCATGATATGTTCCTCAACTGATATTCATTCAGACATCCTCATGTTGAGCAACTTCTTTATGAGTTCTTGCCTTGCTGTTTTATATTGCTCCTTGAACATTTCTCCTAAATGTTTAATCATCGCATCTGTTGTTTTCTTCTCAAGCATCTAATGCATAAGTGCTTCTGACACTAAGGTCAATTTATAGCACTTGGCTAACCCCATGCCAGCGTTCATAATGCACTTTTTTAGTAGTTGTGCTATAAGCAGTGGGCATTGGTGTACAAGCTTCATCGAGAACAAATTCAAGACCCTTGTGAGTAATAACTAAGTCCAACTTGTTTTTTTAGGCAAAGTAATTTTGTCCAGTTAGTACATTACGCATTAGAATTGAGTGAAGTTCACCAGCCGTATCCATTTTAAAACACTGTAAATGCGAACATTTTTGTAACTATCTAACAAGAGTCATGTATAATGCAGTGATATTTATTCTTTTATTTTAGCAAACACAATCAGTCAGGTATCCATAAAACTGTACTATCATGCATGCCATAATGACCCAAACACACCACTCCTTACTCCTTTGCAGCGGGACCGCACGAAATTAGTTTGGGTGAGAACTATTCTCAATTAACATGTTTTCTTGTAACGCTTACTAAACATGATTAACTCACCACTTTTCCTTAGTCTCTAATATAACACAACAAAGCTCCTTGGGGAGGCTAATGTATTACGCTAGTCAAGTGTAAACCATTACCTAAACCTCCATACAAATACACGTAATACTCCACGCCAGTATAGTCGCATCGCTTCTTTGCACATTGGTTTATCCTATTAGAAGTCTATCCATGTAACTTGCAAACCGAAATCGTCCGCGGGGAGGTCTATCGATCTGCTATACTACTAGATCAGTAATAGAGACCGTGAGGCTTCAACAATGGAACTTCGCTCCCACTTGACTTTTATAAACTAGTGGTTTTAATTTACTTTATTTACAACTTAGATTATCTCATAATCTTCTTTAAAATCTCATTCTAAAAATTAAATAAACTGATGAAATTAATTAATTAATTTTCTTATTTAAAATAGTAACATTTTACTACTTATCTCATAATCTACTTTAGAATCTCATTCTTAAAAATTAACTAATAAAATTTATTAATTAATTATTTTTATTTAAAATAGTACGGTCTTACTATTTCAATTACCTCATAATCTACTTAAATTTAAATTCATTAATAAAAAATTAATTTTTATTTAAAAATGTAATATAGATTTACAATTTAGATTATCTCATTTCGAAATTAAGTTAATTAATTAAACTTTTTTAATTACAATGTAAATTAGTACTGATGTCTATACTTCCCAAAAAAAATTTAAAAAATAAAAAAATGTTGCCGTCAGTGCCACATCAGTGCTGACGTCAGTACGTGCACGACGTCAGACACTGGCAACCTCGTCAGCATTTATTCTTTTTTTTTTTGTTTTAATTTTTATTCTAAAAAAGTTGAATCTAATCTGATTAGATTAATTTTATCCTATTTCGTAAATCATGATCAAATATGCATAATCTCATTATAGAATAACATGAATGTAATTTCAATTAATCTTCATTGTCATAATTGAATTAACTATTAATTTATTAATGATTTAAACAATTTCAATCGTTACCTTAAACAATATTTTCCTTTTAATAAAATCTCTATTTTATTAAATCGTATGTTTATTTATTTTGATCTTATTATGCCAATTCATGTATAGTATGAATGTAATTAAAGGCTGGCTCCAATACTACTTGTTGGGACGAATTTCAATAATTTTTATAATTTTATTTAGTTAATGTAACGGTTGCTTTAAAATTCTTAATTTTAAGCCTCTAGTTGATTTAAATTTTCTAATTTAAATCTACAACTCTAATACATTCATAATAATTATATGAACTATAACTAGCATATAAGAAAATTGTAAATAAATATAAAAGCGAAAACTTGAAAGAGAATAAATAATACCAAAATGATAAAACTCCCAGAAACCCGAGAAAAATGAGACCCAGCGGCCTTTTATGCAATTATCTAGAAACCGTCCGGAGGGTGGGCTCTTAAAAATATTAAACCATAGAAAAAAGAATTTGAATTTGAAATTTTTAATCTCTAATTAGGTCTCCGAAAGTCAACACTTTCTAAAACTCTTAATTTTGGTATTAATTGGATTAAATGCCAAACCATAAAAATGGCGCCCCTATTTATAGTAGGCTACCGGAATGAAAAATTAGCAAAAAATCAATGCGGGATACGTGGAAAAAAAAAAGGAAATTGTCAACAAAATGGCGTTGTTTAAGTAGAGTTCAAATCGTGTCCTTATATTGCTTTCCGCATGCCACGTTAAACCATTATGTTGGTTGGCGTGGGTAGCTACTATTAGGCCTTTACAAGAGTTTGCCATGTGGCACACTTTGGTTGGTCTCTGCCCAAAGGGACCATGTGTCAAGTGCTGATTGGTTTGTTCCGTAGCATGCGGATTTCCTTGTGATTTTGCCTCTTTTTTTTGTTTTACTTTGTTTTCCACATATAAAAATTTATCTTATGAATTTTAGCTTTAAAAAAGAATTGTTTTATTTTATAATTTTTAATTTTTATTCATCTCATGAATAATATTTGGCAAATTTAAATTTGCTCATCTCATTAACAAATAATTCATTTCATAAATTTTTTAATATTTTTTCGATGGCAATAAAAATACAAGCTTATTTAGGGACCTCATGGACAATTTAGATCAAGCTACAAATGGGTTAAATTAATTATCAACACATGATAAAATTTAATTGCCATTTAATGGGACTTAATTCTACTAAATAAATTCCACTGCACTCTAGATTTAAGCCATTTATTCTATATTTCCCAAATAGACTGCATTGATAACAACAACCCCTCCACTAGATGTCCATGACAGATAATAAATATAACTACTACCATTATCCTTCGTATGACTTTTCCATTAGTTGCTGACTCGCCCTTCACTTAATAATTTATTTATACTTGAACATATTCATAGTATAAATTTCAAATGTCAAACATCTGGAACACTATGGCCAAAGATTCTGAACTATTTAAATACTTGTGAATCAACTAAGGGGACGTTTGTATCATATAAGAGACTATAGATTCTATATTTAAAACTTTATTCTTGTCACACTTCATGCCGCTGTAAAGTGTACGTGGGCATTCAGTCATTTATCTAGTCCTTAGTTATAGTGCACCAAAGTAATCAACATTCCATGCAGAAGTCCAAATACTCTTAGAATGTAGAGTCATCGTTCGAACAGTATAACATGATTCACTCATCTCTAATAGCAGTCTAAAAACAAACAACTCACATAGTCTAACTCTGTGTGTCAATCTTATTAAACATACCAATGTAACACTTTTGGATCACCATCCACATGACCAAGACAAATCATTTAATGTGTCACATTATACTCTTGGTTGTACAAACTTTTCTTTAACTACCCATTTTTCAAGCAACAATCCATACCACTTTCTCCAAGTCTATCTGTGGGTTAATCTCATAAACCACTTAGAACAAACATATAAATTGTAGTCTGAGGACTACACCCATCTCATGGGCATTACCAAAAAGAAAATCACATGCAGTATATATGCTCACTTATACAAATTTAACAAGGAAACAGCTGGAGCTTACAATTTTATACTTTAATAAAATAACATTTAGGGGGTAAAGTTTGGATTTTCAGGACACCATTTCTAATAGATTAATCTCTCTTGTGATGTCCATTGCCCATCCACAAAAGGGTTATGGCTTAACTAAAGCCTGTGTATCGGCTGCAGGGATCCTAGGTACATGCCCATGTCTTTTGCATTCTCTGCACCTTTTGGCATATTTGATACAATCATCCATCATTGACGGTCAATAATAGCCACAATGTCTGATGAGACAATGCATCTTATTTCCAGCCAAATGGTACCCACAGATTCGCTCATGTGCTCTAACCATTGCTGGCAATTTTTTGTCTAAGTCTAGACACTTGAGAAACACATGTTATGTTTCCAATTATCTTTCTTATGTAATAAGTTTTAATTGTCTCGTTATCATTTGAACTGTTCTTTGGTGCCAAAGTTAGTTAGCCGGGTAGTTGGTTTTGGCAGGAATTTTGCTGTTTTGTTAGTAGAGGTGTGCCGTGTGTTTAGCTCCTATAAAGAGCTAGATTGATGTAAGGTTTGATTATCCAATGAAATATAGCTAATCCTTGTGATTAATTTCTTATCTTCTCATCTCTTTCAATTCTTTCTCATCTCAAATTCTATTGTTTCTTAGGTTAAGTTCAAGATCCAATCTAGAACTTAACATTTGGTATCAGAGCTTCGTTCGAATTACAAATTATGGAAACAAACGACAATCCGGTGATTGGTGGTGTCACCACCAGATCAGCAGCAGCGCGAGCAGCCTCCAGATCAGCCAATGCAACTGAGGCTGATGCATCTGGGCAGGGGTGGGTGACGATCGCGCAATTGGACAGTAGATTGGACATCAAATTTGCATCAATGCTGGTTCAATTCAAGCAAGCTGTCATTGAATCATTACCGCAACAGATAGAGGAAAAAGTAGAGCAACAAGTGCATCAAGTGGAAGCCAAGATTACAGATCAAGTCTCCCGACAAACTCAGGATCTGGAGGAGAGAATCGGCCAGCGAGTTGATCAACAAATCCAGCAGCTTGAAGTTAAAATTATTGAGAATCGAAGGCCCAATCCTGATCCCTTATTACCTACTAGCTTGATTAAAACAGCTCCACAATTGAGCCCACACAATGAGGAGAGGGAGAACCTCCTCAATCTTGGAGGTACAAACAATGGCGGTGAGAAGAATGTGGAACCAAATCAAGAGGCATTGACACTAGATGGAAGACAGGGTAACATTGAACAAGCGTTACCTCGATCATCCAACTGGAATGCTGGATCTGGACCACGAGTGACTGAACTGGACAGACCTCCAGATCATGTGATACAGTAGCAATCATGGAGTAATGAAGAATTGTTACGCTCGGGCTTGAACCACGAACGTAAACTAATATAAAATGCGGATAGATTGAGAATTTGAGATGAGAAAGAAGTGAATTTGAGATGAGAGAGTAGAGATTTAGAGTTAGTTGAGATAAAGAAGGGAAGGGGATGAGAAAATAGAAGTATTCTCAAAATGAGAGATTGATTTCAGATTTTCATTCCTTGATTAGATTATTACAAGAGATTGCTACTTATAGGCAAGGCCAAGCTTGCTAATACATTGCATCAAGACAACCAACTAACTCACTCACTAGAAAATATCTAAGGCTCAACAAAATATCTTCTAACTGATTTTTAGATCCTAATTTGGCGCCAACCTAACAGCTGAACTAGCGGCCTGTTACGGACCCCCCTGCTGCAACCTACCACTGCAACTTATTACATTTTAACAACTAACACATTACAATGCAACAATACCAACTAATACATCATTTATTAAACTAACAAACATGCCTAACAGCAGCTAAGCAATGCAGCAACAAAACTTAACAGCAACTACGTAGCAGCAGCCGCACACAACCAAAACCAGCTCGATCCATGAGATCCCGAATCATAACATTCCCTTCCCCTTGAAAAAATTCTTGTCCTCAAGAATGAAGAGAATGAGACTTTGAAAATCACTTGTTGATGAAATTTCCCTTTAAAAACTTGAGTGCTTTGGACCTTGACATCTTCTTAAACACGTTCCTTCCTTCCTTGCTTCGAAATGTGATGTCAACCTCTTCTTCACCACCGGCATCCTGAACTGATCCATCAACATCAGTAGCACTTTCATCGCTTTCGGTTTGTCCTTCAATATCAACTCCTCTAGCTGCCATGAAAGATTTAGGATTGCACTTATGACCAGGTACATAAGGCTGATGACACTTAAAACAGCGGGGTCGAGGCTCCTTCTCGATGTTTCGTGGATCTTTACATTCATCTCCCCCTTTGTGATCAATTCCCTTGTGATAATGTTGGAAGTTTTCTTCCCGATGCCTTGGCCGATCAAGGGATGTCAAATCTGAGGCCTCAATCAACTTTGCCTTTGCAAAAGCTTGAGACAAGGAAGTAGGTTCAAGTGCTTTTACCATGCTCTTGATTCTAGGCTTTAGTCCACTGATGAAGCTCGAGACATAAAAGGACTCAGGGGCTCGAGGGGTAAATGTAATTATACTAGCTCGGAGATTTTCAAATTTTGTCATGTATGCCTTCTTTACGGTTGTGTCTTGAGTTAGCTTGTTGAAGCTATCCACTATATCACCCACTTCTTCATCGTCATAGCGCTCACATAACTCGGTCATAAACCCGTCCCAAGTAAGAGTGGGATTGCTCCTCAATAGAGTATAGAACCACACTTCGTGATCCCCTTGGAGATAAACCGCGGCCAATTCCACCTTTTGATCATTGGTAATGGAATAGAAATGGAAATATCGCTCACATCTTCTTATCCAAGAGTGAGGTTGCTTTCCATCAAAATTGTCAAGTTGAACTCTCGGTTGTCGGAAGCCATTGCTTCTATTTCCATAAGAGACTTCATTGCTTCGACTCTGAACAATTTTAGAGACATTTTGTCCACGGTTATACTGCTGGTCAAAACCGGGAGGCTGAACAATATGTTTGGCATTCGAACAAACAGGTAGCGTGTGTGTTAGATCATGGGATGGACCAAAGTGTCCTGCATTTTGCTGTTCGGATCTGCTATGTACAACCGGATCAGGTGGCCGACTTGGATGAGTTAAGAGTAGATCTTCCTGACCAGAATTCATGCTCACAAATCGACTTTGCTCTTGATCATTTGCTTGCACCTACGGACTACCAGATTTAGCAGCATCTGGAACCAGATTTCGGTGACTGTCATCACTTGATTGCAGATGAATTTGATGTACTGCATTTGTATTAACAACCTGAGGTAAATCTTGTGGTTGAACACCAATGTTTGGTACTTGTGTTTGAGGTAGTTCGGTGGCTCGTAGTAACTGACTTACCGGCAACAATCCACCCACTCCAACATCATTTATCTGTTTTTGCATTTGCTTTTGAAGAGTAGCAAAACGTTCTTCTACTCTAGCCTCAATTCTTTGCAAATGTTGAGTCATGCGTTCTTTTCACTCTTTTGATTGCTATCAAGCTGTATTTCCTTCAAAAATTGGAGCATCCTTTCTTCCCTCTTTTGATCATTTTCCTGTTGAGTTTGCTTAAGTTGATCAAACATTTCATTCCGTTGATCATTGCTCTCTTGTCTAAACCGTTCAAACAATGCATCCATTTTCGAATTCAGCTGCTCATTAGTAACAAATTGTGCATCCTTTGCGGCACCGGCACCAACTGCGGCAGCATATGAGTCGTTAGGATCAACAAGAGAGGCTGGATTACCTACTCCTACACCAGATCTGGTAGTTACTCCACCGACCATGATGAAGGTTGATTTGTGCGAAAAGCAAACTCACTAACTTCACAAGCTGGATTTGTTTAAGTTCAGCTTAAAATTGAGCTAGACACCACTGATTGAACACCTTCTATGCAAGGCTTAGCTCAATCGGAATTCAGAACCTACTGAACTGACTTGATCTTGCTGATTTTCGAAGTGATAACCGAACAATCATTAAATGTGAGCTGATTTAGATCAAATTGTCCTTGACAGATCTGAATTCACTGAAATCAGAACTTGATCTGATTAACTTGAGCTAATGAACTGAATTTTACTCAAAATCTGATCTCATTTCTGCAGAACAAGATCTACGCAACTGAATTTCACAAATTGAGCGTCACTGTTTTTTTTTTTTTTTCCTTCTGAAATTTCTAGATCAAATTTAAAAAGCACAAATCTAAATTTGATCGGCTTGAGCGAACTAAAATTCAGCACTGAATTTGATTGATTTTTTTTTTTTTTGATTACGCACTCGATTGGAAGCCAAACGAGGCTCTGATACCAATTGTTACGCTCGGACTTGAACCACGAACGTAAACTAATATAAAATGCGGATAGATTGAGAATTTGAGATGAGAAAGAAGTGAATTTGAGATGAGAGAATAGAGATTTAGAGTTAGATGAGATAAAGAAGGGAAGGGGATGAGAAAATAGAAGTATTCTCAAAATGAGAGATTGATTTCTGATTTTCATTCCTTGATTAGATTATTACAAGAGATTGCTACTTATAGGCAAGGCCAAGCTTGCTAATACATTGCATCAAGACAACCAACTAACTCACTCACTAGAAAATATCTAAGGCTCAACAAAATATCTTCTAACTGATTTTTAGATCCTAATTTGGCGCCAACCTAACAGCTGAACTAACAGCCTGCTACGGACCCCCCTGCTACAACCTACCACTACAACTTATTACATTTTAACAACTAACACATTACAATGCAACAATACCAACTAATACATCATTTATTAAACTAACAAACATGCCTAACAACAACTAAGCAATGCAGCAACAGAACTTAACAGCATCTACGCAACAGCAGCACACAACCAAAACCAGCTCGATCCATGAAATCCCGAATCATAACAGGAATCTTCCAACTCCAGAAGCGAGAATCACAAGTAGCCGCAAGTCCAGATTGATGCATTTGAAGGAATTCAACCTCACTCATGGCTAAGGCGGTGTGAACGATACTTCCATTTTTATCACATTGAAGAATCTGAAAAAGTTCAAATAGCGGCTGTGTACTTGCTGGGGGATCACGAGGTATGGTTCTATAGCTTGTTAAGAAGTAGGCCTTTCATTACATGGAGTGAATTTGCAAGAGCCTTGTGTGCTCATTATAGTGAAGAAGATAATAGTGATATAGTGGACAAATTCAACAAAGTTAAACAAAAAACGACTGTGAAGGAATACATGACTGGATTTGAAAATCTAAGGGCTAGCATTGTGAATGAAATTGAGGCCTTTGAATCCTATTAAGTAGCTGCTTTCATTAGTGGGCTGAAGCCTAAGCTGAAAAACTTGGTGAAAGCCGTAGATCCCATTAATTTATCCATGGCTTTTGCTAAAGCTAAACTGTATGAAGCCACTGGATTGACATCTAATGATGTATCCAAGCCTAGAAGCAATAGCTCCCATCTGCAGCAGGGAAGATCCAGGCCCATCAGAACAGAAAATCATCAGCAGCAGAAGTTATGCTATCGTTGTAATCAACCTTATCAATTTGGCCACAAGTGTAATCCCAAGTACCTCATGTCGGCTAAAGGTACTAAGGCTGGGGAACTTTCAGAAGAAGAAGGCAATGAGGATGATAGCACTGATTCTGATTAGGAGATTGAAGAAGATCCAAATGAAACTGCAGTGGAAATTTCAGTAAAAGCTCTTACCGGTAATGGAGCTCATAGCACAATCCGGATCAATGGAAAAGCTGGAAAAAGATCCATTATCATCCTCATTGATAGTGGAAGCACTCATAGCCTCATTGATCCCAAGGTTGTCAAGAAGGTGGGCCACGAGGTGATACAAACTCATCCTCTCGCTGTGACAGTGGCTGATGGCAAAACTGTCACGACTCAGAACAAATGCAAGGGGTTTTCCTGGCTGATGCAAGACCGTAAGTTCCAATATGATTTCAGAATCTTGCCTTTGGGAGGGTGTGACATGGTGCTTGGGGTGGATTGGATGAGAATTTTCAGGCCAGTATTGTTCGATTATGCCAATCTCACAGTCTCATTTGAAGTTCAAGGCTCGAAAGTTACACTACAAGGCATTGCGGAATAGGCTCAACTTCAAGTAATTATAGGAAGTAAGATGAATAAGGGTCTTCAAAGCTGTGCTTACCAGTGGGTAGGCCAATTATTTGCCATATCTTCAGCTGAAATGATCAGCATAACAGAACCGGAAGTGCAGCTACTGGTTACAGAATTCAGTGATGTCTTTGAAGTGCCTAGGTCCTTGCCTGCTAAGAGGAGTTTGGATCCTGAAATACCTCTCAAAGAGGGTGCTGCACCAGTGACGATAAGGCCTTATAGATACCCACATGCTCAAAAGACAAAAATTGAAAAGCAGGTAGAGGAGTTGCTCAAGACAAACTTCATCCGAGCCAGCCATAGTCCTTTTGCCTCTCCGGTCATTCTTGTCAAGAAGAAGGATGGTTCAGCTCGTATGTGTATTGATTATAGGCAACTCAACTCTATGATGGTAAAGGATAAGTTTCCTATACCAGTTATAGATGATTTGTTGGATGAGTTAAATGGAGCTCGAATCTTTTCGAAGTTGGATCTTCGCCAAGGATATCACCAGATCAGAGTGGGGGAGCATGATGTTTACAAGACTCTTTCCGGACACACCATGGTCACTTCGAATTTGTAGTCATGCCATTTGGCTTGACCAACGCTCCAGCAACATTCCAGGCTCTCATGAATGATATCTTCAAACAATTTCTTAGGAAATTTGTTTTAGTTTTCTTTGACGACATTCTCATTTATAGTGCATCAATTGAAGAGCATTTGGAACATTTGAAGGGGGTTTTTCTGGTCATGCATGAACACAAGTTGTATGCCAAGTTGGGCAAGTGTTCTTTTGCTCAAACACATTTGGAATATTTGGGTCATGTAATCTCTTTTGAGGGTGTTGCCACCAATCCATCAAAAGTACAAGCCATGAGAGATTGGGTTGTTCCGGTCACCTTGAAACAATTAAGGGGATTTCTGGGTTTAACTGGCTACTACCGCAAGTTTGTAGCTAACTATGGGCCCATAGCCAAGCCCCTAACTGATTTGCTCAAGAAGGATGCCTTCAGATGGTCAAAAAATGCTCAAAAGGCTTTCGATGCTCTCAAGATAGCAATGTGCAGAGCTCCAGTTCTTGCTATGCCAGATTTCTCCTCAAGCTTCATTTTGGAGACTGACGCAAGTGGAAGTGGTATTGGGGCAATGTTGTCTCAGGAAGGAAGGCCTATAGCTTACCTCAGCCAAGCCTTGAGTGTAAAACATCAAGCTCTTTCCACATACGAGAAAGAGTACCTTGCAATCTTGCTTGCAGTTGATAGGTGGCGGCACTACTTGGATGGGCACCATTTCATCATTAAGATGGATCATCAAAGTCTTAAACACTTATTAGAGCAGAAAATTGTCACTAGGATCCAAAGGAAGGGGCTAATGAAGATGTTGGGGCTGAATTATAGCATCGAGTACAGAAAAGGCAGAGAGAACTATGCAGCAGATGCACTATCACGCAAGTTTGAAGACCATGAGCAAGGTTCCCTTGGAGCCATTTCCGTGATTTCTCCTGCTTGGATGGAAGAGATACACCAATCCTATGAGAATGATCCCTTTGAACAAGCATGCATTGCTGCAGCAAGCATTGGCAAGGCGAGCAATCTGGCTGCTGAAACAGGCATTTCTGTAGCCCGAGGTGTGATCAGAATTCAAGGGAAGCTGTACGTTGGCCAATCTACTGATCTAAGACAACAAGTCATCAGTGCTGCTCATGATTCTTCATGGGGAGGACACTCAGGCATTGAGGGGACATATCAGAGGTTAAAACTTCATTTCAGTTGGCCCGGCTTGAAGAAGGAAGTGGCTAACTTTGTGCAAAGTTGTGAGGTTTTCCAACAAGTCAAACTTGGTGATCATAGATACCAAGGTTTTCTTTTACCCTTGCCTGTCCCTGAAGGTGTTTGGCAACACATAAGCATGGATTTCATCGAAGACTTGCCTAGATCGAAAGGGAAAGAAGTAATTTGGGTAGTTGTTGATCGCTTCACCAAATCTGGTCACTTCTTTGCCTTAGCCTGACCTGTCACTGCAGAAAAATTAGCTTGTGTGTTCTTGGACAACATCTACAAGTTACATGGGCTGCCACAGACCATAATATCTAATAGAGACAAGATCTTCCCAAGTCGGTTTTGGAAGGAGCTGTTTGGACTTTTGGGAACGACCTTGGCCCTCAGTTCAGCTTATCACCCTCAAACCGATGGACAAACGGAGAGGGTTAATCAATGCATCGAACAATATCTAAGGAGCATGGTGTTTAATCACCCAAAGGTGTGGGGAAGATGGCTCTCGTTGGCAGAATTCTGGTACAATACCCATTTCCACACTTCCTTAGGTACAACACCCTTCAACGCCTTGTTTGGATATGATCCACCATCTCCCTTTGGGTTGCAAGGTGTTGGGACACACATGGAGGCAGTGGCTGACATAATCCAGCAGAGAAAAGAGGTCTTACAGCAATTAAAGCTCAATCTCAGTTAATCACAAGCACGAATGAAATGGTATGCTGACAAGAAGAGAGTGGACAGAAATTTCGAAGTTGGGGACTTGGTATATCTGAAATTGCAGCCATACCGACAATCTACAGCAGCAGTAAGGAGTAATGTCAAGCTTTGTGCTCGATTCTTTGGACCTTATAAGATCTTAGAGAAGATTGGCAAGGTGCAAAAGGGCTATAATCCTTCTTCGCGACCTCCTAAAGTGGGTTCCAATGGCTCGTTGACCTTACAACAAGCTGCAGTGATCGAGCAGGTGCAAGGAATAGCATCCAAAGACCAAAAATTTCGCGTCTACTGGAGCAATTTGGAGAAATCATTCACCACATGGGAAGAGAAGCAATTTTTGTTAAGTCAATTTCCTTCTTTTCATTCTTGAGGACAAGAATGTTTTTAAGGGGAGGGGATTGTTATGTTTCCAATTATCTTCTTATGTAATAAGTTGTAATTGTCTCGTTATCATTTGAATTGTCCTTTGGTGCCAAAGTTAGTTAGTCGGGTAGTTGGTTTTGGCTGGAATTTTGCTGTTTTGTTAGTAGAGGTGTGCCGTGTGTTTAGCTCCTATAAAGAGCTAGATTGATGTAAAGTTTGATTATCCAATGAAATATAGCTAGTCCTTGTGATCCAATCTAGAACTTAACAGCACACCACTAGCATCCTTTTTGTATAATTGTGCAGATTCATCATCAAGATGATATCTATGAGCTCTCATCTACATCTTTCTGTGTTTGATATAGCCAGTGGGATTTTTAAAATAATCCACTAAGGGCTTCCTCCAATCCTTAAGGTGACTTGTGACAGACTGTTGTGCTTCAAGCAATCTAAGTGTTCACTTGTAATTACCTTGCTTTCAGTGCTAAAAGATTCTATAATCTCTAGATCATGGTCTAGGACCTTGGTCTTAATGACCAGGGATTCCTCCTACCACGTCCTAGGCAGCTTATACCTAGAAGCTAGTTGGGCCAAATGATTGGCTGCCTTGTTCTGCTCTCGAGGCATGTACTTGAATTCAACACCTTTAAACCTACTCAATAGTTCTTGCACAGTTGAAATATATTTGTTCGAGGTATCTCTCAAACATTGGAACTCTCTCTTAACTTGGCAAATTACCAATTGTGAATCCCCTCTCACAATTATATTAGGGACTTGCATTTCTAGGAGAGTTTTAAGGCCAATAATCAATGCCTCATACTCTGCCATATTGTTAGAACACTTACCCACCAAGGTGATAGGAAGCTTATTAATGATTCTAGAAGAAGATTTAATAACACCCCCCACTCCAGCACGTGATCTAATCCTTGATCCATCAAAGTATAATTTCCAAGGGACCATTTTAATCACCAAGAGCTCACCTGGCTCATGGATAGATTCAGTTGAATGTTTGGATGGTTAGCAAAAAATTCTGCCAGAGCTTGACCCTTCACTTACTTTTATGACGCATAAATTAACTCAAACTGAAGTACAGTGATACTCCACTTGTTTAGTCTTCCTCTCTTTAAAGGTCTATCTAGCATATGCTTAAGGACAATTGTTTGAGCGACCACAAAAAGGTAAATGCTAGGAAGTAGTACTTTAGCTTTAGAGGTACGTAATACAAAAATAGACACAAAATCCAATTGGAAAAATACTTTTCACACTCATTTAAACAACAGCTCAGGTAGAACACAACCTACTCAAACCCTTGCTTATTGTCTTGTACAAGCAGACAACCAATAGACTTATCAGCAGCTAGGACATAGATCTTTAATGGTTTGCCTTACTTAGGTGGAATCAACACAAATGGCCTGATCAGATAGGTTTTTATGGCCTCAAAAACTGCTTGGTGTGGCTCCTCCCATTCGAAGTCCTTCTCATACTTGAGCTTCAGCAATGGAGAGAAGACTTTAGTCTTTCCTACGACATTTGAGATAAAATGTATTAGAAAATTAACCTACACTAAGAAATGTTGGAGTTCCTTTTTGTTCGAGGTGGTTTAGCCTCTTGAATGGTCATAGCCTTGTTTATATCAACCTCAGTGCCCCTTTTGTGTACTAGGAAGCCTAGGAAATTTCTGGCTCGAACGTCAAAGGCACACTTCATAGGGTTCATTTTAAGGTTACAGTTCCTCATTTGAAGGAATGCATTTTTCAAGTCCTCTAAGTGCTCAACTTGGATCTTTGATTCAACCATGATGTTATCTATATAGACTTCCATGGTCTTGCCAATGAGATCATGAAAGATCACGTTCATGGCTCTTTGATGGGTGGCGCTAGCATTCTTTAGTCCAAGCAACATGGCCACATATTCGAAGGTCCCTAGTGGCCGAGGACATCTAACTGCGGTTTTTTGGTATCCTATGCAGCAATCATGACTTGGTAATTCTCGTAATAGCATCCATGAAAGAAAATACCTCATGCCTTAAGGCCAAATCAATAAGAATGTTAGATTTAGGAATGGGTTATTCATCCTTTAGGGTGGCTGCATTTAGAGCTTTGAAGTCAATACAGACTCTGATGTTGTTATTCTTTTAATCACATGACAATATTTTCCAGCCATTCAACATACCTGGCTGTGCTGATGAACTTGGCCTTCAAGAGTCTCTCAATTTCCTCTACGACTAAGTCTATAACCTCTTGGGACATCCTTCTCTGGGTTTGGATAATAGGCCTTGAGCATGGCTTGATAGGTGGCCTATGCTCAACCACTTTCTTCTTTACGCTAGGCATCTTCAGATGATCCCAAACAAAGTAGTCCTTAAACTCAAGGATCAAGCTTATGTATTGTTTTCTTTGCTCTTCTGAAAGTAAAGTAGTCACACAGGTAGGTCTTAGGATTTCTAATGAACCTAAGTTGAAGAGAATATCTTGAACTTCAGCTATTAAGTCCTTAATCTGTGCCAGTGTTGCTCTTAAATCAGACAAATGCAACTCCTTTTCTCAAAGGCATTTGGACATCGAAGCCTTTTCCAGAGATTAATGGCTACTCATCCCATAGTTGAACCTCAGCATGCTAAGCCATTGGCTTTGCAATGGCTATGGAGACAGCCCTTTGGGCCTTATTTGGGAAGACTTGGCTTTCTCTCATAAGATTCCTGCGTGCCTTAAAAGTCCCCTAAAATTCGGAGCTATTTGACTCCATCTTAGCCTGATCAAACTCAGCTTCAATGAGTGGGCTCTCAAGGATGGCTATGACATCATCTTGTTGGGCATCTCGAGGAGTGGTCCTTCATATTACCAATGGTTCCACACCATCCTCATAGAACTTTACCTCATTTAAGTTTGAGCAAGCCATGAATGGCTTGTGTTATGCCATAACAACCTCATATTAGTCATGTTTCTAAAAGATTAATAATTGGTGAAGTGAAGATGAGATATAATAGTTGCCATGCAACTAGTCTCTCCTAAACAAGCATTATAGCTTGAGGTATTATCCACTACAAAGAAAGATGTCAGCTTATTGAGATTTCCAATAGTTAACTCAATTGAGAAGACCCCTTCAGACTTGGTGGTGGCTACAGAGAAGCTAGAGATTGCCTTGTCAAAAATTATCAAGTCATCTCAAGATTTGCCAATAACCCGCAACATGTAAGAAGGTAAGATGTTGATGGCTACGCAATTATCCACTAAGATCAAATTTTTCCTTAATATACAAATGCTTAATGTGTTTGTTGGCTACGGTAGGCCCATCAAACATCATGTTTATCAAGTTAGGTAGGTCATCGGTTTACTTGGATGTTGGAGACTTAACATTAAAAGAAAAGGGATCTGAAATACCTTTAAGGGCTACCGCTTTAGCCATGAGTTCCAACTGGGGATTTTTGTTTGCTGCTAATACATCCCCTTCGAGGCTACCCTGCACCTCAGCTACCGTGATCTCCAGAGGAAGAAGCAAGGCAGTCCTGACGTCAGCTTGTTCAGGGAGTGATCTAAACTGGACACAAATCCCTTGGTCTATCTCCTTTCCAGGACTGTTATAATAAGCATGTCTTGGTCTTGAAGTTGATCCACGAGTTCAACCTTAAGGATTTTAGATTCCTTCATTGGCTTGGGGAAATCTTCCTCGTGGAAGTCATTCTTGTCAGGAATAGTGTTCTGAAATCCATATTTATTCTGTTCATATTATTTTATTAATAAATAAAATTAAGGTCCAGTTATTTCCTTGTTAAATTTGTGTAAGCGCGCATTTGTATAGCATGTGATTTTCTTTTAAGTATTGTTCATGAGATGGACAGAGTCCTCATATTACATTTTAAACTTTAGTTCTAAGAGGATAATGAGATTAAGCCATAGATAGACTTGGAAAAATTGATATAGAATGTTATTTGAATAACTTTTGGCCGATGATGAGCTTGGGCTACTTGTCTGTTAAGATCGTGACTTAACACTTTAGATGACTTATCTTGGTCATGTGGATAGTGATCCAAAAGTGTTAGGTTGGTGTATTTAATAAGATTGATACACTTAAGTTGAACCATGTGAGTTGCTTCTTTCTAGACTCTATCGGAGATGAGTAAATCATGTTGTACTATTTGAACGACGACTCTAAATCCTGAGAGTATTCTGGACTTATGCATAGAATGTTAGTTACTTTGTTGTACTACATGTAAGGTCTAAACAAATGATTGAATTCCCACGTACTCTGGGTAGCGGTATGAAGTGTGACAAGGATCAAGTATTCAATAGGGAATCTACAGTCTCTTATGAGATACAATTGTCCCCTTAGTTGATTCGTAAGTATTTGAATTGATTCGTAAGTATTTGAATAGCTCAAAAACTTTGGTCAAAGTATTCCAATGTTTGACATTTGGAATTTATACTATGAATATGTTCAAGTATAAATGAATTATTCAATGAAGGGCAAGTTGGTAAATAATGGATAAGCTGTGAGAAGGATAATGGTAGTAGTTGCACTTATTCATTGTCATGGACATCTAGGTGGAGGGGTTGTTGTCATCAATGCAGTCAATTTGGGAGATATCAAATAAATGGTTTAAGTCTGGAGTGCAGTGAGATTTATTTAGTTGAATTAAGTCTCATTAAATGGTAATTAAATTTTATCATGAAATGGTAATTAATTTAACTCATATAGAGCTAGATTTAAATTGTTCCTAAGGTCCCTGCCCAAGCTTCTATTTTTATTGGCATCTTGAAAATATTAAAGAATTCATGTGATGAATTATTTATTCATGGGATGAGTAAATTTAATTTTGCCAAACATTATTCCTAGGACGAATAAAAATAAAAAATTATAAAATAAAATAATTTTGGGAAACAAAAATTTATAAGGTGAATTTTTACATGTGAGAAACAAATCACAAAAAAAAAAAAAAAAAATGAAAATCATGCTTATCAGGGTTGGATCTGTGTGCTGCAAATCCGACGAACCAGCGTGCGACACTGGGACATCACTCTGGCGATTCATGTCCGCGTGTGCGAACGAATCAAACACTACCATGTGGCACTTGTTTATAAGGCGGTGGGACACGGATTTAGCTTGATGAAACGTAGTGTTTTAAGTTGTTGTTTTAAATAAAAAAGTCATATTTTTTTTTTTGTGATCTGAGCATCCCACATCATTAATTTTATATTATTTTTGCTCCGGTATAATACTATAAACGGAGGTACCTATTTCGAGGTTTGATATTCAATTCGAAAAGAATTAAAAATTAATGGTTTCTAAAAAGTGTTGACTTTCGAAGATCTAGTGGGAGAGAAAAATTTATTTTGAAAATTTTCTTTCCTCAAAGTTTAATATTTTTTTGAGCCCACTCTCCGGGCAGTTCGAGGTCATTGCGTAGAAGGTTGCTGGGCCTCGGTTTTTGTATTATTATTTTTGGTTTTCTTTATTTGGAGCAATTTCGGGTATATTCTTCTTTCCTTCTCCTTTAAGTTTTTTATTTTTCTATTTATTTACAGTTTTCCTTATTATGCATGTTATAAGTTCATGTTATTGTTATGAATGTATTAGAGTAGAGGCATATACATTTAAATTAGAAATTTAAATCTGTAGATTTAAAATTAGAAATTTTAAATCAACCTTAGATTTAAAATTGAGAATTTTAAATCCTACCACTACGTTAGCTTAACTAAATTAGGGTGAATTTTTTGGAATCCATACGAACTATTGGTATAAGAGCAAAGGAATCTATAAAGATAACCCTCTTCCTAGGAACACTCGCGAGTGAGGTGTCACAAAGCATGACTCTTTTATAGGGGGCTTAGGTCACAAGAAAAGTCTCCTACACTGAGTGCTCTAATAGGTGCACTTTGTTGTGACCACAATTAGAGAACTGTGAACTAACCAATTGGCATTAGATCTAGATTAATTAATAACTAGGTTAGTTGTTCCCAACAATTGGTATCAAAGCCAACATCTGATCACATTCATAATATACATAAATAGGTATAACAAGATCGCAATAAATAGACTTACGATTTAATAAAATAGAGATTTTATTAAGAAGAAAAGATTCTTTAAAGTGACGATTTCAATTGTTTAAATTGTTTATCAATTAATAGTTAATTAGATTATTTAAAGTAACGATTTAAATTGTTTAAATTATTCATGATTTAATAGTTAATTAGATAGTTTAAAGTAACAATTTAAATTATTTAAATCGTTAATGTATTTATAGTTAATTAGATTATCGAAAGTAACGATTTAAATTTTTTAAATCGTTAATGAATTATTTGTTAATTTAGATTTGTCAATTCATGAAATTACATTCATATTATTTGCATTATTAGATTGTGTATATTTAGTCATGATTTATGAAATCGGATAAAGTTGATCTAATAAGATTAGATCCAATAATTTTTATGAAATTGGACAAAATTGATTTAATAAGATAAGATTCAATTATTTTTTTTTAAAAAGTAATACTTTTATTAAAAAAATCAAACACTGACGTTAGGTCAACGCTGCTGACATCAGCAGGTAAGCATTGATGTCAGCAATCAAAAAAAAATTTTTTTGGAACATGCAAACATCAATACTAGTTTAAATAATTAAATTCAAATTAATTTTTATTTACTATTTATTTAGAATGAGACTAAAATAGATCATAAAATAATCTAAATTTTAAGACTGTACTATTTTAATTATATTAATTTTTATTAATTAATTTATGTTTTGGAATGAGATTCTTAATAGATTGTGAGATGATCTAATTTGTAAGATGGTATTATTTTAAATAAAAATTAATTTATATTAATTAAGTTAATTTTAGATTGGGTTTCTAAAATAGATTATGAAATAATATAAATTATAAAGTTGGTACTGTTTTAAAAAAATTAATTATTTAATTTTATTTGTTTATTTTAGAATGAAATTCTAAGGTAGATTATGAGGTAATCTATGTTGTAAGACGATAGTATTTTAAATAAAAAATTTATGAATTAATTAATTTTGTTAGTTAATTTTTAGAATGAGATTCTAAAGGGGATTTTGGGTCAACCCAAGTTGTAAATACAAGTTAAGTAAAAATCACTGATTTATAAAAATTAAGTGGGAAATGCTTAAATCTCGTGGTCTCCATTACCAGTCTAACAGTACAGTACGTAGATTGACCTCCCTGTGGAGGATGTCGGTTTGCAGATTACAAAGTTAGACTTTTATTGGGATAAGCCAAAGTGCAAAGAAGCGATGCTAGCACGCTATCGTGGAATATTACGTGCATTTGTATGGAGGTCTTAGTAATGGTTTACACTTGATTAGCGTGACACGTTAGCCTCCTCGAGGAGCTCTGTTGTATTATGTTAGAGACTAAGGTAAAGTGGTGAGTTAATCATGTTTAGTAAGAGTTACAAGAAAACATATTAATTGAGAATAGTTCTCACCCAAGCTAGCTTCGTGCGACCCCGCTGCCGGTGAGTAAAGAGTGATGTGTTTGGGTCATCATTGCATGCACGATAGCACGATTTAGTGGATGCCTGACGCATTATGCATGTTAAAATAAAATAATAGTTTTCACTGCATTATACATGACTCATATAAGATATTTACATGGTTGTTTGCATTTACAGTGTTTTGAAATGGTTGTGACTGGTGCATTTCATTTGATTATGAAAGATAATGCTTTAACTAGACCAAATTACTTCACCTGGAAAATAAACCTAGACATAGTATTAATACATGAGGGTCATAAGTTTGTTCTCACTTAAGCTCGACCTACGATGCCTGCTAATAATCCTACAACTGCTATTAAAGAGTGTTATGAAAGCTGGAATAAGGCTAATGAGTGAGCCAGACGCTAGATCTTAGCCGATGTGACCAATTTTCCCAAGCATCAGATGTTTGAGATCGAAACAGTAGCTAAGATGATCAAACATTTAAATGAAATGTTTGGTGGTCAAGATAGGGCAACTAGGCAAGAGCTGATGAGCTCCTACACATGAGGATGTAAGAAGGGTCCCCAGTTCAGAAGCACGCCATGAAAATGATGGCGTGCTTGTCTGAGTTTGAGATTCTAGGTGCTACGACTGACAGTCAATCTCAGCAGGACATCATCCTTAACTCTCTATCCAACTCTTTTACTCAGTTTAGGCTGAGTTATATAATGAACAATAAGGATTATTCATTGCTTGAGCTTATGAAGGAGCTGCAAGTAGCAGAGGCTATTATGTGAGCCGAGAGGAGTTTCCACTTGACTCAGGTATCAAGAGCTAGTGGGACCAAGCTGAACAAGTGACATGCTAGAAAGAAAGGCAAAGCCAAGGTTGCTATTATAGCAATTAATCCTAACTAGAAGCCAGCAAAAAAAAAGTGTTTCTATTGCCCAAAAATGGGCCACTAGAAGAGGAACTGTACAAAGTACGTAGCTACTCTTCCTGCAAAAACTGCTTAGCCATCTGGTGAAGGTATGATGATACCTCACTTGATTGCGTCATGCGTAGTTAAAAGTCTACCAGGTTCCTTGTGTGTGGACTTAGGTTCAACCAACCATGTTTGTAATTTGTTACTGGGGCTCAAGCTTACCAAGAGGCTACATGATGGGAGCTATAACTGACACTTGAAGAAGGTACAAGAGTAGCAGTTTTAAGAGTAGGAGATGTTAGCTTAGACTTTATTATTAGAATTTTTTTTTTTCCTTCAAAGGGTTGTTTATTTATACCTGCATTACATAGGATTTTGATTTATGTGTTTTGTTTAATGGATAATTGTTATTCAGTCAATTTTGGTCGTGAACCTTCTATTACAAGAAATAAATTGTTTATTTGCAAAAGTACATGTATAAATGGTTTATTCACGTTAATTCTTGATCAAAACACTGGTATTCGTTTAAATGATTCTAACACAAGCTCACTTGCAAATGGTTTATTCATGTTGTATACCTAATGAGACATAAGTCAGACTCTTTTAAAAAGTTCAAAGAGTATAAAGTTGAAGTTGAAAAGCAATTAGGTAAATAGGTTTAGTCACTTCAATTTGATCAAGGTGGTGAAAAACTTTTGGATGAGTTTCTAGATTTTCGAATTACAAAAACAAAAACAGGGTAGTGTTCGAGAGTTTATAAAGAAAATGACGCTATTTCTGAACGGTTAGCAACAACTTGGGATATAGTGGATACATTAGATGCACCTACTATTAGGGCTGAAAATGTTTTAATTAAACAAGAACCTAGGTGTAATCGGAGGATTGTTAGGGCACCTGATAGGTTCATGGCAAGAGCCTTAATGGGCAACTGTGACACTGAATCTGAACCTGTCATCTACAATGAGGTAATAAAAGGCAAGGATGCTGACTACTGGGTCTTAGCAGTGAAATCTAAGTTATGATCTATGTATTCTAATTAGGTCTTGGATCTTGTAGAGGTGTCTGTTAGCATTAAGCCCACTTGTTGTAAATGGGTCTACAAGAGGAAAAGAGGAGTGGACACAAAGGTTGAGACATTTAAGGCAAGACTAGTTGCTAAGAGTTTTACCAAAAAGGAAGGAATTCATTATGTTGAGACCTTCTCACCAGTGGCCATCCTAAAGTCCATAAGAATACTCCTATCCATTGCAGCTCATTATGAGATCTAGCCAATGGAAGTCAAAATAGACCTTTTGAATAGTTGTCTTGAAGAACAAATTTATATGGTGCAACCAGACAGTTGCATTGGCAAAAAATCAAGAGCATACGGTATGCAAACTGAAGAAGTCCATATATGGACTGAAGCAAGCATCAAGCTCATGGAATATTAGATTCAATAAAGCAATTAAGTCTTATGGTTTTGAGCAATTGGTTGACAAACCAAGCATGTACAAACAACATCAAAAGAAAGTAGTGACTTTCATAGCTTTGTATGTCAATGATATACTACTCATTGGGAATGATGTAGGTTGTTTAAAGCTGTAAAGATTTAGTGAGCTAGTTCCAGTTGGCTATACGGATTTAGACTTCCAGTCAGATAGAGATGCTAGATGTACGACGTTTTGGCCTGTCTTGACCCTTAGAGTAGGAGCCATTAGTGGGAGGCGTGCCAAGCAATCTTGTATTGCTGACTCCACCACAGAGGCTAAATACACTGTAGCTTCAGAAGTTGCAAATAGGGGCATGTAGGTTCAGATAAAGTAGTTGACTTTACTAAGACCTTGGCTCAGTAGATCTTTGGTTCATACACAAATGGGATAGGCGTAGAGTTTATAATAAATTAGATTTAGAACATGTGAGAGATTGTTAGGAATAATGTCTAGAAATCCATATTTATTCTATCAATGTTACTTTATTAATGAATAAAATTGAAGTTCCAGGCATTTCTTTGTTAAATTTGTGTAAGCGAGCATTTATCCAGCATGTGATTTTCTTTTAAGTATCGCCCATGAGATGGATAAAGTCCTGAGATTACATCTTAAATGTTTGTTCTAAGAGGATAATGAGATTAAGCCACAGATAGACTTGAAACCAATGGTATGGCATGTTGTTTTAATAACTCGTGGTTGATGGTGAGCTTGGGCTACTGGTCCATTAAGACCATGACCTAACACTTTAAATGACTTGTCTCGGTAATGTAGATGGTGATCCAAAAGTGTTAGGTTGGTGTGTTTAATAAGAATGATACAATGAGTTGGACCATGTGAGTTGCTTGTTTCTAGACTACTATTAGAGATGAGTAAATCATGTTGTACTATTTGAACGATGACTCAAAATCCTAAGAGTATTCTCGTTTTAGCTACTTTGGTGTACTATAATTGAGGTCTAGACAAATAACTAAATTCCCATATACACTTTGTAGTTGTATGAAGTGTGGCAAGAATCAGGTATTTAATAGGGAATCTACAATCTCTTATAAGAAACAGATGTCCCATTAGTTGATTCACAAATATTTGAATAGTTCGAAAACTTTGGCCAAAGTATTCCAAGTGTTTGACATTTGAAATTTATATTATGAATATGTTCAAGTATAAATGAATTATTCAGTAAAAGGCAAGTCGGTAACTAATAGAGAAGTTGTTAGAAGGATAATGGTAGTAGAAATACTTATTTTTTGTCATGGACATCTAGATAGAGGGATGGTTGCCATCAATGCAGTCAATTTGGGAGATATAGAATAAGTGGCTTAATTCTAGAGAGCATTGAGATTTATTTAATGGAATTAAGTCTCATTAAGTAGTAGTTAAATTTTATCATGAGATGGTAAGTAATTTAACCAATTTAGAGCTAGATTTAAATCGTCCCTAAGATCCCTGGGCAAGTCTCTATGTTTATTGCTATCAGAAATGAAAGTCTTAAGAGCAACCTAGAGGGGGGTGTATTCAGTTCTATAGTAATAAATAAAAAATTATATTTATGAACTTAAACTTACATTGAAAGATAGACAATGAAAGGAAAAAAATAAAGCCAAGAGTAAAAGCGATGCGCAAAGATTTTTATAGTAGTTCACTTCCAAACCGAAAGCTAGTCCACTTCTCAAGTGACTACTCTTTGTCACTTGAGCCTTTAACTAAGCTTGATAGTCCTCTTTAAAATTAGGCTCAGGATCCAACTCTTACAACCGGTCTTTTTGTAAGTAGGCTCAAGACCCAATCTTTACAAACGATCCTTTTGTAACCATAGGGTCTGGACCCAACCTTTTGTAATGAGTAATAGAAATAAAGAAATGGAAGAACTAAAGCAATGAGACTTTTTCACTCTTTCAAGAGTGAATTGGAACTTGATCAAGCTTAGCCAAAGCTGAGGATATACCAATTAAGCTTAATGATCAATAATAAGAGAACAAGTGATGCTCAAATAGAAACTTTAAGCAAAACCTAAAATCATACTATTAAAGAGCAAGACTATAAGATAACTTATATCAAAGAATGCTTAGAGAGTGTTGTATGATTTCAACCAAAGAATTCAAGCCTTATTTATAGAAAAATGAGGGCCAAGGGACGTTCAAAAGGTTAGAAAAAAGATTAGGAAAGAAATCAAGTCAAAATTAGCCGTTTTGAGCTTTTTCTGATCTGTGTGTTGACGCACAGTAGCTCCCAGTGGCTACTGTAAGCTTATGTGTCGACATATACTTTCTGTGTGTTGACACTCAACATGCCTGGGTGGATTTGCACATTGCTGATCAATTAGCTTGATTGATGGGATAATTTTACGGTATTAGCCAAGTTGATTAATTGATTAATTGATTGCCATATTAGCTTAAATTTTTAAATTAATTTCCCACTTTGCTTTGATCACAATGATAATTGATTGCGTAAATCAAGCAAAATCATCACCCATTTAAATTTTATCGTAATTGATTTGATCATGCTTTTTTAAAGTACCAATCTTGAAAAGATATTTTAATTGATAAGCTAGATTGGTTTAATTTTGACATGAATATTTTTCAAATTAAATTTAAAAATCAACTTTCAAAAACATTTTTGTTAGAGCATGACATATCAATATTGAAACTTGGACTCAATTGATATATCCAGATCCTAGATCCCAGACAATAAAAATAAATAACGTTAAGGAGCTTGGACTCGGATCATGTTTTCTTCAATTTGGCTGAATCTTTTCTTCAACTTTGATCTCTTTTCTTCTTGATTCATTATCTTGCAAAGCTTCATATTAACATTATTAACCTTTATTTTCCTAGCTTTCTTACGAGTCACTTAGAAACAAGATTAGAACAATTTAAACACTATGACTTACTAAATAATTGTTATCATCAAAATTACAATATAAATGGCTTTAGGGCCAATGATCTCCCCCTTTTTGATGATGGCAAACATTTGGTGTTTTCTCTTGGAAATGTGAAATTTGAAGTAGAGAATTTACTATAAAAGTATTCACTTACTAAAGCATACACATGACAATGAACTTATGGAGAAATTTATATCATTGTTAAGGTTCAAACTCAATTGCTCCCCCTGAGTTGATGCATTTTAGGAATCATACATTCGATATATTAACATCATCATTTTCAACATTTCTCAATCAACTACATACTTCACGCCTTGGTAGATGCATTCTTGGGGTTAGATGTTCCATTAACTTACGCCTGGCAATATATTTATGACATAATTAAGCATGAATACTATACATAATTAAGGGATAGAAAGTGTCAATGAGAGCATATATGAATATAAGAAGATGGTACACATTCAAATAGTCATAACACTGCATCACTTAAAGTAGAATATTGTACAATAATGAAAATGTAGCTCCAAATTTTGAAAGAAGAAAAGAAATTAAGTCTAAGGAGTTGGGGCTCTTTGTCTATACGATAGAAAATCAAAACGCTTTTGTAGTGTGGATCATGTTTCTTGTCAAAACTCTTCAAGATTGGATTGTAGGGTTGACTGTCCTTCTTGGGAGGAAGCTACTTCGTCTTCCACAGAAGTAAGTCGATCACTTGCACTCCTTCTTTTCCAAGGTCCTGCTTGAGTTTCATCCTCGTTACTCTATCCCCTCCTCAAAATCTTCCTCTCCCTCATCTCTAATTTCATCTATTTCTTCTATTCTCCTAAATCCTTTTTGTTTCTTTACCCATTTGTTATTTTTAAATTTGAAACCCATCTTTTTTAACGATGTCTCAATAGAATCATCATGATAAGGAATGGAGTTTGTAAAAAAATGAGCTAGTTAAAATGCGTTGAAAAATAAATATAAGAAGCATGCCATAAGCAGGATTAGTCTTTCTAGAATGAATATGAAACATGAATTTTAAGACTAAGTCCCCAAGATTAATTTTTCGGCCATTTAGGAGTCTAGATAGAAGGAATAGATGTAAGTTTGAGGCCGAGTCGAAGCTACCCCATCTTGAAGTGATGTTCATACAAATTAATTTATGTGCGAACTTAAAAACCACTCCTAAATCATTCGAGCTAGGCTGCCTTGGGTTAGAAAGTGGTACACCACCCCAAACTTGTCTAACTAAGGAGTGATGGCAAGATTCGGGGAGCGGGATTGGTGGAGTTCTTGGGGAAAAACAGAATCATCCCTTATATTAAAATCAATACCAAGCAAATCATTTATATAAGATGCATTAAGTTTGATTTCTTAGCCTAAAATAGTTAAGGATAATTCTAGAGGAGTAGTTCTATAAATTTTAAGGTTTAAATAAAATTCTCGTACTACACAACAAATTTCAATCCAACCTACCCCTTCAAATAAAGTAAATAATTCTCTCAAGTTATGTCGCCCAACCCAAGCCCAATCTATAAATCTGCCAAATAACACTTCATTTTTTAGGAAGGGATTGGAGGAATTTACCAAGTTAGGACCCCGAGAGGAAGAAGCATCTGCAGTGCTCCCGGATCTCTTATTGGAAGTGGTATCTGACCCCTTTGTGCGACCCATTACTGAAAAGTTTGTTAAGGAAAATGAAATAGTAGTTAAAATAGAGTATTTTTAACTTGGAAATGTAAGAAAAGTGAAGAAAATAAACAAATTTGAGAAAAATTTTAGTGGGTTTGATTTTGGTTAGGTTTTGTGAAAAAGATGATTTTTTGACAAAAATATAAGGTTTTGATGTTAAAATATTGGTAAAAACTTGATTTGTAGTAAAAATTTGAAAGAAATTGATTATTTGTGAAAGATTTTTGGGAAAAAAAGAGGGTTTGAGAGAGAGAGAGAGAAGTTGAAAGTGGGAAGATGGGGAAAGAGTGAAGAAAGAGGAGAAAAAAGTGAAGATGTGAAAAGCATGCCTAGAACCCATGCGGACCCCCGCGTGTTGACACACAAAAAAAAAGCAGCGTTACTACTGCCCTGTGTGTCGACACACATGATCCGTGTGCCGACACACAGATTAGAGTACGTCTCTATTTTTTTCTCTGTGTGTGACCTTCTTTTTATTTTTTTGTTTTGAAAAAAAATAGTACAAGTACCATGTCCATGAGTTGGATAAGAATAATTGGTCCATTGGAGCTCTTTCATGCTAAGTATTAAAGCTCAATATTAAATGCAAGCAATCAAAGTAAAGTAGTCAAATTGCACATGTCAATTCTAGTTATAATAGCACAAAAAATTTCTTCACCTGGAGGTACAGTAAAAATGTCTGCTAATTTGTCATCGCTGGAAACAAATTTCACAACGATGTCTCATTTAAGTAATGATCACAAATGAAATGATGTCTAACCTCAATATGCTTTGATTTAAAATGTTGAGATGGATTTTTAGTTAAGCATATAGCACTAGTATTATCACACATTATAGGAGCATTCATAGTCATTTAATTGATGCATTAACCACAACATTTGAGCATAATAACTTCCACATGCAACATATTAAGCCTCGACGGTGGATAAAGCAATGGAATTTTGCTTTTTGCTAAACCATCACACCAAAGCATGACCAAGAAATTGACAAGTACAACTAGTCGATTTTCGGTCCACTTTGTATCTGGCAAAATCCACATGACTATATCCAATTAAATCAGAGAAATCACATTTAGGGTAAAATATGCCTAAGGTAGGAGTACCAACTAGGTATGGAAATATTCTTTTCACTGCACACAAATGAGATTCCTTAGGAAATGCTTGAAATCTAGCACATAAACATACATTGAACAATATATCAGGTCTACTAGCAGTAAGGTAAAGAAAGGATCTGATCATACCTTAAGATAGCTTTTGGTCCACCTTTTTACCTTTTTCATCCATTTCTAACTTAATAGTGGAGCTCATTGGTGTTGCTATTGCCTTGGAATTTTTCATGCCAAATTTTTTTACCATTTCCTTAATATATTTGGCTTGGTAGATAAAAATTCCTTCCTTGCCTTGCTTGATTTGCAATCCAAGGATGTAGTTGAGTTCCACAAGATTTACAAATTCTTCATAAAGAGATGGATTAATAGCACCAAAGATGGATTAGTAGCACCAAACACTATATCATCAACGTAAATTTGCACAATACGAATGTCATGTGTGGTGTCAATCTTTCCTCTTGAAAATCCATTTCGCATTAAAAGGGAACTCAATCTCTCATACCAAGCTCTAGGAGTTTTGTTTCAATCCGTAGAAAGCCTTTCGAGTTTAAAAACATGGTTGGAAAATTTGTCATCCTCGATCCAGATGGTTGTTCAATATAAACCTCTTATTCAATAAGACCATTTAAAAATGCACTTTTTACATCCATTTGAAAAATTTTGAAATCTTTAAATGAAGAAAATACACATAAGAATCTAATAGCTTCTGGCCTGGCAACGGGAGAAAAGGTTTTCTCATAGTCTATTCCTTCCACTTGGTTATAGCCTTTAGCTACCAACCTTGCCTTGTTTCTTACCATGTTACCTTCCTCATCCTTCTTGTTAAGGTAGATGCACTTGGTACCGATGGCTTGATGATCTTGAGGTCTATCCACAAGTTCCCACACATCACTTCTCTTGAATTGGTTTAGCTCTTCCTCCAATGCCATTATACAATTTGAGTCATTAAGAGCTTTTTTTATGTTCTTGGGTTCTTCAAGAGAGATAAATGCAGCTAAATGACAATGTTCAGTTAATGCATGCCTTATTTTTACACCATGGGAGGGATCACCAATGATTTGACTTGTTGGGTGATCCTTCAAGTATTTCCAATCTCATGGCAAGTCTTCCTCTTTAGATTCTATATTTTGGTTATCTCCTTTTGGTTCATCCATTTGAGCTTTGATTTTATCTTTTTCTTGCTCCTTGGATGAGGGTGTGATGTTTCTTGGTTTGATTACTATATCATCATCATCACAAGGAGTTTTAGAGGTCAAGACATTAGTTTAATCAAAAACCACATGTATAAACTCTTCTACAACCTTTGTCTTATTATTATAGACTCTATATGCTTTTCTTGTTAGGGAGTATGGACTGAAAATACCTTCATCAAATCGTGAATCAAATTTGCCAAGATTTATTTTACCATTGTTGTGAATGAAGCATTTGCACTCAAAAGGTTTACAATATGCACTGTTTGGTTTTCTACCTTTATAAAGTTCATATGGTGTTTTCTTTAAAATGGCCTTATTAAAGCTCGATTTAAGATGTAGCAATTGGTGTTAATGGCTTCGACCCAAAATGATTTTGGCAAGTTGTGTTCATAAACCATGGTTCTTGCCATTTCTTTAAGTGTTATGTTTTTCCTTTCAACCACTCCATTTTGTTGAGGAGTTGTAGGTGCCTAAAAATTATGGTCAATTTCAAATTAATCATAATAATTTACAATGCCATCATTTTCAAATTCCCTTCCATGATCACTTCTAACCAAAAAAATTTTCAGATAGTTTTCATTTTGCAGCTTTTTGAAAATTATTTAAATTTATCAAATGCTTCACTCTTATGAGAAAGGAATAGGACCCAAGTAAAATAGGAGTAATCATCAACAATTACAAATCCATATCGCTTTCCACCATGGCTCAAATGATGAGTAGGACCAAACAAGCTTATATGTAAAGAGTTCAAGATGCCTTGATGTTGAAACTATATTCTTGGGTTTGAATGAATATTTAGTTTGTTTGCCATATTCATGAATTACAAATATGATCTTTTTCAAATTTTAGCTATGGTAATCCTCTAACACGATTATTTTTTGAAAGTTTTGAAACCAAATCCATACTAGCATGTCCAAATCTTCTATACCAAATCCAAGGATCATTTTCGTTCAAGACACTAAAACACTTTAATGAATCTACACAATCAAAATCAGTCATATAGACATTTTCACATCGAAAATCAACAAGAAAAATTTCAATTGTTTTAGCATGTTTAACCATGCATCTAGATGATTCAAAGTTCACACAATAGCCTTTATCATATAATTGACTAATACTTAGCAAATTGTGCTTAAGACCTTCCACAAATAAGACATCTTGAATGCAAGGAGAAGTGTTGGAAGCAATGTTATCCATACTTATTATTTTTCCTTTCTTGTTGACGCTAAAAGTGACATTTCCTTTTTTGGCATTAGTGAAGTGAACTTAGATTTATCTCCAGCCATGTGCCTTAAGCAACCATTTCCAAGTACCACTTTTAGTTTTTGCTTTGAATTTTTATACACACCTACCAGAATTCAATGCTTTAAGGTACCCAAATTTTCTTGGGTCTTTTGTTGTTAGCCTTTACATTAGGTGGTTGAGATCTTTTGGGACCAAAACCATCTTTGTGTTTCTCATATTTCTTTTGAAAGGACATTGGTACATGATGTGCCCATGGTCACCACAATAGTTGCATCTTATAGAGTTTATTGGAGGTGGGGAGGATTTGACAAAAAGAACATTCAAAATTTTCTTTTGAACATTTCCATTTAACCTATTCCTTCTTTGCTATAAACCGGTTTTTGAGATGAAAGAATTTTGTCAAGTGTTTCTTGTTCTTTGAAATATTTGATTGAGATTTTCAAAAGTTCTTCCATTCTCTCTTTTATGGATTCATTCTCCTTTAAGAGTGATTCATCTTCCTTGGATTTTCCTCTTTTATTTTCCTTGAAAATATGAAGTGATTCTTCCAAGGATTGTTTTTCATTAGTTAGTTTTATGATTTCTTCATTGAAGGACTCATTCTTTTTCTTTAGTGATTCATTTTCAAGTTCAAGCAATAAATATTGTTTTGAATTTTTTTCTAATCCCGTCTTTTCAATACCCTTTACGAAAGCATTGGGTCATTTTTTTAATTTTTTATATTTCTCATACAATTCTTGAAAACCAACAAGAAGTTCATTAGAGGATAGATCAGTTACTTCATCTTCTTCAATGCTATCATCTCAATAGCCATGAGACAAAAGTTAGCTACTTCCTCTTCACTTTCTTCATAGGAATCATTGTCACTATCTCCCCAAGCTGCAAATTATTTCTTCTGTTCTTCCTTTTTATCCTTCTTTTTGAACTTGTTGAAGAATTTCTTATTTTTTTGGCTTTGGTCAATATCTCTTGAGATGTTTGATTTCTCGACACAATGATAATGAGCATTAGTGCTACTTCTTTTTGAACTAGACACATGATTAAAGACATTAGGGGCAATAGCGCACAATAGTTGATAATGAGCTTTTGCAATATTTTTTTTTAATCATCTTGCATAAGCTCATTTTCCTCTTTTTCAATAGTTTTCTCTCCTTGTTTCTTTGAAGGTAAATAATCACCATTTTTTGTTATAATTCATAAATCAAAATCAGTGAAGGTAATGTAATGTTTCCCATCAAAAAGAGGAGGCTTGTTGATCGATTGACCCTTGGCTAAGATCGGATTGAAGGTTTCCATAGGACCACTCTAAGGTTGTTAGACCAGAAAAAAATTAATGTTTTAGCTTTAATACCAATTGAAGTCCAAAGAGCAACCTAGGAGGGAGGATGAATTAGGTTATTTAGTAATAAATAAAAAATTAAATTTATGAACTTAAAATTAAATTGAAAGATAGACAATAAATATGAAATGACAAAGATAAAGTCAAGAATAAGAGCGATGCGCAAAGATTTTTATAATGGTTCACTTCCAAACCAGAAGCTACTTCCACTTTTCAAGTGACTACTCTTTGTCACTTGAGCCTTTAACTAAGCATGATAATCCTTTTTAAAATTAGGCTTAGGATTCAACCTGTACAACTGGTCTTTTTGTACGTAGGCTCAAGCCCCAATCTTTACAAACGATCTTTTTGTAACCATAGGGTCAGGATCTAACCTTTACAATGAGTAATATATATAAAGCAACGGAAGAATTAAAGCAATAAGACTTTTCACTCTTTCAAGAGTGAAATGACAATTGATCAAGAAGGATGCTTGTTTATAATGCTAGCCCTTGTATTTTAAAATATTAGTCTGATAACTTATATGTCCACAATACCAGCCCAGACATGGCTGGGACTTAGATACTACTACCCAGTAGTCGGACTTAGTCGGACTTAGATGCTATTGCCCAGCAATGCAACTTAGCTATTACCTAGACACTTGCATACATCAGCACTGACCAATGTTGACCACCCGTTGACCAGATTAGTGAGCCAGAAAGTAATGAGCTAGAAAGTACCGAGCTAGAAAGTACCAGGCTAGAGATTACTGAGCCAAAAAGTACCAAGCTAGAGAGTACTGAGCTAGAGGATACCGACCTAGAAAGTACCAAGCTAGAGATTACTGAGCAAAAAAGTACTTAGCTAGAAAGTACCGAACTAGAAAATACCGACCTAGAAAGTACAAAGCTAGAAACTATCGAGCTAGAGATTACCAAGCTAGAGAATACAAAGGGGAAAGTGCTGATCTAGAGATTATCGAGCTAGAAATAATGAGCTAGAGATTACCGATCTAGAAAGTATCGACCTAGAGAGTACCGAGCTAGAAAGTACCAACCTAGAATTTTATATAAAGGAGGGAGGCCCCTCTCATTTGATAGACCCCTTCTTCCTCAAACGGAACGCCCCTTCTTCACCTCCCACTCTTCCCAACGGCAAGCCTCATCTAAGGTAGGCCACCCCTCTAACCTTTTACTTTTCTCGGGCCAAGTCCTTTATGTTTGTTATTTGTATTTATTACCTACTTTCATTATTATTTTATGAGATAAATACAAACTTGAGAGTTTGAAGGGTCCCCCCGTGGGTTATCCCGTGGGCCCCCTTAATCATGTATTTGAGTTTTGTAGGAAACACCTCGTGACAGGTGTGCAACTAGAGCTTGAGTTGGGCTTGTCCTTGCATACGCCAACTCATGCCAAAGTCCAGTATGATGAAGAAGCATACTGACCAAATTCATCAAAAAACTTTATATAGGTACTTAGAGATCCTCAAGATATTTGTTTTATTATAAAATTTGATCCATAACTCTTCACAGATCTGTTTTAAGTTGTAAGGTACGCTATATGACATGCAGACGTCTAGCCCATCAAAAGCCTTTTTTAGGTTCTTTCTATCATCAAACATTCAAAAGATTTATATGGGTGCCTAGAGAGCCTCAAGAGCTTTGTTTTGATATAAAATTTGATCCATAACCCTTCACGGATTGAAAGTTACGTCAGTTTTAAATTGTAGGGTATGTTAGATGACATACCTACGTCTAGCTCTCCCAAGTCACTTTTCATGTACTTCTTTTCTTCAAAAGTTCAAAAACTTTCTATGGATGAGTAGAGCGCTTTAAGAGCTTCTTTTTGACATAAAATTCGATCCATAATCTTCATAAATAAGAAGTCACGCCTATTTTAAATTGCACGTTAAGTTACTTAACCACAACGGGCAATCTGTTGACTCGATTTACCTTTTTATACCTTCTTTGATTCAAAAGCTCAAAAAATGATGGCAGTTAACTCTTCAAGAGTTTCATTTTGATGCGTGATTTAACTTGTGGCTCCTCGAGGATTAAGAGTTACATTTGTTTAAGCCTCATGGTCGGCTTATATAAGCCACCAATCACTACCATGCTGAATAAATGCCAACCACGTCTTTGCTATCTTTTTTATTAAAATATAAAAATTATACCAATTGCCCAGAACTCTTTGAGAACTTCATTTTGATATGAAACTCACATCATAACTCCGAATGAATTAAAAGTTATACTTGCTTAAATCCAATACGGCTCTTAATATAACAAAAATATATAAAAATAGTAAGTAAATTTGATAAACATTGACCAACACTTTGAAGTTTGACCGTCACCTTTAACCCATCAACAGGACACCCACACCATTACTCCCACCTCCACAACCACCACTGCTACCGGCGTCATCCCGGCTCTCCGGTTCTAACTTGCCGGTCTCAGCCCACTGATCCTAGCTTACCGTCTTAGCTCACCATCCCCACTCGCCGGTCTCAGGTCGCAGGTCCCAGCTCGCCCTCTTAGCTTGCTAGTCCTAGCCTGCCGGTCTCAGCCCATCGGTGCCAGCTCTTCGTCTTAGCTCGCCATCCCCGGTCGCCGGTCCTAGCCCCTGGTCTCAACCCGTCGGTCTGTTATGATCTGGGTTTGTTGAAGATCTTAGGAGGGGCTGTTATTCTGTTAAATTGTTGCTGTATGCCTAAGCTGCATGTGTTGCTGCTGTTGGGTGCTCGTTTGAGCTGCTGCTGGTGCTGTTTCTGTTGCTGAATAAAGTTGTTAGCTTTCTTAATGCATTGTAATTAGCTTTATAGCTACTTTGTAATGGTCTTAGCTGCTGCTTGGTATTGTCTTAGCTGAGGTGTAATAAGCTGCAGGGTATTGTTTCGGTTAAGCTGCAGGTCTGTTGCTGTTGGTGTGGGTTTTGGCGCCAAAATAAGGATTTAAATGTTAGTTAGGTATTTTCTAGATACTTCTAGATGTTTCCTGAGTCGGTTAAGCTTGTGTAGTTTAGGTGCAATGTATTAGTTGCCTCTTAGTGCCTATATGTAGTAGTTGTGATGTACACTTCAGATCATTCAATGAAATTGATAACAAATATCTCTTTTGAGATTAAACTTCTCTGTCTCATCTAACTCTCTCTATTACTCATCCCTAATTCTCTAATTTCTCATCTCAATTCCCTTCTTTCTCATCTCATACTCTAAATCAATCCAAATTTACTTAGCTTATGCTCTTGAATTAATCACGAATGTAACAATTGGTATCAGAGCCTCGTTTGGCTTCCAATCGAGTGCGTAATCAAAAGAAAATTTAAAAAGAAAATCAAAAAATTGTTGATATTGCAAAATCAGAATTTGTTGATCATATTTGTGATTGTGCTGCTAAAAGTTCGAAAATCAAATTAAACAAATCAGATTGTGAAGTTTGAGAGGGAATTATGGCTGGAGTTGTGACAACAAGATCAGGAATGGCCAAAGCTATTGCAAGTCCTTCTTATGCTTATGTGGTTAGTGATAATGCAGAAAAGGAGCCGCAAGCTGTGACTTGTGATGTGTTGAATTCAGAGTTAAGGGCTTTGATTGTTCAGCTTAATCAGGATCAGCTGGAGCGTGACCAAAGAACTAAACAAGAGCAGCTAGAGAGGGCGCAAAGAATGGAGGATTGATTGCGCAATTTGTTGAAAGAACAAGAGCAAACATTTAATGAGCGTTTTGGCTTAGAAACTCAGTGTTTTGAAGAGAAAATAGCTGATCAATTAATTCAGCAAAAAAAACAGGCTGAGGAGGCAGTGGCTGATCGAATGATTGAACGAGCAAAAGAGTTTGATGAAAAGATTGATGATCATTTGAATCAACATTTGCAGAGGTTCGAAGTAAGATTTGTTGAAATAAACAAACAAGCAATTGAAGATCGTGTGACTCATCAATTGCAAGGAATTGAGGATCGAGTGGACAATTGCCTTGCTATGTTGCAAAATCAGGTACAAAAACATAATGCACGTGCAAGGGTTGGTGGTTTGTTGCCTACAAGTCAGTTAATGAGGGCCTCGGGTTTGCTTCAAACACAAGTACCAAATGTTGGTGCTCATCCACAAGTTGTACCTCAAGTTGTTAATGTAAATGCAGGACCTCAAATTCATCTTCAATCAGTTGATGACAGACCCCGATATCAGGTTCCAGATGCTGCAATATCTGGTAGTCTGCAAGAACAAGCAATTGATCAGGAGCAAATTCGATCTGTGAGCAAGAATTTTGGTGAGAAGGATCATCCTTCTGATGTTTTAGATCGTCCACCTGACCCTACTGAATAGATCAGATCCAGACATGAAAATTCAGGACACTTTGATCCATCTCATGATCCAACTCGCATGCGACCTGTTTGCTTGAATGCCGGACACATTGTTCAACCACCTGAAACTGTTTAGTAGTATTTTCATGGACAGAATTCCTCTGAATTTTGTCCTAACCGCAGCAATAAAGTCACTTGTTGTAATAAAAGCAATGGCATTAGACAACCGAGAGTTCAACTTGAAAATTTTGATGGGAAGCGGCCACACTCTTTGCTAAGAAGATGTGCACGTTACTTCCGCTTTTATTCCATTCCTGATGAACAAAAGGTGGAATTAGCTATGGTTTACCTTCAAGGGGATCATGAAATTTGGCTTTATAGTCTATTGAAGAGCAATTCCACACTTACTTGGGCTGAGTTTATGATTGAGTTTTGTGAACGCTATGGTGAGGATGACTTGAGGGATATAGTTGATAACTTCAACAAGTTGACTCAAGTTACAACCGTGAAGGAGTACATGACAAGGTTTGAGAATCTCAGAGCAAGTATGATAACTGTCACTCTTCAACCTCCGGAGTCCTTTTATGTCTAGAGTTTTATCAGTGGATTGAAGCCTAAAATCAAGAATTTGGTGAAGGAAATTGGTCCTACTTCTTTATAACAAGTGTATGAAAAGGCGAGGCTATTTGAGGCTACATTTCTATCAACCAATGAGGGGCCCAAACATCGAGGAGAAAGCTCGCAACAACATCACAAAGGAGGAGATGAAACCAAAGTGAACCGTCCCTTTGATAAGAATGCTTTTGAGAAGAGGCCTCAAAGACTCTGTTTCAAGTGTTGTCAACCTTATAAAATAGGCCATAAATGTAATCCCAAATTTCTCATGGCGGTAAGAGGAAATGACATTGAAGGGCAGTCCGATGGTGATTGGACTGATGTTGAGTATGAGGACTCCGACCAAGAATTTTTCATTGAGGATGAAATGGAGATCTCCTTAAAAGCTTTGATAGGGCAAGGAATGCATAAGACGATCAGGATCAAAGGGAAAGCAGGAGATCGGTTGTCATCTTGATAGACAGTGGAAGCACTCATAGTTTTATTGATCCAAAATTAGTGAAGAAGTTGGGACAAGAGGTGATCAAGACTAGTCCCTTAGCAGTGACCGTGGTGGATGGAAACTCTATCCTTACTCTGGACAAATGCCGAGCCATTCAGTGGTCTATGCATGAACATCAGTTCACACATGATTTTATGGTCCTTCCTTTGGGTGGATGCGATATGGTGCTTGGAGTTGATTGGATGCGTGGTTTTAACCCGATATCTTTTGATTACGTTAAACACGTGGTGTCATTTGAATGTCATGGAACTATAAGTTACTTTGCAAGGCATGGATGATCACTAATTCCCATTCTTAAGGACAAGAATATGTTCAAGGGGAAGGGAATGTTATGATCCGGGTTTGTTGAAGAACTTAGGAGGGGCTGTTATTCTGTTAAATTATTGCTGTATGCCTAAGCTGCGTGTGTTGCTGCTGCTGGGTGCTCGTTTGAGCTGCTGCAGTGCTGCTGGTGCTGTTTCTGTTGCTGAATAACGTTGTTAGCTTTCTTAATGCATTGTGATTAGCTTCGTTGCTGCTTTGTAATGGTCTTAGCTGCTGCTTGGTAATGTCTTAGCTGAGGTGTAATAAGCTGCAGGGTATTGTTTCGGTTAAGCTGCAGGCCTGTTGCTGTTAGTGAGGGTTTTGGCGCCAAAATAAGGATTTAAATGTTAGTTAGGTATTTTCTAGATACTTCTAGATGTTTCCTGAGTCGGTTAAGCTTGTGTAGTCTAGGTGCAATGTATTAGCTGCCTCTTAGTGCCTATAAGTAGTAGTTGTGATGTACATTTTAGATCATTCAATGAAATTGATAACAAATATCTCTTTTGAGATTAAAATTCTCTCTCTTATCTAACTCTCTCTATTACTCATCCCTAATTCTCTAATTTCTCATCTCAATTCCCTTCTTTCTCATCTCATACTCTCAATCAATCCAAATTTACTTAGCTTACGCTCATGAATCAATCACGAGCGTAACAATTGGTATCAGAGCCTCGTTTGGCTTCCAATCGAGTGCGTAATCAAAAGAAAATTTAAAAAGAAAATAAAAAAATTGTTGATCTTGCAAAATCAGAATTTGTTGATCATATTTGTGATTGTGCTGCTAAAAGTTCGAAAATCAAATTGAAAAAATCAGATTGTAAAGTTTGAGTAGGAATTATGGCTGGAGGTGTGACAACAAGATGAGGAATGGCCAAAGCTATTGCAAGTCCTTTTGCTGATGTGGTTAGTGATAATGCAGAAAAGGAGCCGCAATCTGTGACTTGTGATGTGCTGAATGCAGAGTTAAAGGCTTTGATTGCTCAGCTTAATCAGGATCAGCTGGAGCATGACCAAAGAAATAAACAAGAGCAGCTAGAGAGGGCACAAAGAATGGAGGATCGATTGTGCAATTTGTTGAAAGAAAAAGAGCAAACATTTAATGAGCATTTTGGCTTACAAACTCAGTGTTTTGAAGAGAAAATAGCTGATCAATTAAATCAGCAAAAAAAACAGGTTTAGGAGGCAGTGGCCGATCGAATGATTGAACAAGCAAAAGAGTTTGATGAAAGGATTGATGATCGTTTGAATCAACATTTGCAAAGGTTCGAAGTAAGATTTGTAGAAATAAACAAACAAGGAATTGAAGATCGAGTGACTCATCAATTGCAAGGAATTGAGGATCGAGTGGACAATTGCCTTGCTATGTTGCAAAATCAGGTACAAAAACAAAATGCACGGGCAAGGGTTGGTGGTTTGTTGCCTACAAGTCAGTTAATGAGGGCCTCGGGTTTGCTTCAAACTCAAGTACCAAACGCTGGTGCTCATCCACAAGTTATACCGCCAGTTGTTAATGTAAATGCTGGACCTCAAATTCATCTTAAATCAGATGATGACAGACCCCGAAATCAGGTTCCAGATGCCGGAATATCTGGTAGTCCCCAAGAACAAGCAATTGATCAGGAGCAAATTCGATCTGTGAGCATGAATTTTGGTGAGAATGATCATCCTCCTGATGTTTCAGATCGTCCACCTGATCCTACTGAACAAATCAGATCCAGACATGAAAATTCAGGACACTTTGATCCATCTCATGATCCAACTCGCATGTGACCAATTTGCTTGAATGCCGGACACATTGTTCAACCACCTGAAACTGTTTAGTAGTATTTTCATGGACAGAATTCCTCTGAATTTTGTCCTAACCGTAGCAATGAAGTCACTTGTAGTAATAAAAGCAATGGCTTTAGACAACCAAGAGTTCAACTTGAAAATTTTGATGGGAAGCAGCCACACTCTTGGTTAAGAAGATGTGAACGTTACTTCAACTTTTATTCCATTCCTGATGAACAAAAGGTGGAATTAGCTGTGGTTTACCTTCGAGGAGATCATGAAGTTTGGCTCTATAGTCTATTGAAGAGCAATTCCACACTTACTTGGGCTGAGTTTGTTATTGAGTTTTGTGAACCCTGTGGTGATGATGACTTGAGTGATATAGCTGATAACTTCAACAAGTTGACTCAAGTTACAACCATGAAGGAGTACATGACAAGGTTTGAGAATCTCAGAGCAAGTATGATAACTGTCACTCTTCAACCTCCGAAGTCCTTTTATGTCTAGAGTTTTATCAGTGGATTAAAGCATAAGATCAAGAATTTGGTGAAGGAAATTGGTCCTACTTCTTTATAACAAGTGTATGAAAAGGCGAGACTATTTGAGGCTACATTTCTATCAACCAATGAGGGGCCCAAACATCGAGGAGAAAGCTCGCAACAACATCACGAAGGAGGAGATGAAACAAAAGTGAACCGTCCCTTTGATAAGAATGCTTTTGAGAAGAGGCCTCAAAGACTCTGTTTCAAGTGTCGTCAACCTTATAAAATAGGCCATAAATGTAATCCCAAATTTCTCATGGCGGTAAGAGGAATTGGCATTGAAGGGCAGTCCGATGGTGATTGGACTGATTTTGAGTATGAGGACTCCGACCAAGAAATTTTCATTGAGGATGAAATGGAGATCTCCTTGACAGCTTTGATAGGGCATGGAATGCATAAGACGATCATGATCAAAGGGAAAGCAGGCACGAGATCGGTTGTCCTCTTGATAGACAGTGGAAGCACTCACTATTTTATTGATCCAAAATTAGTGAAGAAGGTGGGACAAAAGGTGATCAAGACAAGTCGCTTGGCAGTGACCGTTGCGGATGAAAACTCTATCTGTACTCAAGACAAATGCCAAGCCTTTCAGTGGTCTATGCATTAACATCAGTTCACACACGATTTTATGGTCCTTCCTTTGGGTGGATGCGATATGGTGCTTGGAGTTGATTGGATGCGTGGTTTTAACCCGGTATCTTTTGATTATGTTAAACACGTGGTGTCATTTGAATGTCATGGATCTAGAGTTACTTTGCAAGGCATGGATGATCACTAATTCCCATTCTTGAGGACAAGAATGTTTTCAAGAGGAAGGGAATGTTATGATCCGGGTTTGTTGAAGAACTTGGGAGGGGCTGTTATTCTGTTAAATTGTTGCTGCATGCCTAAGCTGCGTGTGTTGCTGTTGTGCTGCTGGTGCTGTTTCTGTTGATGAATAACGTTGTTAGCTTTCCTAGTGCATTGTAATTATCTTTGTAGCTGCTTTGTAATGGTCTTAGCTTCTGCTTGGTATTGTCTTAGCTAAGCTGTAATAAGCTGCAGGGTATTGTTTCCGTTAAGCTGCAGGTCTGTTGCTGTTAGTGTGGGTTTTGGCACCAAAATAAGGATTTAAATGTTAGTTAGGTATTTTCTAGATACTTCCAGATGTTTCCTGAGTCGGTTAAGCTTGTGTAGTCTAGGTGCAATGTATTAGTTGCCTCTTAGTGCCTATAAGTAGTAGTTGTGATGTACATTTCAGATCATTCAATGAAATTGATAACAAATATCACTTTTGAGATTAAACTTCTCTCTCTCATCTAACTCTCCCTATTCCTCATCCCTAATTCTCTAATTTCTCATCTCAATTCCCTTCTTTCTCATCTCATACTCTCAATCAATCCAAATTTACTTAGCTTACGCTCATGAATCAATCACAAGCGTAAGAATTGGTATCAGAGCCTCGTTTGGCTTCCAATTGAGTGCGTAATCAAAAGAAACTTTAAAAAAAAATCAAAAAATTGTTGATCTTGCAAAATTAGAATTTGTTGGTCATATTTGTGATTATGCTGCTAAAAGTTCAAAAGCTAAATTGAACAAATCAGATTGTGAAGTTTGAGAGGGAATTATGGCTGGAGGTGTGACAACAAGATCAGGAATGGCCAAAGCTGTTGCAAGTCCTTCTTATGCTGGCATGGTTAGTGATAATGCAGAAAAGGAGCCGCAAGCTGTGACTCGTGATGTGCTGAATGCAGAGTTAAAGGCTTTGATTGTTCAGCTTAATCAGGATCAGCTGGAGCGTGACCAAATAACTAAACAAGAGCAGCTGGAGAGGGCGCAAAGAATGGAGGATCGATTGCGCAATTTGTTGAAAGAACAAGAGCAAACATTTAATGAGCGTTTTGGCTTACAAACTTAGTGTTTTGAAGAGAAAATAGCTGATCAATTAAATCAGCAAAAGCAACAAGTTGAGGAGGCAGTGGCTGATCGAATGATTGAACAAGCAAAAGAGTTTGATGAAAGGATTGATGATCGCTTGAATCAACATTTGTAGAGGTTCGAAGTAAGATTTGTTGAAATAAACAAACAATCAATTGAAGATCGAGTGACTCATCAACAGCAAGGAATTGAAGATCGAGTGACTCATCAATTGCAAGGAATTGGGGATCGAGTGCACAATTGCCTTGCTATGTTGCAAAATCAGGTACAAAAACTTAGTGCACGTGCAAGGGTTGGTGGTTTGTTGCCTACAAGTCAGTTAATGAGGGCCTCGGGTTTGCTTCAAACACAAGTACCAAATGCTGGTGCTCATCCACAAGTTGCACCTCAAGTTGTTAATGTAAATGTTGGACCTCAAATTCATCTTCAATCAGATGATGACAGACCCCGAAATCAGGTTCCAGATGCTGCAATATCTGTTAGTCCGCAAGAACAAGCAATTGATCAGGAGCAAATTCGATCTGTGAGCATGAATTTTGGTGAGAAAGATCATCCTTCTGATGTTTCAAATCGTCCACCTGATCCTACTAAACAGATCAGATCTAGACATGAAAATTCAGGACACTTTGATCAATCTCATGATCCAACTCGCACGCGACCTGTTTGCTTGAATGCCGGACACATTGTTCAACCACCTGAAACTGTTCAGTAGTATTTTCATGGACAGAATTCCTCTGAATTTGGTCCCAACTGTAACAATGAAGTCACTTGTGGTAATAAAAGCAATGGCTTTAGACAACCGAGAGTTCAACTTGAAAATTTTAATGGAAGCAACCACACTCTTGGTTAAGAAGATGTGACCGTTACTTCCACTTTTATTCCATTCCCGATGGACAAAAGGTGGAATTAGCTGCGGTTTACCTTCAAGGAGATCATGAAGTTTGGCTCTATAGTCTATTGAACTGCAATTCCACACTTACTTGGGTTGAGTTTATGATTGAGTTTTGTGAACGCTATGGTGATGATGACTGGAGTGATATAGTTGATAACTTCAACAAGTTGACTCAAGTTACAACCGTGAAGGAGTACATGACAAGGTTTGAGAATCTCAGAGCAAGTATGATAACTGTCACTCTTCAAGCTCCGGAGTCCTTTTATGTCTCGAGTTTTATCAGTGGAATAAAGCCTAAAATCAAGAATTTTGTGAAGGCAATTGGTCCTACATCTTTATAACAAGCGTATGCAAAGGCGAGGCTATTTGAGGCTACATTTCTATCAGCCAATGAGGGGCCCAAACATCGAGAAGAAAGCTCGCAACAACATCACAAAGGAGGAGATGAAACCAAAGTGAACCGTCCCTTTGATAAGAATGCTTTTGAGAAGAGGCCTCAAAGACTCTATTTCAAGTGTCGTCAACCTTATAAAATAGGCCATAAATGTAATCCTAAATTTCTCATGGCGGTTAGAGGAATTGACTTTGAAGGGCAGTCCGATGGTGATTGGACTGACATTGAGTATGAGGACTCCGACCAAGAAATTTTCGTTGAGGATGAAATGGAGATCTCCTTGACAGCTTTTACAAGGCAAGGAATGCATAAGATGATCAGGATCAAAGGGAAAGCAGGCACGAGATCGGTTGTCATCTCCATAGACAGTGGAAGCACTCACAGTTTTATTGATCCAAAATTAGTGAAGAAGGTGGGACATGAGGTGATCAAGACTAGTCCCTTGGCAGTGACCGTGGGGGATGGAAACTCTATCCTCACTCAGGACAAATGCCGAGCCTTTTAGTGGTCCATACATGAACATCAGTTCACACATGATTTTAAGGCCCTTCCTTTTGGTGGATGCAATACGGTGCTTGGAGTTGGTTGGATGCGTGGTTTTAAACTGGTATCTTTTGATTATGTTAAACACGTGGAGTCTTTGAATGTCACGGATCTAGAGTTACTTTGCAAGGCATGGATGATCACTAATTCCCATTCCTGAGGACAAGAATGTTCTCAAGAGGAAGGGAATGTTATGATCTGGGTTTGTTGAAGATCTTAGGAGGGGCTATTATTCTGTTAAATTGTTGTTGTATGCTTAAGCTGCGTGTGTTGCTGCTGTCGGGTGCTCGTTTGAGCTGCTGCTGTGCTGCTGGTGCTGTTTTTGTTGCTAAATAACGTTGTTAGCTTTCTTAATGCATTGTAATTAGCTTTGTAGCTGCTTTGTAATGGTCTTAGCTGCTGCTTGGTATTGTCTTAGCTGAATAAGCTGCAGGGTATTGTTTCGGTTAAGCTGCAGGTCTGTTGCTGTTAGTGTGGGTTTTGGCGCAAAAATAAGGATTTAAATGTTAGTTAGGTATTTTATAGATACTTCTAGGTGTTTCCTGAGTCGGTTAAGCTTGTGTAGTCTAGGTGCAATGTAATAGTTGCGTCTTAGTGCCTATATGTAGTAGTTGTGATTTACATTTCAGATCATTCAATGAAATTGATAACAAATATCTCTTTTGAGATTAAACTTCTCTCTCTCATCTAACTCTCTCTATTACTCATCCCTAATTCTCTAATTTCTCATCTCAATTCCCTTCTTTCTCATCTCATACTCTCAATCAATCCAAATTTACTTAGCTTACGCTCATGAATCAATCACGACCGTAACACGGTCCCAGCTCGCCGTCTTAGCTTGCTGGTCCGAGCCCGCAGGTCTTAACTCGCCCATTTCGTGCTCACCGACGCTTTAACTCGCACATGCTTGTGTTGCCTTTATCTGTGGTACGCTGTACGTCTTACTCCGATGCTGCCAAGCTGCCACCAACAACCCACTTCAGCCACCCCTGCTGGTGGCTCTCTCTCTCTTTCTTCCATTGAACATGGGTCAATTTTATTACAATATTTATTTAATTCAACTTTAAAAGGGTCAATTTCCATTACAATATTTGTTTAATTCAATCCTAAGTGGTAATTTTCTATTACAATCTTTGTTTAGTTCGGCCCTAAGGGTCTACATTAGACTAGAATCTCAATTTAACCTAAACCGAAGATGTTAATTTCCATCACCATCTCTGCTCCACTCAACCCAAACTTGGGTCAATTTCTACCACGTAATTAATTTAATTCAACCTTAAAGGATTAATTTTCGTCGCAACATCAACTTAGCCCACCCTTGACTGAGCAAATTTTCAATACCAATCTCTATTCAATTTGACGTTAATAAGGTTGACTTTCACTATAACCTCAATTTAATTCAATCGTAAATAATTCAATTTTCATCAACTCTGGTTCAACTAATATTTGTTACAATATTAAATTTCGTCAATTCTGATGGAACTCATACTTGCTATAAATTTACTTCTCGTTAGCCCTGATTAAATAAATTTCTAGTTCAATCTCAGTTTAATCAAGCTCTAAAGGATTAATTTTCCTTGAAATCTTCATCATGTTTAGCTGTAACATATTAATTTCGTGGCGTTCCTCATTCATTTTAGCTCTACATGCGTTAATTTTTGTCAACTCTAGTGGAATCAATTTTCGTTATCACCTTAGTTTAACTCAACCCTAATGGGATTAGTTCCTATCATAATCTCAACTTGATTCATGCCTGTTTGGATTAATTTTCATGACAAGCTCAATCCAATTCGGTCCTCACTAAGCCAATTTTCATAACAATCTCCACGCAATTAAACCTTAATTGAATTATTTTCATTATGATCTTAAGTTCGATTTAACCCTAAACGGCTTAATTTTTAACTCTGTTTCTATTCAGATCAGCCATAAAAGATTCAATTTTCTTTGTAATATTCGATTTAATTCGGTCTAGATTAGACCACTTTTTGCTACAATCTCAGCTTAGTTCAACCTCGTGTGAACAAATTCTCATTGCAACACTTGTTAAATTCAACCCTTTTAGAACTAATCCTTGTTATAATCTTAGTTAACTCAATCTTCATGGAGAAATTCTCATTGTAGCATCCATTTAATTCTACCCTGTTTGGACTGATTCCTACTACCATCTCATTTTAGTTCAACCCTACTTAAAATAACTGTTCATAAGAATTTCAGTCTAATTCTATCCTTGTTAAACCGATTTCGTCTTAATCTCGGTAAATTTTAGTTACAATCTCATGATAAGTAAATCTCAACTTGGTCAGTCTTCATTTCCGTCCTAAGATCAACTTGGGTCACAATCTCAATTCAACTAAATCTTATTTTGATTCAGCCTTCATTATAACTCATATTGAACCAATTCTCAATTAACTAAGTTAGAACTGAGTATATTCTGCTCACATTTCATTCCTATCCAATCAAATATGGATCAAATCGACTTTTACCTATTTATTCATATAGCAGCTGAAGTTGCTCATCACCTATGTGATCCTAGCATTGAATACGATTTGCTATGATCCTTGATAATTGCACTCGAATCTCTCTCATGTTCTTATTGAAATTATGACTCTTTCGATTGTTATTTCATAACACAGCTCTAATAAACAGTCTACCTTATGGGTACACTTAGCTATTATATAAAGTTAAAAGTTGCTCGCTTTTTATTCTGGGAGTCTCACTTATACAGTTTTCTCTCAATCAGTCATAAGTAACTAAACTCCTCTAAACACTCCACAAAAAAATGAATAAAATAATAATTTCCATCTATTAATCAATTAAAAATTAAATATTCATTTAGCGATACCTTCTACAAAAAACTACAGCTTCTTTCTATATATATCATATCCTTTAACCATGTTTGTTGGACACCAAAAATCACGTAAAAATTATGTGTGGAACTTGTTGTGAAAAGGCTCGTATCACCTACTTCTTATAAATGTCACACATGTCTAAACTTCTCTTGTTATAAATTGAATGACAGAACTATAAAACGTCAACTTAAATTGTTGCAACCCTAATAACCAACTAAACCTATCTTCTTACCAACTCCATTTCAAATTAAACCCCAAAGAGTTAATCCTCACTATAATTCCATTCCAAAGCTAACTCTAACTGCAATTCCATTCTAGTCAAACTCCACCTAAGCAACCACCACCTTAAACAAATGAATTGAAAGTTACAGTGCTTAAGGTCTAATTGGCTAATGACAAATTTATACACTATTATAAAGTAAACAATTATGAATTTACTGTTAGAAACAGTGTCCTGAAATCTATATTTATTCTAGATATATTAATTTAATTAATAAATAAAATTGAAGTTCCAGTCGTTTCCTAGTTAAATTTCTGTATTTGAGCATTTATACTGCATGTGATTTTCTTTCGGGAGGCACCCATGAGATTGGTGTAGTCCTCAGACTACAATTTACATGTTTATTCTAAGTGGTTTATGAGACTAAGCCATAGATAGACTTGGAACAAATGATATGGATTGTTGTTTGAAAGACTCATAGTCGAAGACAAGTTTAGACCACTTGTATGTTAAGACTATAACGAGACACTTTAGATGGCTTGTCTTGGTCATGTGGATGGAGATCCAAAAGTGTTAAGTTAGTGTATTTGACACGCTGAGTTGGACCATGTGGGTTAATTATTTCTAGACTACTATCGGAGATGAGTGATTCACGTTGCACTATTTGAACGACGACTCTAAATCCTGAGGGTATTTTGGACTTGTGCATGAAGCGTTAGTTACTTTGGTGTACTATAAGTAAGGTCTAAAACGAATGACTGAAATCCCACGTACACTGGGTAGCGGCGTGAAGTGTGACAAGGATCAGGTATTCAATAGGGAATCTACAATCTCTTATGAGACACAGATGTCTCCTTAGTTGATTCGCAAATATTTGAATAGTACGGAAACTTTGGCCAAAGTATTCCAAGTGTTTGACATTTTGAATTTATACTGTGAATATGTTTAAGTATAAATGAATTATTTAGTGAAGGGCGAGTCAGTAACTAATGAAGAAGCTGTAAGAAGGATAATGGTAGTAGTTATATTTATCCTTTGTCATGGATATCTAGTGGAGGGGTTGTTGTTATCAATACAGTATATTAGGGAGAAATCGAATAAATAATTTAAGTTTAGAGTGCAGTGAAATTTATTTAGTGGAATTAAGTTTCATTAAATGGTAATTAAATTAATATCATGAGATGATTTAATTTAACCAATTTTGAGCTAGATTAAAATTGTTTCCAAGGTCCCTGCGCAAGCCTCTGTATTTTATTGCCCTTGAAAAATATTAAAGAGTTCATGAGATGAATTATTTATCTATAAGATGGGTAAAAATTAATTTTTTCAAATATTATTCATGAGATGAATAAAATTTAAAAATTATAAAATAAAATAATTTTAAAAAATTAAAATTCATAAGATGAATTTTGACATGTGGGAAACAAAGAAAAAAAAAAATCAAATGCGCAGTTAAAACAGTCGCGATCAGCGTATTTGCGGATGGGCCAACCAGCGCCGGACAAGGGGAGATCCGTGTACCCCGGTATGAGCCAATCACGTGCCGACAAGTGGCACACGATGGCAGGCCCTCAGAGGCGGTTGCACTGTTACTAAACGCGGCGTTTTAAGCATGTTTTTAAATGAAACGTTGCGTTTTGACTTAAACTGCAAATCCTTTTTCGATTATAATTAGATTTTTTCGCTCCGATATATTTCTATAAATAGAGGGGCTTATTCTGAGGTTTGGCAAATGAGATAAAATATTTATTTAGGGTTTCTGAAATTGTTTCGGAGATCCAGTTTAATATTTTTCGGAGCCCACCTTCCGGGCAATTCGAGGTCATTGCGTAGAAGGTCTCGGGGTCTCGATTTTAAAGAAAATTATTTTTTTGGATTTTCTTTTATTGGATCAACTCAAGGTATGTTCTTCTTTCCTTCTTTTTTTAGTTTCGCTTTTCTATTTATTTATAGTATTCGTTATTATACCTGTTTAAGTTTATATATTGTTATGAACGTATTAGAGTAAAAGGCCTATAGATCTAAATTAAGAATTTAGATCTGATGATTTAACTTATGAATTTAAGTCGGTAGATTTAAAATTAGGAATTTTAAATCAACCCTAGATTTAGAGTTATGAATTCTAAACCTGTTCCGCTGCATAATCTTTAGAGAGAATTTTTGAAATTCATCCAAACAATAGGTATTAGGGCAAAGGGTTTATAGAGATAAACCTATTCCCGAGAACTCTCGCACGTGAGGTGTCACAAAGCGTGACTCACCGACCGAGGGCTGAGGTAGAGAGAAGAGTCTCCTACTCTAAGTGTTCTAATAGGTGCCTATTGTTGTGACCGTAGTTGTGAACTGTGAACCCAAGAGTCGACATCAGAGTTTATTTCCAACAAAATTCATATCTTTTTCCCAACATTTACCGAGTCCAAGATGCATTAGCTTTAATTATAAAATTGATTCCTATTAATTTGGTCAAGGTTAGGGGATCTCAGTTTACAAACAGACCATGCCTAAGGTATGACACCATCCATGCAGTACACTAGGAAAGCTTGTTCTTGTTCAGTGATCACCATACTGAATGGATAACCAACCCCTCCATAGTGTATCTCCACTACGAAGAACCCAATACACTCTCTAATTGTGCCATTGGAATGTCGTTTGTATATCGTCGCACCTACACCTAATAATGGTAGTGCCGGATTATTAATGCTAAGAAAGCTGAATCGATGACATAAAAGCATTTTTATTTGTTCATCTTCCATAGTTTGATGAGTAATAGCATAAAATATTACAAGACTCAAACAATCCATATTCCCTATAAGAACCATAACACCGAATTTGCAGCCTATCCTATGCCATACAGACATAACCAACATCATGATGACAAGCTGTAACTAATTTCATTAATATAGCCAGTAAGGGAAGTAGGCATATCTTAGGATGAAACTAAACTTAATTACACATTTTTAAAATAAATACAACAATGTGCAGGCGCGTACTCATACACTTTGCGTTATCTCATAAATTATTGTCAATAATCATTGCCCATTTGTAATATTCAATCACAATTTAATTGCAGCACTTTGACCCATTTCCAATTGTAAGTTTTCACATATCAAAACAAAGTGGTAAGGTGTTCAACACCACGCAAACAAAAAATAAGCATAAGGTCATGCCTTCAGCATAAGAAATGAGGTTCCCTTAAACGGAACTCCGAACGATGTACTGTAGTGAGTCATAGGGCACTTGCTCGTTATGGAGTTAGCACTTGCACTTTCTAAAACTTCTATTAGTTGATAAGTTTGACTAGAAGCAAGCTTTGAAGAATTAAGGGAAAGAGCAGCAGGTGCAAGAGAATGCATGTACTTTAAACAAGGAGTATTAGCAGCAGAGGAACTTGTATCTATGAATTTAGATCAACACTACTGGAACTAACTCTTGTTACAAGCTCGGTTTAGCCCATCCCTCGTTAAACCAATTTTCATTACAATTTTAACCAATATTTGCTCCAATTTTTATTTAACTGAATTCAGTTCTCATCACAATCCTTAACTACTCCGAATATTTGAACAAATTATGTCCATTAACCAGCACAAAAGCCTATCTATACTTACCGGCCAATATATCAAGTGACCAAGTTCACTATAATATATCTTTCGTAAGGAACCATACTTTGCTGGGTCCTTACTCGCAAATTGTCGTGTTTGCAGCTAAGCACAGCAATTCTGAAATTAAGGGTATTAAAGGAATGAAAGTCATCAACCATACCTTTTATAGTTCCAAAATACAAAGCATGCATAATTCAGTGACAAGGCACAAGTGCAAATCAAAAGATACATACAAGCACCAAATTCAGGAGCATCAAAAGTGCCAACAACAAGATAACAAAGTTACATGATCACTGTAAAGACTTTATAACCCCCTCGGGAATTGTAAAATAGGTTTACTATCTATTTCCATAACTAATTAATCCAATTACTCTATAGATTTCTCATCCGTGTATTTTATTCACCTATAAAGCAACACCAAAGCATACAATTCATCAAATAGAAATACAGGACATCATTGTCACTCATAAAAACTAAGCTACTCGCCGTATGCGATCAAGCTCGTTACTCATCTACAAAGCACTAGCAAGCGTTATTTAATCAAAAAGACAAAATTACACCATACTCGACTTACTTCATAAGCTGTATGATGTCACCATCTCTTGAAATCGAATGTGGCTGTACGATAAGTACCTTTTGGGAGATACCATTTAGCCTCGCTAAATCAAGTGAAATCAGAAATCAAAAATACTTTTAACTTAAGAATCATTTCATAAATAGGGGAAGCTGGAAGACTTTGCCTTCATTAGTGATTAGTGGCGCAAATCATTTTAAGGCTGGGGACTTCGTCCCTATTCATAGCCTGAATTTCATTTCAAAGGTGGTGCAAATCTTTTAAGGCTGGGGGACTCCGCCCCAATCATTTCCTTAAAGGTAGCGCAAATCTTTTTAAGGCTGGGGGACTTCGCCTCAATCGTTTCCTTATTCTAGTGGCAAATCATTTAGAGACTTGGGGACTTCGTCTCAGTCATTTCCTTTTTCTGGTGACAAATTATTCTAGGACTGAGAGACTTCGCCTCAATCATTTGCTTATGTTAGGGGCCAATGATTTTTAGGACAGAGGGACTTCGCCTCAGTCGTTTCCTAATGCTGGTGACAAATCATTTTTAGGATTGGGGAACATCGCCTCAATTGTTTCCTCACTCTGATGAGAAATCATTTTTAAGACTGGGGGACTTTGCCTCAGTTGTTTCCTCAATCTGGTGAAAAATCATTTTCAAGACTAGGGGACTTCGTCCTGATTCACAACTTTGACTTTTTTTATCTCTATAGCGCAAATCACTTTTCACGACTGTGGAATTTACCTTCAAAGCACATGCTAGAAATTACCTCCATCATAATGACTAAACCACCCCAAAATCAAGATGCTTCACAATTAGCAATGGTTCAAATTCTTTCATGTGACGCAAAGCAGGTACAAACAATTACAAGTCAAGAACCATCGTCCATACAAGGCAATCCCTTTCAAAAATAGGGAATTTTGTCCTCAATTGCACAACATCATGGCATATCCGGAGGACTTCATTACCCGTCAAAAAGCAAATTATAATTGTCAAACTGGGTTGCTTATTGCAACGTGACAAAATGTTTTAGTAAAAGAATCCGAAATGAACTGTGTTTGAGCAACTCATTCACCCATCAATCTTCCGCTAAGTTATTTAGTACCACAACTAGTCCGCAAATTGGGAAGCGTAATACTAGGTATTATCTGCTTAGCCACCTTTATAATCCCATACCTATGGTGGGGGCACATATTCGGTAATTCCAAACCATGGAAACAACTTCTTGACAAACACAACTCAATAGTAAAAATTCCTTTAGAAGGTAATGATCTATAATCTATTTCAAGGTTGTCTGAGGTCCTACGCCCTATTAATACACATAAATAGAAATTACAAAAAAACCAAAACGTTATATTCGTTAGCAAGCATTTTTAAGATTATGCGTCCCACACAAGAGTGCCAATTACAAAAAGCCAGGGCATAACGTTCAAAATTCCCATCACAAGGGCAAATAGTACACTACCTTGTCACGCTAAGAATTGATGTATGATCCACTCCATGGCTGAACTTGGAATGACCGAAGTTCGCCTATAGACTGGGGGGACTATATATTTATAATGCTAGCCCGGTATTTTAAAATATTAGTTATGTATCCCATATGTCTACAATACTGGCCTAGACACGGCTGGGAATGAGATACTATTGCCCAATAGTCGGACTTAGATATTACTACCCCGTAATCAGACTTAGATACTACTGCCCAGCAATGGGACTTAGCTATTACCTAGACACTTACATACACCAGCATTGACCGCTCGTTGACCAGATTACCAAGCTAGAAAGTACCAAGCTAGAAAAGACCGAGCTAGAGATTACTGAGCTAGAAAGTACCGAGCTAGAAAGTACCGAGCTAGAGAATACCAAGCTAGAGATTACTGAGCTAGAGAATACCGACCTAGAAAGGACCAAGCTAGAGATTACTGAGCTAGAAAGTACTAACTTAGAAAGTATTGAGCTAGAGAATACCGACCAAGAAAGTACCGACCTAGAGGTTACTAAGCTAGAAAATACTGAGCAAGAAAGTACCGAGCTAGAAAATACGGAGCTAGAGATTACCGAGCTAGAAAATATGGACCTAGAAAGTCGAGCTAAAAAGTATCGAGCTAGCAATTACTGAGCTAGAAAGTACCGAGCTAGAAAATATCGAGCTAGAAATTACCGAGCTAGAGAATACTGACCTAGAAAGTACCGAGCTAGAGATTACTGGGCTAGAAAGTACTAAACTAGAAAGTACCGAGCTAGAAAACACCGAGCTAGAGATTACCGAGCTAGAGAGTACCGACCTAGAAAGTACTGAGCCAGAACGTATCGAGCTAGAGATTACCGAGCTAGAGAATACTGAGTGAGAAAGTACAGAGCTAGAGATTACCGAGCTAGAAAGTACCGACCTAGAGATTACGGAGCTAGAAAGTACCGACCTAGGGAATACCGAGCTAGAGAATAACGACCTAGAATTCTATTTAAAGGAGGGAGGCCCCTCTCATTTTAGAGACCCCTTCTTCCTCAAGCGGAACCGCCTCTTCTTCACCTCTCTCTCTTCTTGAGGGCAAGCCTCATCTAAGGCAGGCCACCTTGTGCCTTGGCCTCCAATCGCCCTTCATGGTCAACTCTCAGGAGCAATAACTGCTCTAACCTTTACTCTTCTCAAGCTAAGTCCTTAATGTTTTCTATATGTATTTATTATCTGCTTTCATTATTATTTTATGAGATAAATACTGACTTGAGCGTTGGAGGGGCCCCCCGTGGTTTATCCCACGGGCCCCTTTAGTCATGTATTTCAGTTTTGCAGGAAACACTTCGAGACAGGCGTGCAGCTTAAGCTTGAGTACGGCTCGTCCTTGTGCACCCACCTCATACCGAACTCTAGTACGACGAAGAAGCATACTAACCAAATTCATTGAAAACAATGCTCAAATAAAAACTTTAAATAAAAATTAAAATTAAAATTAAACTGTTGAAGTGCAAGAATGTAAGAGAACTTTTATCAAATGATGCTTAGAGAGTGTTGGATGATTTGAGCCAAAGCATTCAGGCCCTATTTATAGGCAAATAAGGGCCAAGGAGACATTCAAAATCTTGATAAGAAGATTAGAAAAGAAATCAAGTCAAAAGTAATTGTTTTGAGCTTTTTCAAAAGGGCTATGTGTCGACACACAACTGCTCCTTGTGGCTACCATATGTCTGTGTGTCGACACTCAACATGCACGAGTGGATTTGCACATTTTTGATCAATTAGCTTGATTGATGGGATAATTTTTTCGTATTAGCTAAGTTGATTAATTGATTACCATATTAGCTCAAATTTTTGAATTAATTTCTCACTTGACTTTAATCATAAGTATAATTGATTGCATAAATCAAGCTAAATCATCACCCATTTAAATTTTATCTTAATTGATTTTATCATGCTTTTTTAAAATACCAATCTTGAAAAAATATTTTAATTGATAAGCTAGGGTGGTTTAATTTTGACTTGAATATTTTGCAAAATTTTAAAATCAACCTTCAAAAATATTTGAAAAACATTTTTGTTAGAGCATCACATATCGATATTAAAACTTGCACTCAATTGATATTAAGGGTGTAAATGATCCGAGCCGCTCGTGAGTAGCTCGTGAATAGCTCGAATAAAGCTCGACTCAAACTCGAGTTAACCGAGTTCGAGTTTGAATTCGAGTATCAAAAGATACTCGATTAATAAACGAGTTCGAGTCAAGTAGTGAACTACTCGGCTCGATACTCGATTAAATAATCGACTCGATACTCAATTAAATACTCGACTGAATACTCGATTAAATACTTGAATAGATACTTGAACAAATACTCGACTTGATACTTGAATTGGTACTCGACTCGTATAAAGTAGTTATTGTGTATTATTTTCTTTTGAAATGGATGGCTTGTTACATTAATAGCAGAATGAACCAAGGAAGATTGAATTCTTTGTAAAATATGATATGTTACATTTGTGGTGAAGTGAAAGAACTTGTATTTAGTTTGCTGATATTTTCTAAACTTAGGTTTTGATACCTAGTTGCTATTAATATATCAGTAATTTATGGTTATACATGTTAAAATATAGAGTGGGCAATAATTGAGTACCCAATTGAGAATAATTAATGTTTGAGTGTATTGAACAATATTATAATGGAGCTAATTCGTTGAACTTTCATATGCACAATAAACGAGTATTCGAGTCAAGTCGAGTCGAGTACTCGAACCGTTAATCAAGTTCGAGTTCGAGAAAAATTTACTACTCGAATTAAGTTTGAGCTCGAGTTCGATTACTCGAGTAGTTAATCGAGTTCGAGTCGAGTACTGAGATACTCGGCTCAACTCGACTTGATTACACCCCTAATTGATATATCCCGATCTTAAGTCCTAGACAACAAAAATAAATAAAGTTAAGGCACTTGGACTCGGATTACGTTCTCTTCAATTTGGATGAATCTTCTCTTCAAATTTGATCTCTTTTTCTCTTGATTCATCATCTTAGAAAGCTTCGTATCAAGATGATTAACCTTGATTTTTCTAGCTTTCTTATAAGTCACTTAGAAAAAAGATTAGAACAATTTAAACACTATGACTTACTAAATGGTTATTATCATCAAAATTATGATATAAGCAGTTTTAGGGTGAGCAACAAAAATATTAAAGAATTCATGAGATAAATTATTTATTTATGGGATGAGTAAAGTTAATTTTGCCAAACATTTTTCATGAGACGAATAAAAATTAAAAAATATAAAATAAAATAATTTTGGAAAACTAAAATTTATAAGATAAAGTTTTACATGTGAAAAATAAAGCAAAAAGAAAGAAAGAAAATTGCTTTTATCAGGGTCGGATCCGTGTGCTTCAAATCCGTGTTGCGCGCAGGGAGGTCCCTCTGGCGATCCATGTCTGCGTGAGTAGACGAATGAAATTCTACCATGTGGCACACGTTGATAAGGAGTTGGCACTCGGATTTAGCTCGATGAAACGCTACGTTTTAAGTTTTAAATAAACAACGTGTTTTGTTTTGTGATCTGCGCATCCCACATCATTAATTTTATATTTTTCACTCCAGTATACTACTATAAATAGAAGTACCTATTTTGAGGTTTGTTATTCAATTCGAAAATAATTAAAAATTAAAGGTTTTTCAAAATTGTTGACTTTCAAAGACCTAATGGGAGAGAAAATTTTATTTTGAAATTTTTTTGGAGCCCACTCTCCAGGTTGTTCGAGATCATTGCACAGAAGGCTGATGGGTCTCGGTTTTCTCAGCTTTCGAGGAGTATTATTATTTTTGGTTTTCCTTATTTGGAGAAATTCTAGGCATGTTCTTTCATTCCTAAGTTTTTCACTTTTTTATTTATTTATAGCTTTTCTTATTATGCATGTTATAAGTTTATGTTATTGTTATGAATATATTAGAGTAGAGGCATATAGATTTATTTTAGGAATTTAAATATGTAGATTTAAAATTAGGAATTTTAAATCAACCTTAGGTTTAAATTAAGAATTTTAAACTATTTCGCTGCGTTCACTTAACTAAATTAGGGAAGATTTTTGAAATGCATCCCAACTACTGGTATCAGAGCAAAAGGATCTATAGATATAGCCCTCTTCCTGGGAACTCTCGTGCATGAGGTGTCACAAAGCGTGACTCTCCGACCGGAGGCTTAGATAGCGAGACGAGTCTCCTATGCTGAGTGCTTTGATAGGTGCACTTTCTTGTGACCGCAGTTGGAGAACTGTGAACCCAACAATTGGTATCAGAGTTAGATTTATTAATAACTATGTTAGTTTTTCCCAACAATTCTCTATATCAGACCATGTTGGGTTAACACAGTCTAGCGATTGCACAAGATTGATGCTGAGGGGACTATAATCCTTGTCATCATTACATGCACTTCGAACCCACGAATTCTTGGTGAGTTGCTCCCACCAAGATTCACTTCCTTCTAAAGACAAGAGACTAGCCCATCTCTCGAGCTTCTTACGTGGCTTGTTCTTAGCCATAGTGACTATGGGTTTTGTCATCCTTTTGGATCTTTAAGATCCATTGGTTCAACACTCTTGTCCTCGTGGCCTATAACTTCCTCAACGGAATCTTTGGCAAAACAAGTGTCAAGTTGAGCTCTTCTTTTTGGCTATTTTCTTGTGAAGAAACTTCCTCTTTTGGGTTCACGTAAGTTTGGAAGGCCCAACATTTTCTTGCTCAAGCTGGTTTTTCTTCCAAACATTACCAGAATGAACCCCGAGGGTTGTTATCCTAGTTGTCATGATCCCTGGTTGGTGTCCACTTCAATCAGGTGGTATTTTTGGCTTCTTTTAGGATGCCAAGTCTTCATGATCAGTTGAGCATTTGAAGAAGGTTCTTCAGTTGGCTCACACAAGGACATCTCAATGTCATCTTAACCTCCATGAGAGGATCCGCAAGAGAGATATAATTTGGGAGGAGCTTGAGCTTCCTCATTATCCCTTGTATTTTCTCGCAGCATTCACGACATACCTCATAGGATACTCTATTTAAATCTCGAGGTTTCCTCTCTCTGTTTGTCAAGCTTGTGATTTGTCCAGAAACGTAGCTGATTTCCATAGCTAATTCTTCAGTCGTGATAGTGAGATGGCTGATTTGCTGTAAAGATTAATCAGTAGGTTTTTAAAAATCAAACATTTATTGGTGGTACAAAGTTTTGTGAAATGCTAGTGACACATCTCATCATCCAGTGCATACCCAGATGCTGGGAATCACAATGCTCCATCAAGAACTAACCTGTGAAATAGGTTGTGTTGGGAACATATTTTTAAAAAAAATTCCCTAAACGACTAGAGCGGGCGCAACGAAGAAACAATTTTAAATAATCAATTTTAAATCTAATGCCCTGATCTAATTAAACTATTTAATTAGACCTATATCTTACTCTGATATGCTCATAATATAGCACTCGAAAAACATCTAATAAAACAAGTACGAATATGGTATGTAGAATAAACAAAATAAAAGAAAATAAATTAAATATCAAATATATTATTCAGACATTCCTGAAGCGCAGATCCAGAACTCCAACTTGTAGATCTTAAATTGGAAGAAAACTTTTTGACACCTTAAAATCTTCTTCGCAATAACCTCTATCAGCACAGGAGTGTGGGCTCCCAACATATTTAATTTAGGAAAAATTTCATCACAAAATTTTTCATTTTAATCTTTCTAAAACATAATTTTTCAGGAAAATTCTGCTAAACATTAGTTTAGAAAGAACCTAAAATAAGTTTAGGTTTTTCGTCGTGGGAGAAAACCAGGTCGCAAAGCCCAAAACCAAAAACATAAACTTTTCACGACAAAAAAGCCATGTATTTATAACCCAAAAAGGAGTGACACATGACAAGCTCTCATTGGTCCATGCAAAGGCACGCGAATTTCCTAGGAGAAACACCAGGGCCGACAAGTGTCACCCTAGTATTAATCCGTGGCTCAATGGTCTCCTAAATATTATTTTGTAAAATTAATTTATTCATCTTAAATCAATTTAATTTAAATTTTTACATGTAAAAAATTCATCTCATGAATGTTATTTTGTAAAATTAATTTATTCATCTTATGAATAAATAATTCATCTCATAAATTTAATTTAAAGATTTTTAAATAGTGTTTAAGCTTATGCTTTTGGAGGGACTTTAGGGACAATTTAACTCTAGCTCCAAAGGGATCAAATCTGATTATCATCTCATAATAACAATTGACTGCCATTTATTAAAACTTAATTCCACTAAATAAGTTTTTCCGCATTCTAGATTTAAATATATATATTCACTCAAGAATTTCTCAAATAATTTTGTGATTGTCATTGTGACAATTAACCCTTCTATTAAATATGCCTGAGCAAAAACAACTTGAACTACTATCGTTATTTTTCTCACGTCTATCGCCATAGTTCCCGACTCGCCCTTCTCAAACAATTCATAATACAGAAACAATTTTCATATTAATTTCAAATGTTAAACATATGGAATACTATGACCAATAATTCTTGTATCTGCTCGTATATTTGCAAATCAACTAGGTGAACATCTTACATTGAAGATTCCTTGTAAAATATTAGTTACCGCAACACTCCATGCAATTGTCCAATAACGTAAGATCCTGGTTATTCAGTTTTAACCTCATCATTTTGGGCATCAAAGCAATTAATATTCCATGCACGAGTTCAAACTATTTCCTGAATTTAGAGTTATCATTTTATAGAATTAATTATTTCTAGCTGTAAAGGAACAACTAATTCAGGTGGTCCTGCTTAGGGTTCCAATTTTATTGAAAACACCAACATAATACTCATGGATCCCTATCCACACGGCCAAGACAAGTCATCAAAAGTATTCAGACAAGTTGTCCAAATTTATCACTGACAATGAACATACTTTGACAACATATCACTAGTTTGATCTAAGTCTTTCTGTGGTTCAATCGTATGGACCACTTAAACCAAACCTGACACGTAACCATGGACAACATCCTTCTCATGGAACATTTTAAAAAAAAAATCACGCGTATATTTGACTCATAAAACAACAATCAAACAATAAATAAATAAAATATTTTATTTATTTAATATTTAAAATAATTGAATTTTTCTAGGATACTGATTCCAACAATCTCCTATGTATCTTTAAACCCATATAGCCCTGCATTGCATAATTATGGCCTAGGGATCGGTCAAACTTTGAACCAATACTGATCTGTCACTGTCTCATTCTTTCGTTCACATATTTTATTTACAGGACCTCTTTCAGTCTACATGTCTACTCAAGAATTTCCTAGCTGTCAAGTACTCGACTTCCATGAGGAAATAAGCAATACAAGACTGTTTCACTCTTCACCATCTATTGACTTCTACTATAAGGATGAATAAGAATTCTAATGTCAAATGTCTAAACTCCCTTTTAAAACAAATAACCCATGATAAATCAAACTTCCCTTCTTTTGAATCTTGCCAAAGCTTGACCCTAAGAACATAGTTGATTCATTTTAGGTCTTTCGCTTTTAATTAACTAACTGCACAATAAAAACTTAACAGCTCATAACAATTCTACACCATTCTCAATGAGCAAAATGCCATCTATATACTACACTTAGAAAGTCTATTCTTTCTTGTTATGTCACTTGTACACTAACGGTTCACTAACCATTGACTTAAATACCTAGGACTTGATTAACCATCATCGAATCTACTATTCAATGAGCAAGATGCTTATTTAAGTCTACAAATAGACTAACTGAGTTTGCATACTATATGCTTCTAACTCTTGGCAACAGATTTGTCTGGTTGTATCATATATATAACCTTTCAAGATAACCATTCAGAGAACATCATCATGATCGCCACTTTGTCATATCTCATCATATGAGAGACAATGGATGGGTATCCTTATGGACTTAAGCATAACATCTGGTTAGAAGGCTTCATCAAAGACGATTCCTTCCTATAGGGTATCAACCCACTGCCACCAATCTTGCCTTGAAGGTCTCTACCTTCATGTCCACTTAACTCTATATACTTGTAGATCCATTCATATCCTATCTAATGGACTTAATGTCTTTCGACACCTCTGCAAGTTCTCAAACTTTGTTAAAAATACAATTACTTTAACTTTAACTTTTATTGCCCTGACTCAATGGTTTGTATCTTTATACTTAAGGGTTTCATTATTGTCTAAAGGATCAGATTCATCATCATTCTTATCTGTTAATACTGAAGACATGAATTCATCAAGTGACCCTAACTATCCTCCCACTACACCAAAGCCCTCATATACTTTGCGTGACAATAACCTAGTTGATGATATATCTAATACATCATCTAAATGATAAGTTATATCAAGCTATATAGACACAGTATCTCATACTATCGATCTAACACAAGCTATCTATGGCCCTTGTAGAACATTTTCTCAAACATCTTACATAACAAACCTTTTGATATGTAAATGTTACTCATCATATAAATCTTACCATATTCAAAAACACACTATTGACCCTTTCTACAATTCTTTGTAATAAGGATACATAAGAATTTTCCCAAAACCACCACTTCGATCTAATCAAGTGGCTTGACGTAACTACCTAACTGAATTCAACTTAAGTTTTTAATTCTTTGAATCTTTCAAGGAATTTCAAGACTTTAGTCATTATAGGCACATCTATATATCAACTTACCGAGTAGCCATACAAAAACACTTTATGAAATACTCTTTCGCTTCTACTCGCTTGAACTTTTAGCAATCCACATACACTTTATGAACAAATCCTAGCAGCTTAGTGGTCCTACTGTCTTTACTCTTAAAGACGCTTTTAGTCACCATTAATTTCAACATAATTCTCATACCTGTTATTATTCAAGTACTTAATGATCCATGAGACAAATAAAACCAGCTCTGGATCATATTGATTAATATGACCTAAGATTAAATGCCACTTAAGAGCTATATGGTCTCTAGAATTTCTTCTTTTATATGGTTAACAATCTGGCTTATATTAAACTAATAAATCGCCATAAACGTAGTTTCAATTAAAGTAAGTCAACTATCTACCAATGTACCTTTTAAATAAACACTTTATTTACATAATTATTAGTCTATTTTTCAAAAATATAACTGAAAGTCTATTTCAAAAGTAGTGAATAGAAGTCAAATTTCTAAAGTATATCATGATAGTTACTCAAATATTAAACTATATTCCCTGACTTAAACTGCTACCTCTTGATGCCCTTACCGAAAACCCATTCACCAGTACACTAGTCAACTAACTACTTGTCACAATTGGAGGAGCATGATATCAAAATAATTTGTCATGTTGGTTTTCGATCTTGGCAACAATTGTATATAAGTATCTAGCCAATTCCTTTTAAAGTCCAATGCTTTTATAAATGAGACAAAACTACTTAGACATACATTTTATTTTACCCTCTTAAAGTTCCTAATTTATGGGGTAGATGCTTATCCTAAGTGGACTCCTCCCTTAGTTTTCATCACACCTTTCCTCTCAAGCTGTACTTTCATTAGTTCAGACAATGAGCAATCTCTATTACTCAATGTATCCAAGCTAGACTGGTTGAAAGACCTTGATAGGCAAGTCAAAATCATATCTTATTAAGATTGGCTATCAACATTTGCATCAAGAATTCCAGTTCGATTAAATAAGCCATCATCATATGACATGCTTTGAATAGAACTTTCTTGACACAATCTAGTTTCTGTCATCTTTCTCATTAATTCTTCTCATGCTACTAGTTCTCTGACTAAACACTTCTCTCAAGTATCTGATTATCTCTAGTACAGTTGGCAATTCAAGTATCTAATATTAGAATGAGTTCGACATCTAATATTCGAATCTTGCATCTGATAACTCTTTAGTCTAGTCTAACATTCTAAACATTCTTTTCAGCATTGTACATTTAATAGTAGCAATCTAGAGAACTCTGAGCATCTCCTAGTGCTCAACATGTGCTAAAACATATTATATTATAGCGAATAAAACAGAACAGACAAGACATACTAATATTGATCGCAATGCATAGTCTAACAACTAGTATGAAAACAAAAAACTGTAAAACAAGTCATATAACATACACGATTACTTTTCTTAGTTTTTAGCAAACAATCAAAGTACGGAGCTCACATTCCAACACTTATATGTAATGCCATGGAGACCCTACTGAAACTACTCAAAACTCCTTGGCAGCGAGTTTGAATTAAGACATCAGAAGGGTGAGAACATTTCTCAATAAATATGTTTTCTTAACTCTTTACTAAACATATTTAATACACCATATTTTCCTTACCCTCTATGATACTACAACATAGCTCCTCACAGAGGTTAAGACAGACTCGTCAATTATGCATGCAGGTTCCATACATGCTATTTTTATTAAGGCTTTCTTCTTTTAAGATAGCCTCATATCAAACAGCACACTCTGTCAATTAAAAGAGAGTGGTGAAATTTGAACCCTCAATTTTCTTCTTGAATTCGATATCAAAGCTATTTAAGAGCAACTTGGCACTCAACTTTAAGGAGAGCCACTGTACATTTTAACTTGGCTTTCTTGAACCAGTTAATATAATCCTTTACGGATTCACCTGGCTCTTGTCTCATTCGAGCAAGGTCTGAAATGGAGGTTTCTAGTTCCATCCTTGGGAATTGGGCTTGAAATAGTCTGGACATATCATCCCAACTATAGATGGAGTTAGGTGGTAAACTTAGGTACACTGGAAGACAGTCCCTGTCAGAGCACTATGGCACAACCTAAGCTTAAGATATGAGTTATCGGCTGCCTCTTTGTGTTGGCAATTGAACCTTGCCAAATGCTCGAGATTATATACGCTCCCCTCTCCTAAGAAGAGAGTAAATTTGGGGATCTTATATCCTCGAGGGAATGGGTAGTCGCTATCAATATAGTCAAAGTACGATATACTGTAGAGGAGTTTATTCACCTTTTTGGGGCATGGCCCATAGGATTGCTCATTGAGGGTGACCAATTGGTCCTAAAGGGGTATGTTTGGCTCTTAATTATGCACCTACCATTGCTCCCTAAGGGGTTGAGCATCTCGAGGGGGATCAGCATGATATCCCTGGACTCCCATGACAATTGGATGGGAGAAAGAATGTTGTCCCACATACGCAGGACGGTATCCTCCTTGATAATTATGACAATTTAGTTAATTAGCCACGACATTTGAACCAACATATCCTTAGGTCTAATGCATGCATGAGGGCACACCTACATTGACAGGCTGTTGGGACATCCTAGCCTGAACAATTCCCAATGTATAATCTCGAGGGCATAAGAAGTGGGGTTGCCCCCCAGTCTCATATAAAAGAAAAGGCCTAGGCGGAGGTCATTGATCCCTGGCATTGAGAATTTGTCCTTGCACTCCTGCTTTGAGGCTTTGATTAGGTCTTGAAATAGCCTCTCCAACATGAGGAGGGTATGCATGGCCCTCCCCCTAGTCTCGGAGGTAGATGTGACCTGAATGATGGTGTTGAGGTCCCTTGAGGATAGGGTTTCCCTTGATTCAAAGGGTTATCAACTTTATAGGTTACATATCATTTCGATAGCTTGGATCCAAGTGGATAACGCTTGGATTAGCTACGGTTGGGTTCCCTATTCTCTGAGGTATGCTGTTGGTGCCCTGGACCCCTAGCATCCGTGAGCTAGAAGGAGGAACAGGCTTTAATTTTCTAATATCCCCTATAACGGCGTGAACCAAGCTGTTGTGAGTCTCAGCCTGCCTTACCAAGATAGTCTCAACTTCAACTACCGTCTGTCTTGCCACGTCTTTAGCTGTAAAGCTAGTGGTGGGAGACAAGGTTGAGTTCATCTCCACCGAGACTTTATTGGTTTCTTTGTGAAGCCATTCATTCATTAAGGTCCAAAATTTGTTAACTATGGTTCCCAATGTAGCTGCATTTTCACGCTGAGCCACTGAAGTATCAACTTACCAAAAAAAAAAAAAAGTACTTTCTATCTCAGCACGTTACTTCCCCTGGACTTCTTTTAATGCCTGCTCAAGTCTTTGATCAACGAGTTTCATCCGGCATTTGAGCATGGCCATGAAAATCTTTCCAGAATAACTATCAAGCCCAATATGCTTGTCTTCTGGGATATCTTCATCACCTCCGCTTTTGTTGTCGCGAGTGTGATCCGTTTCATCCCCTCATGACACATGGCCTTGTTCTGAGAGGTGCTCAAGTGGTGGGCCTATTAAGGCCAACAGTGCGAGTTCCTTCTGCTCAGGAGCACTGGCTCTCCTAGTCTTGACATTGGTGAATGATGTGAGATTATATTTTGATGATCCACAATGGGGTTAAAGATAGTAAAGTCTTATGTAAAGCCCCCAACTATGGTCACCAAAAGGTGTGTTTGCTCTTTTTGTTTGCTTAGTGTGTGTGTGTGTGGTCACCATAAATACAAAATCAAACAAACTTGCAAAACGGTTCTTTTGGTGAATCCGACTTTGATTTGTGACGTAATATGGAATCGGCTTTTAATGTATTTTTGTGAATTTTTTTATAATAATTGATAGATATTTAAAGGGATATAGACCCGGCTCAAGTGGCAGTAAGGGTGACAGAGCTAAGCCCACAAACACTTTTTCTCGGACACTTAAAATTTAGGAACTAGGGTGGAGACAAACTTAAGAGCTCAGCAGTCTACTTACAAGCTCGAGTCAATCAGATTTTTAGGCCGAGCACCCTTGACTTGTAATAACTTGAATGGGATAGAGTTTGATGAGATTAAGATGGAGTAAACCTTATTTGGGTTACCACATAAGGACTAACGCAATCAAGGTCAAGCATTGGCCATCAAATCCTTAAACAATAACTCAAACCTAAGTTCACTTGACATATTAAGTAGTGACACCAATGTTAATGCCAAAGCAATCAAGGTCAGCCTTGGCAGTCAAAGCCGTAAACCAACGCCTCAATTCTTAACTTGTCGATTATCTGGAACAGATTAAAACAAGGAGTTCATACCTTAAACCTGAGATACAGTATTGCCTTGGAAGAAAGCAATACAACGTATTCTAATATATACTAAGCTACAGTAAGTTACTCAACTCCTAAGTAAAAAGCACAAATGTGCTATAAATAAAATTAAAAAAGTTTGCGTGGTCGTGCTAGACACTTCACAACTATAATAGTGCCTCTTATCGATAAAAAATAAAATAACTGTTGCATCCTACTATTCTAGTATCTCCTTCCCACGTCTGCCTCAATGCTTCCTTGGCATGCTAAATGGGCGTAGATCGTGCCTTGAAAACGTGTGCTCGGGCGTCTTTCTGGAAGCCCCACGTCCTTATAAATCGACAGAGTTTGTTTTAGTTGCGTCATCTTCCTTTCGATCTACTAGAGGCCCATGCACAGGGAAATGCTCTTTGAATAATTTCCTGAAGCCTCAGAAATACCTACCTTGCAGCCTTTCGAGAAGTCCCTTGCACTCGAGCCTTTTACCCCATTGATCGTCTTGGGAGGTTGACCTCCCATTAGGGATTTAAGTCTTCAAGCAGCAAGGCTTGATATGTCAAAACTTAGCTCTTAAAGGCCTATCATCCCTTAAGGATGGCCCCACATGACAAATACGTGACTTTTAGTTTCAAAACGGCATTGTTCCAACTCCATCGAGTTTAGGGTGTAAACAATATCAATCGTGATTTTAATGCTCTTTTTGCTGCATGGAGCATCCATAATAGGGTGTCATGTCCTTATACTTACCAACAAAATGGGAAACCTGAACTAATATACAAGATAGTTGGTAACATGATATGTGTTATTCTAATTCAAGATTGTATGCTTTTATAATTTTTGGTTGTGATCTCTCAAATACTTAATCTCTTACCCTTTATGACAATTAAGAAAAAAGATTTCCTTTCAACTTCTTTACAATAAGAAGGTCGTTTCTTATCATTCATGTGTGTTTAGGTGTGCCTGTTATTCTAAATTGAGCACCACTGCACCACATAAATTGGCACCTCAGTCATATTTATTTGTGATTTTGAGGGTATTTTTCTTATCATAAGGATTACAAATGTCCTGACTTGTCCAATAAAGATGTTATTATCTCCAGACATGGTATTTTTGATGAAACAGACTTTCCATTGCACGGTTGGGACCGACTTTGCAACATAACATGAAGAAGCTTAACAATAAGCTCCTAAAACCACTAGATATATCTCCATTCTTTAGCCTGCTTGCACCCCCAACCCCACCGTCGTGCTTGTCAATTGTGTTGTTGACCGCAATTCGTATAGCACCCATGGTGGCACCCACAGTGCCGCCTATGCTAGCCTAAACCAAGTATCTCACATTGTCATAGTTTGGTTGCTTCATCTTCACCTATGGCTCCATCTCCTCCAATTTTTATTTCACAACAACCTAGGTGGCAGATTTATGAGCTGGTATTATTAAGCATTTGTTTAAGCCCTCTATACTTGCTCATTCTATTTTTTATGATACTCCGTACGCTTAAAAGGAGGCTCTTAGCGATGAAAATTGGCGTGGTGCTATGATTGATGAGTATTATGCACTTCTACGTAATATGACCTAATAAAGCTAATGTTATTGGTTTGAGGTGGGTATTTAGTCTTCAGCAAACTCCCACAGGTTATATCGAATGCTACAAAGCCCGGTTCATAGCTTAGGGCTTCACTCATAGATATGGTGTTGATTATGATAAGACTTTCAGTCCTGTTTGCAAGCCTATACTGTTCGTACTGTTTTATCTATTGCTACTTCACGATGTTGGCCTATACATGAGCATGATGTAAAGAGCACTTTTCTAAATGAATATTTGACCTAGGAAGTTTATATGAAGCTACATTTTCTATTATGTTTGCAAGCTCAATAAGGCATCGTATGCGCTTAAGAGGCACTCCGCATAGGGTGTGATTGACTTGCATCTTTTCTGTTTTGACTTAAATTTTCTGGTTGCAAATCAGACTCATTGTTGTTTATACTGCGCAAAGGAGCTGATATGGCCATTTTGCTTGTATGTGTGGATGATATTCTTTTTTATAAATTCTTCATTTGCTTTACTTCATCATTTGTTGGTGCTTTACAATATGCATTAGATATGACAAATTAGCACATCTCGACTATTTCTTGAGATTTCTATTACTCACTCTTTAGATGAATTGTTTCTTTCTCAAGCTAAATATGATCATGACTTGCTTAATAAGAGTGATATGCTTAGATGTAACCCTATGGTGAAACCAATGAATTCTAAACCCGCGCTCTCTTTTGAAGATGGTGCAACTATGTCCGATCCTTCTATATAATGTAGTGTAGTTGGTGCATTGTAGTATCTCACTTTTACTCGCGCCAACATCTCTTATGCAATTCAGCAGATGTGTCGTTTTATGCACGCTTCAAATTATTCTCACTGGTAGTTGTCAAGCACATTATTCGCTCCATTAAATGTACCTTGGATCATGATTGATTTATTTTCCCCTCTAGCACTTTTTAGTTTATGGCATATTCGGATGCTGGCGGCTAGCTTTCTCGATGCCCGTCTTTCGACACCATGTTTTTGTGTGTTTCTTGGTGATAATATTATTTCGTGGTTTCAAAATGACCACCCACCGTTTTGCATTCTAGTACAGAGGTTGAATATCGTGCCATGATAAATGTTGTATTGGAGAATTGTTGGTTGCGATCTCTTCTTTGTGAATTGAATCTCTCTCTTCCTAAAGCTACCTTGGTATATTATGATAACACTTTTGTCTCTTATTTATCTATTAAGCTTGTTCAACATGTTTTTACAAAGCATGTGGAAATCGATACTCATTTTTTCGTAAGTTGTATTCGTATTCCCCTTATCTGTCTTCTCTACATCTCTTCGTCTCAACAAACTGCAAATATCTTCACAATAAGTCTTCCTCAACATCAGCTTCTATAGTTTAAGCACAATTTCGCATCCAGTTCCCATCTTCTATGATTAAGGGGGAGTATTAGTCTATATGTATAGGTGGTCATGATAATATTCAAGTATGGGCCCATTGGGCTTAGCCTATCTTTATGTGAGCCCATATTCATTTATTATTGAGTGGGAACCCTTAATTGTCCAGCTGCTCATTATTTTACACTAAGTTTTTGAACATCAATGTACTCTAGGAGCATGTACATCCCAAGGGGTACTGAAATAAAGGCATCTAAAGGTGTCCAAAGAAGGAAAATTCCTCTCATCTCTTTTTGCATTCCAAGTTTTCACAGAGTTCTCAACCAACATATTAAGGTGCTGGAGTTTATCTCATGGTAGCTTAGTGCCCTTAGTTTGATAAGACCCGCAACATCCTAGTTTGATAAGGAAACCGTGTCTTAGTGCCCTTGCTTGCTTTTTTTAGGTTTTGATGGTCTAATGAACTCTTTGAGAGAGAAATGAATTAGATTGTTCAATAACTTTTTACAATGAATTTGGCAGTGTGCTTATTTGTCATTGACATAGAGTTTGATAGGATGAGCTAAATCCAAGCTTTAGCTACACTCCTAATTTGATATTTCCTGCAAGATAGATAAAGAGTTAGCAGGGCCCAGGAATGATCCACGGAAGATTGCTGAAATGCTTAAGTTAGTATCAATCTCATAAAATAATAAGAACAATAGGTAATAAATAAATATAATAATAAAGAGTAGTTAATTAATAAATTGAGTAAATATAGAAAAATGCCTAGTTGTTGCACATAAAAGAAATATGATAACAGTGGCCAATACTAGACCAGCTTAGTAAGATCAAGTAAGAAAGGACTTAGCTAGCTACGCCCCTTGTTGTTCAGTAAAGCGAGTAGGCTAGCAAGAGCACTCAGTTAGCATGGAGAGTGTCGTGAAAGTCTGTTGAATATGAACATAGGAAAGCTCGTTGAACATTAATAATGGATTAAAAATTAAAACCAAATTTTCCTTATCAGTTCAATAACTTAGATGAAGCATTCAAGATATTTCCATAGGCGATAGATAGTGAAAACGGACAATAGCCATCAGAAGGAATCATAATTTGAAAAATAGTTGTGATAAGTTGCTGTATTGCGAGATGAGACACAGCAGCACACTGGGGCTTTTGTTAGTTTGTGCATCAATACTTGCTTTCTGGCTACTAATACTCAATGCTCCTCGGGTGATTTTTCAAAAATTTGATTGTGGTGCTTGAATTGGCAGTCTTACGAGCTCGTAATCTTATGAAACCATTTACGCATAAATTGTATTTAGCCTTAAAGGTCAACCTAAAGGATTTTCTCATAAGTTTTAGTTAAGGCATATCTCTAACAAAGTCAAACAAACGATTTACATTGAAAGAGAAAATTGGCTAGGAGTTCTTTAGAAACTTTGGTTGAAAATTCCTTTTGAAATCAAGTTATACATCATTTTCAAAATGATTTAAGAGCACATTGTTGGAATAAGCCAATGATTTTGTTAAATATGAATTGTTTGTTATGGGTAATATTTTTAACAATTGTATAGTGATTCTTTCAGATGATTTTGGATCTCCTATACTAACGGGAAATTTTTTTTCATAATCGTAGGAATCTTTTCTTGTACATACACCCTATCTTATATCAATAAGAATTATCCAAAATATTCCTTCAAACATTATTTTGATATGGTATCAGAGTCTACTCCGATTTCCTCTCCATTACCATAGGAATCGGAGCTCAGTTTCGTGATAATTTATTTTTATTTCTGATCATTTGAATCTTTTTCCACTGCATCAGATTGTGGTTATTATCCCTTTTGATTGGCCTTATTCGTTATTTGTTTTCTACATCATAATAGTAAATTAGAATCTATGTCAGGGATAGAGCAGACAGATAATAATGTCTCGCCTGCCCTTCATATGCAAGAAATGTCCTCACTAATTACTCCAGAACAACTTAATGGTACTAATAATATCAAGTGGTCCTTGAATGAGAAAAATAAGATTAGGGCCAGAATGCATTGGAGTTTTATTTTTGGTACTAAGATTGCTCCAAAAGGCAAAAGTTCCCAGGAATATGAAGCTTGGGAGGACAAGAACTGTATGGTTAAGTCTTTGCTTCTTGATGCTACGACCAAGGACATTAGGTCACTCTTCCTTTGCTTGTCTACAGTAAAGAAAATATGGGAGGCTGTCAAACAAACGTACTTAGTCAGCCAAGATGCATCAAAGGCATATCAGTTATATTGTGAGGTAATTCCTGTCCGTCAAAATGAAGTTTTTGTTATTTCTTATTTTGCAAACTACAAAAATGATCGCAGGAAGTTGATGTTATCGAAGACTGCATTATGGTAATGGGTAATTTCAAGGTGTGTGTGTTTTTTTGGCTAGTCTTGATTCTCATTTGGATGGGGTTTGTGGTCATGTTCTTGCTACTATACCACTTCCACATCTACAAACTTTTATGGCATGGTTTGTGCTTGAGGCAAATTACCAGGATACCATGCTTGGTGGGACATCAAATGAAGGGACTGCTATGGCTGCTCAAAAGTCATTTGCTCGTCCTAATTCGAAGAAAGGTGATTGTAAGTGTATCCATTATAATGGTGATAACCATGTGATCGATACTTGCTTTAAGCTCCTTGGTTATCCAGATCGACATGCAAAGTGTAAGACGACCTCCCCCATGTTTTCTAATCCTAAGGCATGGGTTTCAAGAGCCATTTAGTCACCATTGCTGGAGTTGTTGCCAAGACAGGTATGTCTAACTCTTCTCTTAGACTTCCTATTTTTGCTTGAAATGGTGACTGGATAATTGACACAAGTGCTACTGATCATATAAGATGTGACGCTCTAAATTTAGCCATTTATCCTCCAGTTGTTCAAAATTAGTCATTACTAAATGGCAATGGTGCATCATCTCCAGTTCTTGGTGTTGGCACTGTACCTCTGTCACTCTCCTTATCTATCCATGATGTTTTATTTATCCGATCAATAAATGGTAACCTTCTCTTTTTAGCTAGTTAATAAAATCTCATAATTGGGTTGTAGTTTTTTTTTTCCCCCTACTCACTGTATTTTTCAGCACATCTATACCAAGGAGAGGATTGGCAATAAAGCGGAGGATTGTACTATCAGGCACATGGGTTTCAATGGTCTAATGAAGGAGTACGAGCACATGTTACGAGTGACAGTACGTTGGAAAAAAGTAATACAAAGATTTGGCTATGGCATAGACAACTTGGACTCCTCTCATTTGGTTACCTTAGGAGATTAATTCCATCATTGTTTAATGTTTGTAATCTTTCATATTTGTTTGTAAAATTTGTGTAATGGCAAAAGGCCATCGTACTGTGTTCTATTCAAATAATAATAAAGTTGATGCACTGTTTTCATTAGTTCATTCAAATGTTTGGAGTCTTGCCCTACTTCCCACACATACTAGAATACAATGGTCCTTTACATTTTTGGATGATTGTACTCCAATTTGTAAAACATAAAAGTAATGTATGTGCAGTCTTTTGTCTTTTCCATCAAGTGGTGCTCACACAATTTGGCATCTCTATAAAGGTTGTTCCCTCTAATGATGAGGGTGAGTATTTCTAAAGAATTGTTTGAATTTATGAATTTTGTTGGTATTCTTTATCAATCATCTTTTCCAGATTCTCCTCAGCAGAATGGGGTTACTAATTGGAAAAATAGACACCTTTTGGTGGTCACTTGGTCTTTATTAATTGGTGGTCATGCGCCATCACACTTATGGGGTGAGGCTTTGAATTATGCTATCTATTTTATTAATCACACACCTTCTAGTGTTCTAAAATTTAGGAGACTTTTCAATGTGATATCTAATCATTATATGCTTCATTTAGCTGTTCATTTGGAACCTCAGTTCTTCGGGTGCATGTTATATGTACACTTACATACATATCAATGTACCAAACTTGAACCAAGGGCATTGGACCGTGTATTTGTTGGGTATGGATCAATGCAGAAGGATTATCAATGTTATCATCCTTCTTTTAAAAGGTTATATGTCTCCACGGATGTCCTATTCCATGACGATGAGCTCTTCAATACCTCTGGGATCACTGATTCATCACTTCCAGGGGAGAATATGAATGAAGTGCAGAATCATGATGATATATGGGTCTGTGATATATCGAGGCCAAGGCCACATAATGCTGAGAATTCAATAAAAGAAGTTGATTCAACCTCCAGTGAGTGCTCATTTGAAGGATGTGAAGATCAAGTCCATGATGATACATTACCCGCGAGTCCTATCCACTGACCAAATCTTCTCTAGATGACTCATTCGAGGTATCGCTTGATTCTATTCTTGTCGATTTTGATATTCATGATGTTGTTAATATACCTTGTGCTGATTCAAAAACATTTCAATATCATCTTCCACCTCGTTCTAACTGTGTATGAACCTGATCCAAAAGATAAAGTGAAATATCCCATAAGAAATTATGTGTCATCTCAAAAGTTGTCCAAGTCACATGCATCTTATGTATTGCAGTTATTATCCATATCTATTTCTAGTAATTACAGGAAGCCTTTTTTGTAGATTCTAGGTTGAGGAAAGCTATGGCGGAAGAAATGGAAGCATTAGAAAAGAATGCTACTTGGGAAGTCATATCCCTACGGAAGCGGAAGAAGATTATGGGGTATACATGGGTATTTGTAGTCAAGCACAAAGCAGATGGGATAATTGAAAGATACAAAGCTCGGTTGGTTGCAAAAGGGTATACACAATCTTATGGTGTAGATTATTAAGAAACGTTTGCACTAGTTGCTAAACTGAATACAGTGAGAGTACTTTTGTCATTAGCAGCTAATCAAGATTGGCCAATTCTTCAGTTTGATGTAAAAAATGATTTGTTACATGAAGTTACTAAACAAGTATATATGGATCCTCCTCCAGGTATACCAAAATACTCAGATAAAACAATGGTTCGTAAACTAAAAAGGGCCTTATATGGGTTGAAACAATGAGCTTGGTTTGGCAGGTTCATCAAGTCTATGAAGAATTCCAGCCACAATAAAGTAATTTGGATCGCACTTTATTTTCAAAACACAAAATAGGTAAAATCACTACTTTGATTATCTATGTTGATAATATGGTAGTGACAGGTGATGACCATGACGAGATTTCTAGTTTACAACAATATTTGGCTTCTGAGTTTGAAATCAAACAACTTGGACAGCTTAAGTACTTCCTTGGGATCGTAGTGGCCCAATCAAAATATGGTGCTTTCCTATCCCGATGAAAATATACCCTTCGATTTATTATCTGAGATGGGAATGCTCATATACAAGCTAGTTGATACTCCCACTGAGTAGAACCATATGTTATTTTAGTGTTTTAAGTGCAACTTCTACTGATAAAGGGAGATACTAGAGGCTCGTTGGAAAACTAATTTATTTATCTCATTCTAGGCCAGATATTGCATGTGTGGTAAATGTAGTGAGTCAATTCATGCATGATCCACGAAAATCTCACGTGGGTGCTGTAAAGCGCATATTGAGATATTTGTAGTCTACACCAATTAAAAGTTTATTGTTCTCGAATCATGATCACCTAAAGGTAGAATGTTATACTAATGCTGATTGGGCAGGTTCAGCCGACAACAGAAGGTCTACCTTAAGATACTTCAGCTTTGTAGATGGGAATCTTGTGGCTTGAAGGAGCCAAAAAAAAAAAAAAAAAAAAAATCCCACTAGTAATAGCAAGATCAAGTGTTGAAGCTAAGTACAAAGGTATGGCACCTAGGGTATGTGAATTACTTTGGTTGAAAACTTAGTTGAATAACTTAGGCTTTAAACAAAAAGTGGCACTAAATTTATGTTGTGCTAATACGTTAGCTATACAGATTGCTCATAATCCTATTCAACATGACTGGATGAAGCATGTAGAGATCGACTGATATTTTATTAAAGAAAAACTTGAAGCTGGAATCATCAAGTCTGAGAATCAAATAGCAGATGTCCTCACAAAAGCAGTACTTACGGGATGTTTATCGACGCTCTTGTCAAGTTGGGCATGTGTGATATTCACATACCAACTTAAGGAGGGGTGTTGGATAAGTCTATGATTCTGTTATTGATAGTCCATTATATAGAATTCTAGGTCAGTAATGGCTGGTTGGTAATGGCTGGCTTGGTATTCTCTAGCTCGGTACTTTCTAGCTTGCTACTTTCTAGCTCGGTACTTTCTAGCTCGGTACTTTCCAGCTCGGTAATCTCTAGCTCAATACTTTCTAGCTCAGTATTCTCTAGCTCGGTATTCTCTAGCTCGGCATTCTCTAGCTCAGTACTTTCTAGCTCGGTACTGTCTAGCTTGGTAATCTCTAGCTCGGTAATCTCTAGCTCGATACTTTCTAGCTCGGTGATCTCTAACTCAGTATTCTCTAGCTCCGTACTTTCTAGCTCGATATTCTCTAGCTCGATACTTTCTAGCTCGGTGATCTCTAGCTCAGTATTCTCTAGCTCCGTACTTTCTAGCTCGATATTCTCTAGCTCGGTACTTTCTAACTCAGTAATCTGGTCAACGGGTGGTCATCGCTTGTGTATGCAAGTGTCTAGGTAATAGCTAAGTCCCATTACCGGACAGTAATATCTAAGTCCCATCACTGGGCAATGATATGTAAGTCCCATTACTAGGCAATAGTATCTAAGTTCCATTACTGGGCAGTAATATCTAAATCCCATCACAACAACAACAACAACCCAGTGCCTCAAGGGTTCCCGCAAAAGATCTAAATCCCATTACTGGGCAGTAATATCTAAGTCCCAGCCTTGTTTGGGCTAGTATTGTAGATATATAGAATACCAGGCTAATATTTTAAAATGCCAGGGCTAACATTAAAAACAGATAGTATTTAGAGCAATTGTACAGTGATTCTTTCCTATGATTTTGGATCTTTTATAATCATGGAAAATCTTTTGTAATAGTAGGATTATTTTCTTGTATTTATATCCCAGACTAATATCAATAAGAATTATCAGAATATCCCTTCAAACATTATTTCAACACAAATGATATGTGTGATTATGTAACTCCAATGATGTCACGTGTTCTAAGTCACAGACTTAGATGACATGACCCTTTGTAGCACCGGGACTTAGATCTTATTCTCTTAGACTGGGACTTAAAACATTCATACATGTACTCAGATCTACATCTCTTCCACTTTTACTTGATTCATTTCCTCACTTCAACTGAATTCTTCGTCACTTGGTACCACTATGAGCTGATCTTGATCTGTCTAGCTTTTTTACGAGTCAGTTGCAACATCATTCAAAATGTTTAAGCATAACAACTCACTAGATATTACTAATAGTCTCTAAGGCAAATAGGTCCTTATGGAGACAAATTCGATGTTATCTCCAAGCCAGTAGTAAATGCGATTGAAAGTCATTTACTAAATTTGGGTTTAAAAATCCTTTTGTAATACAATTAACAAGCTAAATAGTATCTACATGGACACCAACCTAATGAGTTTCTTTTTAAATCAATGTAGAAGTTGTTGCATTGTGTAAGGCCTATCTTGCATTGCTGTAAAACAAAATGCTTCTTTTAGAAGCAATTTTAGTAAAAGCACTTTGATAAAAATTGTTATTTCAAAAAAAAATAGCTTATGTTTGCCCCAACCAGTCAAAAAATGCTTATGTATTATTATGATTGTTTTGCTAATATTTAAGAAAAGTGTTTTTTTAGTCAAATTACCAAAAAGAATATTAACAAAAGTTTTCTTACATCTCAAAAAGCCCAATAATTGTTCCAATATATTTTTAAATATTTAAAAAATTTATATTATTTAATATTTCTAAATATATTTGTATATTTATTAAATATTTTAAATATTATTAAATATCTCAAATATATTATTACTATATAAAATATCTTTTACACATATAGATGTTCTCTAAATATCAAAAATAATTTTAAATACATTAACAAAGTTCAAAGTATTTAAAAATAAGGACAAAATATAGAATCATCCCCTAATATTTACAATTAAGCACAAAAAATCCATGCACTTTGAATTTCATAAATAGCTCCCTGATCACTACAATCAAATATAACATACTCTCTGCAATTTTAATTTCATAAAGCAACTTCTAAACTTTCCAATCAAACATAACATATCCCGTGTACTTTTAATTTCAAAAAATAGACCATTGAACACTATTATTCATAACTCATACTTAAACTTTGTTGTTAAACACAACTCGACCCTTAAACTTGATTTGAGCTTTAACAAAGTTTAGGGCTTTTTTTGTTACATAAGGAAATACGGGTCATGTTTAATTGAAGTGTTAAATTTAATATTTTATCAAACTTTTAAAATTAATAACATAATTAGTAGTTATTTTAATTAATTATAATTCACTAATTATTATCTAACTTAGAAAAAAATTTCCTAAATTTTGATATTAAATATAACTCACCTAATGCACATTCAATTTTAAAAAATATCCCATGAAATTTTCCTATTAAAGCCAAATAATCCATACACATCAAATTTAGCACTTAAATTAAACATAATCTGCCTTTTCTTATTAAATATGAAATAAAAACCCTCAGACTTTGTTTCAAAATGCAAATCAAGTATATGTGTTCAATTTATGAAGTTAATGTCTAAGAAATTAGTTGTATTTAGTAACAGAGTTCAGGTACATATAACAAAATTCAAGGGCTACTTTTTGAAATTGAAAAAAGATAGTTTGTATTGTGTTTAATTGCAAAGTTTAGGAGATATGTGTAATAATAAAGTTTATGAAACTATTTTATGAAATTAAAGTGCAAGAGGTGTATTGTGTCTAATTATAAAGTTCACGGAATGTGCTGTATAAAATTGAAAGAGCATGGAGTCTCATGGGTTGGTAAAGAAGTTCAGGAGTGTTTCAATTTTTTTGCCCAAAAATATATGACATAATTCCAAGGTATCTAAACTAAGCTTTTGCAATTTTTTAATTTTTATTTCTACTTCTAATTAAAAGAAGAAGTACCAAATTTTTTCTTTTTTTTTTAAGTAGGGAAAAAAATTCTTTTCTTAATAAAAAAACACTTTTTTCATTCTGGTCAAACAACTTTAAAATTTCAGAAAAATGTAAAAAAAAACACTTTTTTTTCCCAAAAACACAATCCCAAATATGTTGTGCTACTTTATTTTTTCCTTTTTATTTTCGAGAAGGCAAGCAAGCTCACTTCTCATGACTCAGTCAAGAACACCACTATCGTATTAATTCAACCAAGGGCAACAAAAAGATAATACACCAAAATGGCACACCTGGCCCACATCAGACAACTATTTAAACAAAATAATCAAGCAAATCAATAGCAAGATAATTAATTTTACACCACACCACAGTCTTCATATCCTTCATCAAGGAACCCCAAGGCTGTTCACAATCTACAAAGATGCGCATATTCCTCTCCGTTAATGTTTTTAGTGAGTCAGCCTAAATTAAACTAGTAACAAGTCGCAAAAATCAAAAAAAAAAAAAAGTTATTACAAACACGAGATCTCAAAATCGAAAGCAAGAATCAACAAAGAACACCAAGATTTACCGAGGTTCAGACCTTAAATCTTAGAGAGATCTCCGCTACTAATGATGATTATTACAAATTATGACTAATTGTAACAACGAATCAAGAAATACAACACATGAATTACAAATATAGTGTCAATCTTGGCTTCTAAGGTAGATACCTAAAGATCTAACCCTCAAACACAAGGAACGTCTCACCAGTAGCTTTAATCTTCAAGGATCATTGACACACAAGCTTTAAATCTCCATGATTGATGCTCAAAGAGACATTTAGGGTTAGTGTTTCATAGAAGCGACAAGCAGGAGCAAAGAAAAAGCAAGGAAAAGGGGGAAAATGAGTGAAAAAAAATGAATTGTTCTCCAAAAACCATAAAATCTCTGCTTTATATACCCTCCTACCAGCGATCTGTGTGCCTACCCTACTTCAACATTGTAGCCATTCGTTTAGTCTCATCCAACCGCCCAACATGTCCCAAGGAAACACCAGTCGCACGAACCAAATTGTACAGCTTACTTCATCAGGTGGCCAGGAGAGCGACACGTGTCACAGAAGTAATGGGAAGATAGTACGATGGGGCAACGGGCAGGATGGCAGGGCAGCATAACTAGTACACACTGGCAAGGGCAAAACGGACAATACCCAAAGTGCCCAAATTTCAATTTTAGGATTAAAATTGCCATGACGTTGTACTTATTTACAATCCTTGGCACTGCTTATGCAGAATTCAAAGTGGTGCGTTTTGAGTTGTACATTAACACCAAACGGCATGTTTTATATTGCAATAATCACCTAATTGTAGCTAATCTCATTTTACCTCATTTTACCTAATATTATCATCATTAGGCATGGTTTAGGCCGTAAACTTACCAATTAGGACATTACAAATTATATGGACTAACCACTAGATCCTCTATAACAATAGCGAGTACTTACGTAAGCCATTTTACCTCGGGTTCTAATCAATTTGGACAAGTTTAATAAGACATATAAGCTTTTCCAAAGGGACTTTGTACCCATGTCTATGGGTATCAATTTTCAACAAGTCAGCTTTATTTGCATCTAGCAGATCCATAATAAAATAGCTCCTAACAGCAAGATGTTTTGTCCTATCATGAAATACTAGATCTGTACAAAATGCTATTGCTGATTAACTATCAAATAGTGGCCCCAAGTCAAGCTTAATTTCAAATAGAAGACCTCTAAGCCGTATACCTTCCTTAATAGCATATAAGATATCCACAAATTTAGCCTCAATAAATGTTTGGAGCTTAGGCCTCCAACTTGTAGCTCCACCAGTTAGAGTAGAACTATATCTTGAAGTGGATCTTCTTCTATCTATATCCCCCACGAAATCAACATCCACTTACCCAGTTAACTTTAGGTTACTTTGGTCACGTCCAAAAGTTAAACCTAAGTCTAATGTACCCTTTACATACCTTAACAGCCACTTGACACCATCCCAGTGTACTTTACCAGGATTGGCAATAAATCTAGTCAAAACGTTCATTGGAATGGCTAGATCAGGTATGATACAAGTCATAGCATACATTAAAGATCATATTGCATTTGCATAGGGTATACTACTCATTTTAACTTTTTCTTCTTCAGTTTCAGGCCACTGGTTTGTTGAAATTTATATTGAGATGCCATGGGTAATTTTATAGGTTTATAATCAAACATATTAACCCTTTTTAAAACTTTGATCAGATAATAGTTTCGACTTAAGTGAATAGTTTTAAGTAATCTATCTCTTATGATATCCATCCCAAATAGTCTTTTAGCATTACGTAAATCATTCAAGTCAAACGAACTGTTCAACCTCTTTTTGAGATCCAGAATCTAATCTTTACACATGCTAGTTAAAAGCATGTCATTAACAGATATCGGTAGAAAAATAGCATTATCACAATTGACATCCTTGAAGTAAACAGGTATCGTGCGCAGATCTCAAAAAAACATTATCATGCATAAAAGCTTTGAAAACGTTTGTACAATTACCATGATGATTGTTTTAAGCCATACAGAGACTTTTTTAGCAAACATACTAAATCAAAACTATTTGGTTTAATGAAACCTTCAGACTGAGCCATGATGATATCCTCCCTAAGTTCACTATGAAAAAATGCAATTGTAACATCTATTTGATCAAGAAACATATCAAATTTAACAGTCAAACATATAAGCAAATGAATAGTAGTGTGTTTAACATCAGGGATGAAAATTTCAATGTAATCTACACCCACTTTTTTAGTGAAACCCTTGACCACTAACCTAGCTTTAATCCTACGTTTTGCTTCGAGGGTTTCAAGTTTTTTAACCTTAAACACCCACTTAGAATCCACCGGTTTCTTACCCTTTGGCTTAGGTATAGGTACCCAAGTCTGATTCTTTCTTAAACTCTCCATTTCTGCAGCCATGGCACTTAGCCATTCTGCTGAATGTCTACTGTTAATAGCTTGGTTAGGACATAGGCTCGAACTCTACATATTCTAAAGCAGTATTAAGAGCATAGGCAATATCATTAGCAAAACCATACATATCAAGAGCTCTGATCTCTCTTATTAGTCTATCTCTAGCCAATTGGTAATCATCTAGATTCTGATCGACACCAAGAGTTTCTCTTTCGGGTACGTATTGAGCTTGTTCCGGTCTATTTTCTACATGTTCATTAATATTTTCTTCTATCTTGTCATCTGATTAGTCCAGTTAATTGGGTTAGGTGGGTTCACCTCAAACTCATAAGTGTCGAGATCAAATGTCCTAACGAAGGCTAGACTCTTATCTAATTGCTCTTTAGGGTAGGGCATCTCATCCCCATTGAAGGTGACATCTCTACTTACAATAGTTATTGTCCTATTACCATCTCTAACACCTAACCTATAACCCTTTGCTCCAAAAGATTAACCTAAGATGAAACCTTTAGTAGCCTTAGGCTCCTGCTTCTCTTCACTTTGATGTGCGAATGCAGAATAGCCAAACACCCTAAGATTGTTGTAACTTATTGATTTTCCGCTCTAAACATTTTTAGGTGCTTTACATTTTAAAGCAAAATTAGGGTATATGTTCATCAAGTAGGCTGGAGTATTTACAGCCTCCCTCCAAAATTGTTTGGCAAACCAGATGAAAGAAGCATACATCTAACCCTATCTAAGAGTGTTTAGTTCATCCTCTTAGCGACACCATACTGTTGAGGGATTTTTTCTGACAGTTGTATGTCTTTTGATTCAATTTTTAGCATAGAATGCATGTAATTCTTCGTTTATAACCTCAAGGCCATTGTCAGTGCTAAGTATCTTTACTTTCCTTTATGTTTGATTCTCAACATGAGTTTTCAATTTTACAAAGGATTCAAACACATCATTTTTAATTTTTAGCAAGTAAACCAAACTTTATGAGAGAAATCATCAACAATAGACAAGAAATAGTATGCTCCACCCATTGTAGAGACCCTAGAGGGTTCCCACAAGTCAGAATGCACATATTCAATAATGCCTTCAGTAACATGTGATCAAATAGAAAATCCAATACCATGATGCTTACCATAGATTCAGTGATCACAGAAATAAAGATTAGACAATACATCAGACCAAAACACAGCTTGCTTTTGTAGTTCTAACAGCCCTCTTTCTGATATGTGACCTAATCTCCTATGCCAAAGATTAGTGGTGTCCTTAGGATCTTTCTTGGAAAAATTACCCTCCCCAAAAATAACTTCTCCCTTCAGGACATACAAATCATTCTTGACTACCCCCTTAAGCACTACTAAAGCTCCTCTTAGGATCTTCATCTTTCCCTTACATCCTTAATAGTTGAACTAGCCAAGTCAAGTTGTACTAAAGATACAAGGTTTCTTTTAAGTTTTGGGACATGCCTCACACCCTTAAGACAAAGTTGGTACCATCAGTTAGCCTAACCTTAATTGACCGAACCCCCACTATCTTGCAAGCATAATTTTTACCTAACATAACCTTCCCCCCATTCACATTCTCATAATAAAAAAAAGTATGACCCATCACATGTCATATGAAAACTACATCCAGAGTCAAGAACCCATTCATGCGTTGTAACAGTAGAGGAAGCAACAAGCACTTCACCAGATTAATAATCATCAGAAATAATATTATACGCACTAGCCTAGTTTCTATTAGGGCAGTAACGTTTAGTGTGTCCCATTTTACCACATTCAAAGCACTTAGTATTAGATAAATCCCTCTTGCCTCTAGATGGGACCTATTCTTACTTTTTTCATGTTTCTTGTTCCAATTATCCCTAGTTTTAGGTCACTTACTCACTATTAACCCCTTACCATTATTGTTATTATTATCATGGTTGCTAACATTGTATTTACCCCCTTTCTTTAACTCTACAATCTTGGACCTAAGAGCATTCTCAACTTCTTCTAGTGATATAGCCTTTCTACCATATCTAAGATTATCTTTATGTGACTTTAAAACTCGAGAAATGACCCTAATAGAATTACAGCCTATATTTTATCAGGTATTTCCACTTTTAAGGTTGTCACCTAAAGCTGAAATTCATTAATGTTATCTTCCAGAAGCCTATTTATGTCCATTTTAAAGGTGTAGAATCTTTCCATGTAAAATACCCTATCAGCTAGTGATTTAGAAGCAAATAGTTTTTCTAACTTGGTCATAACAACAAAACCAACTTTTTCACAAGAAACTTTAGAAAGAATAGAATTAGTAAGGCATTACCATGTGCCACTACCTCAGTGTTAGATTTCTTCTTCTCTATAAGACTAACATGCTTGTCTTTCTTAGGTAGCACCCAAAGATCACCAAGGAAAGAAACTTTAATGTTAGATTCATTAAAAAGGAACCCATCATGGACTAAACATCTGGAAACAGAGCTAGATTGAATTCCCCACCAAATCTCACCAAAGGCAAGATCATCTTCATACTGCTCTGCCAACTGTTTAGAATCAATTATGGAAACTCTATATTAGGATATGAGGAGAGTACGCTTACTTAATGCATTCTCCATCTTATTCAACGTGCTTGACTTGTGCCTGATCACAAAGTGGAAGAGCTAAATGTAACTTGCCCACTTAGCATGCCGATCAGATAGCTTGTCTCGGTTGTTGATGTATTTCAAGGCCACGTTATTAGAGTACAAGACAAGCTCCCTATTGGCAAAATAAGACTTCCAATGCCTCAATGCCCTAACCACCACATAGAGCTCAACGTCGTACGTAGAGTAATTCAACTTAATTTCGTTAAGTTTTTCACTAAAATACGCAACTGGCCTTCCTGACTGACTAAGCATTGCCCCAATGCCAATATGAGAGGCATCGGAATGAAGCTCAAAAGTCTTTTGAAAATCCAGTAAGGCTAGTATCGGTTCCGTGATTAACCTCCTCTTGATGTCCTAAAAGCCGTCATCCACTATTGGAGTCCAGGTAAAGGAACTCCTCTTGTGCAATCTACGATTGGTGCTATGATCAAGCTAAAGTTTGGCACAAACTAACTATAGAATGACACCAAACCATGAAACCTCTTCACTTTGCCTATCATCTTTGGCTGTGGCCAGTCTCGAATCGCTGCAATCTTACCATCATTAGCTGCTATGCCGTCCTTGGACACATCAAAGCTAAGAAAGGTTACTCAGTCCCTCATGAATTTGTAGTTCTGTAAAGAGGCGAACAAGTACTATTCTCTCAAGGAGCTCAGTACATACACGAGATGCTCCAAATGCTTAACTCAGTTCAGGCTATAGATTAAAATATCGTCGAAGCAAATGATGACAAATTTCCGAATAAATGGATGCAGAACCTGATTCACAAACCAAATGAATGTGCTTAGCGCATTACATAACCCCAAAAGGCATGACAAGCCACTCGTACAACCCTTGCCATGTCTTGAAGGCTATTTTCCACTCATTACCTGGTGAGGTGCGGATCTGATGATTTCTTCTCTTCAAATCTAAGTTGCTAAAGACCTTCACGGTCTGTAGCTGGTCAAGTAAGTCATCCAATCACGGAATATGAAATTGGTGATGTACCATGATCTTGTTGATAGCTCTACTATCGATGTATATCTGCCAACTACCATCCTTCTTAGGCCTTAAGTGAATAGGAACTGCGCAACGACTTGAACTCTTCCTGATAAAGCCTCGGGCGAGTAGTTCCTCCACTTGGCAACCTCAACTCCTCATGTTCAATAGGACTCATCCAGTAATGCAACCTATTCGGTAAGGCAACTCCCGATATGAGGTTGGTCAGGTGCTGGATATCCCTCAAAGGCAGCAATGTATCAAGCAACTCTTTTGGAAATATGTCAGCGAATTTCTTTAGCAGGAATTCAACTTCACTCGGTATCTCTCCATGTTCCACCTTACTCTTGTTCCCAATCAAGACGAACATGACTTTGCTCTCACCAACCTTCTTGGCGAACATAGCCCTGTCTTGTAGATTTGGCTGTTTAGTTATTAGTGCTTGAGGCGCCTCATCCTTCTTTGATAACAAGATAATCTTTGTTCCCTTTAAAGATGAAGCTATACATGTTCTTCATCCCATCATGAATAGCCTATCATACTGCCATGGTCTTCACAGCAATAGGTGGCAAGCATCCATAGTGACTAGTCACACCACACCCCATCCTGGTACTTCAGCCCAACCAAGAAATTGACCAAGCATCATTTTGAAACAGTTACCTAGTTTCCTTTGTTGAGCCAAGATAGCTTGTATGGACTTGGGTGCACCTCCGTCTTCTAATCCAACTTTGTGACAGCCTCTTCGAAAATCACGTTCTCACAGCTCCCCGATTTAATCACCATGCGGTAACTCTTCTGCCAATGGTGCAGGTAGTATAAAAGATGTTATTTCTCAGCCAACCATTCCCTTCTTCTTCTTTAGGTGCGAAACAAGCTCACCTAATGACAAGGAGGTGGCCTTCCTCACTCGCAATTGTGTCCTCTTCCACTGGCACCAACTCATCCTTTACCTTCTCTTCAATTGCCGCACCATCATTGTTGTGGAGCTCTTCGATGTATAAACCTTCATCGGGTCTGTCACTCTTTCAACACTCAGTAGCATATGGTGTCCTATCTCTCCACACTTGAAGCAATGGGTTCCTAAACTACCCATCGAGTCCTGAATAACCGACTTGCCGCATTGGGTATTGCTGGTTTGATTTTTACACCTGGGTTTGGAAGTACTCCCACTTGGTCACACCCACTAACCTCGATGCCAGCCTGACGTCGCCTTTGTTTCCTTTCGATGTTAATGGCCTATGACTTGCCTCCAAAACTAAAAAGGCGTCAAACATGTTCAACACCTTCTGTATGGACTCCTTCAACTGTTAGGAATAGTGTCCTAAAATCTAAATTTATTCTGTTAATATTATTTTATTAAAGAATAAAATTGAAGTTCCAGCTGTTTCCTTGTTTAATTTGTGCAAGCGAGCATTTATACTACATCTGATTTTCTTTTTGAAAACATCCATGAGATGGGGGTAGTCCTCATACTACAATTAACATGATTGTTCTAAGTGGTTTTTGAGATTAACCCACAAATAGACATGGAACAAATTGTATGAATTGTTTTTTGAAAGACTCGCAGTCGAAGACAAGTTTGGACCACTTGTATGCTAAGACTATAACATGACACTTTACATGACTTGTCTCAGTCATGTGGATGGTGATCCAAAAGTGTTACGTTGGTATGTTTAATAAGATTGGTACACTGAGTTTGACCACGTGAGTTGCTCGTTTCTAGACTACTATTAGAGATGAGTGATTCATGTTGTATTGTTTGAACGGCGACTCTGAATCTTGAGAGTATTCTAGACTTCTTCCTAGAGAGTTAGTTACTTTGGGATATTATAAGCAAGGTCTAAACGCATGACTGAATTCCCATGTACACTAGGTAGCGGTGTTAAGTGTGATAAGGATCAAATATTCAATAAGGAATCTACAGTCTCTTATGAGATACAGATGTCCCCTTAGTTGATTCGCAAATATTTGAATAATTTGGAATCTTTGGTCAATGTATTTCAAGTGTTTGACATTTGGAATTTATACTATGAATATGTTCAAGCACAAATGAATTATTCAGTGAAGGAAAAGTCGGTAACTAATGGAGAAGCCGTGAGAAGGATAATGGTAGTAGTTATATTTATCCTTTGTCATGTACATCTAGTGGAGGGGTTGTATTCATTAATACAGTCTATTAAGGAGATATTGAATAAATTGTTTAAGTCTGGAGTGCAGTGAGATTTAGTTGGTGGAATTAAGTCTCACTAAATGGTAATTAAATTATTTTATGAGACGATTAATTTAACCCATTTGGAGCTAGATTTAAATTTTTCCTGAGGTCCCTACGCAGACCTCTGTATTTATTGCCATCAGAAAAATATTAAAGAATTCATGGGATGAATTAATTTATTCATGAGATAGGTAAATTTAATTTTGCCAAACGTTTTTCATGAGATGAATACAAATTAAAAAACTATAGATAAAGTAATTTTTAAAAAATTTAAATTCATAAGATGAATTTTTACATGTGAAAAATAAAGCAAAACAAAAAAAAAATCACAAAAAAATACCGTGCACAAGCAGTGATCCGTGTGATCACGGATGGGCCAACAAGAGCGCGACACGTGTCACGCACTGGGTGGCTCTAAGGGGAGATCCGCATGTCCCCATGTTGGCCGATCAGGCCATGGCACGTGGCACGCTTGATAAAGCAAGAGCATACGTGTACTGGGACCTGAAAATGCTGCGTTTTGAGTCTTTTATTTTGTAAAACGACGCATTTTGTTTAAAAGCTGTGAATTCCACATCAATCTAATAGCTCGTTTTTGCTCCGGTATTCTCCTGTATATAGAGGTACCTATTCCAAGAGTTTGGCATTGAATTAAAAATAAATTATTTTGGGTTTTTGGAATTGTTTCAGAGACCTAATTGGAGAGAAAATTTTTTGTTAAAATTTTTCTTTCCTAGTTTAATATTTTTTGGAGCCCACCCTCTGGGCAGTTCGAGGTTATTGTGTAGAAAAATGCGAGGTCTCGATTTTTGGTATTCTTTTGACAATTATTATTTCTTTCTGGTTTTTCTTATATTGGAGCAATTCTAGGTACGTTTTCTTTCCTTTACTTTTATTTTCGCTCTTCTATTTATTTACAATATTCGTTATTATGCCTGTTTAAGTTTATGTATTGTTATGAATGTATTAGAATAAAAGGCCTGTAGATCTAAATTAAGAATTTAGATCTAGATTTAAAATTATGAATTTTAAATCAACATTAGGTTTTGAATTATGAATTCTAAACCCCTTCTGCTACATAAACTTTATAAAATTAGGAAGAATTTTGAAATTCGTCTCAACAACCGGTATTAGAGCAAAGGGATTTATAGAGATAACCCTATTCCCGGGAGCTCTCGCACGTGAGGTGTCACGAAGCATGACTCTCCGACCTGGGATTTAGGTAAAGAAAAGAGTCTCCTGCTCTAAGTGTTCTAATAGGTGCATTTTGTTGTAACCATAGTTGAGAACTATGAATCCAACAGTCGGTATCACAGTTACTTTTTCGCAAAAATTGGTATCAGAGTAAGTCTCTAATTATATTCATAATATATAAATAGGTAGAATAAAATCAAAATAAATAGATTTATGGTTTAATAAAATAGAGATTTTATTAAGAATAAAAATTAGATAATTTACGGTATCTTTAAATTGTTTAAATCGTTAATGAATTAATCGTTAATTTGGGTATATCAATTTATAAACTTGTGACTATGTTATTTGTATAATGAGATTATGCATGTTTGACATGATTTGTAACATCGGATAAAATTGATCTAATAAGATTAGGTTCAATTTTTTTTAAATTAATTATTTTAATCTAAAAATTTATAATTAAAAAAAAGCTGACGCTATGTCGGCTGTTAGTGCTAATGTCAGCGTCAGATGTAAAAAAAATATTTTATTATTTATTTTTAGGACATTTAGACGTCAGTACTTGTTTACATAATAATTAAGTTAATTATTTTATTAATTCATTTCTTTTCAGAATGAGATTCTAAATTAGATTATAAGATATTCCAAGTTGTGAATCAGTATTATTTTAAATAAAAGTTCATTTTAAATTATTTTTAGAATAAGATTCTAGAACATAGTATGAGATAGTCTAAGTCAATATTATTTTAAAAAATAAAATTAATTATACTAATTAATTTAATTTTAGATCAATATTCTAAAATAGACTATGAGATAATTTAAGCTCATTTAATTTTAGATAAGATTTTAAAGTAGACTATGAGATAGTCTAAGCTCTAAATCACTACTAATTTTAAATAAAATTAATTTTATTAATTAATTTCATTTTAGAATTAGATTCTAAAAATGGATTATGAGATAATCTAAATTTTGGTATTATTTTAAATAGAAAAATTAAATTAATTTATATTAATTTATTTAGTTTTAGAATAGCATTCTAAAGAATAGGCTATGAGATAATTTATGGTACCATTTTTAAAAATAAAATTAATTAATTAATTTTATTGACTAAATTTAGAATTAGATTCTAAAGCAATATAATCGATATAGTAAAATGATATTGTTTTGAATAAATAAATTAATTAATTTTGGTTAATTTTAGAATCATATTCTAAAAGGGGTTATGAGATAATCCAGGTTGTAAATGCATGTTAATTAAAAACCACTAGTTTTAAAAATTAAGTGGGAGCGAGGTTTCATTTGTTATAATCTCATAGTCTCCATTACCTGTCTAGCAGTATAGTAGATCGATATACCTCTTTGTGGAGGATGTTGGTTTGCAGGTTACAGGGTTAAACTTCTATTGGGATAAACCAAAGTGCAAAGAAGCAATGCGACCACGCTGCCATGGAGTATTACGTGTATTTGTATAGAGGTTTAGGTAATGGCTTACACTTGACTAGTGTGATGCATTAGCCTCCCCAAGGTGCTCCGTTGTGTTATGTTAGAGACTTAGGTAAAGTGGTGAGTTAATCATGTATAGTAAAAATTACAAAAAAATATGTTATTACTCACAAGGGACCTACTATAAAGAAAGGAAAGGGCGGGGTTGCTACTACAGGAAAGAAGTCCATAAAAAGGTCAGCAAAAGGAAAATGTTTGCGTCATCATTGTGTGCATGATAGTACAGTTTGGTGGATATCTGACTTATTGTGTATGCTAAATTGAAAGAATAGATATCACTGCATTATATATGACTCTTGTTAGAGAGTTAACGAACGTTTGCATTTACAGTATTTTGAATTGGATATGACTAATGAACTTCACTTGATTACTAATGCATAATGAACTCATTGGACCAAATCATTTAGCCTAGAAAAATCAAGTTGGACTTAGTTATTACTTACAAGGGACCTACTATAAAGAAAGGAAAGGGCGGGGTTGCTACTACAGGAAAGAAGTCCATAGAAAGGTCGGCAAAAGGAAAGTGTTCCTTTTGTGGGAAGACTGGCCACTGGATGAAAAAAAAAAAAAAACTGCACTATGTACTTTGCTTCTCTTCTTATAAAGACTACTAAACCATTTAGTGAAGATATGTTGATATCTCACTTAGTTGAGCCATGCACAGTTGAGAGTCCACTTGGTTCTTGGTGTATGGACTCAGGTTGAATTGACCATATTTGTAATATTTTACAGGGGCTCAAGCTAATCAAAAGGCTACATGACAGGAAGTTGTATCTGATGGTCAGCGACAATACAAGAGTAGTGGTCTTAAGTATAGAAGATGTTGGCTTAGTCTTTAGTGCTAGAGTTTTTTATTTTAAAAGATTGTTTATTTGTAGCTACTTTGCACAGAAATTTGATTTATGTAACTCATTTTATAAATAATTGTTATTCAGTTGATCTTGATTATGAACCTTTTAATACAAGAAATAAATTAGCAAAATATACATGCATAAATGGTTTATTAATGTTGTTTATTGATCAAAACTCTCATATTTGTTTAAAAGAATCTAACACAAGCTCACTTGTTCGATCTCCTAAAAGAACACACTAAAAGGGATAATGCCTACACACCAACATTTAGGTCACACTAATTCGAACATGGTCCAAAGACGGGTGAAAGATAGACTGATAGAGGCTTTGGACTTGAGGTCATCACCAATTTGTGAATTCTGCATAGAATGACTGGTGATGAAGTCTGTCTTTAAGACTAAATGCATGACTTGCTTGAGCTGGTTCACACATATGTAGTTGGACCAATGAATGTTCAAGCAAGTGGTGGGTATGAGTACTTCATCATATTTATTGATGATTACTCAAGGTATAGATATGTTTACCTAATGAAACATTAGTCGGACTCTTTTGAAAAGTTCAAAGAGTACAAAGATAAAATTAAAAAGCAATTAGGTAAACAAGATAAGTCACTTCGGTCAGATTGAGGTGGTGCATATCTTTCTGGTGAGTTTCTAGATTTCCTAAAATCTTAGCTTTCTGCTTCGAGGTACACTAGTAAGATCCATGATGAGTCATGCTATCTTGCCAATCTCTTTTAGGGTTATCCCAAAGGAACAAGGATGGCCTTTTCTACAGTTCTTTTGAACAAAAAGTTTTTAGTAAATGTAAGTGCAAAATTTTTAAAGGATGATTTTGTAGTAGACTATAAAAGAGAAAAATAGAATAGTGTTAGAGGAGTTAAAAGAAAATGATGCTAATTCTAAACAGTTAGACACAACTTGGCATACAGTAGGTGCATGAGATGCACCTACTGTTAAGGTTGAGAATGTTCCAAGTACACGAGAGCCTATGCTTAGTGGAATGATTGTCAGGGTACAGGACAGGTTCACAGCGGGAGCCTTAATAGTTGACCGTGACATTGAATCTGATCCTCTCAACTACAATGAGGTAATTAAAGACAAGGATGTTGACCAATAGGTCTTAGCAATGAAATTTGAGTTAGGATCTATATATTTTAATCAGGTCTGGAATTTTGTAGAGGCGCCTGTTGGCATTAAGCCCATTTGTTGTAAATGGGTCTATAAGAGAAAAAGAGGAGTAGACAGGAAGGTAGAGACCTCCAAGGTAAGACTAATTGCTAAGAGTTTTACCAAAAAGGAAGGAACTCATTATGATAAGACCTTCTCACCAGTAGCCATGCTAAAGTCCATAAGGATACTCCTATCCATTGCAACTCATCATGAGATTTGGCAAATGGTAATCAAAACGGCCCTTTTAAATGGTCGTCTTGAAGAAGACATCTATATGATGCAACCAGACAGTTTCATTGGCAAAAAATTGAAAGAGTCAATGTATGAACTGAAGCAAGTATCATGCTCATCAAATATTAGATTCAATGAACCGATTAAATTTTATGGTTTTGAGCAATAGGTTGACGAACCTTCCATGTACAAACAACATTAAGAAAAAGTAGTGACTTTCTTGGTATTGTACGTCGATGATATACTATTCATTAGGAATGACGTAGGGTTGTTATTGGCTGTAAGGATTTGGTGAACTAGTTCCAGTTGGCTATATGGATTCAGACTTCAAGTCAGATAAAGATGCTAGACGTACGATGTTTGGACATGTCTTGACCCTTGGAATGGGAGCCATTAGTGGGAGGAATGTCAAGCAGTATTGTATTGCTGACTTCACCATTGAGCTAAATACGTTATAGATTCAGAAGCTGCAAAGAGGGGCATGTAGGTTCAAATAAAGTAGTTGACTTTACTAAGACCTTGACTTAGCTAAACCTTTGTTTCATACACGGAAAGGATGAATATAACGTTTATAATAAATTGGATTTAGGATAAGTGAAAGATTATTAGGAATAGTGTTCAAAAATCCAGATTTATTATGTTAATATTATTTTATTAAAGAAAAATAATTGAAGTTCTAGTCTTTTCCTTGTTTAATTTGCGTAAGCGAGCATTTATACTGCATGTGATTTTCTTTTTGGAAGCATCCATGAGATGGGTCTAGTGCTCAGACTATAATTTACATGTTTGTTTTAAGTAGTTTATGAGATTAACCCATAGATAAACTTGAAACCAATGGTATGGATTGGTTTTTGAAAGACTCGTAGTCGAAGACAAGTTTGGACCACTTGTATGCTAAGACTATAATGTGACACTTTAGATGACTTATCTTGGTCATGTGGATGGTGATCCAAAAGTGTTACGTTGTGTGTTTAATAAGATTGGCACACTGAGTTGGACCATGTGAGTTGCTCATTTTTAGAGTACTATCAATTATGAATGGTTCATGTTGTACTATTTGAACAACGACTCTAAATCCTGAGAGTATTCTGGACTTGTGCATGGAGCATTAGTTACTTTGGTGTACTATAAGTAAGACCTAAACGCATGACTGAATTCCCACGTATACTAGATAGCGGTGTAAAGTGTGACAAGGATCAGGCATTCAATATGGAATCTATAGTCTATGATGAGCTACAGACGTCCCCTCAATTGATTCGCAAATATTTGAATAGTTTGGAATCTTTGGCCAAAGTATTTCAAGTGTTTGGCATTTAGAATTTATACTATAAATATGTTCAAGTATAAACGAATTATTCGGTGAAGGGTGAGTCGGTAATTAATGGAGAAGCTGTGAAAATGATAATGGTAGTAGTTATATTTATCCTTTGTCGTGGACATTTAATGGAGCGGTTGTTGTCATCAATATAGTCTATTATGGAAATATTGAATAAATGGTTTAAATTTGGAGTGCAATAAGATTTATTTATTAAGATTAAGTCTTATTAAATAGTAATTAAATTATTTAGTGAGATGATTAATTTAACCCATTTGGAGCTAGATTTAAATTGTCCCTGAGGTCCCTCGCAAGCCTATGTATTTGTTTCCATCGGAAAAATATTAAAGAACTCATGAGATAAATTAATTTATTCCTGCGATGAGTAAATTTAATTTTGCTAAACATTATTTATGAGATGAATAAAAATTAAAAGAATTATAAATAAAACAATTTTAAAAAAAATTAAAATTCATAAGATGAATTTTTACATGTGGGAAACAAAGCGAAACAAAAAAAGTCACAAAAAAATATTGCACATAGGCCGTGATCTGTGTGATCACGGATGGGCCAATGCGCTGGGTGGCTCTAAGGGGAGATCCGCGTGTCCCCGTGTTGGCGAATCAGGCTACGATAGGTGGCACGCGTTGTCAAAGCAAGAGCACGCGTGTATTGGGACCTGAAACGTTGCATTTTGAGTCTTTTGATTTGTAAAACGACGATTTTTTTGTTTAAAAGCTGCGAATCCCACATCAATTCAATAGCTCGTTTTTGCTCCGGTGCACTCCTATAAATGGAGGTACCTATTTCAAGAGTTTGGCATTGAATTGAAATAAATTATTTTGGATTTTTGGAATTGTTTCAGAATCCTAATTGGAGAGAAAAATTTCTGTTAAAATTTAGAAAATTTTCTTCCCTATTTTAATATTTTTCTGAGCCCACCCTCTGGGCAGTTCGTGGTCATTGCAAGGAAGATTGCAGAGTCTCAATTTTTGGCAATCTTTTGAAAATTATTATTTCTTTCTGGTTTTTTTTTTTTATATTGGAGCAATTCCAGGTAAGTTTTCTTTCCTTCACTTTTGTTTTCGCTTTTCTATTTATTTACAGTATTCATTATTATGTCTGTTTAAGTTTATGTATTGTTATAAATGTATTAGAGTAAAAGACTTGTAGATCTAAATTAAGAATTTAGATCTGTAGATTTAAATTATGAATTTAGATCTAGATTTAAAATTATGAATTTTAAATCAACTCTAGGTTTAGAATTATGAATTCTAAACTCCTTCCGCTGCGTAAACTTTATAAAATTAGGGAGAATTTTTGAATTTCATCCCAACAATCAATATTAGAGCAGAGGGATTTATAGAGATAACCCCATTCTCGGGAGCTCTCGCACGTAAGGTGTCACGAAGCGTGACTCTCCCACCAAGGACTTAGATATAGAGAAGAGTATCATACTCTAAGTACTCTAATAGGTGCCTTTTGTTGTGACCATAGTTGAAAACTGTAATCCCAACAATCAGCATCAGAGTTACTTTTTCCCAACATCGACTCGTCGACATATTGATCCTCCAATTGCTCTTCCATCTCCGCCAAGTCATTCCTGGCAACTAACGAGTAGAATTCCCCCATGTACTCCACAGACCTAGAACCATATTGCAATCACCTTGGCGTGATTGAGGGCAGGAAGGAGTCTCTCATGTGCTTCTTCATCTTCTTCCATGCCTCTATCTTCGCCTTACCCCAGTGACTCTGCCCGTCAACCGGATAGCCACCAAGGGCACCTGTTTTCGCTCCAAAATGTCCTTGAATTCAAGGATCTCCTCCAACGCGGCTAGCCAATCCTAGAAGTCTTTTGGGCGTCCTCCACCATTGAACTTCGGAATTTCGATCCGAAGTTCGGATTCCCACCTTCGATCATCAACGTTGTCGGCCTTCTCGGTATTTTGCCAATTTATCCTCATGCGCCGATCAAGTACTTCAATTTCAGGGATCGGGTTGCGGAAGCTATCGTCTGTGTCTTCCTCACCACCCCCAGCCGGTAGGTTTTGAGGCTGAGCTCCCAATGCTTGATCAGGATTAGCCCCGGCTGAATCAAGCACATCTCATTGCGTGGTAATTTCTCTTCCAAGTCGTCAATTCTCCTCTCATTTTGTTGTTGACCATCACGCTCATTAAAGTCTTCGACGGCGGTGTACCTTTGTCATCCATGGGCCATCTCAGAAGGCTTTGATACAAGCTGATGCAGTGCATAGATGAAAAATTAAGGAAATGGGAAGGTTCAACAGCCTTCCCTTAATTCTTATTACGAAAGAATAAAGAACAAGGGAAAAAGTAACTCAAATTCTCACAATCCGAGAATAGGAGCAAACTCTAGAGAAAATAATGTAAATCTATGAAATTGAATAATAAAAACCTTAGATTTCCTCTTGCTTAAATAGAGAAGCTACTTGACCTAGAATAAAAGTCTAAAAGATAAATACAAATAACTCATAATTATTTACTAATCTAATCCTAAATATCCTACTTAGTAATAACTTCTTCCAGTAGCGTCTCCTCCTGCCACTCGCCTTCGTACTTGCCAAGCCACTAATGATGCGTTAGTTATGAGCTACATTACTCTACATTTCAATAAACATTTCCAACATGTAGAATAATGGCTTTTCGATATCACTTTCTAAACTTCTACATTTTCATATAAATCCTACGTATTCAAATAACCCATAAAGAATCCTTCTTTCCTTGAGCACACCAAGGACATCTCATTCTTTCCTTGAGCACACCAAAGACATCTCAGAAAGTTGAGGCCAGTTCCATGCTTCAATATTTCTTATCCCTAAACCTCCCTCATTTTTAGACCAACAAAGTTCATCCCACACCCGAGGTACATAGCAACTCCACTTATCCAATTTATCCCACAAGAATTAAGGATTTTTTTTTATTCCTTTAATGATGCCCCAAGGAAACAGAAAGATATTACCCCAAAGAGATGTTATGCTAATCAAAGTAGTATTGATTAGCTCTAATCACCCCGTATCTTATAGTTTCCTATTTTGCCAACTAGATATTCGACCTTGAATTTTATCAATCAAACGGCCATACCACTACTTTATTTCATATTTATTATTTTTACTTTTTAATTTTATTATAATTATTTATTGAAATGTTGGACAAATCATTCTTATATTATAAACAATACTTTAAATATTAAAAAAAATAATTTTAAAGAAAATAGGAAAACAATTTCTACAATGTTGGCCTCTCCACATTGACACCCCTATTTTTATTGTCCTCCAGCCTCCACCAGCATTGCTATCATAGATCTCTCCTACTTTCTATTAACTATTTAAAATGTTCAAAATTTTTTTAATTTTTTGTCAATATTTCAATTGTTTGATTTTTTAAATATGAAAAATATATTTTTTACATGTTTTTCTATATGTTTAAAATATATTAATTTTTTTTCTTATATTTAAAATACTTTTCTAATGCGTAAAATATTTTATATATTTTTTGAATACTTAATATATTTTTCAAATATTTAAAACCTATTTTTATAATATTAAATATCTTTCTATGATCTTCCAAATTACCCAAGCAAGAAATAAGGCCAAACAATTTTCTCCTTTCCTTCTTAATGGCTATGGACCAGTAGGCCAGTAAAGTCATTTTACTTAAACTTTTTTTTAATGTAAAAAATTAAATAGAGTTAAAAAGTTACAATGGAAACCCATTTAACATTAACCTTCTTAAACTCATATAAAACATGCCCTAAAAACATGCCCTAAATAGAGGCAAAGCTAACTTAAATCGGACACATTACCAAGCTAATCTTAACCGAAATACACATGCCTGACTACGGACTGACAAATTTATTGTGTAGTGTTGTATTCGTGTTCGTATTATTTGAGGGGTATTAGAAATATAGTTCACATGAACACAACCGTTTATTAAAACGGCTTAAGAACTCTTAACTTTTTGCCAATGAGGACCCCGATACCTGGTAAAAACTCTTAACTTTTATCCAACCTAATTATTAAACAAGTAACGCATGGGTTACCCAATTAATTGTATGAATGATTTTTTTTAAAATTAAATTCTAGTTTTTTAACTTACAGATATGCTAGTAACATACATCAAGGTCGATATTAGCAATAAGTTCATAACTTATTTATAATTGTTAAGATAAATTATCAAATTAATATTAATAAATATAATGCAAATTATCTTATGCGAGATACGTTACCAAAATATATATAGTAGTATACTGCTCTAAGCATTTTACATAAAAATATAAATGGATAAAGCGTGTTGAAAATGGGTTGACTAACTCAAAACCAAATTCAATCTAATTACCTGAACGAGTTAAACGGGTCAACTTGAATTCAACAAGACTTCAAAAACCCAACTTAAACCTACTACCTTGATTATTTATTATCATGTTATGTCAAATTTTACGAATCCCTTTCTTCCTTTTCGGGTTTTGGGTTTTTTAAGCGCATCACAAAGCCCAAAGGCTAACCCGAATTAAGCTGATCCATTACTCAACTCTACATATGGCCTCATTCTTTTGGCATTCAAGGCCGACCCACTCTTCAAAACTGGACTTTAGGGTTAACCCTCTCTACAAAACCCCTACACGCCGCCGCTTACACGGGCCTTCATTATTTGGTACTTCTCTCTCTCTCTCTCTCTCTCTCTCTCTCTGGCGTTATTCTCTCCATCCCCACCCCTTCCAAATTCCAATCCCATCTCTCTCTCTCTCTCTCTCTCTCTCTCTCTTTCTATGTTTTCACGAATTTGAGATCAAATGGGCAGAATGCACAAAAATAGGGGAGAGCTGCCTTGAAATAGCTCTGAAAATACTCTCTGTGGGTTCTCTACAGGTGTGCCCCTTCACTTCTGCCCTTTACATTAAAAATGGCATCATAGTACGGGCTTTGTGCTTCTAAGTGTGAGATTGTTGCTGAGAGTTCTATTTGGTCGTTGGCCAGATTTTCTCTCTTCATGCCCCACTTCGTCTCCGTCACAAGCCCGCCTCCAAACGCCATTACATTTACATCTTCATCTTTTTTTAAGGGTTTGATTGATATGATTTTCTAATTTTAGTTTTTATTTATTTGGAAAATTGAAATTTAGGTCTTAATTTTCCTATTTTTGACCTTTTGATTAGGCTTTTTGACAAAGAAAAAAAATGGTTTTTATAATCTATATGCCAAAATTGAAAATATAAAATATTATGAAAGGAGTCCTAAAATGATACATATGGTTGTAGAAATCTCTATTTGAGTTGGATGTGCTACTTCTGATATAGAGTTTACGAAAATCTTTCTATTATATTATTACCAAATCTTCCCCATCTCAACAGCTCTCAAATACTAAATTGTACAATTCTAAAGCCCCTCCTCCCTCCCTCAAAAAGTTAGGTCTCTCGAGGAAAGGCCATATATTTTAATGAAATAACAAGTTTTTTAATAAAAAAATATGTCTGTTTTTAGACAATACTTTTTAGTAAAGAGATATATTTTTTAGTGAAGAGATATATATATTAACGAAATAACATGTCTCTTTAACATATTTTTTAGTAAAGAGACATATGTATTAACGAAGAGACATGTTGATGTGTCCACTAATAAAAGGACACGACTATTGGTGTTTTAATGAAGACATCCCTTTTTCCTCTATAAGGAAGATTATGGTTTTCTTTCTAACACAACTTGTAAACAAATTACCATGAAAGATAATTAGAAGCACAATACTCCATTTTATATCGTACATTAGAAAAAACGATTAAGAGGAAGAAATTAGATTTTTTTTGATGTTCATAGTCAACAGTCAATCAATAAGTCCTATTGATTAAGATATGTTCTTAATATTAACGAGTGAAAGTTCAAGATCTATTTACCAAAAAAAAAAAAATTCAAGATCTATAAAAATTATTATTTTATTTATTAATGTATATGTATATAATTTAAGTTTTACATATTTATAGGATAATATAAAACTTAAAGTAAACAAAATTGGCAAAATAAAAGGGAAGAGAAAGGAAAACTTAATACAAATACATTGTTATTAAAAAATGCTTGTACTGAATTGTGACGAGGGTTGTGTTTGTGATGGAATGCCTATTTCCCATCTGGTATCATTTCATTTTTTTTTTTTTTTTTTTTTGGTTTTAATTTCTAATACAGAAATGAATTACAAAATGAATATTTTTTAAATATTTAATTCTTTTTTATTTTAGATTGATACTAGACGAGACCATAGTTATTTATAGAGGTGGCCAGTGGGCCGGGTGGCCTAGAACCCGACCCGGTGCACCCGGGACCAACCAGGCCCGCTATAGTACTGGGCGGGGCCCCGGGCCTCCTCAAGGGTGAGGAGGCCCAAAACCCATTTTATGGTAATTTGGGTTATTATTTAAACATTTTAATTTATTTTATGGTTTATTTGTATTTATATTGTTTTAATTGTATTTTTTAATAAGTTGTAATACATCAATATATATATCTTAAAAAAAAAGGGTGTCAGCCGGGCCTGGTCAAAAACTTGGCCGGGCTGGTTCTGGCTTGGACCCATAGGCCTGGGCCCGGAATCGGCCTAGCTCGGCCGTGGCCACTTCTAGTTATTTGACGTAGTAGCAAGTTTCTCTTGACCAAAACGACTTATATATTGTCCATTGTTTATTTCCAAAAAGTTGAAAACTAAGGCTCTATTTCTTTAGGGGGAATACCACATTTTAGGAAGTGATTTTCCCCCTTTTCATTATTTAGCGCAATTTTTGCTTAAGGAAATGAGGGAAAATGACTTCCCCTTCAAAATAGGAAGGGGAAGTTATGATTCTAAGTAGCTCATAAAACTTTCGTAGTAATCATTATGCAAATTTAGATCGAATCAAAATAAATCAGGCTAGACTTTAGACATTTAATGTCACACCATCGGATAAAAAATTAGACTAAATAATTAAAAATGATTTTGATATTACTTTGTCATAGTTGCAATAGAACAATTTTAATAAAGTTAAATTGTTATATAATATTATACAAGAAAATTATCTAGGTGTCCTAATATTTTTGTATTTATTATATAAGTACTATGATATTTTAGTAATATACCATGATGTACTTTAAAGTTTAAAAATTTTCTAATGTATTAGGTATCTTGTGCCAAAATTTAGTAGATTTTAAATGAAAACAATAATGTATATGTATCTTCTATCATAATGCCATAATTTTTTTGTTCGAAAATGTTAATATGATATATTTTTTTGATAATATATAAGTAATTTTTGTTAGAATGTGGACAAGCTTTTGATAATATCATCATAGTTTATATGTCACGAACCTAAGTCCATGACTTGGATAATTTTTGAGAGAAAGAACGAGAGAGAGAAAGAGAGTAGAGATTAAGAAGAGAGGTTAGAGATTAGATGAAGAAAGGAAGAGAAATTTTAGAATAAGTTAGGGAAAGAAGAGAAATTTTGAAGATAGAATAGAGAGAAAGAGTGACGGCTAGAGAGGGATAGAGAGGAAGAGAAAATTTGAATTTTGTATTTGATTTCTTGATTGCTTGATGCCAATTACAATACTTCACACATAATTATATAGAGGTTGGGGAGGAGACACACACCTACACTCTAGACCCCTACAATAGCCCACAATTAATTAATGCTTAATTCAAGCTTACAAAACAAGTCATCTTTGCCTATGCTATCCTTGTCCCCCAACCGGCCACCCCTCCTAAATTCAAAATTCAAACTAAATTTTTACTAATTAATTTTACATTTTACATATTTAATACAAAATAATAAAAGCAAAAATGGGTTGTTCGATCTTGGCTTGTGAGAATTCCCTTCCCTTCAAACAATCCCTGCCCTCAAGGATGTCATGGGAGTTGATCTCCTTGTGCCAATTCCGGTTCTTGGAAATCGTTTACATACCCTTGCCTTGACCTTGATCTTTTGGATGTCTCTTCGAGTGGTCTTAGGCTTAAGATGGTGAGCTTGACGCGATTTTGCCTTGTTGTGCTGCTGTCCACCACGTTGGTGCTGCTTTTCATGAGCCATGGTAGCACTATGGAATTCTTGAGGTGCTATTGTTACTCGTGCCTCCTGTTCATGGTCACCCCACGGCCATGGCTTGCAAGTCATAGTCGGGCTTGGTGGCTTTTGAAATTCTAGTGGCACCTTTGTTGCGTTTGGCCCTAATTTGTGCGATTCTTCCTCAATTATGGGCGGCCCTTCAATAATGTGTAGCTCCAAAGGCGGTGGTTCCATTGGTTCCTCCCTAAGGTCACAATGCCCTTCTTGTGGTGGTGGTGGGTGTTTGGACCTCCCTCCACCGCTGTCTAGGTCCTCTTGAAGTACCTAAGGTTCCCTTGTTGCTTCATGCGAACTTTCTTCAACGGTTGTCTCAATAGGGGTTGGTTTGACAATGGTTGGCTCAACAAGGGTTGACTCAACCGACTTCTCTACAATCCCACACCCGTGCTTCCTTTCTTGATTGTCCACGTATTGGTTTATGGACTTGGTCAATGATTCAATGGTAGCTTGCACCTTCATCATGGAAGCTAAGCATTCTTTGTGGGACTTGTCTATCTCTTCCTTTGTCAATGGAGCCATTGTCGCAGTGGAACTTTTTTTTTTTTTGATTCGGTAATGAGAGCAGGAGAAAAAAATATATATATTTTAAATTTTTTTTCAAAAATTCGGTAAGGAAGCAGGAAAGATATATATATATATATATTTTAAATTTAAATTCGAAAATGATAGTAGCGGAAAATACCTTTTTGATAGATCGAGCCTCTTGATCGCAAGATTGCTCTGATACCACTTTGTCACGAACTTAAATCCGTGACTTGGATAATTTTTGAGAGAGAACGATAGAGAGAAAGAGAGTAGAGATTAAGAAGAGATGTTAGAAATTAGATGAAGAAAGGAAGAGAAATTTTAGAATAAGTTAGGGAAAGAAGAGAAATTTTGAAGATAGAATAGAGAGAAAGAGTGACGGCTAGAGAGGGAAAGAGAGGAAGAGAAAATTTGAATTTTGTATTTGATTTATTGATTGCCTGATGCCAATTGCAACACTTCACACATGATTATATAGAGGTTCGGGAGGAGACACACACTCAACACACCTACACCCTAGACCCCTACAATAGCCCACAATTAATTAATGCTTAATTCAAGCTTACAAAACAAGTCATCTTTGCCTATGCTGCCCTTGTCCCCCAACCGGCCACCCATCCTAAATTCAAAATTCAAACTAAATTTTTACTAATTAATTTTACATTTTTACATTACATATTTAATATAAAATAATAAAAGCAAAAATGGGTTGTTCAATCTTGGCTCGTGACATTATACAACATTTATTTTTTGGCAGAAATTAGTCGAATTTTAATGAAAGTTTACTAAAGTTTAACACAGTATCACAAGTGATAAAATTTATTATCTTAAGACACCTTATTGTATATATTAAAATAATAGGGTATTTAGCTGGTAAATGCTCAAATTTTAAAATACCTAAAAAATAGTTTTCCTAATTTATACAATTTTGATATTTAACTTTTTTTTTTTAATTTTTATTACTTCATATATGTTGTATTGTTATTTATGTTATTCTATAACGAGATATAAAATGATTGGTGAAAATTATTTTTTTTTTTTAAACATATAAGAAGACATCACAATAGAGAATTAAGTTTTTCTTTGAAACGAACAATGGAAAACTCCACTTGGAATTTATGTTTCTTTGGAAAACCTTTTCTGAAGAAAATCAATTTCTAGATTCTATTTTTCCGTCAAAACAAATGGAGCCTAAGATAGTGAGGTTATGTAAATTATTCTAAGAGTATAATTGGTAAAAGATTTAGAGTTGGTTGAATGTATTTACCAAAAATAATATAAAAAAATGATGTACGTTGGGAGAAAAAAAAGTAACAAAAATGTTAGTAGAAACAAGTGCTTAAAAACTAGTTTATCATTTATGACAAACTATGTCCTAGTCGTTGAATTTTTGTGCGTCATTTTCTCGTGTCGTGTAGCATTACTCAAATAATATAAAGTAATGTTATTGTCAAAGCAAAATTGTTATTGTCAAACAAGATTATAATATTTAAGCTAATTTTACAACTTTTATTATTTATAAGTCAAATTATTAATCTGATATTAATAATTTTTACATTGATCATAACAACTCAAATAACTTGATTCTTATCTTGTAAGACTTGAATAGAAATATGTTATTCATTGGAGTAAAAAACTAAAGCAACAATAATATTTATACCATTTGTGGGTGCGGCTAGCTTCTCATGTCCAATAGGTATGAATGAGACGTAATTTGCTTTGTGGATATAAAGCTATATCTAAAGCCTTGTAAATAGTTAAAAGAGTTGTTTGATATCAATATAAGTTAGTAGTAAGAGTGCAATGGGCATGAGTATACTCAAGATTCACCCGACCCCAGAAGATTGGGTTGGGTTAGGTATCTATTATATAATGGGTTTTTACGGATCTAAGGACTCTTACTCATGAGTAGTACAGTTGGTTTTGGGCTACCCCTGTGTAAACCTTGGTATATCCAAGATCTACCTAACCTAAGAAAAGTTTGATATATGGCTTTGATATTACGTTAATATTCTAATTTTTTTTAGTGCATATTCTACTAATTAGAATTAAATAAACTATAAATCTTCAGTCATTATTCAGTTAATTGTTTTTAAACAAGAGTTCGAACAAAAATCGAATGGGCTCGAATTGTAATTTGGATTTTTTTTTTTGGTCAACTAAAACATAACGGATTTAAATTGAATTCAGAAGAAAACAAATGTGTATTTAAAATATTCAAATTAACAAATTAGGATATCAGTCACATAATCAAGTCACTTTTAGTGATCTATAGTCTATTAATTCGGATTTGGATATGATCTAGTGTGAAATCTAAATGTTTAGATTTAAGGAAAAAAAAAAATTAATCTACCAAAAATAATATAAGGTTATTAACACCAAAGGTTCATGTAGTTTGTACATTTGTCAATTTAGTCCCTTTATTATTAATATTGTGTCAATTTATTCCTTATAGTAAAATTTATGCTAAGTTAATGAAATTTTGAATGCTTTTCCCATATCTTGGGTTAAATTAAGTTAATGGATATATTTGATTGGGTTACTTGCATCTAATTTAATTGTGCCGTTAAAAATTATATCAGTAACATAACTTATATTTGACTAAATGACTAAATTGAAATAATACATATTATAGAAAGACTGAATTGATATAATTAAAGGTATCAAAGCTAAACTAATACAATAAAAAAGCACATTGACCTTTGGTGTAAATAACAACAATTGCTCTATACTCTTTTTGTCTCTGTTTTGATTGCAGTTTGTACGAGACTTTTTTTTGGTAAGTCGCAGTTTGTACAAAATGCCTATTATGTATTGCGACTTTGTCGTTAAACATCAAAAAAAGGTTTGGACAATTGCTTGAAGTAAAATGTAATTTGACCTTTTATAATATAATTGCCATTTTTTTGTTTACATAAATGACTTAAAACGCACTGAAATTTCATTGAGAATTTACAATTCTAGTATCTTAAAATTTCAACTTTAATATATTTGAAGGTCGGGTAAAACCTATGTAATAGGTTGACCCAAAACTAACACGACCCAAACCCATAATGCAATTGGTTTATGGGTTTGAGTAAGGTTGATTGGTTCTAACCCATATACTACTTGATCCACCCATTGTGCACTCCTAGATAATAGCTTACACATTTTAAAGAACTAAAATGTAGTTTATTTATTAGTTTATGTAATGTAATTTATATAAATTATTGTTAGGGTTTTAGCCCAAAGAGGGAAATTCTTAATAAGATCATCCACCCTATGTAGATATGGCCAGCAGGCCGGGCCGAGCTGGGCCTGCCTGCAGGACAGGTTGGGCCAGGCCCAACCCGAACAAGGCCCCTCTGGAGACTGGCACAGTCCCCTTTTTTTTAATTATTTTATAAAAAATTAAAAGCAATATATATATATATTAATAAATAATATAATATAAAATTATAATAGTGTACTATAAAATTAAAAGTATATTTTATAAAATAAAATGTATTTTAATTTATTTAAAAAATACAATTGTAGTATACTAACAGTTACACTATTTAAGAAAATTATAAATATAATATAATATGTATTTAATTTTTACATAATAACAATATAAAAAATCAATCTTCACTTGCTTTGGTTGGTTTGGTACTTGCAGTGATGTTAGTGTCTTTGTTTTCTTTTTCATCCCTTGATGATGCCAAGTTCAGACATTTCTGATTTCTATTCACTGCAGCCATCTAGTCATTCAAGGACAATAACATTTCTAAGGTATTTGATGCTAGCTTTGCTGTCTTTCTTCCTGGCAATCTGCCAGCTGTACTAAAAGCAGACTCCGATGCTGCTGTAGACACAGGACATATTAATATATCGCGTGCCATGGTGGAACGCACGAGATATTGGGTTTTATATTATTTCTACCATAGCAAAATATCAAAATGTTTATTAGACTCCGTTGGAATTCGAACAGATATGAACACAAGTATAAAGAAAGCTCATCATCTAAAGTGGGACTTTGTCTTGGCATTAATCAGTTAAACATATCCCAAGTATATGATTGTCCTCGAGAAGAGGACAAAGACGATATTGAAGAAACATTTGTTTTACTTGTTAATTTTTGAAAATAAACAGAAAATAAATCATATAAAGTTTCTTCAACATTATTAATAAGAGATTTGTAATCAAAATTTGGTAGCGTTCTTTCATAAAATATTTGGACAAAAAATTGAAAACTCATAAGTTTGCAACGCGGATAAAAAATAGTGGAAATACAATATGCCATGGATATTTTAGCATAATATTTGAAAAAAATTTATTGTATGGTGGCAATGGCTCCGTAGAACGCTGGGTTGGAGGAGTTCTTTATCATCCATGTAGCAATATGTACTAGTTTAGATATTGCGTCTGAAATGGTTGGTTAGTTGCGACCGGAAAAAAATATTTTTGGCATCTTTAAAAGGTAACTTAAAATTTACATAATTCATTTATTATTCTCCAATTTACATTCACACTAAGGCAACCTAAATTCGTATAATTTATAAGTGCAAATTCTTTGAAGATTTTTTTAATATGGTATGCCTCGCTCTAACATCGTTGATAACCACATAATACATTTATCTAATTCAAAATGTCTCCATGAAATGCCTTGTGATTGATACAATTTTTTAAAATATTTGCTTTAATTATATTTCTTAAAACTGTAAGACAATTATCTATAAGTTATATCCCATTCATTATTATTAAATGCAAAATGTGACAAATACAATGCAAATGAAAACATTTTTCATCTAACATGGGCTTTAAATATCTAATTAACGAGTTAATAGATGCAGTTTTGTTAGTTGCATTATCAAATGTAATGTTCATAATTTTATTTTCAATCCTCCACGTATGGCATGCTGCCACAATGCAACTTGTGATTACATGAGCACTGTGGGGATATTCGAATAGGCGAAAAATGTATTAAAAATCAATCCAATGTGCAGTTATGCATATGTAGGATATGTCGGATTTCGTCTTCCATGTGTCAGACGTCAACGAGATCATGCTTGTATTCGTCTTAAAAATTTCTTTTAGCTCGTTTTCATTTTTGTATATTCTTTAGATGTGTCGCGCTTCAAAGTGTTGCGAGGGCCGGTTGAGCGGCAAGGTTTATTGCGTTTTTACATTAGCGGACAAATCTAGGGTCTCTGCCAGTGCTAAACGGCTTCTCAGTCGAAATGACGTATTTCATTACTTCATGTCTATTAGTCTTGTGAAAACCTAAAGTTTGAAGGGTACCAATCGCTTGTTTTATGGGGGTTTGTTGTGATGTATCCGCATTTAAGTAGGGGTGGGCTCTCATTAGATGTCGTTCTAAAGTGCTGGTCCCATTACCAATTTTATGGCTGTAGCCTTTGTTATTATTACCAAGTTTACAAAATGCCTTATTTTGTTCATGATCTAGTACAAAATACTGCCATACCTCACTATTGGGACGTCTACTAGTGGAACCCGTTGTGTTACTAGAATTGAGAGTTTCAGTTTTATCGATGTCGGATGTTGGTTCAGAACATCTTGCACCACCCGGTTCAAGATAACCCTACTCCAATACGTGCTCATATTTCCAATTTAAAGTGTTTGTATATGGAGGTGACTTGACGAGTTCTAAAAAATTATGTTCTTGGATATTAAGTTCAACTCTTCCAATATTTGTTGGAGCAAATTGGCTACTACAACTCATTTTAGGGGTTTTAGGCGGTTGAGAAGAGTTAGAACTAGATCGGCCAACTGCAAATGAAGATGATCTATGTGCCCTTATATTATTATTATAAAGTATGCCAAATAAAAATGACAAGTGACAATGTAAGTCAACAAAAATGACAAATAAATAAAAGTTTGATACTAATTTTACAGAAGCGTAAATTAAAATTTGAACTTCAATGAGCTTCTACGAACACAATTTAAACTTCAAATTTGAGACTTGAGTAGTTGTGAGCAAAGAATTGCAATTATAGTGAGTAGAGAAAATTGGAGAGAAGAGAGAAAGGATGATTGTTGCACGGTGAAATGAGCAAATTTAGTTAGTATTTATAGAGAATTTTTTTTAAAAAAAGAATATCAACGCCCCCGCTATTGCCAACGGATATATTGCTAGTAACTCGACCCTCATCAAGTTTTGCCTGGCCCACTGGCCACCTCTAATCCTATGCAAGGGGCTCTTTGTGTATGTTAGGTCATTTCACGATAATATACTTATAGCACATGAAGCAATAAGCTCTTTTTTGGAGCAAATCTGGTTAGAAGGGAGGATTTATTTGATTATGAATTGTGTCCCCATGATATTCTATTTAGTCCTTATTAAGGATAGCTCATGGGACTCTTTCACCCTTCTACAGGTATTAGAGAACGTGATTCCTTATTATCATATCTATTCACCTAAACGAAGTTCTGGCAACATATATCCAACATCGAACAAATATAAATCTAGAATTAGCAATAAGATGGTATTGTTGACCCTTGCATTACCATGCATTATATTTACTGATGATAATATGCTTTTCTCCAAAATCAAGATAAAAACATGCCAATACTTGAAAGATAATGAGATTTTGCTCAGATTAGAAACAAAGAATGAACTTCCATATATCCTCCCATGCAGTCGTGGGTAATGTTGATGGTGCGACCAAGGAAATAGTCAGCTCTATTATTAGTTTTCATCTTGAACTCTCTTGGTAAGTATTCAAGTTGCCCTGTTGTCTAAGGTCGAGTGTTTCGGTCCTCGTTTGGTGAGCTTCAATCTAAGGTAGCTCTAAAAGTACGACTCGGAAAGCGAATATGACATGTAAGGCCTGGAGATACGTACTAATTCAATCGAATCTAGAAACTTTTCTAATTCTTACGATATAGTCTTTTAAAATCACCCCGATGATTTGCAAATGTGCTGACATAGTCAACAAGAATTTCTTTTGAAAAGGGGATAACTTCCCTCGATTACTATGCATAATCCTTTAAAAAAAAAAAATTTCTATAGATCCAAATATGTGGGGGATTTAAGACTGTTCATTTTGGTTATGGACGAGCTCACTAGGCACATCCCGGGATGTGTACCTTGGTGCATGCTTTTTACAGATGACATAGTACTGGTGGGGGAGTCACGGGAAGAGATAAATGAGAAGCTGGAATTGTGGAGAGGGGTACTAGAGTCGAAGGGTTTACGACTAAGCAGAGCCAAGACCGAGCACATGGAACTCAAGTTCGATCCCTCTCCACGCCTAGCTCGGAAGATGTCAAGATTGGATCGGAGGCCATATCGAAGAAGGACAGATTTAGGTACTTGGGGTCCATGGTACAGCACAACAGCGAAGTGGATGAGGATGTCAACAACCGGATTAAAGCGGGATGGCGTAAGTGGAGGATGGCATCCGTGGTACTGTGTGACAGGAAGTTCCCCTTGAAACTAAAGGGAAGATACTATAAGACAGTTGTGAGGCCAGCCATGATGTATGGGGCGGAGTGCAGGGCAATGAAACAGCAGCACACACAAAAGATGAAGGTGGCAGAGATGCGAATGCTGAGGTGGATGTGCGGACACACAAAAAAGGATAGGATCAGAAACGATATCATAAGAGGCAAATTAGGAGTAGCCTCCATTGAAGATAAATTGAGGGAGCAATGTATGAGGTAGTTCGGACATGTTAGAAGGAAACCGTACAACGCTCCAGTGAGGAGATGCGAACAGCCCCTCACTATACTAGGCAAAAGAGGCAGAGGTAGGCCAAAGAAGAGATGGCTTGAGACAATCCGACAAGACCTCTCTCACCTAAACCTTCGGGAGGAGATGGTCTTAAATAGGGCCCAATGGAGGGCTTGCATAAGGGTAATAGAGGCTCCGGTTGGAGTAGGGTAGCACAGCTTTTTAGTACTAGGCCTTGACATCCACTTGGCACACGTAGGCTGCATACTGGTATCATGAGCTATTACCTGCTACTTGTATATTGTCTTTACCTCTATTCTCTATTCTCTATCTCTATCACTATCCTCTATCCTCTATCTCTATCATTACCTTCTTCTTATCTGTGATGTGTGCCTGTTATGGCTTGCTTTGAGTCTTTTGTTCTGCTCATCGTGTGTTTGGCCCTACTCATGATTGATGCTATCCTGGTGCCAGGTCTTTCGTTCTATGCTGCGGACCAGATTCTCAAGGTTGGGGGTCCTCGAAAACAGCCTCTCTTCAGGGTGGCCCCTTGAAGGGGGAAGGCTGCGTACATCTATCCCTCCCAGACCCTACTTATGCGGGAGCCCTTGGAGGCACTGGGTCTGTTGTTGTTGTTTTAAAGAGGTAGTGAATAAAGTGTTTATTTTTTTAATAATTAGTGACAATGTCATTACACAAGCTGGGGAACTCGTACAAATGAGCCTTGAGTCAACCAATATGTGGATGGGTATAAAAAATAACAAAAACAAAACAAATAGGAATAGAGGAAAAAATCACGGGCATACACTGAGAGCCTCAAACACCACTAGAAAGGACTCAGAAGAGGACAACCAAGCCCCTAATCTTTCGAAGCAAAGTACTCAATCATAATCAAATCATCACCGTCAAATTCTAGCCCTAGCCTTTTCCCGATCTCCTATTTCTGCTCTGCAGCAAGAAGCTTACCCACATCTTTAACATTATTGCCCTTTCACGAAATTCTTCTTTTTTTGTTTGCTAAAATCCTTCACTAATCTCTTCGTGCTGTTCCTAGGTGATAGATCTTTTAGGAATTTTTGAAGCTCCCGTTTAGCTTGCTCTTTCATCATGCGTTTCAACACTCTCCTACCCCTTTTGTGACATCCATATTAGGGATTTGACGCCCCATAATCACCTTTTTCCTTTTCTGCCCAACTATGCTAGACTCCTCCCTTAACAACGCTGACACCGGGAAATTTTTGGGTCAGCTTTCATCTATGTGTGGGGGTCTTACAAAGGTGGGGTGTTCGAAACCTAATGGGTACTCAAGCTTGGAGGACCCTGAGTATTTATTTTCAAACTAGATTGGAAGATCCTCTCTAATTTTGGTAACTTGCGAATGAAAAGTATCTTGGCTAAGTATTTGAGAGATTCAATATTCTAGAGGAAAATCTTTAAAACAAGAGACTTTCATATAAAGAAAATTAGATAGAAGTTAGAAGATGGTGTGCTTTTGTCTTTTGGAACAACACATATTGCACAAATGAATACCCTAGCAGCCTTGTCCAAGACAAAAATATCATTAAGGCCCCACATTCAAACTGGCGGATCTCATTAAGGATAAAGAGTGGAATAAGGAAGCCCTATATTAGAGTTATTCCTAAGAAGTTATATGATGCTTTGATTGTTATCTCCATCCCAATGGTGTCAGCCTAGAATCCTTTAGGCTGGGGCTCGTTGGCCACATGGGACTTTTAAACTAAATCAGCTACTTGGATGGCTGACAATATAAGTGAGAAGATAGCAATTTTTGGCATTCAAATTCATTTTGAAGAGAAATATGTGCCCTAAGTTTAAGATGTTTTTGTGGTAGATTATGAATAGAGGACTTCCATTCAAAGAAAACCTTGCCAAGAGAGGTCTTGATCTTAAGCCAATTTTCTCTAGTTGCAAAGCAAATGAAGTGATTTTGAATCTTCATCGCCTTTCTCTTTCTGTCTCTCTCAATGATCTTGTTCTCTCACACTCACTGCCTCTCCCTCCCTGACAACCACCTCTCTCTCTTGATCTCTTCCGGTCACTCTCTCGTTCACCATCTCTCTTCACACTCTCTCTCTCTCTCTCTCGCCATCTTCCGGTCGTGTGTGTGTCTCTCTCTCTCTCCATCTCTGCACCACCCTCTCTCCCTCCTCCCCACCATCACTCCTTTTTCTCTTTGGCTCTGTTTGTTTTGTGGGAAGTACTCTTCCCCCAGAAAACATTTTCCATGGAAAAGGCAATTCCTGTTGAGTTTTTCCGTTATTTGTTTCAACGAAAAACATATTCTCCCATTGCAATTTTTTTTATTTATTTTAAAGGAATCATCTTTTTTACTAATCATTTTATACCTAGTCATACTCATAGGACAATATAAGTACCAATATAATATATTTATCTAGACTTTGTGACATTATTACTAAGATACCCTAAACTCTAAGCATTTATCACATATACTGACATTTCAATATATACATTGAGATACCTTGAAGTTGAATTTTTTCTCACTTAGGTATCATATATCAAAATTTGATGAATTTTTGTAAGAATCTAACCAAATATAAAAATGCTAATATAATACAGTATTATTATAATATTTATAAGCCATGTCAATGTTTTCGACAAATTACAATAACGTTCACCATATGTTGATGTAAACAACTTAAGTATTGCCAAAACCATATGTCATGTAAGCATGTTTTAAGCAAAACTCATTAAATTCTAATGAGAATACTTATATATTATCAAAATCATGTTCTATTTTAGCATTTTCCATGGGAAATCCATCAAATTTCAATAAAGGCACTTGATTGATAAAATTTTAAAACTTTAGGGTATCTAAGTAATAAAATGTTTAAACTTTACCCCATTGTATGCATTGAAATGATGTGGTACCTAGGTGATAGATGGTCAAACCTAGCATACTTAAGTGATAGGTTTCCTAAAAACACATATCAAAAGAAAGTATTTTCTAAAAAATAATATAATCTATAAATAATTTTTTGGTGTTTAGTTTGATGTAAACATTCTCTCCAAATTATAATATTTACCATAGCATGAATTAATAAATATGTTTCAAATATAAAATATAAGTCAGGAACGAGAATCGAATGGAACCACAAAATTCACACCCAGATTTAGAGCTAACTGCTCTTTCTTCATCCAGTTCTTATCCCACGTCATTGCCTCTAGCTATTTAAGATCCCTCCAAGTTTATTTTAGATCCATATTTAGACCGATGTACACCTTTAAACTTCATTGGTTGACTCGGAATGACGGGTTCCATCTATTCGAAAGGGAAGCCATTTTCCCCCATTTGAGGGATCTGTAAGCAAAACGTGTCAAAACAATGGAAAAGGGGAAAACCACTTCCTAGAATGTGGTTTTCTCCATAAACAAACGGAGACATTGTTCTCTAGCTTCTCTACTCAATCTAGGCTAGGTATTTTACTACGTTTATTTTTTTCTTATTTATTCCAGTTATCATTTTTAGGAGATATATTGCCTTGAGTGTCGGAGGGGTCCTCGCTGGCCAAACCTACGGGTCTCTCTAACTATTTGTTCATTTTACAGGTTACATCAAGCTTGGTCCCATTTCCTTTCTCATCAAAAAGATTGAGTTTGGCTCTCCTTAGAAGAACCCGTTTGCTAAATCCCGAAACGAATGGTGCCTTCTGTGGAAAAGGAAGTGAGAAATTTGGGACCATCATGCCAACCCTGTTTTACTCGAGATCGCCCTAAATCGGCACATACTAAAAGTTCTTTTCAATGTATTCCCAATTGATCAAGTACAAATCAAAGTTGAGTTATAATGTAATTTATTCCCCTAATCAAAGACCCTTCTCTGTATAAAAGTATACTTATTTCTTAATTTTTGTTATTTATATACCTCAAATCCTAGTACCAGCTGGTTATTTAAAAACATCCGCATTTGACTACTTCTAGCATTTAAAATTTTATATATTTTAAGGAATCGATATAATAGGCTATATCCGCGATTTTATTATATACTGAGAATTTATTATATATTTTAAGGAATCGATATAATAGGCTGCAGAAAGTGATGGGGAAAAGATGAGAGAAGGTTAGAGAAAGTAGGTGTTTGTTATTTGATTAACTTCCTTAACAACTCTTAATACACTACTTATACTATTATTTATTTAATACAAGAACTTGTACTATGTATTATTTGTCAATTCTTATATTAACTGTATCAGAAACCCATAAATATAAACTCATCTAAATTAATTTTTAAGAATTTTTATTAAGTTTATTGTTCATGTCATAAGTATACTATATTTATTAATGTTGGAATTCCGGGGGTAGTGTCTTCAATTTTGAAGTCTTGTATAAAACCCTCTATCCCACATAGAAAATTTACAGGAAAGTCCAGTTTATATATCCCATTGTTATTGTACTTGGTAAAGTATTGTAGGGGCTTAGAGTGGGTTTTTGACCCACACACGCGCCGCGCCCCCCTTGCTGAGCTAGCCAGTGCTTCGTGCCGTGGTGTGGTGTGGCCTTTTCTAACGTAGACTTTTACTTTTTCGACTTTTGTATTTGTTAAAGTTGTCGTAAACTAACTCGAGTTGAGTCCTTGTCTTGGTTAGTGCTCGAGGCCTTTGGCTTGAGCTTATGTTGTCCACCCTAAGTGGACCTCAGGGGCGTTACCTCAAGGTACTGCTATATGACATGTCACGAGGCTCATGGCTATAAGCTCAAGCTTGAGTACACGTTTTGGTCATGTCCTTTCCCACTTTTTCCTTTACTGATTTTTCCATATCTTACCGGATTTTTAGGCTCCCATATTCCCCACTTTTGTTGTTTGAGTCGAATTCTTTGGCATGATCTTTTCCTTAACCTCCAAGTATTTTCTCTATAAATACATATCCTTAGGGTTTTCCAAAGGATGCAGTTAATATTGAAATACAAGTTTCATAAAAAATCAATCTTCCTCTTCACGACTTTCATTCTCTCTCAGATATTCTTTCCTCCATTATTGAGCAAGTTGGGGCATACTTCAACCCATCCTCCCGGAGTACACTGCTGAGGTGGGTGCCGTGTTAGCCCTAGGGTTCGGAGTGTCGTTCATCTCATTGTACCTCTGTTGGGGCAGAAACGACTTATGGCAGTGGATCATCCACGGCACGACAATTTCTTAGGTCAATTCTTTCCCTTATGTTATTTTGTTTAAAGTTGCTTCTTTTATCTTTCTCGCAATCTCAAAATCAATTTCATTGCAATAAAGAGTTATATTTTGGTCACTCATTCACCTGTTATCCCCAACAATCTAAGTCGTTCATTATAATGAGTAATCATAATCGCACGCAAGCTTTATTATACTTGATATGTCAAAAACTAAGCCCTTGGATGGTGTAAGACCAATGACACTTCGGACCGGGACACAGGTGCGCATGCCTTGCACCTGTGCCATGTCATGTGGTTGCGAAGCTGGTACCGTGAGTACAAGGTGCACACCCTCGCATAGGTGCATCAGGCCACAACGGACCTTGGCTTGAGTAACGGACTAAGTGGGACCCAAGACAAGTGCAGGCCCTAAGTTATGTAAAGGACACGGGCCCCACCTAGGCATGCGCAGGAGTGCGTGGGCCTAATGCACCAGTACGCGGGACCAGCGCGAGGCACTAGCCGGGGCCTGGGCTGCGCGGGCATGCGTGGGTCTTGCATAGGCATGCGCAGGCCTAGCGCACGCATGCACAGGGCCCGACCTTGATCGGGCCTGCGAAGGCATGCGTGGGCCATGCGCAGACATGCGCAGGCCCAGCATAGGCATGCACAAGGCCCGGCTCGGCCTCGGCTTGGGAAGGCATGAGTGGTCCTTGCGCAGACATGCACAGGCCCAGGGCACACATGCGCAGGGCCCGGCCCAGCCCAGGCCTACGTGGGCCTTGCGCAGGCATGCGTAGGCCCAACAAGGCCCAAGTGGACCCAAAACATAGATGGACTTTGAAATAGCATGTGGGGCACATAAGGGACGGTTAGTAGGGATAATAAGGCGGGAAAGAGCATTGACCAATTCAAAGGAGATTTGAGCAGGAAACGAAGAAGTGGGGCTGAGCATGGGAGAACTGCTAGTTCAAAATAGGAGCCCAAAATGAGAGTTGGAGTTTTGACCAGCCTTAACCCATAACTGCTTATGGGCATTTCTAGAGATCATGGGCACGGTCGGCAGCAGCAGGACGCGCCACCTGTCTCAGCAGTTACCCACGACCTTGGGGTTGTCAAGGCTTATAAATATATTGTATTTATATCAGTTTCTTATGTTATGTAATTCCAGATATTAATTAAAGAAAATTGTCCCCTTTGTCCCTTTATTTTCGTGTTCTCTCTCTTGTGTTCTTTTCGTGTGTTCTTGTGTGTGTATCTCGACTGGGTGGGTGAACCTCATGCCCATCACAGCTAGTTCATAAATTAACTGTGATAGATGGAAGGAACTGCAAGATGTGGGCTGATAAGATAGAGTTCTTCCTAGGACAAATAGAGGTTCATTATCCTCTATTTAATGATAGAGCCCCACCGAGGTCTAATAAGGATTTCGAGAAAGATAACCATACTTGAACAGGGATACTTCTTCAAATCCTATTCTTGCTTGATGAAAAACCTATTCTTGACCAAATCCTTGAATATGAGACCTTGTGCACTAATGTACTGAATGAGGGAATGAAATTTTGTGAAACAATCCAAGCTAACTATTTGGTTGAAAAATTGCTTCCCTCTTAGGATAGTTATAAGGCCTTATTGAAACATAAGAAATAGGACATGACTTTATAGGAACTGATCTTCCATGTTAATTTGGAAAATCATAACTACAGACAAGCCAAGAGGAAGTCCTCTGATCACTCCTCCTTGTCGGCTAACCTTGTGGAATTGAGAAACGCATGAAAGAAGGAAAGTTCAATAAGTCTTGGAATAAGGGCAAGTCTAACGCTCGAGAGGAAGGCTCTAGCAATAAGCAAGGCCAATCTCAAGGGAAGAGGCCGAAAGAGGAATGAAAGAACGTGCTGGACTTGTGCCAAGACTGGCCATACCTTAAGGAACTGTAGGAAGGGATTCGGACCTGGAAAGCACATAGAACACAAGCCCCAGGCTAATCTCACCGAGGAAGGAAACATGTTTGTTGCCATGATCTCCGAGGTAAATATGGTTGGGAACAGGGCCGAGTGGGTTGCAGATACTGGTGCCACGAGGCACTTTTGTACCAATAAGAATCTTTTCCATGAATATGAGAAAGCCATTAATGGGGAGAAGGTATACATGGGCAATTCCAGTTCGGTCCTTGTCCTAGGCAAGGGAAAGGTCCTCTTAAACTCAACCCCGAAAAAACTGTGCTTGCTAAATGTGCTGCATGTTCCTGATGTGAGTAGGAATCTAGTCTTAGGTACGTGTTGAACAAAGTTGGCTTTAATTTGACCTTCAAGTCTGGCAAGTCAATTCTCACTGAAAATACTAACTTTGTCGGGAAAGAGTTCTATAATGGTGATCTCATTGTACTTAATGTGATGAATGAGAATGTATCTACTTTTGCTTGTATTGTTAAGTCTTTGGATTTGTGGCATGCTAGGCTTGGACATGTAAACTTTAAATCGGTTAAGAAACTTAAACAATTGAGTGTAATCCTTGAGTGTGATCTAACCGAACCTAATAAATGTGAAATATGTGTCGCGGCAAAACATCCAAAGAAATCATTTAATAAATCAGTTGAAAGGACTTCGAACCTACTCAGGTTAGTGCATTCTGACCTAGGTGACTTTAAGGGCACCATGAGTAGAGGTGGAAAAAGATATTATATTACTTTTGTAGATGACCACTCAAGATTCAATAATGTGCATATCCTTACTACAAAAGACGAGGTTGAGGAAATGTTTTTTAAATATAAAACTGATGTTAAGAACTAATTGGACCGTAGGATCAAAAGGATTACGTTTAACAGTAGTGTTTGCTTTATTTTGTTTGCAGTTAAGTGTGACGTGGTCGCCGTAAAATGATGTACAAAACAAACGTACTAATGGGACTCACGGAGACAAGGGAGTGAGCCTAATTATAAACCGCACATCTTTGACCTCAACCATTCACTGTTTTTGAAGAAAGGTTGTGATATGTTGGTGTATCCGACTTCGGTTGTACTGAGAGTTCTGTTTATGCTTCAATTAAGAAGACTTTCGTTAAATTTTTTTGTTAAATATTTTAAGCTTGGCACCCTTGACGTCTAATAACTCGAATGGTTTAAGGTTTGACAAGATTACGCAGGAGCAAACCATATTCAGGTCACATAGTGAGAACAAATGCAATCAAGGTCAAGCCTTGGCCGTCAAAAACCTAAACAACGGCGTGAACCTAAGTTCACCTGACTAATTAAGCAGTGATAGTAGTGTTAAGACCAACACAATCAGGGTTAAGCCTTGCCGTCAAAGCTTTAAACTAAAGCCTCAATTCTCAACTTGTTGAAATTTGGGAACATAACAAAACTGGAAAGTCATACATGATGCTTGAGGAACTGTATTATCAATGAAGCAAGTATAGCAAGTTCTACGTTAATCTATGCTAAGATGAGTTACGCTACTCCTAAGGAAAAAAGCATAAGTGTGCTGCAAAGAAAAATTGAAGAAGTTCTATATTGACTGTATGTACTACTTTAGACTGAAGCAGAGTCCTTTATTTATAGAGAATGAAAAATAACGGCTGCTCCTGTTTCTGCAGCAACTTCACCCACATCTGGCCACTAATCTTCTTTTTTGCGCATGCAAATCTTCAATGAAAATGTTATGAATTTAGTATTGGAGGGAAATACTTGGTGGCCACATCCGTAATCCTAGTGAAAGTCCCTTCTAGAAACCCCACATCCTCTTGGATTAAGCTTAGTGCCCAAACATCTTAGAATGCACTCCAAGCAACCACCTTGAGCTTGGAAACCACCTGTCTTGCAGCCTACTTGGAAGTCCCTTGAACTCGAGCTTCTTTTACCTTTCAACCATCTTGAGTCCTCGAGTGGTTGATACCCTTGTTAGGGTGATCATCTCTTAAGGATACTAGGCTCGAGACGCCATTTCTTTAGCACCTCAAGGCTTGATTCTATTCGATGGAGGCCTCACGTGTTAAGCAAGTGGCACTTTGCTCAAAACGATGTCATCCTAGCCCTTCGTAATTGGGGTGTAAGCAAATGCACTCCCCTTTTAGCTGTTGGTAAATTCAAATTTACGACTGGTAAAAATTCTGCCTGATTTGACCCTCAATGGCTATAAGGAGCTTAAGAGAATACTGTGCGTCATTTGCTCTTCCTTCCTGCATGTTTATAAGTATGACAACTGGGGCTCAAAAATTTCAATTTTCTGCTCTGTTATATCTCTTAAGTGCTTCTCTACAAATTCTTGCTTTCATTTTTTGAATCTCTGAATCTTGATTCAATCTACTTTCCATCCTTCACTTCCTTTGATCTAATGATGGCTCACATTTCTTTTGCTATCTCTGCCCACGGAGCTCAGTCTGATAGCTCAATCGAGCAATTGACGCATCGGCTTCAATCGGACCTTTCGACAGTCTCTAATGTGCTTTTGAGCCCAATCGATCTTAGCACCATTAATGAGGATATTTCTTGGTTATCAGAGAATGATCCTTTGTCTTCCTTCGTTTTTTATGCCCTAGGGCCTATCTTTGACTCCATCCCGAGGCCTTCCACATCTTCTGGGACTTTTTCTTGATACTGACTAGTCTCCCCTGCTTCGCACAATCTCTGTAGGCTCCTCTTTGGGAGGAAGATGTTAAGATCGAGATTAAATCTTGATCTTAACCTAAGATAAAGAGAGTATAGGATGAGTAAGAAGTGAAGGAGATGAGAAAATAGAGAGAGTTAGATGAGAGAAAGAAGGTTAATCTCAAAGAGATTGGTTGATATTTCATTGAATGAGTAAGAATTATACAAGATCACCTACTTATAAGCATCTAGATACATTGAACTAAGACACACAAGCCTTAACCAACTCAAAAACAACCGCCAACTCTGACCAGCTGGACTAACTAACTAACCGGACTTTGGCGCCAAACTACAATACAAACATTACAAGCATACGACACCTTATTACATCATAAACGAATAAGAAACATAACAATCCACTCCCCTTACAACATTCTTGCCCTCAAGAATGAAAAGAAGGAAATTGACTCAACAAAAAACATTTCTCTTCCCAAGTGGTAAATAATTCTTCCAAATTGCACAAGCTCACTAGAATTTTCTGGCTTTTGGGACCATCTGCTGCTTCCTGCATCACCTCCACCATAGCAGCTGGTTGTAAGACCAAAGACCCATTGGAACCCACCTTTGGAGGGTCTGGAGAAGAGCGGTGACCTTCTTTAACTTGCTTTTTAAGAAGTGAAACATGAAAAACAGGGTGAATATATGAGTCGGGTGAAAGCTCCAACTTGTAGGCCACCTTGCCAACCTTCTCCAACACCTTGTAAGGCCCAAAGAACCTCGCACAAAGCTTGACATTCTTCCTTACTGCTACTGTAGATTGCCTATAAGGCTGTAATTTCAGACATACCATATCACCCACATCGAAATTTCTGTCAACTCTCTTACGATCTGCATACCACTTCATTCGGGCTTGGGACTGACTGAGATTATGCCGTAGCAGCTGCATTAGATGTTTCCTTTGCTACACCAAATCAGAAAATTCTGCCTCATGTGTCTCAATCCCTTGCAATACCAATGGAGTGGGTGGATCATACCCATACAGTTCCTTGAAAGGTGTAGTACCTAGCGAAGCATGGAAATGGGTATTATACCACAATTCCGCCAAAGAGAGCCATCTTCCCCACACCTTAGGATGACTAAACACCATGCTTCTAAGGTATTGCTCAATGCATTGGTTGACCCTCTCAGTCTGACCATCGGTTTGAGGGTGGTATGATGAGCTAAGGGCCAAGGTCGTTCCCAAGTGACTAAACAACTCCTTCCAAAATCGACTTGTAAAGAGCTTGTCCCTATCAGAAATTATGGATTAAGGCAATCCATGGAGCTTGTAAATGTTATCAAGGAACACACGAGCTAACTTCGCAGCAGTCACAGGTCGAGCCAAAGCAATGAAATGTCCAGATTTGGTGAATTGATCAACTACTACACAGATCACCTCTTTCCCTTCTGACTTAGGTATCCCTCAATGAAATCCATGCTTATGTGTTGCCATATACCCTTTAGAACAGGTAAGGGTTAGAGAAGACCTTGGTATCTATGATCACTAAGCTTAGTTTGTTGGCAAACCTCACAACTTTGCACAAAGTCAGTCACTTCTTTCTTCATTCACGGCCAACTGAAGTGAACCTTCAGCCTCTGATACGTTCCTTCCATACCTGAATGACCTCCCTTTGAAGAATCATGAGCAGCACTGATAACTTGATGTCTAAGATCAGTAGAGATGCCAATATACAACTTCCCCTGAATTCTGATAATGCCTCGGGTCACAGAAACTTCTGCACCAGCAGCCAGATTGCTCGCCTTACCCACACTGACAGCGGCTATACATTCTTGTGCAAAGGAATCATTCTCATAGGACTAATGTACTTCTTCCATCCAAGCAGGAGAGATCACAAAAATAGCCCCAAAAGAACCCTACTCATAGTCCTCAAATCTGCGTGACAGTGCATTTGCTGCCATGTTCTCCTTCCCTTTCTTGTACTCAATGTCATAATCAAGCCCCAACATCTTCATCAGTCCTTTCCTCTATATCCTGGTGACAATTTTTTGCTCTAATAAGTGCTTAAAACTTTGATGATCAGTCTTGATGATAAAATGATGCCCATCCAAGTAATGCCTCCATTTTTCCACCGCAAGCAAAATTGCAAGGTACTCCTTCTCATACGTGGAAAGAGCTTGATGCTTTTCACTCAATGCTTGACTGAGATACACTATAGGCCTTCCTCTCTGAGATAACACTGCCCCAACACTACTTCCACACGCATCAGTCTCTAATACAAAGCTTGAAGTGAAATCGGGCATTGCTAATACAGATGCTTTACACATTGCAACCTTAAGAGCATCAAAAGCCATTTGAGCTTCATCCGACCATCTGAAACATCTTTCCTCAACAAATCTGTGAGTGGCTTGGCTAAAGCTCCATAATTGGCTACAAACTTACGGTAATAACCAGTTAGACCCAAAAATCCTCTCAATTGTTTCAAGGTTACCGGGACAGGCCATTCTCTCATGGCTAGGACCTTTGAGGGATCAGTGGCAACTCCTTCATAAGAGATCACATGGCCAAGGTATTCCAAATGAGTTTGAGCAAAAGAACACTTGGCCAACTTAGTATACAACTTGTGCTCACGCATGACCAAAAACACTTCCCTCAAGTGCTTCAAATGCTCCTTGAAAGATGCACTATAAATCAAGATGTCGTCAAAGAAAACCAACACAAATCTCCTAAGAAATTGTTTGAAGACATCGTTCATAAGAGCCTGGAATATTGCTGGTGCGTTTGTCAAGCCAAATGGCATGACCACAAACTCAAAATGTCCATGATCTGTCCAGAATGCTGTCTTGTACACATTGTGCTCTTCCACTCTAATTTGATGATAACCTTGCCGTAGGTCCAACTTGGAAAAGATTTGAGCTCCATACAACTCATCTAACAAATCATCTATAACTGGTATAGGAAACTTGTCCTTAACAGTCATAGAGTTTAGTTTCCTATAATCAATACACATTTGAGCCGTGCCATCCTCTTTCTTGACAAGAATAACCGGAGAGGCAAAGGGGCTGTGGCTTTGCTGAATAAAGTTGGTCTTGAGCAAATCATCAACTTGCTTCTCAATCTCCGACCTCTGAGCATGAGGGTATCTGTAAGGCCTAAGCCTCACTGGCTTTGCACCCTCTTTGAGAGGAATTATGTGGTCTAAACTCCTCTTGGGAGGTAAAGACTTGGGCATATCGAACACATCTTCAAATTCAGTGATCACTGCCTGTACTTCTGGCTCGGTAATGCTAATCATTTCAGTAGGAGCAATCGCAAACAGCTGGCCCACCCACTGAAATGCACATCTCTGAATTCCCTTCTTCAACTTACTCCCTTTCATTACTTGTAATTGAGCTTGCTCAGCTATCCCTTACAATGTGACTTTAGAGCCCTGTACTTCAAAAGAAACCGTAAGGTTAGCATAATCAAACAACATAGGGCTATAAGCTCTCATCCAATCAACCCCAAGCACCATGTCACACCCTCCTAAAGGAAGGATTCTAAAGTCATAGCTGAACTTGCGGTCCTGCATAAACCAAGAGAACCCTTGGCATTTGTTTTGAGTTGGCATAGATTTCCCATCAGCCACGGTAACAGCAAGAGGGTGAGTTCTAATCACTTCATGACCCACTTTCTTAACCACTTTAGGATCAACAAAGCTATGGGTGTTCCCACTATCAATGAGGATGATAATAGATCTTTTTCCAGCCTTCCTTTTGATGTGGATTGTGCTGTGAGCCCCACTACCTGTCAAAGCTTTCACTGAAATTTCCACTGCAGCATCATCCAAGCTTTCCTCGATGTCCTGATCTGAATCAGTTCCTTCCTTTGCAATTTCCTCACCATCAGAGATCACACCAGCATTAGTCCCTTCAGCAGACATAAGGAACTTTGGGTCACACTTGTGGCCAAATTGGTAAGGTTAATTACATCGATAACACATTCTCTGTCGCTGCCTTTCAGCTGTTCTGTTGGTCCTGGATCTGCCAGAACCTTGCTGAGGTTTGGAGCTGTTACCACGAGTTCTGGAAACATCACTTGAAGACACAATAGTTGATTCATAAAGCTTGGATTTTGCATAAGCCATGGACAAGGTTGTTGGATCAATGTCTTTAACCAAATTCTTCACCTTTGGCTTCAAACCCCTTATGAAGGCTGATACATAATACGACTCTGAGGCCTGAATTTCAGTTATGATGTTAGCCCAGAGATTCTCAAACCTGGTCATATAATCTTTCACAGAAGTCTCTTGCTTCACCTTATTGAATTTATCCACAATGTCACTATCATCCTCATCACTATACCGGCCACACAACTCCTTCGCAAACTCAGTCCATGTGAGGGAAGGATTGCTTTTCATCAAGCTATAAAACCACACCTCATGATAACCAAGAACGTATACAGCCGCAATTTGCACCTTTTCTGATTCATCAATATGGTAGAACTGGAAGTAACGTTCACACCTCCTCAGCCACGAATGAGGTTGCTTCCCATCAAAGGCATCAATCTGCACACGAGGCTGCCTGAGCCACTACTTCTGCTGTTAGAATTCTCCTCATTGCTGCTTGATCGTTGCTGCTGCCAATAATCAGGCGGTCTATCCATTTGGTTCACATTCACTCCCCTAGGTCTGTATGTATCCTCCATTTCATGAGATCGGACCTCAGGTACTGCATTCCAGTTTGAAGGTCGAGATTGCACATGCTCACTGCGACCTTGCTTGTCAATCATCTCAGCTTCCTGAACTCGATCTGGAGCTCTAGCATCAACTTCCTGACTTAAGGCTTCAGCTCTCACTAATGGATTGACTTGTAACACACTAGTAGGTATTAATGGATCTGGCATAACAGGAGGATTTGGCCTCCTAAATTGTTCTCGAATTTTTACCAACTTCACTTCCAACTGTTGCATTTGTTGATCAAACCGCAAGTTAAACCTCTCCTCCAATTCTTGTGATTGTCGCGTGATCTGATCAGAGATCTTAAGCTCCTCCTGCTGAGCCCATTGATCAAGCTTCACATCAATTTGCTGATTCATTTACAAGATCTGCTGATTCATTTGCTGAACTGATTCAGCGTTAGATTGCCTAATTTGAACTACAATTGTCTTCAACTGACTGTCCAATTGCGCATTTGTGACCAAATCTCGACCTGCTGCATCACCGCTGCTAACAACATCAGCATATGTGTATTTAGCAGCTGCCTTAGCTGCTGCTGATCTGGTGGTAACTCCACCGGCCAATGCAACCTCGGCTGAATCCATAGATCACTATGATTCAAATGTATATATTTTTTTAACACTTTTCATGTCAATTTGAAGTAACTGTGAGCATTTAACCTTAGAATTCAGGATTGAATTCCTAAGCAATTTGCAATGCGATCAAGGGATATTTGATATCAAATTCGTTTGAATTGAAAGCCAAACGAGGCTCTGATACCAATTGTTAAGATCGAGATTAAATCTTGATCTTAACCTAAGATAAAGAGAGTATGGGATGAGGAAGAAGTGAAGGAAATGAGAAAATAGAGAGAGTTAGATGAGAGAAAGAAGGTTAATCTCAAAGAGATTGGTTGATATTTCATTGAATGAGTAAGAATTACACAAGATCACCTACTTATAAGCATCTAGATACATTGAACTAAGACACACAAGCCTTAATCAACTCAAAAACAGCCGCCAACTCTGACCAGCTGGACTAACTAACTAACCGGACTTTGGTGCCAAACTACAATTCAAACATTACAAGCATACGGAACCTTATTACATCATAAACGAATAAGAAACATAACAGAAGACACATCTTAAAAGGAAGCAACGCCCTTCAAAGGATGGAATTTCTTGACAATGCGGTACAACGAGTGGGAGGACAATCAAATGGTGACCCACGAAAAGAAATGGAAGAATCTTCAAATTTGTGAAGCCATCAAGCTCTCCACCATTGCTCTCGGGCATGATTACCCTAAAAGGATGGCACTCACTTGTTGCTTGAACACCCGTTACAGCACTTTTGCCCTCCCTGAGGGATTTCTTGGCATTATCTTAGAAGACATAGCAGCCTTAACAAGTCTTTTGCTAGGAGGAGAGGATTTGCATTTAGATTCTTTTATTTCTAATGAGGCTGAAGCTTTTGCCCCTTCCTTCTCCATAACCGATTTGCCCATTGGTTATGAGTTCTTTGTGAAGATGTTTGTAACAGGGGCTCATGACTTCGGGCACGGCTTAAGAGAAGAAGAGGCATGCTTCTACATGGTTTGGCCAAACAAGTTTTTCTTTTCTAACTCTGTTACAAATTAATAAAGTTTTACTTGTAATGCATTTTAAATTCTTAGTATAAGCTTTAATTAGAGTCCTTATGATGTAATAACATTTTAAAAATACCGGTTGGAGTTAGAATTGGGGCCAAAATGCAGCTAAGCCCACTCAAATGACATGTGTAGGTCATTTCTGCATTTTAGCGGCAAATTCAGTTAAGGGTCCTGTTAAGTTCTAGATTAAATCTTGAACTTAACCTAAGAATCAATAGAATTTGGGATGAGAAAGAAGTGAAGGAGATGACAAAATAGAAGAGTTAAGATGAGAGAAAGAAGCTTTAATCACAAGGATTAGTATGTATTTCATTGGATAAAAACTAATTACAAGTATCGGACTTATTTATAGAGCTAGAGAAGCACAACTACACGAGCTGAACTTTCCCGCTAGAACACCCCTGCGGCAGCAACTAACTAACCGAATTTCCCGCCTAAACCAATACTTAAACTCGCCAACATTAAATTGAATTACAATGATTGAAAAACATAACAATCCCCTCCCCTTACAATTTTCTTGTCCTCAAGAATTAAAAGAAGGAAATTGGCTTAACAAAAAACGTTTATCTTCCCATGTGGTAAAAGCTTGGTCCAAATTGCACCAATTAACTTGAATTTGCTGCTTGGTCTTGCCATCGGAGCTGGTGTGAGTACTTCTGACCACTGCTGTAGGTTGTAAAATTAGAGAACCACTCTGTCCCGCCTCTGGAGGTGTTGCAGACGCCTTGTGATTGCGTTTAACCTGCTTCTTAAGAAGGGAAACATGAAAAACAGGATGAATAAGTGAGTCGGAGGGCAGCTCAAGCTTGTATGCCACTTGACCAATTCTTTCCAAGACCTTATATGGCCCAAAGAACAATGCACAAAGCTTGACATTCTTTCTTACTGCTGCTGTGGACTGTCGATAAGGCTGTAATTTCAAGTATACCATGTCCCCCACATCAAATTTTCTGTCAACTCTCTTCCTATCAGCATACCATTTCATTCGAGCCTGTGATTGAGTGAGATTCTGCTTTAGTTGCTGTAACACATGCTTCCTCTGCTGTAGGAGGTCAGTCACTACCCCCATTTGTGTCTCTACTCCTTGCAAACCAAAGGGAGAGGGTGGATCATACCCAAATAAGGCTCTAAAGGGGGTTGTGCCTACTGAAGAGTGGAAGTGAGTATTGTACCAGAATTCGGACAAAGAAAGCCATCTTCCCCACACCTTGGGATGATTAAATACCATGCTCCTGAGGTATTGTTCTATGCATCGGTTAACTCTCTCCGTTTGACCATCGGTTTGAGGGTGATAAGATGAACTGAAAGCCAAGGTTGCTCCCAAGAGCTTAAACAACTCCTTCCAAAACCGGCTCGTGAAGAGTTTGTCTCTATCAGAAATTATGGATTGGGGCAACCCATGTAGCTTGTAGATGTTGTCTAAGAACACACGAACAAGCTTTTCTGCAGTTACAGGCCTTGCTAAAGCAATGAAGTGTCCAGATTTGGTGAAGCGATCAACAACTACCCAAATTACCTCCTTTCCTTCAGATTTAGGCAAACCTTCAATGAAGTCCATGCTTATGTGTTGCCATACACCCTCCGGAACCGGCAAGGGCTGAAGCAACCCTTGGTATCTGTGGTCACCAAGTTTGGTTTGTTGGAAAACCTCACAACTTTGCACAAGGCTAGTTACTTCCTTCTTCAAACTGGGCCAGAAGAATTGGAATTTCAGCCTCTGATATGTCCCTTCCATGCCTGAGTGTCCTCCCCATGAAGAATCATGAGAAGCACTGATGATGTGGTGCCTAAGATCAGTCGATTTGCCCACATATAGCTTCCCCTGAATTCTGATCAGTCCTCGGGTTACAGAAATGTCTGTTCCAGCAGCCAGATTGCCCTCTTTGCCACAACTTGCTGCAGCTAAACATTCCTGTTCAAACACATCATTCTCATAGGACTGATGTAGTTATTCCATCCAAGCAAGAGAGATCATGGTAATAGCCTCAAGGGAACCCTGCTCATGCCCCTCAAACTTGCGTGACAGTGCATCCGCTGCCTGGTTTTCTCTGCCTCTTTTCTATTCGATATCATAATTCAGCCCCAACATCTTCACTAGCCCCTTCCTTTGGATCCTGGTGACAATATTTTGCTCTAATAAATGTTTGAGGCTTTGATGATCAGTCCTAATGATGAAATGATGCCCATCAAGGTAATGCCTCCACTTTTCCACAGCAAGCAATATTGCAAGGTACTCTTTCTCATATGTGGAAAGAGCTTGGTGTTTTGCACTCAAGGCTTGGCTAAGATATGCTATAGGTCTCCCAGCTTAAGACAGTACTGCCCCAATGCCACTCCCACTTGCATCTGTCTATAGGATGAAGCTTGAAGAGAAATCCGGCATAGCTAAAACAGGAGCTCTGCGCATTGCAATTTTGAGAGAATCGAAAGCCTTTTGAGCTTCTTCTGACCATCTGAAGGAGTTCTTCTTTAGTAAATCTGTTAGAGGCTTGGCTAAGGCTCCATAGTTAGCTACAAACTTGCGGTAATAGCCAGTTAACCCTAAAAAGCCCCTCAATTGTTTCAATGTGACTGGAATAGCCCATTCTCTCATGGCTTGTATCTTTGAAGGATCGGTTGCAACTCCATCACAAGAGATCACATGGCCCAAATATTCCAGATGTGTTTGAGCAAATGAACACTTGGCCAACTTGGCATACAATTTATGCTTGCGCATGACCACAAATACCTCCCTTAGATGCTTCAAATGCTCTTCAAACAATGCACTAAAAATGAGTATGTCATCGAAGAAAACCAATACAAATTTCCTAAGAAATTGCTTGTAAACATCATTCATTAGAGCCTGAAATGTAGCTGGTGCGTTGGTCAAGCCAAAAGGCATAACCACGAACTCAAAATGCCCATGATGCATCCGGAAAGCAGTCTTATACAATCATGCTCACCCACCCTGATCTGATGATAACCTTGCCGCAGATCTAGCTTGGAAAAAACTCGGGCTCCATGTAATTCATCCAATAAGTCATCAAGAACTGGTATGGGGAACTTGCCCTTCACAGTCAAAGAGTTAAGTTGCCTGTAATCAATACACATACGAGCTAAACCATCCTTCTTCTTGACAAGAATGACCGGAGAAGCAAAGGGACTATGGCTGGCTTGAATGAAGTTTGTCTTGAGTAACTCTTCTACCTGCCTTTCAATTTCTATCTTTTGAGCATGGGGATATCTATAAGGCCTTACCTTCACTGGAGCGGCATCCTCTTTGAGAGGTATTTCGTGATCCAGACTTCTTTTGGGAGGCAATGATCTAGGCACTTCAAAGACATCATTGAATTCAGAAACCAGAATTTGCATTGCTGGTTCTGTTATGCTGATCATCTCGGCTGAAGATATGGCGAATAATTGTCCTACCCACTGGTAAGCACAGCATTGAAGTACTTTCTTCATTTGCTTCCTTTAATTACTTACATTGAGCCTGCTCCGCAATCCCTTGTAGTGTAACTTTTGAACCTTGCACTTCAAATGAGACTGTGAGATTTGCGTAATCAAACAGCACTGGACTGAAAGTCCTCATCCAATCCACCCCAAGCACCATGTCACACCCTCCCAAAGGCAAGATTCTGAAGTTGTAATGGAACTTCCGGTCCTGCATCAGCCAGAAAAATCCTCTACATTTGTTTTGAGTCATGACAGTTTTGCCATCAGCCACTGTCACAGCGAGTGGATGAGTTTCTATCACCTCGTGGCCCACCTTCTCGACAAATTTAGGATCAATGAAGCTATGAGTGCTTCCACTATCAATGAGAATGATAATGGACCTTTTCCCAGCCTTCCCTTTGATCCAGATTGTGCTATGAGCCCCATTATCGGTTAATGCTTTCACTGAAATTTCCACTGCTGCTTCATCTAACTCCTCTTCAATTTCCTACCCAGAATCAGTAGTATCCTCATCATTTTCTTCTTCATCAGAGAGTTCCCCAAGCTTAGTACCCTCAACAAACATGAGGTACTTGGGATTACACTTGTGGCCAAATTGATAAGGTTGATTGCAACGATAACACAATCTCTGTTGCTGCTTGCCTTCATTTCTGAATGTCTTGGGTTTCCCCTGTTGCAGCTGTGAGCTATGACCACGAGTCCTGGTTACATCACTGGATGCCAATCCAGTTGCCTCATAGAGTTTGGCTTTAGCAAAAGCCATGGACAAATCAATCGGATCCAAAGCCTTAACCATAGTCTTTAGCTTAGGCTTTAAACCACTAATGAAAGCAGCTACATCATAAGATTCAGACGCTTCAATTTCATTCAGAATGCTAGCTCTTAGATTCTCGAATCTAGTCATGTAATCCTTCACAGAAGTCTCTTGCTTAACCTTATTGAATTTATCCACGGTATCACTATCATCTTCTTCACTATAACGAGCACATAAGGATCTAGCAAATTCACTCCAAGTAATGGAAGGTCTACTTCTCATTAAGCTATAGAACCATACCTCATGGTCCCCAAGCAAATGAACAGCAGCAATTTGCACTTTCTTAGACTCATCAATGTGATAAAAAAGGAAGTAACGTTCACACCTTCTTAGCCACGACTGAGGTTGTTTCCCTTCAAATGCCTCGATCTGCACTCGAGGCTGTCTATGGTTATGATTCTTGGTGTTGGAGGACTCCTCATTGCTCCCTGAACGCTGCTATAATGACTGATCAGGTGGTCTATCCAGATCGGTTACTCGTGGTCCAGTTTCTGCCTTCCAATTGGAAGATAGAGGTAGCACCGGCTCATTGTTTCCTTGCTTCTCACCAGAATTCAAGACCTCCTAGTCACGATCTGAACTCTTTTCACCAGTATTTCCACCAGTATTTTGGCTGTTCTGTCCATCCTCACTGATGGACCTTATTGGCTGAGTTGCTTTCACGAAACTAGCAGGTAATAACGGATCAGGATTTGTCCTTCTGATATGCTCTCGATTCTCAGTAAGCCTCGATTCAAGCTGCTGCATTTGTTGTTCGAATCGTTGGATAATCTTCTCCTCTAGATTCTGAGAATTCTGTGCGACCTGATCTGTGATCTTAGCTTTAACCTGCTGAATTCGCTGATCAACCTTTTCCTCAATCTGTTGAGGCATTACTGCAGTGACTACTTGCATGAATTGAGCAAGCATTGATTCAAATTTACTGTCCAATTGATCTCTTGTCACCCATTCTTGTCCAGTTGCATCGCCACTGTCATCACCAACAGCAACGGTTGGTCTATTGGCTGCCCGTGCTGCTGCAGATCTGGTGAGGACCCCTCCGATCAAGGGATTATCGTTTGTCTCCATTAATTTGAAAATCGAACAAAGCTCTGATACCAATTGTTAAGCTCTAAATTAAATCTTGAACTTAATCGAAGAATCAATAGAATTTGGTATGAGAAAGAAGTGAAGGAGATGAGAAAATAGAAGAGTTAAGATGAGAGAAAGAAGCTTTAATCACTGGGATTAGTATGTATTTCATTGGATAAAAACTAATTACAAGTATCAGACTTATTTATAGAGCTAGAGAAGCACAACTACACGAGCTGAACTTTCCCGCCAGAACACCCCTGCTGCAGCAACTAACTAACCGGATTTCCCGCCTAAACCAATACTTAAACTCGCCAACATTAAATTGAATTACAACGATTGAAAAACATAACAGGTCCTTGTTACTTGAACTTTAGGCGGGAAAAATAATTAGGCCAAGTGTCTTGATGCAATGTATCCCATTGTGTACAAATTGGGAGCTTAAAGTGTAATTTGATCATCCAAAAAATTAATACAATCTTATTCCTAAGGGAAAATTCTGATTTCTCATCTCCTTTATTTTTCTCATCTATTTCACTTCTTCTCTCATCTTTAACTCTCTTCTACAAGGTTAGACTTCCAAATTAATTTTAGAAGCTAACAATTGGTATCAGAGCTGGTTTTAGCAATTAAGAACATTGATTAAGCTGGTAAAAACGTAAAGCAAAATGTCTGATGGAGTTCGGAACCAAATCAGGGGCTGGTGGTGTCGGTTTGAATGTAGATACTTCCAGTGAGCTTCGTGATCAAATAAAACACATGGAAGCCAAGTTTGATCAACAATTGCTGAACTTAAGCAACAAAATGCTGAAAATCAAAGCCAAACTGAAGGGATTCAGCAAATGCTGAAGTTATTGGTGGAGAAAGATGAAAAAAAGGAAGATCGGCTGCAACAATTGGAGAAACGACTTGAAAATCTGCAAGACTAGGTAAATAAGAAAAGAGAATCAAGTGTTGATGCCATTTTAAAGCCGGCTATTCAGATCTTTCCTCAATCGAGATCTGATCGGCAGCAGACCCGAGCAGAACAGGCCAATGCAACAGTTTTGGAGCTATGAAAATTGCTTCAGATTCAGATGGATGTTGGGCCATCAACCAACATCAGAACAGCTGAATTCAACCTATGCAACATGATGTGGAGGTGGAGAATCAAGTTCGAGTATCTGACCATGAGCCAAATAGATCTGCAGCAGCTCACTTGCATCAAAATAGTCAGCCGCAGAATTCTGTTATACAACCAAATGTTGCAACCGATGAGGTAGAGCATGTTGTTCGACCACCGGAAAGACCTTTTCAGCAAAGAACTGAGACTAATGACAACACTCTTGGTGGTAGAAGTGGCACTTACGGGCAGCCAAGGGTGGAAATCGATCCATTTGGTGGAAAGCAACCGGAATCGTGGCTTAGGAGGTGTGATCGATACTTCTTATATTACAACATTCCTGAGGAGGAAAAACTTCAGCTAGCCGCAGTCCATCTTCATGGTAATCATGAGGTTTGGTGCTATAGTTTGTTGAAAAGAAAACCACATCTTTCTTGGGGCCAATTCGTAGAAGAGATGTGTGAGCGATATGGAGAAGGAGAATCAACCGATGTTGTGGATAGCTGTAATAAGTTGGTCCAAACATCAACCGTAAGGGAATATATGCTCAAATTTGAGAATTTGAGAGCCAATTTGATGTCTGTTCTGACCATTGCTCCCGAGGATGCCGAATCCTATTATGTCTCTTGCTTTGTGAGTGGACTTAAGCCTAGGATCAAGAATATGGTGAAAGCCATTGGTCCTAAGACTTTTTCAGGTGCTTACAACAAGGAAAAGTTGATAGAGGCTACTCAAGTTCAACCAAATGACAAAAATAGGCAGCACGATAATGAAATCAAGCAGCGCAGCAAAGGAGTTCGGGCAACGATTTTAAGCATGCTGTTGACACTAGTGCAGTAAGGCTTTGTTTTCGTTGCAACCAACCCTACTAGCCCGGACATAGGTGCAAATATCAAGCACTTATGTATGCAAAGGGAGTCCGATCCCCTGCTGAAACCGACAGCACAGATTCAGACGCAGAAGAGGATGGAATCGAACGCATTTTACAAGAAAACTCAAGCGATGATGAGGTCGAGATATCCATGAAAGCTCTAACCGGAAGTAGAGCTCATAACACAATCAAAATCAAGGGATGGGCTGGAAAATAGTCCATTATTATCCTCATTGATAGTGGAAGCACTAACAGTTTCGTTGACCCGAAGTTGATTAAGAAGGTCAAGCTCGAAATGACAAGAACTCATCCCCTGGTGGTAATGGTGGCTGATGGTAATTCTCGAACCACTAAAAATAATTGCATAGCATTCCCATGGTCTATGCAAAACCATCAATTCACTTTCAACTTTAGAGTTCTCCCCTTGGGAGGTTGTGATATGGTGCTCGGGGTAGATTGGATGAGAACTTTCAACCCGGTTGTGTTTGATTTTGACAAAATGACCGTGGCATTTGAGGTCCAAGGCGTCAAAATATCCTTGCAAGGCATGTCCGAGGAAGCTCAACTCAAGTTGATGGATGGGAAACGTGTGCAAGGTAGAGTCAAGAAGAAGGCAATGCAATGGCTGGGACACTTGTTCATGATTGGGCCGGCAGGGCAAGAATTAGTGTCTCTTGACGGCATTGAGGTACAATATGACATACATCTGGAATGGGAAAATGATTTTCATGTCATGAAAATGTTAAAAGAATGCTAAAAGTAAAACGAAGTAGAATCATCTCAACGACACATTGAAAGATTATTGGAATGCAAAGGAGATTACAAAAAAGAAGTCACAGCATAAGGATGGATTACAGCCCAAGAGGTCTGATACTTAACAAAGAATGAATCAGGATGTTGCTCTTATTGAGGTAGATGCTGAAGAACCAGATCCGGGTATATAGATCGGTATACATGGGTTGGCTATGAGTCCAACTAAAACATCTGAGGTTATTGCTGAAGTACCAATGAACGCATCCCCACATCTGTTAAGTATTATTCATTGGCAAGGTTATATGCAGAATCAAAATGATTTCTCCACTGGGCAATATCTTCATGTTGAGAACCCAGTTGTTGCTGCTGCATTAACACCAAATACCGATCAAAGTGTGCAAGAGTTCATTTCTGGGCAGGCTGGAGCACTAACTCAGGACCAAAACAACATCATCTTGGTGGCTTTGCAATGGTCCTTGAGTGGAGTAAGTTGTTACGCAGGTATAGTGGCAAAAATGCACTATCGGCATGCCGATCGGCAAGTTCGGAATGGTTCATTCCTTTATTTGGGGAGCATTGTGACTTATTCAAATGCAAGATCATGTGTTAAGTCGCCTCCTGAACCAAGAGAAGATTTTCAGGTTGATTTGAAGCCAAAACAAGTCGATTTTCTGCAGAAGAAGTTAAATCAAGTTGCCAAGGTTTGCTTCCATGACCAGCTGAGTCCAGAATTCAATTCGGGAATAAAGCTTGAGCTTGGTTTTGTTATTGCTAATAAATCCCTAAAGCTCTATGGAATCAAGCATCCCAGGAAGAATTTAAAGGACCTTATGATAACACATTGCAAATTGGAGGACGTTTCTACTGGGTCCTTGGCCATCCAAATCATGAGCAGAGCTAAAATTGCTGGATCACATAGAGTCATGCTGCTGCAACCGGATTCAGTCAGATCAAAGAAGATGCTGCATCTCATCAACAAGAAGGTTCAAGAGGTGCTAGTGAAATGGGGCAACTTAAGCTTTACAACTTGGGAGGACTACAATTTCTTGAAGAGTCAATTCCCGGGCTTCACTTCTTGAGGACAAGAAGTTTCTCAAGGGGGAGGGAATGTTACAAATTAATAAAGTTTTACTTGTAATGCATTTTAAATTCTTAGTATAAGCTTTAATTAGAGTCCTTATGATGTAATAACATTTTAAAAATACCGGTTGGAGTTAGAATTGGCGCCAAAACGCAGTTAAGCCCACGCAAATGACCTGTGCAGGAAAAATTGGGAGCTTAAAGTGTAATTTGATCATCCAAAAAATTAATACAATCTTATTCCTAAGGAAAAATTCTGATTTCTCATCTCCTTCTCTATTTTTCTCATCTATTTCACTTCTTCTCTTATCTTTAACTCTCTTCTACAAGGTTAGACTTCCAAATTAATTTTGGAAGCTAACAAACTCCTCCAACTTAGTTTTGAAATTTTTATAGACCATGGCTGTAAACTTATTTTCTAGAACTTATCCATTGGCCTTGGGACCATTATTCTTGGCCCAAGTATATGGATGCCTTAGGAACATCATAGCCAAGAACTATGCTGTCCAAACAAGTGGTCCCTTGTGGCTAGTCTCGCTTTGTGCCTAAGCCTATTTCACTGAGCTCTGTCCTAAGGGACCCTATGCTCCCATAGTTGAGGGGGTTTCCTACTTTTGGGAGTACTTCACTCGTCGTGAGATCCACTACCCCTAGGATGGTCCTGTAACCAATTCCTTGAGAGACTAATGTCTACTCGAGGTAGGAAGGGGACTTAATAGACTCCTTTTAGGGAGAGGAATCTTAGTCTACTTTGGTTCTAGAAACTAGACCTTCATTTTGATGTCTTGTGGACATCAACTCCCAAATCTGGCAAGGAATTTTATGCCCAAAGATTTGTTCTTCTATCAGCAAACTCATCCTGGTGTGAAGACGTATAGGCTTGAATTGTTTGCCAGGCAATTTGGTTCTAGAAGAGCCTTAATGCATCCCCAAAAGTCAGAGTCTTTAAACTCTAAATCTAATTGACCAACCTCAGCCTCAATCAATGGGTTGTCGAGGATGGCAATCGTGTCCTGTCATTAGGCTGATTGTGGAATGGTCCTCTTAACATCAAGGGGTGCCCATGCTATATTCATAGAATTTTGCCTCCATGTAGTTAGAGCAAGCCATGAATGGCCTATTAATCTATCATAACAACCTCATACTTGTCATGTTTTCGGAAGATTTACAACTGGTGATGTGAAGAAGGGACGCAATAATTGGCATGTAACCAATCTCTCCCGAGTAAAGCATTGTACCTGGAGGTAGTATCCATGCAAAGAAAGTTGTTAGCTTGCTTAGGTTTCCAACAGTAAAGTCAATCGGGATGACCCCTTCATATTTAGTCGTAGCTCTAGAAAAGCCACAAATAGCAACATCCGAAGTAATTAGATGATCTCGAAATTTACCAATGACCCCCAAAATATATGCAAGCAGAACATTGATTGCTACACCGTTGTCCACTAAGACCATGTTCACCAATATGCCATCAAATTTGGTCTTGATATATAGGGGCTTGATGTGTTTATTGGCAGTGTTTGGCCCATCAGACTTCTTCTTCATTATGTCATGTGATTCATCTGGCGATTTGCATGTTGGGGTATTAACTTTAAAAGATAAGGGTTAGGATTACCTTTGGTGGCTGCTACTTTAGCCACAAGCTCCACTTGAGAATCCTCATTTGATGCTATAACATCTCCCTCGAGGCCTTCTTGAGCGTCAATTGCAATGAACTCCAAAGGAAGAAGTAATGCGATTCTGGCATTAATTTTTTCTAGGAGCGTCCCAAATTTTATCTGGATCCCTTGGTTTGTTCCCTTCTCAGGGCTGTCAACCATGGATGTCGCCGGATCCTAGTGTTGAGGGCTGCCATTCGTTGGCGTATCCTGCTCTAGAGAGTAGTTTTTTAGATCAACCCTTGAGTTTGAAGCTCCTCCATTGGTTGGGGGAAGTCCTCCTCCTGGAAATGGTTCTTATATCAGACCATGTTGGGTTAACATGGCCTAGAGGTTCCACTAAGTTGATGCTGAGAGGCGAGTACTCCTCCTCGTCCTCCGTTACTCCCTGAGCTAGGGAATTCTTAGCAAGTTAATCCCGCTAGGACTCTCACCCTTTAGAGGATGAGAGGCTAGCCCCTCTCAAGCTTTTTGTGTGTTTGCCCTTTACCGATAGTAGTGAAAGGCCTGGACTTAGTCGTTGGATCCTCGAGATCCATCTGTTCAGTTTGCTTGCCATTGCGAACTTTGGCCTCCTCTTGAGAGAGCCTAGTTAAGCAAGTCTCGAGCAAAGCCCTCCATTGAGCTGCCTTCTTCCGTAGCAGCCTTCTTTTTCGAGTTCTGGTAAGGTTAGAGGGACTAACCTCCCCTTATATAAGGCGATTTCCCCTCTAAACATTTCCAAAATGGCCCTCAGAAGGTTGATATCCCGAATGTCGTGGTGCCTGACTAGTGTCCACGTCCAATAGGTGGTAATTTGGATTTTACTTCGAATATCCAGTTCTCGTGATGATTTGGATCATTGAAGAAAGACCACGAGGAGGTCCAGTTAGTGGTGTTTTTTCCAGGAGAGCTGGTTTCCTCTTGGGGTAAAGACTCAACTTCTTCATTTCTGCCACTAACTTGTGACCACAACCTCCACAGAAGTTATGCATGAGGCGCAGGAGTTTCCTCGACGCTTGTTTCTTGGAAGGAAGACTATCTACCAATGGTCATCGGCGAGGATATCCATGGCTAACTCTTCTTCCTTAGAGAGAAGAATAATGCCTTCTTTTAATTGCTTCTCTACAAACCTTTTGAACATAGCACAACTGTGTGTTGAATGTTTAGCCATGATGTGCCATTTGCAGTAATCCTCTAGCAATCTCAACGTGGCTTTGGGGAACCTAAGCATCCCAGATTCTAGGAGTCCATCAAGCAAAGCGTTGGCCACGACCAGCCTGTCTTTGTTTGTATCCATCCTACATAAAGAGCTATCAGTAGTTTGGCTATTATAGGAATCGCGAGGCCTTGCTACCTCGATTATATTGACTTGGATAAGACTAGGGAAGAGGTTCTTTTTAACACTCATATGTCCTTTTCCTGGGAAGATTAATTCCCTTACTTCTATGGCATTCTGAACCATCCAGAAGATGACGTAGTTCTTTGTTGAATGGGTCAACAAATTGTGCCATTTAAAATATCTCTTCCCCTTATTAGAATTGGGGTCAAGTTTTCTATTTTTATCCCTGATCTGTTATTTGCCTCAAGCCAATCAAATATTACATTGGCTCTTAAGAGGTCAAACGAGTACTTTCTCTAGTCTTTGGATTGATAAGACTTCCTAGCTTTGACATCCTTCTTAGCCAAAGGATTGCAAATCATAGGACTGCCCTTGATGTATTCAACAATGTCAATCTCATAAGCATGATCTTCATCCTCTTTGATTAGATCATGTATGTAAGGTCCATACACGTTATTTTCTTGAGGCTTTCATCTTTCAAGGCATCCTCGTATCTAGCGGCACATTCTGCCAGCTGTAGGAGCCTCATGAATTAAGAGCCTTCAAATTTCTTCCCAAATTCAATATCCAAGCCATTTAAGGCTAGCTTGGCATATTCAACTTTAAGAAGAGCTACTGCGTACTTTAACCTGGTTCTCTTGAATCGGTTAATGTATTCTTCCACAGATTCGCCATGCTTTTGTCTCATTCGAGCCAAGTCAGGCATGAAAGTTTCTAATTCCATTCTTAGAAATTGGGCCTCAAATTGCCTTGCCATGTCACCCTAACAATAGATGGAATTGAGTGGCCGGCTAATGTACCACTAAAAAGTGGTGCCAGTTAAGGAGATGGGGAAGAACCTAAGCTTGAGATACTGATTGTCAGCCGCATCCCTACACTGGCAATTAAACCTTGCCAAGTGCTTGAGGGAAGACACAGTTCCTTCCACTGAGAAAAGGGTAAACTTTAAGATTCTATATACTCGAGAAAAAGGGTAGTCCCTGTCTATATAGTCAGGGTAAGGTTTACTGTACAAGGGTCTATTGACCCTTCTAAGGTCTGGCCCAAATATTTGCTCGAGGAGGGTAGCCAGTTGGTTTTGGAGGGATAGGTTAGGCACATGGTTGTATGCTTGCCATTTCCCCCCATGTGGGTGAGGATCTCGAGGGGGATCTATAGAATACCCCTAAGCACCCGTCACATTTGGGTGTGGGAAAGAATGTTGTTGCCAAAACCCAGGTTAAGCCCCCTAATTAATTTGGCCATGCGCTTGGAATGCTACAAAGTATGTTCTAGCAGAACCTGGGTTATAGGACATGCCTGGGAGTACACACTTAGATTAGCAGGCTATTGGTTCACCCTCCCTTGATCAATCCCCAAGTCATGGTCTTGAGGAAGAAGGAGGTTAACTTTCCCCTAGTTTAATAAGTATGGAGAGCTCTAGGAAGGAGAGGCTAGTTCCCGGGAGTCGGTACCTATCCTTGCATTCCTACTTTAAGGCGTTCAATGGGCCTCAGGGTTACATTGGCATTGAGATCCCTAGATGTCAGAGAAAAACTCTAATTCGAAGGGCTAGCAACCCTAAGAGGCACATTGTTCCTACGGCTAGGTTCCAAGTGTTTGACACTTGGGGTAGCCATAACTAGGTTTTTTTATTTTCTCGGGGACATTATGGTCAACCTGAGTCACTGCTAATTGCGAGCTCCAAGGAGCCTCACGAGGACATCCAGTTGGCACTGGCAAAGGAGGTGCAGGCCTAAGTTTCTTGATATCATCTCTAACTACTTAAACCACTCCATTATGAGCCTCAACCTATCTCAGCGAAATAGGCTCGACTTCAACTACTGTCAATCATGGCATGTTCTTAGCAATAAGGATAGCAGTAGAAGACAAAGTTGAGTTTATTTCAACTAGGACTCTATCAATTTCCTTGTGAAGCTTGTTCTACATAAAGGATCCAACGTTGTTTATTACTACCCTCATGGCGGCAGTGCTTTCATGCTGGGGCACTAGATTGTGCTCTGCTTCAGCATGTTATATCTTAAGGAACTCTCTCAATCATTGTAGTAGTCTTTGGTCAGCAATTTCTAAACGTCGTTTAAGCATGGCCATTAAACTCTTGCAATAAAAGCCATCTATATCTATTTGCTCATCCTCTGGGATGTCATTATCACCATCGATCTCATCGTTGTGGCTATGACTTGGTTCATCCCTTCATGTTATAAGACCCTGTTCAAGAGGATGCTTAAACAGGGTTCCAATCAGGGCTATGCCCTCTGGCTCCTCATGCCCGAGAGCACTGGACCTCTTGGTTCTAACTGCTTGTTAATGGTCTAAAACTACATTATGGTAATCCACTATGGGCTAGAGACGATGAGGTTTTGTTTCAAGCCTCCCATTGTGGTCGCCAAAAGGTGTGTTTGCCTTATTTTGTTTGCAATTAAGGGTGATGTGGTCGCCGTAAAATAATACATAAAACAAACATGCAAAAGGGACTCATTGTGACCATAGAGTGAGCCTTATTACAAACCACATGCTTTGACCTCAATCACTCACCATTTTTGAAGAAAAGGTTGTGATATGTTAGTGTATGTAACTTTGGTTATACAACGAGTTTGGCTTATGCTTCAATTAAGAAGACTTTTATTAAATATTTTTGTGATTTTTTATATATATGTTGATAGAAAATAAAAGGATAGACCTAACACTAGTAAGTGATGGAGGAGGGCCCACGGACACCTTTCCTCATACACTTAAAAGTCAAGATTTGGGGTGGAGATAAACCCAAGAGCTCAGCAATCCACATACAAGCTTGAGTCAATTAGGTTTTTAAGCCTGGCAACCTTGATGAATAATAACTTGAATAGTTAAGGTTTGACAAAATTAAAGTGGAGCAAACTGTATTCAAGTCTTTGCGGTAGAACCAACACAATCAAGGTTAAACCCTGGCCGTCAAAGCCTTAATTCACAACTTGTTGAAATTTGGGAACATATATAAACTAGAAAGGCATACCTGAAGCTTGAAAAACTGTATTACTAATGAAGTAAGTACAACAAGTTCTATGTTGATCTATCCTAAGCTAAATTACGCTACTTTGAAGGAAAAAGGCACAAGTGTATTGTAAAGAAAATTTGAAGAAGTTTTGTATTGAGTGTGTGTACAACTTTGGACTGATGTAGAGTCCTTTATTTATAGAAAATGAAAAATAATGGCTGCTCCTCTTTTTGCGGCAACGTCACCCACGTCTTGCAACTAAGCTCCTTCTTTGTGCTCGCAAATCTTCAATGAACGTGTCTTGAATTTAGTATTGGGGGGAACTTCTTGGTGCCCACATCCCTCATCTTTGCAGAAGTCCCTTCCAGAAGCCCCATGTCCTCTTCGATTAAGCTTAATGCCCAAACATCTGAGATTGTTCTCCAAGTAACCACCACGAGCTTGAAAACCACTTATCTTGCTGCCTTCTTGGTAGTCCTTTGAACTCGAGCTCCTTTTACCCTTCAACCATCTACAGCCCTTGAATGGTTAATACCCCTGTCAGGGTAATCATCTCTTTAGGATAATGGGCTTGAGATGCCGTTACTTGAGCACCTCAAGGCCTGATTCTCCTCAAGGGAGGCCTCACATGTTAAGAAGGTGGCACTTTGTTGAAAACGGAGTCGTCCCAGCCCTTTCAGAATTAAGGTGTAAGCAAGGGGAGGTGAGTATGACACTACCTTCCTCAAGAAACATTGTGAGAAACTTGGCATAGTTCATGTGGTCTTAGCCGCTTATACTCCTCAACAAAAAGTTATAGTTGAGAAGAAGAATAGGACCCTTAGAGGGATGATGAATGCCATGCTTATTAGCTCAGGCTTACCCTCGAGCTTGTGAGGGGAAGCCATGTTGTGCGCTTGTCATGTACTAAATAGGGTTCCACATAAAAAGTTAGATAGAACCCCTTATGAATTGTGGAAGGACTATGCGCCTAACCTGAACTACCTGAAAGTGTGGGGGGTGTCTAGCTCAAATAGGAATTCCTGAGTTTAAAAGATGCAAAATTGGTCCTAAGACTGTAGATGTTATCTTTGTTAGTTATGCCACAAACAGTGCTGCATATAGATTCATGCTTTTGAATGACTTAAGCCATGAGCTTGGTAAAATAATGAAATCTCGAGATGCTGAATTCTTCGGGAATGAGTTTTTCATGAAAGAATATGTGCTTGCTTCATTACCCGATTCTGTTTCTATAACATCTACATCATCATCTAGTCACGCGCCTCATGAACTTGTGGTTAGGAACTTAGAAGAAGCAAGAGGGATCAAACTGGGACTAGTTTTGGACCAGATTTCATTACTGCTATCGTGTCTGAACATCATGATTTTGATGAATATATTATGAGTGCATTCATGCGAGAGAAAGATCCTAAAACATATGATGAGACCATGAGAATAATAGATGCTCCTTTTTGGAGAGAGGCCATAAGTAATGAACTAGACTCTATAATGAGCAATAACACTTGGGTGTTAGTTAACCTTCCAAGGGGATGCTTACCTATTAGGTGTAAGTGGGCGTTTAGAAAAAAACTAAGGACTGCTGGCCCATAGAAAATTTCAAGGCTAGGCTAGTGGCCAAAGGGTACACCGAGAAGCAAGGAATAGACTTCTTTGATACTTACTCTCCCATAAATAAGATTGCCACTGTGAGAGACTTGTTAGCTCTAGCGTCTACACATAACCTTATAGTACAACAAATGCATGTAAAACTGCATTTTTGAACGGTAACCTTGAGGAAGAAATTTATATGGAACAATCCGAGAGGTTTGAGCTTCCTTGTATTGAGCATAAAGTTGTTAAGTCCTTGTATGGCCTTAAACAAGCTTCCAAACAATAGCATCAAAAATTTGATTGTACTCCGGTCACGCATGGTTTTGTTGTAAACAGTGGTGGTGCTTGTGGGTATTCAAAGCATGTTGATAATGACTGTGTGATTACCGGTTTGTATGTTGACGACATGCTTAATTTTGGAACGAGTGTGAAAATTGTAAATGATACTAAGACATTCTTGAGCACATGTTTTGATATGAAAGGCCTAGGTGAGGCCGATGTAATACTTGGGTGATAATATATAATGATGTTCTCTGAAGTTTAAAATTTTTCTCACAAATCAGGTATCTTTTGCCAAAATTCAGTAGATTTTAAATGAAAACAATAATCTATATGTATCTTCTATCATATTATGGTGATTTCTTTTATTCGGAAATGCTAACATAACATTATTTTTTATAGTATAAGTAATTTTTGTTAGAAAGTGAACAACCTTTTAGTAATATGGTCATAATTTATATCACATCAGTTTTTTGGCAGAAATTAGCCGAATTCTAATGAAAATTCACTAGATTTTAACACAGTATATATGCAAGTGATAAAATTTCTTATCTCAGGGCACCTTATTATATATATTAAAATGATAAGGTACTTAGGTGATAAATGATCAAATTTTAAAATACCTAGGAGATAATTTTCTTAATTTATACAGCTTTGATAGTAATCTTTTTGTTTTTGTTACTTTTCATGTATATTGTATTGTTACGTATGTTGTCCTATAACAAGATGTAAAATGATTGGTGAAAAATATTTTTTTAAAACATATAAGAAGATATTATAATGCGGAATTAAGTTTTCCTATGAAACAAGCAATGGAAAACCCCCCCTGGAATTTATATTTCCTTGTAAAACTTTTTCCGAAGAAAAATCAATTCTTAGATTTTATTTTTTCGTCAAAGTAAATGGAGCCTAAATTTCAAGAGAGTCATGTTAAAAAGACTCAATTATTAATTCATTTAATACCGCATAGCCAAGTTTCATCACTCAGGGCAAGTCATGATCATTCCCTATTCCAAACAATTCAGGTTGATATAATATATTCGCAAAGCTAAAACTCTCTTAGGATTGTTCCTTTTGAAATAATATAAATGGTTTGATATGTCATGTTATAAATCTTGTTTAAGTAATATATCCGCATCAAATTAAACTTAAGGCTGGAATTTGAATGCTGTCATTTGAATAATTTGAGCATTCACTTACTTTGTGATGGTGATGAACACATAAAGAATTTGGCAAAGCAGAAACAAGGTGTAAGACAATTCAAAGCATATTTGAAGATGTGCATTTTGGTTTGGAGATTTGAAGAAAACATGCAAGGTTTTTCAAAGTCCTGCTTTTTCCAATTCTTGTGTAAATAATGTTACTGTGTCATTATACTTGCGCATGGAATTTTGTGGCACTTGATTGTCGTTGGTGCATACAAGTAGATTTTGAAGAGTTAAGCGAAAGGTCAAATAAAAACCATGAATTTATGACAAATATCTTACTATATAGAACTTGGATTTGAACAAACTGACGAAATTTGACCGGGATGAGCTAGTCTATCCAACTTTGATCATGTCTAAACCGAGCCTAGCTGGTCTAACTAGCTCTAAACAAGCGCCTTCAAGTTTAACAAGCTCAAGATACTCGGATGTGACTAAATTTAACCATGTTCAATCAAGTTTCAACATATGTTTGCACATGTAACCAAACTCGTTTGGATATTCATACTAGTTGACCAAATTTAAACCAATTTAATTAACATTGTTGAGCTTAACTAGGTTTTACCTTCAATAACCATGTTAACTGTCTTTATGATAGGGTTGTTAATTTGTCCTTGGGAAAGTTAGTTTAAGAACCTTATGCTATTTAGATGTTTTGACATTAAGTAGATTAAGGAGTTTGTTCTCTATTTTGCTAATTTGGTGGCGCCATTGCCAACTTGTTAGTTTTTCGACTCAACTACTCTTACACCGAGTAAATCCACTCATCATGTACTATTCATTGAATGCCAAGCTTACTCATTTTATCATACTTACTAAATGTTGAGCCTACGCATTATATGGTTGTCAACTACTCATGGGATGTTAAATATACTTGTCATTTGCTACTCGTTACTCGTTGAGCCTAGTCATCGTTTGCTACTCATTAAATGGTTGTGGAATGTTGAACATCCGGGTTATTCACCTACTCATTACTCGTTGAGCCTACTCATCATTTACTACTCATTAAATGGTTGTGTACTACTCATGGAATGTTGAATGTACTTGGTCATTTGGTACTCATTACTCGTTGAGCCTAATCATCATTTGCTACTCATTAAATGGTTGTGGAATGGTGAACGTATTGGTTTGTCGCTGCTTATTACTCGGTGAGCCTACTCATCATTTACTACACATTAAATGGTTGTATACTACTCATGAAATGTTGAATGTAGTTATCATTTGCTACTTATTACTCATTGAGCCTACTCACTGTTTGCTACTCAATAAATGGTTGTGGAATGTTGAACATACTGGTTATTTGGTACTCATTATGCTCAGATCCTACTCATCATTTGCTAAAAATTAAATGGCTATGTACTACTAAGGGAACGTTGAATGTACTTGTTATTCAATACTCATTACACGTTGAGCCTACTCATCGTTTGCTACTCATTAAATGGTCCTATCACTTGGCTACTCTTTGCACCAAGTGCATTAGGAAACTTGCTCGGCATTCACTACTAACTGGGTCGAGAATAGTCCTGACCATTAGTTGGTCATTTCAACTTGATTGATTACTTCTAAACCAAGCAAAAATGCAAATTATTGACCATTAGTTGAGTGCGCTGATTGTTGTTGGCCTACCCTGAATATGTTAACTAAAACCAGCCAGCTCTAATCAGTATTAGTTATATGACCCAAGCTAATTGGCCTTGACATCTTAACTAGTGTTAGCCACGTAAGCCTTCTTTAGCTAAAACCACTACACTAAGCGGACATCGTTATCAAGCCTCACTTTTACGGATCGAGAAAACTTACTCTTCACGGCTTGGGGGCTAGATTCCTGCTACAAGTTAGTAGTGGGCATAGGACCGGGGGGCTTGTTTGTCTGCTAGGAGTCGATAATAGCATCATGGCTTGGGGGCTTGATCACCATTTACAAGTCACTTATCAATCTACAACTAGGGGACTTTGCCACCCTCTAGAATTAGCTGGGGGGGGCTTTGTCACCCTCCAGAAGCTGATAATCAAATCTTTGCTTAGGGGCTGTATGGGTTAACCGAATTTTAATTAAACTAGGTAATCACTCCCTCGCTATAGTTGGTAAATAGAATGTTTAGATAAAGAAAATTAGACTCTAAATAGCTAGGACTCTATGATTGACAACCGTCACTTGATGTTTACGCTTAATTCTAACGCTAATGTCATCTCTGAAATTCTACCCGCCTCCCTTAAAGCCAAGTAGCTATAACAGTAGGCAGAAACCCCTATTAGAAACGAGCCATTGTCAAACAAATACCTTGGTACTATTCACCTTAACTAAATATTAGTATCAATAAAAAAAAAAAAGCCTGCTATATGCTTGCTCACTCTTCAACTTTGCTGGCACTAATAGATGCATGGAGGACGGACACTATAATAGGTCAAAAATAAACTCGGATAAGGTATTCAACATAGACGAATAATCAATTATGCTCACCCTATGCTGAAGGGAGTAATTCCTTGCGCATACTTAAGGCCATAAGATTCTTCAATGAGTATGACTTATTAGGGAAGATATCCTAGGATATGACAATATTCATGTAACTAGGAAAGATTATGATGGGCAATATTCTTGCCCAATTCTTGCTCTCTTTCCTTACATTACTTAGGCTAGTACATTGTATTGCTCTATATAAAGAGCCTTTTGTATCTTCATATTTATCATCAATAATAGAGTTTCACATGGTATCAGAGCTATCTCTCTGAGTTAGTCTTCTTGTCCTTCTTTTTTTTTTTTTTTTCCGCTTCCGCTATTACTTGTTAATTCTTGTGTTAATTTTCTCTAGCATCTTTTTTTCTTACTTAATTTTTTTAATTGAGCAATGATATCTAGCCCTAATCGATCCTATGCAAGTGCCTTGTCCTCATCCCCCTCCCCCTCCCTCGGGGCAGACCCAGGCCTGGCGGCGGCCGGCCTCTCTCATGCCGGTTTGCGCTGAAAATTTAAACAAATCTGATATACTATGATACCAATTTGTTAGGGTAATCTTAATGCGGAAGAGTAAACCCTGATAACTTGATTCGATTCAAATAATATGACTCACGCAAAACGAGAAGCAAACAAATATGGAGAAAGAAAGAACAAAACAAGAACACAAGAGAGGGGAAACCCCTCTACAATCGAGAGGGGAGAAAACCACGGGCGGAGATGGAGATTCTTTATTAACTGAACGGAAGAATTACAACGACCCTTCCCAGAACGAGATATATGGAAGGACTACAATCACTCCCTCTGAACTCTCGTAGCACTCACGAAATCACCTCTTTTCTCTCAATGGCGGCGCCTCACCTTTGATTGGATTCATAATTAGAGTAAAACTCACCTAAGCCGAAACCCTAAGCCCTTATTTATAGAAGACGTCTAGGGTTTGCGGAAAACGACCCCCGATCGATCAGCCAAGTGCTGATCGATCGACCCCCTCTCGGCCAAAATTCCCGAATCTTTCCTTAAATCACCCGATTGATCGGTGACCCTACGGCAGCCCTATAAAAATAAAACAAGTAATTTCAGACATAACCTAACAAATCACCACCCTTGCTCAAATTACATACATAAAAGAATTTCCTCCACCTTCTCCACTAAACCCCCACACATGGGTTTAACTCAAACAAACTGAAGTGAACATCTCTGAAAGGCTATTAGCAATGCCAATCTTCTTCTCTGAATTGGCTCTTGACACATCTTCTGACACAGCCACCTGCTGCTAAATTGTGTTACTCAACTGAAACTGAACTCCTTCTGGCTTACACACCTGACCTGAATCACAAACAACTGATTACATCTTCTGTGGAAACAGTAATGAAGATTCACCAAACGTGACACGTCTACTCGTCCAGAATTGTTTGTAGCGAAAACCTTTCTGCTTCCCATAAAGCCCTTGTTCACATACCACCAGTCCTGCAGACTGACCACAAAAAGAGCCCCTCACACTGTGCTCCGACAGACCCCTATCACCTGAATGATCCAATCTCAAACGTCCTAAATTTGTGATCTCTAGTTTTGTCAACAATAAGGATGATGAAGATACTGCAACAGATCTAAAAACTGTGGAACCAACAAACTCATACAACGTACCTAACCTTCTGCCCTTCATAACTGTCAATGCACCCTTAACAACCTTCAAAACTCTACCTTTAGCTGTGTACCTGCACCCTTTAGACTCAAGAGTACCTAAAGAAATGAGATTCTTCTTCAAATCAGGGACATGACGAACATCGCCCAAAATCCTAATAGTGCCATCGAACATCCTGAAACGAATTGTTCCTATACCCAAAACTTTGCATGGATTATCATTACCCATCAAAGCAACTCCACCTTGAATAGACTCGTACATGGAAAACCAATCCCGATTGGGATAGACATGATAGGAGCAACCCGAATCCAAAATCCAACTATCTTTCAAATTGGACTGAGGTTTAGACACGGACAAAAGAAAACCTTCATTCTCACCATCAACAACACTAGCTGCTATGGATTTCTGGTCAGACTTATCATCTGCTTCTAATTTTCTTTTAAGCTTGTAACAGTCTTTCTTAATGTGCCCCTTCTCATGACAGTAGTTACAGGTTAGGTCTTGATACCTAGACTTAGACTTGCTTCCACTATGATCATACTTGGTTCTCCTCCTCACAAATAAACCACTACCTGAGTTATACACAGAATTAGATAATTCTCTATCCACTCGTTCTTGACTCAGTAGGTTTCTCTTAACTTCATCAACAGATATGGTTTGTCTACCCCCATAAATCATGCTTTCGACAAAACCCTTATATGAAGTAGAGAGAGAACATAGCAACAACATTGCCTGACCTTCATCCTTCGGAGCATCATTCAATTCTTTCAAATCTTGAATAATTGAATTAAATTCACTGACGTGGTTTTTAAGTGGTGTACCTTCTAACATACGAAATGTGAACAACCGACGCTTAACTGCGAGTTTGTTGGAGACATACTTAAAATAGAACATATCCTGCAATTTCTCCCACAACTCCTTAGCTGACTTCACTTGCAGAACTTCTGTCAAAATGTCATCGGTAAGACACATCTGAATTGCTATGAGCGCCTTCTCATCTAACTCCTCCCATTGTGCTTCAGTAAGATTCTCTGATTTTTTCTCTTTCCCATTTAAAGCTTTCTTCAAGCCACTTTGAGTCAAGAGGCCCTTAACATGAACCTGCCATAAACTGAAGCTCCCTTGACCACCAAACTTCTCAATTTCGGATCTAATTGCGGACGTCATATTATCAAATCGAAATAAACAGGGCTCTGATACCAATTTGTGGAGGAAACTTAAACAAATTTGATATACTATGATACCAATTTGTTAGGGAAAACTTAATGCGGAAGCATGGACCCTGATAACATGATTCGATTCAAATAATATGACTCACGCAAAACGAGAAGTGAACAAATATGGAGAAAGAAAGAACAAAACAAGAACACACAATATTTACGTGGAAACCCCTCTACAATCGAGAGGGGAGAAAATCACGGGCGGAGATGGAGATTCTTTATTAACTGAACGGAAGAATTACAATGACACTTCCCAGAACGAGATATATAGAAGAATTACAATCACTCCCTTTGAACTCCCGTAGCACTCAAAATCTTGGAGGAATTACGAAATCACCTCTTTTCTCTCAATGGCGGCGCCTCACCTTTGATTGGATTCATAATTGGAGTAAAACTCACCTAAGCCGAAACCCTAAGCCCTTATTTATAGAAGACGTCTAGGGTTTGTGGAAAACGACTCCCGATCGATCGGCCAAGTGCCGATCGATCGACCCCCTCTAGGCCAAAATTCCCGAATCTTTCCTTAAATCACTCGATCGATCGGATTCTCTCCCGATCGATCGGTGACCCTACGGCAACCCCATAAAAATAAAACAAGTAATTTGAGACATAACCTAACACGGTTCCCTGCCAATCACCACGGTGGCTGCTGCTTCCCCTGTGGTGGTACCTGATGCCATTAATGTCGGTCCCATCACCACAAGTATCCCCTTCTCTCGGTCGGTTGATACCGGTGTCGCCATCTCCGGTACTCCACCACCACTTGGGAGGTCATCAATTAACCCGGCACTTAACTTGGGTGTCTCACCACCCACGTTGCTCTGCTCTGCTTTCTCTCTCCCAGGACCCACAGGCTAAGTTTTCACCAGCGCCCCCGTGCCTGGTGGTTTCTTGACCGGTGCGGGTGGTGCCTCCTCCTCTCTCTCCTCGGCTCTTCTCCATGCCGGCGGGGCGCTGACAGCGGCGGCATCACTACCCCCACTCCCTCACTCCTTCACAAACTCTAATTTCATGAACCCTACCATATATAATCACCCATCCTCTCCCATTGTCATTCCACTAGCAAACGTTACTAGCATAGTAACTATTAAACTTGAAACGACCACAGACTATCCCCCCTGGTGTGAACAGTTTAACATGTTATTACTTGCTCACCAATTGTTAAGGTTCATTGATGGGTCCTATCCCTGCCCCCCAGCCCAATTAAATCTTCCTAATGGATCGACTTATACAAATCCTGATTATATAACTTGGCTTCGTACTGACCAAAGTCTTAGGTCTTGCATTGCTGCAACCCTATCCCGTTCCCTCATCAATGACATTGTTTGCCATCCAACATCCAAAGCCATGTAGGATGCCCTAGCTAAGCGTTTTCGGGATCACTCCATGGCTCAAGAGTATGACCTCCGAACCCATCTTATAAATCACCGTAAAGATGGCAAAACAATGGACGCTTACCTCTCTGAATTAAAAACTATTGCTGATGATTTAGCTGCCATTGACTCACTTGTTTCTGCTAGAGAATTTCAACACTTCGCTATTCATGGTCTTCCCCCTGAATACGCTGCTTTTGCCACTTTCACTCGACAAACCTCAAAACTTTATTCATATGATGAACTCAAATCTGCTTTACTTAATGAAGAAGGTGCTATTACACAGACCACTGGACGCACCAACCATGACCCGGCTCACGCTATGGTAGCCTCGAGCCAATCTCCCCAACCCAACTCCGGCCACGGTGGTCGTGGTCGAGGTCGGGGTCTGAACAAGGGCAGCAGGGGCCTTGGTGGCCAGGGTGGCTGACACCCCAACCCCCACGGTTCCCAAGCCCCAACCGTGCCCCCTCCCCCTGGCTCCCCATACTCGGTTCGCGCTCCAGTTGGTGCCCCCTTTCACTCTAGTGCAGGTGTGCTCGGACCCGCTCCCCAGTTTTGCCAGATCTGCTCTCAGATAGGTCATTCCGCTGTTGCTTGCCCCCATCGGCACGATAGTACCGCTTTCCCGGATCCAAGTCACTCCCTCTTTGCCATGACTCTTGGAGAACCACACGACTACAATTGGTACGACTTCGGTGCATCCAATCATATGACGCCTAACCCGGGTATTTGCTCTAACCTTCTTCCTTACTCTGGTCAAAAAGGTGTTCTTGTAGGAAATGGGGACTTACTGCCTATTACGCACGTTGGCTCTACCACTATTCCTAGAACTCCCCTTAAACTTAACAATGTCATGCTTGTACCCAACCTCACCCATAATCTATTATCCATTAAACAACTGTGTCATGACAATTGCTGTAGGGTTGAATTTGACTCCAACTCCTTTTGTGTTAAGGACAAGGCTACGGGGACACCGCTTTACAGGTACCCAGTAACGGACCGCTATATAGCTTTTCACTGCACGAAGTTAGCCTCATAGCACGCGTTAAGCAGGATGAACTGTGGCATCAGAGATTAGGGCATTAGGAAATGCTGTTCTTGACTCGTTATGTAAACAACATTTTTGCTCGGATGTTAAGTTTTTGAATAAATGTGTTTCTTGTTGTTTAGGCAAATCTGCTAAATTACCATTTGAACGTGCTCATCATACTATTACCATGCCTCTTCAATTGATACATTCTGATATTTGGCAATCACCGATTCTCTCAAATTCTGCATATAAATATTATGTTCTGTTTGTTGATGATTTTTCTCGATTCACGTGGCTATATCCTATGCAACGTAAATCTGAAGTTTACGATATTTTCACCGCTTTCAAAACACTAGTGGGAAATCAATTTGACGTTAAAATTAAAGTTTTCCAAAGTGATGGTGGGGGGTGAATTCAATCATAGACGCATGAATGCGCTTTGCCGTGATGTTGGAAGTCAATTTCGTCTATCATGTCCTGATACCCCTGAACAAAATGGGGTGGCAGAACGCAAGCATCGACATTTATTTGAAATGGCACGGACATTATTAATTCATTCAAAGCTTCCTTATGAATTTTGGGATGACGCCTTATGTACAGCATGTTTTACTATAAATCGTCTCCCAACGCCAACACTTTCAAATCTCTCTCCCTTTCAAACGCTTTTTCGCACAAATCTTGACTACAAACGTTTTCGTGTCTTTGGGTGTTCTTGTTATCCAAACATCACACCCCGTGCCACTCACAAATTGGCCCCACGGTCCACTACTTGCATTTTTTTAGGGTATGCGGTGCGATACAAAGGACATCGCTGCTTTGACCCCATCAACAAACGAATGTACATAAATAGGCATGTTGTTTTTGATGAGTCTATTTTTCCTTATAATGCCCTAATTCGTTCCTCCGGACCCTCTACCAATACTACAACAACTTCACCCTTAGTCATTCACACATCTATCTCACAATGGTTTCCACCTAATCCCACATGTTCCATCACAGACCCGCCACCCGTGCCCTTGGCCTCGGCTGGACCACGGGCTCTCCCTTCCCCCACTGCGGTCTCCTCCCCTGCCCCCTTGATGTGGTGCTCCCGGTACTGGCCCCTACTGCGCCTCTCCTGATTCCCACCACAACCAAGATCAGCCCTAACCCGAGCCCCAACCCCACCTCCCAATGCGTGTCTCCGGCATCTAGTCTTCCTCAGGAGCCTCCACCCACTCCACCCAACACCAGCTCCCAACTAGGACACCCGGTGGTCACCCACCCGCCTCAGGCTGTCATACAGGAGCCAACGTGTTACTCACAAGCTGTGAAAAACCTGCAGCGGCAAGAGGCCATGGCAGATAAATTCAATGCTCTAATTCTCAATAACACTTGGGATCTTGTTCCCTTTGACCCATCTAAGAACATTGTAGGAAGCACTTGGAAATACAAAGTTAAGTATAAAGCGGATGGTTCGGTTGAGAGGTTCAAGGCTCGCCTTGTTGCTCAAGGTTTTCATCAACCTGAAGGCCTTGATTACAAGGATACCTTTAGCCCTATCGTCAAACCTGTTACCATTCGTTTCATACTTACCCTTGCTATTACACAACTGGCAAATTCAACAACTGGATGTTAAAAATGCTTTTCTACATGGTTAGCTTAAGGAAGAAGTTTATATGAGACAACTTAAGGGATTTATACATCCCAAGTATCCTAATCACGTATGTCGGTTGAGGAAGGCGCTTTATGGTTTGAAGCAAGCACCTCGAGCTTGGTTCCAATGGTTTAGTGCGTTCTTATTCAGTCTTGGTTTTATCTGTTGTCATGCTGACCCTTCTCTGTTCATCCATAAAACCCCAACCCATCTCACCTGCCTTCCACTATATGTAGATGACATAATCCTCACTGGCACCAATGCCTCTCAACTTCACACCCTCATCCAATCTTTCTCATCCCAATTTGCCATGAAAGACCTTGGCCCATTGCATTTCTTCCTTGGTATTCAGGCCCACCGTATTCCTCGTGGCTTATTCCTCTCCCAGCAAAAGTACACTATTGACCTTCTCACTAAACACAATATGGCTGACGCTAAACCCATCAAAACTCCCATCCCCACCCAAGCACACCTCCCCTTAAGTGAAGGAGACCCTCTGGAGGATCCTACCGAGTACAGGAGTGATGTGGGTGCCCTCCAATATTTGACCATGACCCGCCCCGACATATGCTACGCTATTAACCTCGTTTCCTAGTTCATGCATGCTCCACGCACCTCTCATTGGCAAGCAGTCAAACGCATCCGCAGGTACCTCAAGGCTACCCCTGACCATGGTCTTCTCCTCTGCCCTGCCCCTCGCCTCCTCATTACTGCCTTTGCTGATGCTGATTGGGGGGGCTGTCTCAACACACGCTGCTCCACCACAGGTTATGCTGTCTACCTCGGCCCAAATCTCATCTCATGGCGTGCCAAGAAGCAAGCTACCGTCTCCAAATCCACCGCGGAATCTGAGTATAGGGCTGTCGCTCAAGCAGTTGCTGAGAGTGACTGGATCCGGTATATCATGAGAGACCTTGGCATTCGACACCCAGGACCGCTAATGATATACTGTGACAATGTGTCTGCTTCCTATCTTGCTGCCAACCAGGTATCTAATGATCGAAGCAAGCACGTTGATGTTGATTATCACTATGTTCGTGAAAAGGTTCTTAAGGGCGATCTTCAAGTACTTTACACTTCCACCACCAAACAGGTTGCTGATATCCTAACCAAAGGTCTACCTGCTGACAGCTTTCTTCACCACAAGACCAATCTTCACATGCTTCCACCCCGTTTAGATTGAGGGTGCCTATTAGGGAAGATATCCTAGGATATGGCGGTATTCATGTACTTAGGAAAGATTATGATGGGCAATATTCTTGCCACAATTCTTACTCTCTTTCCTTACATTACTTAGGCTAATACATTGTATTGCTCTATATAAAGAGCCTTTTGTATCTTCATATTTATCATCAATAATAGAGGTTCACATGATTGACTGACCCACCAATAGAAAGAGTATCCCAATGGATCAAACCACTAAGCTCGCTTTAAATATTTTTTAACCTAGCTGTCTAGATTTTTATAAAATTGGGGGTCTTGGCCACCCGCCAAGAATTTGTGTCAAGTTTCCAATTAGAGGCATATTCGGATGTTGCAATTTAGGTATAGGGTAATAGTAAAAAGATTAGATATTACTATCATGTTCGCCTTTACCCACAGGCGTGTACCAAAATTATGTACTCTAACTACCTTGCATAACAGCGCTGATTTGGTTCACTATGTTACCTGTCTAGTATGTGAGTTGTTGGTTATAGATACTGTAGAAATTGGTATCTTGGAAAATCCAATTAATTAGTTTTAAATATTAAATAAATGAAATTATTTTATTTATTTATTGTCGGAATGTGTTTTACGACATGCGTGTGATTGTTTTTTAAAACGTTCCATGAGATGGACATAGTCCTAGATAACATATCAGGTTTGATATAAGTGATCAATGAGATTGAGCCACAGATAGGCTTAGATCAAACTAATGACATGTTGTCATGTTCGTAGCCGGTGATAAGTTCGGATAATTTGTCCGATAAGACTATAGTATGATATCTTTGATGACTTGTCTTGGCTATGTGGATAGGAATCCAATAGTATTATGTTGGACCACCTAATTTATTTGTTTCTTAAACTACTATCAGAAAAATTAATTATGTAAGACGATAACTCCGAATCTAGGAAATAGTCTAAACTCGTGCATGGATTGTTCGTTGCTTTAATCTACCAAAAGGATTAGTCAAAATGCATTGACTTGAATCTTTAGTACATTGGGTAATGGCATGAACTGTGTCGGGAACAGTTGTTTTAAGTGGAATCTATAGTCTCTAACGAGATAAAGATATCCCCTTAGTTGATTCGCAAATACATGAACAGATTCTAGAATTTTGGCTAGAGTATTCCATATATTTGACATTTAAAATTAATACGTAAATTATTTTTGTACTATTGAATTGTTCGAGAAAAACGAGTTGGGAACTACAATGAGAGATGTGAGAAAAGTAATGATAGTAGTTAAAGTTATTTTTGTTCATGGATATCTACTAGAGGGGCTAATTGTCACAATAATAGTTATGTGGTAAATTATTGAGTGAATATATTTAATTCTAGGTTGCAATAAACTTATTTAATGGAATCAAGTTTTACTAAATGGTAGTAAGTTGTTATCATGAGATGATAATTAGATTTGATCCATTTGGAGCTAGAGTTAGATTATCCCCAAGGTCCTTTTACAAGCCTCAACTTAAGCGATGTTTGAAAATATTCAAATTGAATTCAAGGGATGAATTATTCATTTATAAGATGAATAAATTAGTTTTTACCAATATAATTCATAAGATGAACTAATACTTGTGGGATTTAAAAACAAAAACAAAATAAAAAATGCATGAAAACAAGTAAGTAATCTGTGTTTTTAGGTCTCCGCTAAAAAGCTCGCAACACGTGTCGTGCAACTAGCAGATACTAGCGATTTGTGTACTCGTGGTATAGCACATCGGAAGACAACACTTGCCACGTTTTGTGCGCACCTATGGACCTCTTTCGATGTGTATTTCAGCTGACCAATGATGATGCGCCGTGTGGCACTTTTACTGGTACATGGGCGTACTGTTTCTTTGCTGTAAATACGTGAGTTTGGCTGTAAGATTTTAATTTTTTAAGTTTAGGTTTTGGAATCTGGTTTACTCCTATAATGAAAACATTAAAATTGTTATAGTAGTTTTTTAAATTATTATTTAGCATAATTTTTTGAAAAATTATTTTCAGAAAGATTAAAAGTAAAAATTTTGTTCCCCAATTTTTTCAAAATAAATATTTTTGGGAGCCCACACTCCTGGCATTAGAAGAGGTCATTGCAAAGAAGACCTTGTGGTGTCGAGAATTCTTTTTCCAGTTTTGAATCTTCAAGTCGGAGTTGGGATTCACTCTTTAGGTATATATAATTTAAGTATTTGATATTCAATTTATTTTTCCTTTATTTCGTTTGTTCTATGTACTATGTTTATGCTTGTTATATTTGGTGTTTTTGTTTATCACATAATAAACCTATTAGAGTAAGATTTGGATCTAATTAATTGGTTTAATTAGGTTAGGGTTATAAATTTAAAAATAAAAATTTTAAATTGATTTTCCTCTGTGCCCGCTAAAGCTAATTTTGGGAAATTTTTTTGAAATATGTTTTTTAAAATAAAAAATTATTGTTAATATTGGTCTATATATATATATATTTTTTAAAGAAAAATTAAAAATAAAACATGTATTTAAATTAGAGAAAATTCTACTATTAAATATAAATACAAGTAAGATTTATTGTGTTTTCAATATATGGTAAGAATCAATTGTTTTCTGAACAAAATAACTCATTTGGCTAATATCCCAGGGTTTGTACCTCGGGGTTCTTCGTTTAAGATTAGTGGGGGATAAACTCTCCCCCACATATGCCTTGACATGCCTAGATTGGGCCATGTAGAAATGAATTAGTGAAAAACAGCAAAAATCGCAGTGAAAATTCAACGTAAAATCTAGCGGAAAATTCAGCCAAAAATTTTAGTAAATATACATAATGAAAACAATGGAATTTCAGCAAAACGACAGCGAACAATTTCAGCAAAAAATATCTAAAAACAGCAATCAAAATAATACTGAAAGTAGGGAAAGCGGCTACAACACCGAAGAGCAATTAGAACATTCAACGAAGGAAGGAATAATCAGAATGATCTTACAAAATGATGATATCGCGCCGTGGTAAATGCCACTATGCTAAAAGGTGATTTCACCGCTGCTTCGGTGCACACAGTATAACCAGCGACTGTTCTCCACGATTAACGCGATCCGACTCTTAACGTGCACTCGGTAATTGCTTGGTAGGAGTGCCTAAGAACTTTTCGCAAAATTTGGATCTAGAAGGAGGAGATTCGAGTGCTTACTAAAGGGCTGATGCATGCGTAAAATTGTTGATTATCAAGCTTGAAAGAAGAAGATCTGAAATTGTAAGAAAGAAGAGGTTGGCAATGCAAGAACACCTCTTCTTTACAATATTCATACTCGCAGAGTGAGAGAGAGAGAGAGAGAGAGAAAGAGAGAGAGAGATAGAAAGAGAGGGAGAGAGTGCAGGGGGTTTAGATTTTTTTTTTCCACAAAAAGAGCGCACATTATTTATATTATTGCAAAGGTCGAGTGTAATAATTGCAATGGTAAAATAACAGACGTAATAAATTGCAACGGTAAAAGTATTAAAACTGGGTGCAATAAATTCCAACGGCTATAAACGGTCTTAAATTTAATGTCGTTAAACCACAGGTAAGCATACAGTAATAGGTCTTAAAAATATTTTTTGAAAAATAAATGCACCCATTAAGAAAATAGTTATCCATATTATTTTTCCAAAGTGGGATACAGCTCCCCTTAAAAACTAAAGGTTAGCTTGTATCATTTCTCCAACAATCTCCCACAAAAGATACAAGCGGAAGAAAACAAAGAAGAATAGATTGGGCAAAGGGAGTTCGGTTTTTCAATGCCGATGTCGCGCAACTTAAATCATCACCTAGTGCAACCCAAGTTTAGGATCAACAGCTTGCAAGGTGACTTTCGTCTTGAACCTCACAAGAGGTTGTATAGTCTGCTTCTTGGACACATACCAGTCTCCAGATCTAGGCAACTCTTGCATTTTGCCGCGTTTTATCGGCCATGCGCTCGTCCTAGATATTTGTAGGTGCTCTAGAAGGTAAGTCTTAAATCTTCATAGGGAGCGGCCGCACTCGTACACCTATATAGGTGGATCCCATCAAGCGTGTGTTACCGCACACCACCAAACAAATGGCTCTGGGTCTATTAAGAGCCAAAGCACAACCTCATCCTTTGGTAACATACAGACAGTATCCATTAAGTGCAAGCCTTGCTTACACCACCAAACATATGGCTATGGATCCGTCTCCGCACTGTCACATCATAGGGAGGGACAACATAAAATGCAATGCACTTCTCGAATGTAACTATTATTTTTTACATTGAACCTATTAAAATCAAGTTGGATACATGACAATTCACTCATATATAGACTTTAATCCCGTCCCACTCGATGTTTCCACAAACATTTTTTGACATAGTGTCTTTATCAATGGATCCATAAGGTTGTTTTCAGACCTTACAAAGTTTAGTGATATCACTTTCTTTCGAGTAGATAGTTTACGATCTTATGCCTGAGATGAATAGGTCTCCTCTTGCTAAACCCATCAAGTGTGCAATGTCCACATCACCTGCTATGAACTAGGGGTTAGGTTAAAGCATTAAGCTCAACCATCATAAATGGCATTTCAACACTGTATTCGAACAAAGCGGTACTTGAGAGTTGACCATTGCCAACATCAATCACGAGTTGCTCTTAACCCCACATTGAGGTATCTGCAATGAGCTGTTAAACAACTAGCTCCATCGCCTGCCAACTTCAATAAGAGTTAGTACAACACAATAGTGGAGCAAATATCATATCAATAACATCATATCTCCACTCCATGTACACAAATAATGTACATATTGTACGTATCTCGTACATATAGTTGGCATGAAAGACATATGCCGTAAATTGGTCAATTCATATACCATCACAATTGTGAAACATTACTGTCTCAAATCAATTAGATCACCACCAGTTTGGGTCACAAAAGACCATATACTCATTCTCATCGTACTTAGAGTACATGCATTATTATAATTAAGGTAGTCCATGTATTATCAATGTCATATCAAATTTTGGTTATATCAAAGGAAAGAGCTACAAAAGACCATAATTCACAAGATGCTTTTACAATTCAACTTAAGGCAACCCAAGCCTCTGCAAGGCTCTCGAGCCTAAGTGCTAGCATCATCAAGTTATTCACACTGACTTTGGACAGTCACCAAAATAATATTTCCACCATAGTCAATTTCCATGAGCTAGCTAGCTATAACTAGCAAACATAGGCAAAAACACAATAATTAGAAAAGATTATGATCATAAAACATATTTCACAAGTTCTCGAGTGCTCTTAATCCCCCCCTCCCCCCCCCCCCCCCCCCCCCCCCCCCCCCCCCCCCCCCCCCCCCCCCAACAATGGAATGTCTCACACTACATTCCTAAGCCACTCAATATTTTTACTTGCCAACTCTATCTTTAAGGACAACTAAACAATGCAGGTTTCAGAGGGATGTCACAAAATATAGCTCGCTAATGAGCCTAAATACATTATCATTAGTAGAATATCTCTCATTGATATCAGACACCTAACACATCAAGGAGTGTATTATAATGTAAACCCTATTCATAGTACTTAACTAGTGCCTCAAAAATTTAATTAGAGCACTTCCATATTCATCAGTTGGATCAATGTATGTAGACCAGATCTACCACTAACATATGATATAATAGGTCGAGTGTTGTGTTATTCATCAAAACATAATGCTATTAATCACCTTAGTATATTTAGCTTGTGACGTGATGCCATGTTTTTCTCCTCATCAAGTGAATATTAGGGACATATAGTAGGTCATCCAAATGACTAACATAAACATAGAACCAATGATAATAACCCAAATAAGGTATCTAGACACAAGCTAAATACCAAGCCCATGATCAATCAAGGTTTTCATATGACCTGTACCTTACCCTTTTTCAAAAAACCTAGAAGATAAGACATGAAACAATGATCCCAAGGGCATAATATTCTCCAAAGATACAAAAGTCCACATATGAGAAATTGCAGAAAATTGGCATCTTACAGCTCATAATCCGTATAAAAGTAATACGGACAACGGTATACAACAACTACACATCAAGTAGCAACATATTCAGCTTGAAAACAGTCCATAAACAACCTGTTTATCATCACTTCAAGCAACATGTAATAACATGTACCAACTTGCTTCAAACATAGCCATGGAAAATACATGAGACACATCATTAGGAGACTAATACACAAGTCACACATAGGTTTTCACAAGAACTTACTAGTCCTATTAGCCCTTTACAATGATCAACTATTTCAATAAGTCACTCCAACAGAGGCAAGAAAAACCCAATACTCACATATAATGTCTAAGCTCATGGCTAAACTCAGAAACATAAATCATGTGTGAAGGGATAAACCCTTTAAATATTTGAACATTTTCTTTGTAGGAAACAAGAGCCTTAGAACACGTAGACAACTAAATATAAGAAGGGAGACAAGAAACCAAATTCAAGAAAATATTCTTGTCGCCAAAATAAGGTGTGTTGCACCAGAATCGATATCCAAAAAGAATTGCAAGTAATATGTTCTTCGTTAGTTCTAGCATTAGTCACAAATGAATAAGATAAAGGAGTTATACCATTCATATTTGGTATGTCAGTAGCTTGTTCATGTGTGAGTGAGTTAACTATTGCACAATGAATAGCAATAGTCGCTTCTCTAACACAATGAGTATTCAAGAAAGCAAGCAATTTTTGACATTGCTTGTTAGAGAAAGGGAAAAAAGTGGGAACAAGATCTGTTTTACCTGGCTCCACATTTGCATTATTTTGAAAAGTTGATGTATTGCGATAAGAAGTACTACCAGACCGATCTTGCTTACTTTTTCCTATAACACTAGGAGCATAAGCTTGAAATTTATAACATTTGTTAATGGTATGACCTGGTGAACTACAATGGGTGCATATAAGCTTTTTAAACTACTTAGAACACACCTTTTGAATGGTTCCCTTAAACCATAGCCATAGCTTCACAAACATCTAAAAAATCACGTGTACTAGCAGGTCCACTTATGAATTATTTTCTATTTTCGTGTTGAATGGAAAAAAAAAAAAAAGGTTGAGATTTAGTAAAGGATCGATTAGTAGAAACATATTCCTAACTTGGATTTATGAATCATTTAGGCCCATTAAAAAGGCTATTACATGATCCTATCGGGCCTCAAGAATCACCTTGATAATAGCTCGTGAACAAGGACATCCTTTAGAGATCCCACAATTGCAAGAAGGAACAGAAATACATCCTCATATCTAATCCCAATAACCTTTCTTTTTTTTTTTGTTTTTTTAATACATGAGAATACTCATTTTTTCTTACTTCAAATCAGAAATCAATTTCTTGAGTTCGAAGACTCTAGGTATATTGTTTTGTGAAAACTAGTGCTTGATATCCAACTGGATTTGCCTAACAGTCTCACAACAAATTAGGGTGGAAAATATGTCTTTCAAGACTGTGATTATTAACCATGACATGATCACATGATCACAGTAAACCATTTATCGAAAGTTGGTTCTTGCATTCTGGATTAAGAAACCGAAACAAGAATCTTGAAATAAAAAATTCTAAGATGGTTCTTGCATCCTGGATTAAGAAACCAAAACAAGAATCTTGAAATAAAAAATTCTAAGGCACATGGAAAACACCTCATAATTCTTATTCGACAATCTTGAGTCAAAACGATTACCAGAACAAGCAAAACCGCGAGATAACTTTTCCTTGACAGGCAATTGCCCCACTGAAAATAAGTTACATTTAAACTCACATTTGCACACTCAAACCCCTCAACTTCAACCCAAATCAGTGAACCCACTAAAACCCACACACACATTTGCCTCCCCATCACCTACATTCTCATTTTATCTTTAGAAAAATTAATAGTCTCCTCTCCCCTTTAAAACCCCAACAAAATATTTATTGCCCCGTATATAAATCTGCACCATAATGGTAAAGAAATCTGAATTTCACCCAAAGTATTACAAAAAGTTGTCAATATCTTTTCAGATCTAACCACATACTCATAGTTTAATTACTCTAAATAATCGACATAGATTATAAAGAAGAGTCATCTTTGTTTCCATGATTTAAAAGTTGTCTTTTAGATTGTAGAAATAAATCAGCGGAAAAAACCAAAAAATTAGAGTGAAAATTCAACAAAATTTTTAGTAAATATACACAATGAAAATAGTGGAATTACAGCAAAACAACAGCGAAAAATATCTAAAAACAGCAATCAAAATAATATTAAAAGTGGGGAAAGATGCTACAATACCGAAGAGTAATTGGAACATTCAATGAAGGAAAGAGTAACAAGAAAGATCTTACAAAATGATGATATCACGCAGTGGTAAATGCCTCTGTCCTGAATGACGATTTTGCCGCTGCTCCGGTGCACACAGTATAACCGGCGGCCTTCCTCAAGGTTTAATGCGGTCCGACTCTTAACATGTACTCATTAATTGCAGGGTAGAAGTGCCTAAGAACTTTGCCCAAAATCTGGATCTAGAAGGAAGATATTCGAGTGCTTGCTGAAGGGTTGATGCATGCGTAAAACTGTTGGCTACCAAGCTTAAAAGAAAAATATTTGAAATTGTAAGAAAGGAGAGGTTGACAATGCAAGAACACCTCTTCTTTATCATATTCATACTCGCTGAGTGAGAGAGAAAATGACAAAAAGAGAGGGAGAGAGTGTAGGGGATTTAGATTTTTTTTTTTTTCCCACAAAAAGAGTGCACAATATTTATATTATTGCAGAGGTCGAATGTAATAATTGCAACAACAAAATAACGGACGTAATATTTGCAATGATAAGAAGTACTGAAATTGGGTGCAATAAATTCCAACGGCTATAAACGGTCACAAATTTAATGACGTTAAACCCCAGGTAAGCAGCTAGTAACAAGTCTTACAAAAATATTTTCCAAAAAATAAATGTACTCGTAAAGAAAATAGTTGTCCATAGTATTTTCCTAATATGGGATGCAACTACCCTCAAAAACTAAAGGTTACCTTGTATCATTTTTCCAATAGACCAAGATCATATATGTTATATTAATTATAGTTTATTGATTTTATTTCTTGTTTTTCACTGGGAGGTTTGCCTTGCTTTAACTATTAAAAATTGAGCATCTTCTTCTACAAGGGGTATGACAACCATGATAAACCAGAGAGCTTAGGGGTTTACCATTTTTCCCAAATATTCAGCAACCTCTTCATCCTTTGGCTTAGTTCCGGCATTGGTGTTTATCCTTGGCTCTTTCCAGATATGGCATTCATCAAAAGCGGTGAGATCTTAGCATCTTTAGGCTAGATTTAAGGTTTTAGATTGTAAAATCTTATTTGGGGTTAGCCTGGTAAAGATCGCTGAAATTACTTATATTTGTAATCGAGTTTTATAGTGGAGAGTCTCCCCTAGTTTTAGGGGGTACTGTGGATGTGGGCTTAGTCTGAGCCACATAAAATCCGGTGTTGTTTTTTGCTAATTTTTTTCATTATTTATTTTGGGCCATTTTTTTCATTTGTAATTTTTAAGTCCTATTTGTAATTTTATATTGAAACTCAAATCACTCTAATCACAACAAGTGGTATCAAAGCCCGGGATAGGGGTTTCTACGAAAACAAGTTCTTCTAGCTTCGAAATAGATAAGTTTAATGACAAAAGCGATTTTGCGTTTTGAAAAATTAAGATGGAGGCTATGTTAACTCAACAAGGAGTTGAAGCGACTTTGTTGCCACAAAACAATTAGCCAGTGATGTAAGAAGAGGAGAAGATGACCATAAATGCAAAGGCTAGGACAACCGTGATTCTCCACCTCACATATCAGTTATTACGTCTTGTCTACTATGAAAAAACTGTTTCTAGTATTTAGACCAAATTAGAAGAACTTTCTAAGGGAAACTTCCTTTCGAACCACATATACTTGATAGAGCAGTCTTTTTGTTTTAGAATGGACAACCAAATCTATTATGGAGTCTTTCAATGAGTTTAATAAATCAGTTAACAACTTGGATAACGTTTCCGCTTGAATTCAAGAAGAGATTAAAGCCATTATATTATTAAACTCCCCACATAAATCTTTTAAGATTTTTAAAGAATCCCTAAAATATGGTTGAACTACATTATGACTTTCAGACATTTTAAAAACCTTATATATAAAGTTCTTGACCTAAAAGGCCAAAATTCGAGTCGACACGCTATTTACACCCTAATTTTGAGGGGACTGGAACGATGCCATATTGAGAAAGTGCCACGTGCTTAGCACGTGTGACCCACCTCGAGGGAAATCATACCTTTAAATGCTAAGATAGCAGCATCTCGAGCTTAACATTCTAAGAATTTTTCCACCCTAACAAAGATACTAGGCACTCGAGGCTCAAGATGGTTGAAGGATGAAGGGAGCTCGAGCTTAAGGAGTTGCAGACAAGGCTGCAAGGCAGGTGATTTCCAAGCACAAGATAGTTACTTGGATTTCCATCTCGGATACTTGGGCGCTAAGCATAATCCAAAGAAAAGTGGGGCTTCTAGATGAGACTTCAACTAAAAATGCAGATGTGGCCTTAAAGGACTTCCATCTAGCACTAAATCAAGGGCATGGTCATGGATCATTCACACATAGGAAAGAGCTTAATGGCCTGACATGGCAAAAAAATGCCACGCAGTCAGGGGCAGCCGTTATTTAGTTTTGCTATAAATAGGAGACTATGTTAGAGTTGAAAGAAGTGCATACACTCAATACAAAACTTCTTCAGGTTTTCTTTACAGCACACCGGTGGTCTTTTCCAAGGAGTAGCATAACTGAACATAGCTTAGCTCAGCATAGATCTTGCCGTACTTGCTTCTTCAGTAATATAGTTTTTTGGGCTTCATTTATTAGCTCTAAGTTTTAATCTGTTCCCAAATTTCGACAAGTTAAGAATTGAGGCTTTAGCTTGAGGCTTTGACGGGCAAGGCTTGACCTTGATTGCATTGGATTAACACTAGTGGCACTACTTAATAAGTCAAGTGAACTTAGGTTTGTGCCATTGATTCGGTCATTAACTGCCAAGACTTAACCTTGATTGCGTTGGTCCTAGTCCAGTGACCTTGATACGGTTGGCTCCATCTTAATCTTGTCAGGCCGAAACTCATTCGAGTTGTTATAAGTTAAGGGTGTTAGGTTTGAAACTTGATTGACTGAGGCTTGTAAGTGGACGGCTGAGCTTTTGGGGTTGTCTCCGCCCCAGTTCCTAACTTTTAAATGTATAAAGAAAGGTGTCTATGGGCCTTCCTCGGTCACTGTAACTGCCACTTGAGTTAGGTCCATACATCACCAATTTTCTGTCAACTAATATATAAAAAAATTAAAAAAATATTTAATCAAGTCTTCTTAATTAAAGCATAAGTTGAACTCACGATATAACCAAAGTTAGATACACCAAAATATGACAACCTTTTCTCCAAAAACGATGAGTAGTTAAAGTCAAAGACGTGCACTCGGAATTTAGGCTCACTCTTTAGTCACGTGAGTTCCTTTTGCTCATTTGCTTTGTTTAAATTTTTTTCGGCGACCACATCACACTTAATTGCCAATAAATAGAGCAAACATGCACTCTCGAGGGACTTTCAGTCAAAGGTTGGTCAAAGGGAACTGAAAATAGAAACAAAAAATCAGGAAATAAAAATCGATATGTTTCCTAAGGTAAAAAGGACTATACAAACGTAAAAAGTTTTCATTGCAATAAGAAGGGACATATTCGAAGATCACGTCCCAAATGAAAAAACAAGCAAACTGCTAGTGCTGATGCGGTAATACAATATGAAGACGGTTATTCTAGGGTGGAGGTTCTTGTAGCCTCATCAAAGTCATTGACCTGAGAGTGGCTCCTACACTCTGGTTACAGTTTCCACATGACCCCTAATAGAGATTATTTTACAACCTATAGAACCCTAGATGGTAGAAAGGTTTTAATGCGAAATAACCATTGTTGCAAGGTGGTTGAAATCGGCTTCGTAAGACTACAAGTGCCAAATGAGACGTTTTACACCCTAGGGAACATTAGGCATGTGCCTGACCTTAAGAGGAATTTAATTTCTCATGGAACCCTAGACAAATTTGGCTTGTCTTTTAAGGCTGAGAATGGAGTCAAAAATTCTTAAAGGCTTTTTAGTAATCCTTAGGGGTGTTGTGAAAAATGGGATGTATGTCATGTCTAGTGATGTTGTGGCCATTCACACTGCATCGGTTAACGTAGTCAAGTTGAATAAGACAAGTCCCTGGCACAAGAGACTTGGACACATGAGTGAAATAGGGTTTATTGAATTGAAAAAGCAAGGCTTGTTAGGCATTGACTGTATCACGAAGTTGGAATTTTGTGAATCATGCATATCTAGGCAAACACCACCGTTTGGCTTTTAAGACTAATAAACACACCACTAAAGGACCACTAGACTATATCCATTCTGACCTTTGGGGTCCTTCTCAGGTCCCTACTCAAGGTGGAGCTAGGTATTGTCTTTCTATTGTGGGCGATTTTTCTGCTAAAGTTTTGGTATTTCTTTTGAAAAATAAGCATGACATTTTTAAAACTTTCAAGAACTAGAAAGCCTTAACTGGAAATCAAATTTGAAAGAAATAAATGTTTTACATACTGATAATGATCTTTAATATATTAATTCTGATTTTGTGTGTTTGTGCGCTGAATTTGGAATTAGGAGCATAACGCCATCTGAAAAATGCCCCAATAGAATGGGCTTCTTGAACGTATGAATTGAACCCTTCTTAATCGTGTTAGATGCATGTTGTTTGCACCTGGACTGAACAAACACTTTGGGGGGAAGCGGTTGAGACTGCTAGTTTCTTGATTAACTACACACCCTCTAGTGGACTTGCATAGAAGGAAAGATGACCGAGTCTGTCATTAAGAGTAAAGGCAACCAAGTTTGTGACTTACTTGTGCTGATTCATAGAGATGTATGTAGACCAACGAATGTTCATGTCAGAGGTGGGTATGAGTACTTCAGCACATTGATCGATGATTACTCAAGGAATGAATATATTTACCTAGTGAGACATAAATTGAACTCTTTTGAAAAGTCCATAGAGTGCAAATCTGAAGTTGAAAAGAAATCAGGTAAACAAGTTAAGTCACTTCGATCAGATTGAGATGGAGAATATCTCTCGGGTGAGTTTCTGGATTTCCTAACTGGAAATGGGATGAGATCCCAGCTTCTCTTGGTGCATCATAGCAAAATGGTGTTGTAAAGAAGGAATAGGACATTTTTACAGATAGTGAGGTCCACGATTAGTCATACTACCTTACCAATATCTTTTTGGGGTTATCCTAAAAGGAACAAGGGTGGTCTTTTCTACAATCCTCTTGATCAAAATGTTTTTTGTAAATGTAAATGCAAAATTTTTAAAAGGAGAATTTTGTAGTAGACTATAAAAGCACAAGCAGAGTAGTGTTAGAGGAGTTAAAAGAAAATGATGCTAATTCTGAATAGCTAGACACAACTCGGGATATAGTGGATACATTTGATGCATCTACTATTAGGGTTTAGTACATGAGAGCCTAGGCGCAGTGGGAGGCCTATTAGGGAACCTAACAGGTTCATGGTAGGAGCCTTAATGGTTGACCGTAACATTGAAACTGATCATCTTAGCTACAATGAGGCAATTAAAGACGAGGATGCTGACCAGTGGGTCTTAATAATAAAATCTGAGATAGGATCTATGTTTCTAATCAGGTCTGGGATCTTGTAGAGGTGCCTGTAGGCATTAAGCTCATTGGTTGTCAATGGGTCTACAAGAGAAAAAGAGAAGTGGACGGGAAGGTAAAGACCTACAAGGCAAGACTGGTTGCTAAGGGTTTTACCCAAAAGGAAGGAATCGATTATGATGACACCTTCTTACCCATAACCTTGCCAAAGCCCATAAGGATACTCCTATCCATTGATGCTCATTATGACATTTGGCAAACATAAGTCAAAACAGCCCTTTTGAATGGTCGTCTTGAAGAAGACATCTATATGGTGCAACCAGACAGTTTCATTGGAAAAAATCAGGAGCATATGGTATGCAAACTAAAGAAGTCCATACATGGACTGAAACATGCATTACGTTCATGGAATATTAGATTCAATGAAGCAATTAAGTCTTATGGTTTTGAGCAATTGGTTGACGAACCATGCGTGTACAAATGACATCAAGAGAAAGTATTAACTTTTTTAGTATTGTATGTCAACAATATACTACTCACTGGGAATGATGTAGGGGTTTTATCAGCTGTAAAGAATTGGTTGTTAAGTCAGTTCGACATGAAGAACTAGAGATTATATGCCAATCTTTCATAGTGATGAGTTAGTTCCAGTTGGCTACACTGATTTAGACTTCCAATTAGATAGAGATTCTAGACGTTCGACGTCTGAGCTTGTCTTTACCCTTAGAGTAGGAGCTATTAGTCACATTGTCTTCACTATAGAGGCTAAATATGTTGTAGCTTCAAAAGCTGCGAAGAAGGCATGTTGATTCACATAGAGCAATTGACTTCACGAAGACTTTGACATAGTAGACCTTTGGACCATACATAGAGGGTGTACAGTAATTTGGATTTAGGACAAGTGGGAGATTGGTAGAAATGGTGTTCTAGATATCCAAACTTTACCCACTAAATGTTATTTTATTAAAGAATAAAATTTAAGTCCCAGTCATTTCCTTGATAAATTTGTGTAAGTGAGCATATATTCTGCTTGTGATTTTCTTTTGGATAACATCCATAAGATGGGTGTAGTCCTTAGACTACAATTAACATTTTTTTTTTTTGATAAGTCAGTGTGTATATATCAAAAAAATTGTGCATGAGTATGAGGAGCATACCCCAAGACATGGCCAAAGGCCTACATAGAAAACCAAAAGGAAAGCTAAACAAAGCTAGGGAAGCAAACACAGTAAAAGAAAAACCAGAGGAAACACAACGATTACATTAAAGCATCAATGTAAATATCTCAAACACAGGAGATGGAGGTCAACACTCATTGACGTCATTGCCCCTTCTGAGGAGCGGGAAGGTCCAAATTCTGCTTCTTAGAAGCAGCTCCAGTCCTTCAGCGCAGAAGAATGGGAGCCGCCTTATAGTCTCCATAACCATCCCGAGATGCAAGTATTGATATGCCTTCCGATCAGCAGTGAGGCGTATGAATAACATTCCTGTTCCATGAGACAGGCAGTTTGGGCACTCGGTACAATGGCTTCTTGATTCTCATGGCATGACTAAGCTTCAAGAATCCCAAGCAAAGCATTCTGAACTTCTTTAACCTTAAGCAGAAAATCAGTTTGACCCAACTCATCATCAAGACAATCAGACGAATCAGCTGTATCCCAAAAATTCAAAACATCCAACCCATCCCCAAACCGGACCAAGACTCGAGTGAAGACCTAATCCCCGAACCCGCTTGGGCAAACGCTGACACAGACCCAGGAGGCCACGAGTCCTAGTGGCGCGTGGCTATAGCAGCCATCAAGCCTAGCTGCTCAGTGGTGGCATGGTCCGCCCCCCTCAAGGGAGGCTCATTCGGCCCAAAGTTAGGCCCAGAAGCTTGCCCAAGGGTTGGCCAATCACCTAAGCCTAGACAATGAACTAGCCCGCTAAGAAGCCCAAAATTAACAGCCCCATCCAAACTAGGCCCATCAGCACACGGCCCAACTGCCAATGCTAGCCTAGAACTCGAACTTGGTTCGGCACAAACACCCACCAACCCATGGCCCAAGGCCTAACCCCCCCTGGCCCAATTGCCCCACCACAAACCCCATCCCCGAGAATAAGCCCATGGACCACGGGGCAGTTGCAAGGCACACAGCCCTCTAGCCCATCAACCACCCAAAGACATAGCATTTTTGACAAATCTTTGGCAAGCCTTCATACTTCACATTCACCGGAGTTCGAAGGCCATTGTATTCATCAAACAATTTCTTGACCGGAACGATTTTGGCTTCAAGTTCCACACATACCTGCGCATAACCAACCGTGGTTCCGTCATAAGTAGGCTTATCCATATAGAGAGGACACCCAACACCGCTAGAAATGGCACTAAGGGTCCTCGCCATCCAAAGAGGGGCCGAAAAGCGATGGAGTTGAATCCAAATGGGCATTGATAGAAGGTGACGCCAGGGGACAAGGTCATGGAACCCGCATTGAAGAGAGAGAGAAAACCCTTTGAGGTACCAAGGGCCACCACGAAGAACCTTCTCGGAGTCATCAAATGTCTTATAAGTGAAAGAAGTACCTTTCCCCATCGAAGATAACACTTTCTAGCCCTTTTGATCCCCAAAGTATGTTTGCCACGGATGCACACCGGGAATTGGCAACCTGTCCTCTAACAACGGGTCCAACAAGACACCGTTGCCATTTTTCATGCCCAGGGTAGACATCCTTGTCGTAGATAGTAGTAACAATCTCACCATTAATGATAGTAGGAAGAACAGAGAAAAGGGCTCTATCCGAACCCGAAGCATCTAAGCTTGAACTCAAACTGCCATTAACACCTACACCACCAACCGCTGATGCAAAAACGGCCCCACCGTTAGCCACCTGAGCATGCAACTCAGCCATGGTGTGCACAAAATGAGGAAAACGAAGAGGGAAAGATAATTCTAAAAATTGGCCGAAAACCACCGTGTGAAACACCCAGCGCTGCTACGAAGACCACCCAGGCCTAGTAGAAAATTCAAAATTACACCAAATAAGGCAGGCGCGTGATTTTAGGGATTGGATCCACAAAATTTGGAACTTCCAAACCTGAACAAATCAGCGACAATCAAGTTCAATCTTACCAAAAATGAAACCCTAAAGCAAATCTCGAGGAGGAGAGAGAGTGCGCCGCTTCAGCTAAAGTACCACCGGCACCTGACGAAGACGAAGAACTGGTAGGAGAGAGGAAGGAGAGGACCGGTCATGGAGTTTTCGGAATCACACCAAAGAAGCACCTCTTACGCATGCCACAACGATCACCCAAATGCAACCTCCCTCACCCAAGTGTTTCCACCCTCAAGCCAGAAGCCATACGAAACTCCGGCCACACCTCGTGAAAGAGGAGAAGGCGAGGAACCCAAATATGAAGACAGAACGGTCCTCTGATGCATCACATGCCCATGCGTGCGACTTGAAAACACACCGGAATCCCACGTGCCGCTCACCGAAAATCGCCCCCTTGATAGAATTTCTCTTGTTTCTCTCTCTAGAAGTTTGCAAATTTTTACGTGATTATTCTTAGTGGTTTATGAGATTAATCCACAAATAGACTTGGAACAAATTGTATGGTTGTTATTTGGAAGACTCATAGTCAAAGACAAGTTTGGACCACTTGTATGTTAAGAATATAGTGTGACACCTTCGATGACTTATCTTGGTCATGTAGATGGTGATCCAAAATGTATTTAATAAGATTGACACACTAAGTTAGACCATGTGAGTTGCTTGCTTCTAGACTACTATAGGAGATGAGTAATTCATGTTGTATTGTTTGAACGATGACTCTAAATCCTTAGAGTATTTTGGACTTGGCATGGAACGTTAGTTGCTTTGGTGTACTATAAGTAAGGTCTAGCTGAATGACTAAATTTCCACGTACACTAGGTAGCGGAGTGAAGTGTGACAATGATCAGGTATTCAATATAGAATCTACAATCTCTTCTGAGGTACTGATGTCCCCTTAGTTAATTCGCAAGTATTTGAAAAGTTCGAAATCTTTGGCCAAAGTGTTCCAAGTGTTTGACATTTGAAATTTATACTTTGAATATATTCTAGTATAAATGAATTATTCTGTGAAGGGTGAGTCAGTAACTAGTGGAGAAGTTGTGAGAAGGACAATGACAGTAGTTATATTTATTCTTTGTCATGGACATCTAGTGCGGTGATTTAAGTATAGAGTGCGGTGAAATTTATTTAGTGGAATTAGGTCTCATTAAGCTGTAATTAAATTTTATCATGAGATGGTAATTAATTTAACCTATTTGGAGCTAGATTTAAATTGTCTCTGAGGTCCCTACGCAAGCCTCTGTGTTTTATTGCCATCGAAAAAATATTAAAGAATTCATGAAATGAGTAAATTTAATACCAAGCATTACTCACGAGATTAAAAAAATTTAAAAATTCTAAATAAAATAATTTGTGAAAATTAAAATTCATAAGATGAATTTTTACTTGTGGGAAACAAAGCAAAAAAACTCCAAAATTGCACAAGTTTGGTTATCTGTGTGCAAACAAATTGGACCAACTAGCGCCCAACTCTTTAGCTATCCGTGTGCACGCGAGCAGGTCAATCACGACCCACCACATGGCACGCAGAGTTAGGTTCAATAACACGCCTTTTGAACCAGTGAAATGCTGCATTATGCACTTTGTTTTAACTGAAACGACCTGCTTTTTCTTTTTGCCTGCGCATCCCATATCACGGAAATTAGGTTTTTTTGCTCTGGTATCCTACTATAAATAGAGGTACCTATTTCAAGGTTTGGCATTCACTTAGAATTAAAAAAATTTATAAGTTCCTGAGAGTGTTAACTTTTAGAGACCAAGTGGGAGAAAAAAATTTCTCTTGAAAATTTTCTTTCCTCAAGTTTAATATTTTTCAAAGCCAACTAACAGGCGATTTGAGGTCATTGCGCAGAAGGCCGTCGAGACTCATCTTTCTCAGGTTTCTTGGAGTTTATCTTTTTGGAATTCTTTATTTTTTGAGCTATTCCAGATATGTCTTTCTTCCCTTCCCTTTTGGTTTTCACTTTTCTATTTATTTATGGTTTTTTTATTATGTCTGTTTTAAGTTCATATTATTGTTATGAATGTATTACAGTAGAGGCCTGTAGATTTAAATTAGGAATTTAAATCAGTAGACTTAAAATTAGAAATTTTATATCAACATTAGGTTTAAAATTAGGAATTTTAAATCAACATTAGGTTTAAATTAAGAATTCTAAATCCTTTGGTTGCGTTAATTTAATTAAGTTAGGGAAAATTTTTGAAACCCCTCTAAACAAGGGGATGGGTATTCCTACTTGGTGAGGGAACTGTCTCTTGGGGTTCCAAGAAAAAAATATGTATTACTGTTTCCACCCCAAGTTCGAGGGGACTGGGTCAACCCCGTTTTAAGCAAAGTGCCACGTGCTTAACATGTGAGGCCTTTCTTGAGGACAATTAAGCCTTTAGGTGCTGAGTTAATGACATCTCGAGTCCAATATCTTGATAAGATCAATATCCCAACAAGGGCATAAACCACTCAAGGCTCGAGATGGTTGAAGGGTAAAGGGAGCTCGACCTCAAGGGGCTACCAAGAAGGCTACAAGACAGGTGGTTTTCAAGCCCGAGGCAGTTACTTGAAGCACAATTTCAGATACTTAGGCACTAAGCTTAATCTGAGAGAATGTGGGGCTTTTAGAGGGAACTTCAGCAAGAAATTCGAACGTGGGCTTCAAGGAATTCCCTCCAAAACTGAATCATGGACATGTTCATTGATTCTTAACGCATAAGAAGAAGTTTGGTGGCCTGACGTGGGAAGAAAATGCAGCGCAATTAGGGGCAGCCATTATTCAGTTTATGTATTAATAAAGGAAATTGTTATAGTCCAACACACACACACACACAGAGACAATACAAAACCTCTTCATGTTTTCTTTAAAGCACGCTTGTTCTCTTTTCTTAGGAGTATCGTCTTTTAGCATAGCTTAGCTTAGCGTATATTTGCTGCTTCAGTAATACAATCTTTCAGGTTTCAGGCAAGAACTTTCCATTTTAATTTGTTCCCAAATTTCGATGAGTTGAGAATTGAGGCTTTAGATTAAAGCTTTGACAACCAAGGCTTGACCTTTATTGCATTGGTTTTAACACTGTTGTCACTTCTTCATAATTCGGGTGAACTTAAGTTCACACCATTAATTAGGGCTTTAACAGCCAAGGCCGGACCTTGATTGCATTGGTCCTAATCTAGTGACCTAAATATGATTTGCTCCACCTTACTCTTGTCAGGCCTAAACTCATTCGAGTTTTTATAAGCCAAGGGTGCCATGCTTAAAAACCTGGTTCACTCGGGCTTGTACATGGACTGCTGAGGTTTTGGGTTTTCCTCCAACTCAGTTCTGGACTTTTAAGTGTATGAGAAAAGGTGTCTGTGGGCCCAACTCTATCACTGTAATTGCCACTTGAGTTAAGCCCATATCCTTTACTTTTCTGTCATAAAAACACATAAAAATCCACAAAAATATTTAACAAAGTCTTCTTAATTAAAGCAGGAGTAGAACTCACGATAGAACCAAAGTTAGATACACCAAAATGACACATCCTTTTCTTCGAAAAGGGTGAGTGGTTGAGGTCAGAGACATGCGGTTCGAATTTGGGCTCACACCCTAGTTGTGGTGAGTCCCTTTTGCACGTTGTTTTGTTAATCATTTTACGGCTACCACATCACTCTTAATCACAAATAAAATAAAGCAAACACGCCTCTTGGTGACCACAGCAGGAGCCTTTAAAACTAGACTTCATCGTCTTTAGCCCATTGTGGATTACCATAGCATAGTTTTAGACCATTCACCAATGGTTAGAACCAGAAAATCCTATGCTTTAAAGCATGAGAAGCCATAGGGCTTAGCCCTGATTGGATCCCCACTTGACCATCCACTTGGACAAAGCGCTATAACACGAAGGGATGAATCAAGTCATAGCCATGGTAGTGAGAGCAGTGGTGATGATGACATCCCGGAAGATGATTGAATTGGGCTAGATGGCTATTCTCACAAGAGTTTCACGGTTATGCTTAAACGAGTCCAACAAATAATGAGAGAAGCCTTTGAGAGACAACGCGCCAAAACAAAGCATAATCTAGTGGCCTAGCATGAAAACTCTGCCGCCATGAATGCCGTAATGAATAACTTTGGAACCTCAATGTATGATAGGCTCCACAAAGAGACAGATAGAGTCTAGGTTGAAATGAACTCAACCTTGTCTTCTACTACTACCCTTATTGCTAAAAACATAGTAAGATAGACAGCAGTTGAGGTCGCGTCTATGTTGGTTAGACAAGTTGAGGCTCATAATAGCTTGGTTAAAGCCATTGGAGAGGATATCAGGCAACCTAGGCCTGCATCTGTTTCGTTCACACCAACTCGATATCTTCATGAGGCTCTTTTGAGCTCATGATTGCTAGTGACTCAGGTTGACTATATTGTCCCTGAGAGAACGCAAAACTTTGTTATCGCTAACCCGAGTGTCACACACTTGGAATCCAGCCGTAGGAACAATGTGCCCCTCGGGATTACTGACCCATCAAATAAGAGTTTTTCTCTGGCCTTAAGGGATCTCAACACCAATGTGACAGTGCTGCCTATCCCTAAGATAGGGGGAAAAATCGTTCATACCCTCCCCAAGTAGTAGAGGTTATCTCGAGGCCCCACTCAAGGATTTGAAGTCAGAATGCAAGGGCGGTATCCACTTCTGGGAGCTATCCACTCCTTCCTAGACCTCTCTATACTTATCACAATGGGGGCAAGTTAACCACCCACTTCCTCAAGATCACGACTTAGGGAATGATCTAGCAATCATGAACTAATAGCCTGCTAATATTGCTGTGCTCCCAGGCATGCTGTATAACCCAACTCTTGCAGGGACATACTTCGTGGGCAACAAAGCTCATGGCCATATTGATTAGGGGCTTACCCCATGTTTGTGGGGCAAGAATCATTCCCATGCCGGATTGTGATGGGTGCTCCAGGGTATCCTGTGAATCCCCCTTAAGATCCTGACCCACTAAGGGGACAATGGCGACTGCATAACCAAGTGCCTAACCTGCCCCTTTACACCATTTGGCTAACCTCATCGAACAGATGTATGGGCCAGGCCTTAGAACATTCAGTAGACCCTTGTATAGTAGACCTTACCCTGACTACATAGACAAGAAATATCCCTTTTCTAGATGGTATAAAATCCCCAAGTTTACCCTCTTCTCGAGAGAAGGGACTATGTCTGCCCTCAAGCACTTGGAAGAATTCAATTGCCAGTACAGAGAAGCAACTAATAATCAGTTCCTCAAGCTGAGGCTGTTCGTAAGCTCCTTAACTGGGACCTCTTTTTAGGGGTGCATTAGCCTACCACCTAATTCCATCTACTGTTGGGGTGACATGGTAAGGCAATTTCAGGCTTAGTTTCCAAGAATAGAACTAGAAATTTCCATGTCTGACTTGGCTCTAATGAGAAAAATGCTAGGTGAATCAATGAAAGATTACACTAACTGGCTCAAGAGAGCCAGGTTAAAATGTACTGTAGCCTTTCCTAAAGCTGAATATGCCAAGCTGGTCTTGAATGGCTTGGATATTAAGTTCAGGATGAAATTCGAAGGCTCTAACTTCATGACGCACTTACAGCGGGCAGAATGTGTCGCTATATACGAGGTTGTCTTAGAAGAAGAAAGCCTAAACAAAAATAGCGTGTTTTGGACTTATGTACACAATCTAATCAAAGAGAATGAGGATCCGCCATATGAGATTGACACTGCTGAATACATCAAGGGACCTCTTATGTTTGTAATCCTTTGGTTAAAAATGATGTCAAGGACAGGAAGTCTTATCAATCTCATGAGTTAAGAAAATACTCGTTTGGCTTGAGGCAAATAGCAAACTCATGATTAGGGGAAAACAAAAAAAATTCAACCCAAATTCTACTAAGGGGAAGATATAATGTAAATGGCATGATTAGTTCACCCATTCAATGAAGACTCGCGTCATCTTTAGAAAGGTGGTTCAAGATGCCATAGGGGTAAGGGAAATGATTTTCCCTAGAGGAGGGCATGTGGTTGTTGATAAAGATCCCTTCCCTAGTCCCATACTCAAGTTAACATAATCAAGGTACCAAGGCCTTACTATCCTCATAACAGCTAAACTAATGACATATCTTTGTATAGGATGCTTACAGACAAAGATAGTCTGGTTGTAGGGAACGCTTTGTTTGAAAGGCTATTGGAGTCAAGAACATTGAGGTTCCTTAGAACTTTGGTTAGATTAGCAGAAGATTACTGCAGGTAGCACATGACCATTGAACATCTGACGCGCAATTGTGCTACGTTCGGCATATTCCGAAAAAAGTAATTAGAGGAAGGAATTATTCTTATCCCTAAGGAAGAAGAGTTAGCCATGGGGATTCTTACTGAGGATCATTGGCAGACAGTCTTCGCTTGCAAGAAACAGGCATTAAGGAAGCTCTTGCGCCTTACACATGACCTCTGTAGGGGTTATGGCCACAAGTTTGTATTTTAGATGTAGAAGCTGAGCTTTTACCAGAAGAAAATGCCAGCTCCCTTAACAAAGACATCACTAACGGGACCTCCTCAAGGTGTTATTTCAAGGACCCAAATCATTATGGGGACTGGGCATCTAAGGATAAATCCAAAATAACCCCTATTGGATGTGGATACCGGTCAGGGACCATGATAGTCAGGATACCAGCCCTCCGGGCTCCGATTCAGTGATGTCTGGAGAGGGGGCGACCTCGATCAAGAGGAGGTTGGTCCGTCTAGTCTTACTCGAACCCAGCAGAGGAGGAAACTATGGATAAAAGCAGCTCAGCGAAGTACTCTGCTCGATACTTGCTTAACTAGGCCCTCTCAAGAAGAAGCCGGGGTCCATAAGGGCAAACATACTGAGCCTATGGATCATGAAGGCCTAATGACTGGATCCAAACCTGTTGCTATTGCCGAAAAGGGCAACCACATAAGAAGCTTGAGAGATGGACTAGTCTCACATCTTCTAAAGAATAGGAATCTTGGTGGGGCCAGCCTGCCAAGAGTCCATTGGCTCGAAAATCTGTTGATGATGAAGAGGAATATTCCCCCCTCAGCATCAACATAACGGATCCTCTGGACCGTGTTAACCCAACATTGTCAGAGATCGAGAATGACTTCCGTGAAGAAGATTTTCCCCTTCCTTTGGAGGAGTCTCAAGCCCCAGCGGTTGATCCAAAGGGCCAACCTCTAGCATAGGATATGCTAACTGATGGTAGTCCTCAAGATCATGATCAGGACATGCCCATCGATGGCAGCCCTCGAAAGGAAATGGATCAAGGGTATAGATACAATTCAGGATGCTCCCTAAAAAGGCAAAGTTAGAACTACCCTGCTCCTTTTTTTTAGAGTTCTTAGCAATTAGCACTTAGCAGGGCCTTGAGGGAGACATTATAGCAGCATAAGAGGATCCCCATGTGAAGCTTGTGGCAGAAATAGCAGCCACTAAAGGTAACTCCCACCCTTTGTCTTTTAACATTAATACCCCAACATCCAAATCGCTTGATGACTCACCTAACATAATAAAGATGGTGTTTGATGGTCCTAATACTGCCAATAAGCACATTAAGCCCCTTTAAATCAATACCAAATTTGATGGCATTCCAGCGAATAGAGTCTTGGTGGATAATAGTGCGGCCATCAACGTCCTGCCTTCTTGTATGTTGGGGGTCATTGTTAAATCTCAAGATGACCTAATTATGTCGATGCTGCAATTTGTGGCATTTCGGAAGCTACTACTAAGTCTAAAGGGGTTGTCTTGATTGAATTCATTGTTGGTAGCTTAAGCAAGCTGACAGCATTCTTTGCAGTGGATACTACATCAAGCTAGGCTTTGCTTGGGAGAGATTGGTTACATGCCAATTATTGTATGCCATCTTCATTGCACTAATTTATAATTTTCTAGAACCATGAAAAGTATGAGATTGTTATGGCAAATAAGAGGCCATTTATGGCTTGCTCTAACTACGTTGAGGCAAAGTTTTATGAAGATGGTGTGGGATCACTTGATGTCAAAAGGACCACTCCACAAGCTGCCCAACAATAAGACACACTGGAAAAACTCTTGGCTTGGCATGCTGAGGATCAACTTTGGGCTAAACAACAATTTAATGGCTTTAAGGTCCAAATGACGCAAGAAAAAGAGTTGGAACTCTCTGATTTAAAAACAGCACCCACCAAGATGGAGGATTTAAGGGTTGAAGTTCAGGACCCCCTCCTCGAGATTAACTTGGGCTCTTCAAAAGACCCAAGACCTGCCTATCTGAAAGCTTTGCTTTTTGAGTAGCAGAGAGAACAGTATTTGACCTTGCTTCGTGAGTTCAAGGACTGCTTGCTTGGGACCATCACAAGATTCTTGGCCTAGAGTGAAAGGTGGTTGAGCATAGGCTTCCCATCAAGCCAAGCTCAAGGCCAATTATTTAGGCCCAGAGAAGAATGTCCCAACAAGTCATTGATTTGGTTAAGGAAGAGATCGAAAGACTCTTAAAAGCCAAATTTATCAGGACTACCAGGTATGTTGAATGTTTGGCAAAAAATGTTCTTGTCATTAAGAAAAATGGCACAACTAAGGTCTTTATTGACTTCAAAGATCTAAATGCAGCCATCTTGAAAGATGAATACCCAATGCCAATTGCTGATGTGCTCATTGACTTAGCCTCGAGGCATGAGGCCTTGTCTTTTATGGTGGCTACTGTGGCTTTACCAAGTTATGATTGCTTCAGAGGATACCCATAAAACAGTGTTCAGGTGTCCTAGTTCAATAGGAACCTTCGAGTGTGTAGCTATTCCATTTGGTTTGAAATATGTTGGAGCCACTTACCAAATAGCCATGAGCATGATCTTTCATGACCTCATTAGCAAGACCATGGAAGTTTACATTGAGGATGTCGTGGAAAAATCAAAGTCCCGGGTCAAATACTTAGAAGACTTGAGGGGAACATTCTTTAAAATGAAGACCCACAACCTCAAGATGATTCTGTTCAAATGTCCTTTGGCGTACACGCTGGGAACTTCCTGGTTTTTTAGTACACCGGAAAGGCATTCATGTGGACGTTAATAAGAGAAAGGCCATTTAGTAGGCCAAAACTCCTTTAAGCAAAAAAGAGCTCCAATGCTTCTTAGGGCATGTTAATTTCCTAAGACATTTCCTCAAATGTTGCAGAAAAAACTAAAGTCTTCTCTCCACTGTTGAGGCTCAAGACTGAAAAGGACTTCAAGTGGGAGGAGCCACATCAAGCAGCTTTTGAGGCCATCAAATGAGTACTTGATTAGGCCACCAGTTCTCATTCTACCAAAGCAGGGCAAATTTTTGAAGATTTATGTCTCTAGTTCTGAGGAATCTATTGGTTGCTTGCTTATACAAGACAGTGCACAAGGGTTTGAAGAGGTTGTGTTCTACTGTAACCGTTGCTTGAATGGATGTGAAATAAAATACGCTTCAATTGAGAAAATGTGTCTATCTTTATTCTACACATCAATAAAATTGAGACATTGCTTCTTGGCATTTAGCATATACGTGGTTGCTCAAATTGATATATGGTACAAGGCCCTTGAAGAGGTGAAGATTGAACAAGTGGAGTATTGCTCTACTTTAGTTTGAGATGGACTATGTTTTACAAAATTCAGTCAAGGGTTAAGCCCTAGCAGACTTTTTAGCTGATCATCCAAACATTCATACCGGCCTAGATTACGAGCCATACCAACTTCTAGTGGTGGAAATGGTCCCCTGGAAACTCTGATTTGATGGAACAAGCACCAATTAGAGTGCTGGAGTTGGAGTTGTGATAAAATCCTCCACCGAGATCATCACCAAGTTAGTCGGTACTTTAGTTGGTAAATGCTCCAATAACATGGTAGAGTATAAGGCAACAATAATAGGCCTAAAAACTCTCTTGGAAATGTGAGTCTTCAATGCCGTTATTAAAGGGGATTCTTAGTTGGTGATTTACAAACTAAAGGGGGAGTTTCAATGTTCGAGCAACACTTCAAGCATATACTTTTCAATAATGCAAAAGCTTTTGAATAAGTTTGATGTTGTACAGTTTGAGCATATCCATAGAGAACAAAATAAAGCAGCCAATGACTTGGCTCAGTTAGCTTCAGGGTATAAATTTCCTAGGACTTGGTGCGAAGAAACCATGGTCATCAAGACTAAGGTTTTAGAGCATGACATTGAATTCACTAAGTCTTCCAATTTTTAGAGTGAAGCTATGCCAAGTGAACACTTGGATTATTTTGAAACCCACCAAACTATCCTAAATCAATACAAGGATTGGAGGAAGCCTTTAATAGATTACTTCAAGAGCCCTCAAAATTACGTTACGGACAAAAAGATGAAAATGAGTGCTCATAGATTCCATCCAGACAGTGAATCTGGAGAGTTATATAAAAGGGATGCTAGTGGAGTGCTTCTCAGGTGCCTTGATTTGGACGAAGCTATGGTAGTGATGGTAGGAGCCCATGTGGGTATCTGTGGATCCCATTCAGATGGCAACAAAATTCATTAACCAATCAGACGTTATGGCTATTACTTGCCATCAATGATGGATGATTGCATAAAATATACCGAGGGATGCTGAGCATGCCAAAGACATGGGCATGTACCAAGGGTCCCCTGTAGCTGAGATGCATGCTATTGTCAAACCGTAACCCTTTAGAGATTGGGCAATGGACATTGTCGGGGAAATCAATCCCCTTTCTAGTAATCAACACTTTTAAATCTCTTAGCCACATACTACTTCACAGAATAGGTGGAAGCTAAACCACACATGAATATCAATCAACAAGATGTGATTGACTTTATCAAAGAATACATCCTATGTAGGTTTGGTATCCCTAAAGCCATAAATGTGGACCAAGCTAGAGTGTCCAATGGGGCTGAGATTAAGGAGTTTACTAATGGTTTCAACATAAAAATCTTGAATTCAACTCCGTATTACACGTAAGCCAATGGTCAGACAGAGTCAACAAATAAGATTCTGAAGGCCAATATTTTAAAGAGGATCGAAAAAATTCCAGGAGGTGGCATGAATTACTATTGGATGCTCTTTGGGCTTACACAACATCCAAACATATGCAACAGGGACAACTCCCTTCCATTTGTCGTATGGCCGTGATGTTGTGCTTCCAATGGAGGTTTCCAATGGAGGTAACAGTTCAATCTATTCGGTTGGCTCATCAAAGAAAGTTCTCTAAACTGGAGTATGATTAGGCTATAGTGGATGAACTAAATAACTTAGACCAAGTAAGGCTTGATGCCCTTCACATGTTAGAAAAAACAAAAGAAAAGAGTGGCCAAATCATATAACAAAAAGGCCAAACCTAGGTATTTTGACTTAGGGGATGTAGTCTGGAAAGTGGTTTACCCATTAGCAAGAAGAACCGTGTCTTTGGGAAACGCTCCCCAAACTGGGAGGGTTCATTTAGAGTCATCGAGGTATTTAAAGGCAATACTTACTTACTCCAAGATACAGATGGAAGAACTCACCTGAGGGCTATTAAAGGAAGGCTCCTAATGAAATATGTGCCATCAATTTGGGATTCTAACAAAGAAGTCCTTAAGAATAGGTTCCCTGAATTATGGACTCAATTTCAGTGTCAATGTCTCGGCGATCAATTCTACGATCCTTAGAATAAGGGATAAAAGGAGGAATCACCATGCTGAGAGAAGTCTTTGAACAAAAAATGCATATTTTATTATTGTTATCAAAGACTACATGACGGAACCTCCTTTGGTCGATAATAGAGCGCTTACAAAAATGCCATTAGTTTCTTATTTTCTGAAATTTTGTTTGATTAATTTAATTTATTTTTTTTTCTATTATTCTCTTGGTGAAAATTAAGATTGAACCCTATATTTTTCTTGTTCTTTTCTTACTTTAGCAATAAGAATTAAGAAATGTTGTTTAATCCTTCCACTTTTCCCTTCTTACAGTTTGGTGATTTACATCAAATATTATGAACCAAAAATATATATATTTATAGGGCACTTTCTACTTTCAAAATGTGTTCTAGAACCCTTTTATTTTTATTTTTTTTAAAAATTAGCAACAAAGTTGCAGTACAAGATAGGCAACTCGTATAAGCGAGACCTGAGTGAACCTATGTAAAAGCTGGAATAGAAAAAAGATACAATATCCAGGCAATAGCCCATACCAAAAAAAAAAAAAAAAGGATTACAAGAGAGTGAAACAAACAGGCGATAAAGCGACTAAGCCACCACCAAAGAGAAAGCGGACTGGACCAAGATCAAGAGAAGGAACAAAACCAATATGCCAAAGCTGAAGTTGTGGCTTATAGGAATTAAGGCCAGCCAAAACCGTAGTCCGTCACTCATTGCAATTTACTCAACCACAACCGATTCATCCCTATCAATTTTCAGCCTAAGTTGTATTCTAGAGCTATTGTGTAAGCTTGTTAAATATGCTGGCTGACTTAAGAAAGACTTACAAACCCAAATGAGTTCATCTTTTCTGATTCCCCTTTTTAGCCAAACTTGGAAATAGAACTGGATGGGGCCGATGTGTTAATAAATAACATTCCATAGTTGGATTTTGTGCAGTGGTTAGGCAACCTACCCTTAAGTAAGAAGTCTTAAATTTGAGACTACCCAACCACACACCCCACACCCCCCCCCCCCCCCCCCCCCCCCAAAAAAAAAAAACCCCTATTTGTTGGTTGATAAGTCTAAATCAGTATAGAAATTTTTTATATTATTTTAATATATTTTTAAACATTTTACATCAAATTTTTATCACTTTTGCTCGATTTTGCTTCTTTTTTTTTTGGCTCATATTGCCATTTTCTTGCAAAAACACTTCTTTTATGCTAAATCTTGCTAGGTTTTATCATTAACATCAACAAATAAAAGCAAAATATACTAAACCAAAGCAAAAAATGGGCAAAACATAATAATTAACATGGCTAAAGTAAGAGCACAGCAAGTTTATGCCCAATACAATTCAACTTGCAAAAATGGGTAACAAAATGCACAAATCAAGTGCAAGGATTAATTAAACAATGCATTAACATGTCAAAGTTGATGTAAACTCTGAATTTAGGTGTGTCTAAGCTCAAAAATTCGAAGAAAATAAGCAAAGAACAGCAAGAACAAAGAAAATGCACCAAGCTCAACCAATCCATTTCAACTTGCAATTTTGGGTGGCAAAATGGACAAATAACATGAAAGAAATTCTTGAATGCTTTATTAACATGTTCAAGTTGATGTTAAAGCTAATTTTGGGTGGTGCAAAGCAAAAATAAAAAAAAAAATAAAAAATCGAGTTGAATAGCCATTGCATAATTTGGACGGCAAAGGTGCAGGTGACAGTGCAATCAGTTTCTACTTGCTTTTTGGGAGCAAAAACTCAATGCTTTTTACCCAAATTCATTTCAAAAACATACTTTAACATGTCTTAACTCATCTTTTGCCAGTTTTGGGAGGTGGAATTCAGAAAAAAGGAAAAAAAATGGATGAACAAGCAACACTGCTGCAACTGCAGAAAATTGATAGATTTTGCACAATTTGCTTACTTTCTCCACTTCGGGCTGCTATATTGTGCAATATTTTAGCTCAAATTCATTGTATACATCTTATAAAACATGCACATGATGCTTTTGTGCAAGTTTTGGGCAGTGGAATTCAGAAAAAAAAAAATAAAAAAATGAATGAACAAAGTAGCTTCAGTAGCAGCCGCAACATTCAGCTAATGAGGATGAAGTTTCATATTTTTTTTGTAATTTTTTTTATTCCATCTCAACTACTATAAATAGGGGAAGGATGTGGGATTGTTGATCATTAAATTTAAAAACAAAAATCACAAGATTTGAGTGAGAAAAGAGAGAAAAACCATGAGAAAGAGGAAAGGAGAAGGAAGGAAGAAAGTTTGGTTTGTAATTTTGTATTTTTAGTTCTTTCTATCCTTTTTTCTTTCCTAAGTTCATGAATTTTGTGTTTATAATGTTTAATATTAATTTTATCATGAGTTAATTTTGTTATTCTAAGGCTACGATGTAGCCTAAGTTGTAATATACGCTTATTTCTAATTCAAAGTATTCAATGTTTATGTTATTGTGTTGTTGAAGTGTTTATTATTGTTCTTCATGAGTTTTAAATGCTTGATCACCATTTAAAGCCTATAATGATTCATAATGAGTCCGAGAGGAGATTTATGATGATTGCTGAGGTGATAAGCACCACAAGTTAGGCGAATGCTTAAGAGAGATTAACGTGATTTGTGTAGTTTTCAAAAAAGAAAATCATACAGCTTTAAAAATTCTTTTCTTATTTAAATTCATACACGAGAGTGATGGGTTAATTTATTAGAGAGTATGCTAAATGTTGCTCGAGAGTGAATATTTAGTAAATTAGGATTTTCAACCATCAACACACAGTAACAACTTGAGTATCGAGAATAGAAAAGGCATATTGATGCAACAAAGGTGAAATCGAATACCTTAGACTTTATAAGCTGATAAAAACTAACAAACAATTAGCACATTCTAATCTCGTTTTTACTTTTATTTCTTTTTATTTTATTTTACTTTATTTCATATCAAAATCCTAAAATTTTTGGTCTTTTAAATAGTATCGAAGCTACTAATTTTGGTATTCGCTCAATACAATCCTCGTGGAAATGATACTCTACTTACTTCTATATTACTTGGTACGACTAGTACACTTGCTAAAGCATACGCAAAGTAAGCATGAAGTTTTTGGCACTGTTGCGGGGATTGTCTCTATTTGAGTGATATCAGTATCAACTAGATTTGGTGCTAATTTGAAGCTATTAATAATTTGTAAATTTTGTTAAATTTGAAATATAAATCTATTTTCATTCATTTTATTTTATTTATAAGTAATTCTTAAAAATATTAATTAAATAAAATTCATATATTAAAAAAAAAATTTGGTTTTGTGTTATTTTGTTATTTTTCTTATATTCTGTCTTTGGTTTCAACTTTATTTTTGAATTAAGTTCACTTTGTTAGTATTTCAAAAGTTAAATTTGATAATTTTAAGTTTTCAAAAATATTAGGGTTACCACCCTCCTCTTTTTCTTTAAAAGTTGTGTTTTGTTAAAATTTTTATGTTATACTTTTGTAACGTTCTTTTTTTTATTACTATCCTTACCTTTAACTTTCTAGTTGTTTATTTTTACTCTGTATGCAAAATTTAATTGAAAATGAAATAACTCCTTTTGACCCTAAAATCGAAAGAATTCTTTGACTAATCGGGAAAACAAAAAGGACTGAAACCATGGCTAATAATACTAAAAATGATGATGAAAGGACCTTCAAAGATTATACTGTACCTACTATTGGAGGGTGCACTTCCAGCATTCGACGTCCACCAATTCAAGCAAACAATTTTAAAATTAAACCAGCTATTATCCCAGTGATTCAACAAACTGTTCAATTTTGCGGTCTACCCAGTGACGACCCAAACCTGCATATCGCTAACTTTTTAGAGATATGCGATACCTTTAAGTATAATGGTGTCAACGATGATGTCATCCGCTTAAGGTTGTTTCTGTATTCACTGAGAGATAAAGCCAAAGCATGGTTAATGTCATTACCCTTAGGAACCATTACCACCTAGGATGATTTGGCTCAAAAATTTTAGCAAAATATTTTCCACTAGCCAAATCAGCTAAGATGAGGAATGACATTACCTCGTTTGTAGAATACGATACAGAGTCTTTGTATGAGGCGTGGGAACGTTGCAAAGAACTTTTGAGAAGGTGCCCCCATCATGGTTTACCTATCTGGATGGAAGTCCAAACTTTTTATAACGAGTTGGCACCTAACACTCAAACGATGGTAGTAGCGGCGACTGGAGGATCGCTGAACCTCAAAACTCCAAAAGATGTATATGAATTGCTAGAAATAATGGCTAGCAATAACTATGCAAGGGCAATAGAGCAAAAGAAACCTGCAGGAATATACGAGTTGGATGCAGTAACAAGGTTAACTGCTAAGGTTGCAACGCTTGAAAGATAGATGAACATGAACGTGAATGCCATAAATTCTCCTGTACTAACGTGTGAATTTTGTGCAGGGAATCATCCTAGCATAGAATGCCAAACAGGAAATCCTTTCGCCCCATCAACCCATGAACAAGCCAATTCTGTTTCAAATTTTCAAAAAAATAATCGCTATTCCAACACATATAATCCTAGGTGGAGAAACCATCCAAAATTTTCATGGAACAACCAAGGGATACATTTACAACCTTTTCAACCCCCTGAAAGAAAAACTGATCTCGAGAAATTATTTAGTAAGTTTATACAAAATACTGAAGCAACTCTTCGAAATCAAGAAACTTTGATTCACAATCAAGAAGCGACCATTAGAAACCTTGAGACCCAAATTGGGCAAATTTCAAATCACTTTTCTGAAAGACCTCAAGGTTCTCTACCTAGTACCACAGTGACTAACCCTTGAGAGCACGTAAATGCCATTTCTTTTGAAAGAACACCTTGGGAAAACAGCCTAAATGAAATTGCCATGACCAAATCACACCTAGAACTTGAACGAGTAAATGAAACTAAAAACCAAGATGAGACCAAAACAAAGAGGGCAGAACCTATGCCCTATAAACCAAAAATCCTATTTCCTTAACGATAGAAAACACAAAATGTCGATAACTCATTTATGGAAACTTTCAAGAAATTACCTATTAATGTCCCTTTCACACATATGTTGAAAGAAATGCCCAAAAATTTAAAACTCTTAAAGGAAACCCTGCCTAACAAAAGAAAACTGGAAGAGTTCACGATCGTGGCACTGAATGAAGAATGTAGTACCATACTGCAAAAGAAGCTCCCTCCTTAACTTAAAGATCCATGGAGTTTTTTTGTACCCTGCACCATCGGCACCTGTACTTTTGACAATGTCCTTTGTGATTTAGGTGCAAGTATTAATTTGATGCCACTCTCTGTTTTTAGGAAACTTGGTCTAGGAGAGGTCAAGCCCACCACGGTATCACTCAAATTGGCAGACATGTCTATCAAGTATTCACGAGGAATGGTAGAGAATGTCTTGGTAAAAATAGACAAGTTCATATTGCCAGCTGATATAGGACTTGACATCGAGGAGGATAATGAAATACCCCTAATTTTAGGACGACCCTTCCTTGCAACGGGAAGAGCCTTGATAGATGTACAACAAGGAAAGCTAATCGTAAGGATAGAAGATGAGCAAGTGATCTTCAATATTTTTAAACCTATAGAACTCTCAGCAGAAAAGGACACTTGTTTTCAAATTAAAGATCAAATTTTTCCTGCTAAATCAGAAGTTTTGAAAACCAAGGATGATTTAGCAAAAAAAAGGCGCCAAAATTATAAGAATGAAACTCAAGGAAATGCAAATTAAGATTAAGGATGTCATAGCTGGAGAGGGTGGAGATGGTCGAATAAAGAAGGGCACGAAAAAGATTCCTGGAAGAAAATTGTCACTAAAAGTGGATGGTGGAAATTATATTCTCTCGAAGGATCCAGGATAGAATATCGCAAAGAGTCGAGCTAACGACTATAACCAAAAGCGCTTCTTGAGAAGCAACCCAAGTGTTTCTATCCTTACTCATCTTTTTTTTTCCCCCTTTCATTATTTTATTTGTCTCATATTTCTGTATATTTTTGTTTGAACAGGGATTTTGAAACAAGTTTGGAGGTAGCACAATGTCAACATGCACCATCAAAAAGCAGTCCTCAAACTTGGGAAGTATCTCTTACCTAATTTATCTTTTTAGTTCTTTTTAAAAATAAAGTTTGGGGGTGGGAAAATCAATTTTTAAAGTTTTGAAATAAATTATTTGGAAAAATTTTTCCTGTTTTATGTTTTAGAGTCGGCTTTAGTACCTCCCAGAGTTCGGAGCCTTTGTATGGAGATGTAAATAGTGCCGGCCAACAAAAAGATTGTCTATTTTCTACAGTTTCAATCATTAATCTTTCAAAAAAAATATTCAAATAAAAAGAAAAAAGAAAGAAAGAACTTATCGTCATGCTTTTTAGACAATATTTCTACTCTTTTTAGCTTGTTTACTTGAATTAGATTTGAATAACATGATAATCAATTATTTTTGTGTTCTAACTGCAAAACACAATCTAATCTAAGGCACCATCTTGATAAAACCATGGTATTTGACTTCGCTAGTTAGCATGGCTGTTTTACTTTTCTTTTTGATTAAAAGATGATCAAATTTGAATAGATTGCATAAAGAGTATCATTTACGTAATAGATTTTGAAAAGTTATGCCTAAGTCTAAATAAAAGAAAAATATAATAAAAATAGAGAGAGTGACTTACTAAGCACCGCTATCTTCATTTCGATATGTGCTACGGTGTGATGGTTTCGTGCCTTAGTACCTCGAGCAAGTAGATCCGTAGGGGTGTTTCAACACCTGGTACCCTGGGCCAACTGAAACGGGAGTTGCCGCATTGAAATCTCGCTACAAGGGGTACTTCGAAAACTAACAAAGAACCAGGCATCGAAAAAAAAAACAAAAAAGATCGCTAGCACTGCTATCCCACATAAATAAAATATGTGCTACCCGTTAAGAGGGCGTCTGAATGGTGGCTTCTCTTACTTATGGGTCATTGCCCAGGAGTCGGAGCCTGATTCACGCTAAAGATATACTCGGGAGGTCATAATGCAGGCATCTCAGTGGTGGCTTCTCTAACTTATGGGTCATCGCCCAGGAGTCGGAGCTTGATTCTTACTGCAAATATGATTATATTGACTTGAGTTAATAAATTCCTTCAAAGAAAAAAAAAATGGTGCAAAAATAATTAGTTTTGGGCATACTTGATAAGTCTTGTTATGAGTGGTATAATATTTGTCCTCTATTCGGTTTGAATATCTTAAGATTAGAAAGAACGGATAAACTTAATTTACTTAGCTAACTTTTGAATTCGATTACCTAGGTAATTGACAGATTTTTCCTTAGGAAAGATAGTTTTGCCTTTAGAACTCTGAACTTTGAGCCTCGGTTATTCTTCTCTAATTTGGAGTACCTGCTTTAACTTGTGGTAAAATTCTTAAAAAGCATAAGATGCTGCGCCTTAATGTTTAACCTTGCTCGAGGATGAGCAAGATTTAAGTTTTGGAGGTATTTTGATAAGTCTAAATTAGTATATAATTTTTTTATGTTATTTTAATATATTTTTAAATATTTTACATCAAATTTTTATCGTTTTTGCTCAATTTTGCTCTTTTTCGCTCATATTGCCATTTTCTTGCAAAAACACTCGTTTTATGCTAAATCTTGCTAGGTTTTATCATTAACATTAATAAGTAAAAGCAAGATACACCAAACCAAAGCAAAAAAGGGCAAAACATAATAATTAACATGGCTAAAGCCAGAACACAACAAGTTCATGCACAATACAATTCAGCTTGCAAAAATTGGTAACAAAATGCCCAAATCAAGTGCAAGGATTAATTAAACAATGTATTAACATGTCAAAGTTGATGTAAACTCTAAATTTAGGTCGGTCTAAGCTCAAAAATTTGAAGAAAATCAGCAAAGAATAGCAAGAACAGACAAAATGCACCTAGCTCAGCTAATCCATTTCAACTTGCAATTTGGGTGGCAAAATGGACAAACAACACGAAAGAACTTCTTGAACACTTTATTAACATGTTCAAGTTGATGTTAAAGCTAATTTTGGGCGGTGAAAAGCAAAAAAACAATTGAAAAAAAATCAAGTTGAACAGCCATTGTAGAATCTGGGCAGTAAGGGTGCAGGTGGTGGTGCAATCAGCTTCAGCTTGCTTTTTGGGAGCAAAAACTCAATGCTTTTTACCCAAATTCATTTTACAAACATACTTTAACATGTCTTAACTCATCTTTTGCAAGTTTTGGGCGGTGGAATTCAGAAAAAATGAAAAAAAAAATGGATGAACAAGCAACACTGCTACAGCTGCAGAAAATTGACAAATTTTACACAACTTGCTTACTTTTTCCACCTTGGGCAGCTATATTATGCCATATTTTAGCTCAAATTCATTGTATACACTTTATACAACATGCACATGATGCTTTTGTATGGATTTTGGGAGGTGGAATTAAGAAAAAAAATATATAAAAAAGGGATGAACAAAGTAGCTTTAGCAGCAACCGCAACATTCTGCTAATGGGGATGAAGTTTCATATTTTTTTGCAATTTTTTTTATTCCATCTCAACTACTATAAATAGGGGAAGGGTGTGGGATTGTTGATCATCATATTACAAAACAAAAATCACAAGATTTGGGTGAGAAAAGAGAGAAAAACTGTGAGAAAGAGGAAAGGAGAAGGAAGGAAAAAAGTTTGATTTATAATTTTGTATTTTTAGTTCTTTCTATCCTTTTTTATTTCCTAATTTCACGAATTTTTTGTTTATAATGTTTAATATTAAGTTTATCGTGAACTAATTTTGTTATCCTAAGGCTACGATGTAGCCTAAGTTGTAATATATGCTTATATCTAATCAAAGTATTCAAAGTTTATGTTATTGTGTTGTTGAAGTGTTTATCATTGTTCTTCATGAGTTTTAAATGCTTGATCACCATTTAAAGTCTATAATGATTCATAATAAGTTCGAGAGGAGATTTATGATAATTGCTGAGGTGATAAGCTCCACAAATTGGGTGAATGCTCTAGATAGATTAATGCGATTTGTGTGGTTTTGAAAAAAAGAAAATCATAGAGCTTTAAAAACTCTTTTCTTATTTAAATTCATGCACGAGAGTGATAGGTTAATATATTAAATAGTATGCTAAATGTTGCTCGAGGGAGAATATTTAGTAAATTAAAATTTTCAACCATCAACACACAATAACAACTTGAATAACTAGAATAGAAAAGAGTATTGATGCAACTACGGTGAAATCGGATGCCTTAGACTTATAAACTGATAAAAACCAACAAAAAATTAGCACATTCTAATCTTGCTTTAACTTTTATTTCTTTTTATTTTATTTTACTTTATTTCATATCAAAATCCTAAAATTTTCGGTCTATCAAATAGTATTGAAGCTACTAATTTTGGTATTCACTCCATACAATCCTCGTGGGAACGATACTCTATTCACTTCTATATTACTTGGTACGACTAGTGCACTTGCTAAAGCATACGCAAAGTAAGCATCATTGGTGGCCCTTGTTAGAATAATATCGTTCTCTTTACCACCTATTAAAAGAATTCCTCGGCTTACAAGCTCCTGGTCTGCAACCCATGGAGTCTTAGCCACTTTTTATATCTCAGAAGGTTTAAAAAGCATGGTTCTGGCTTGCATGTGAATTATAAGTAAAGACACAGTTCAGATTATAAATGTTTAAAAATTTTTATTTAACTTTTAATTATTTTTAACAAAAATGAAACCACGTTGAAAAACACTTTAACTATGAAAAAGTACATGATACTGGCCTCTTAAATTACAAGGAAAAATTGAAAAACAAAAAGGTATCTTTACAAAGAACCTATAGCACAACTGGCCTAGTACACTTCAGATATGACATGAAACTTGACAAAATTCATGGCATGTCTATAAAACAAGATATAAGTTCATGATATATAACTCTAGTGGACTATTTGATGCATACTATGATGCGGCTCAGAAGTTAACTTGCCAAGAGACTTTGTGAGTATAGTGACATAGCTAATAGGGAATTTGACAAGACCACAGAGATCAAACGTGAGGCACAACATCTAGAAGTAAGAGTCAGGGTTCTACTAGGAGTAAGAGAGCAATTTGACATGTTTTCTTCATTTCCTTTTAGTAGCTAGAATCTTAGTTGGAATTGGTTTCATTTTCCTTTTGTTTTCATATTTCATATTAGAGTTCTAATCTAATGTTTTAGCAATATAATGTTTTCCTTGCATATACATTAATATTTTATTTCTCTCTTGCGAAGAAGATTCAAGTTTGAATTGTTTCCTTGCTTTAGCAACTCGAATCAAAGGAAGGTCCTCAGAATTTTTCCTCTTAATCTGCTCAGATTAGGCACTACAATAGTTTGGTATCAAGCTATAATGTTTCAAACACAACTCAAGGAAAGTAGAGGTATGATCGACATTTGGAGACATTTGGCAAGAAGTGGCCAATGCAGCGGCACTCGAACACTTGATACGCGAAGGATTCCTCTTTAGGGTGAGCTAGTTTTGCATACCCACCTCTAGTCTATGACTTAAGATCATCAAGAAGAAACACAATCATGGATATATGGGCGAGACAAGACACAACAGCTTGTCCCGAGTTCCTATTACTTGTCAAATCTTAGGAGCGAGGTTAATCAAATTGTTGGTGGTTGCCAAATTTGCTAGGTTCTGAAGGGAACCACTACCAATGTAGGACTTTACTTGTTGTTGCCTATTACCTTGGACTAATATTAGCATGGACTTTGAACTTGGCTTCCTTAGGATGTTGCGAAGAATTGATTACCTATTCATGGTAGTCGACAGGTTCTCCGACATTGCACATTCCTAACTAGTAAGGAGATCATGGATGCAATATATGCTACTCAATTATGCTTTTGAGAAGTATTCCACCTTCATAGTTTACCCACCTCTATCGTTTCCAATAGGGACATTCGTTTCATCAACCACTTCGGATGATGCTTATGGAACCTAGTGAATACATCATTGGGACTTCAACACTTCACCATCCATAGAAAAATGACCAAATAGAGGGGATCAATCGGTTCAAGAGAGACTTGCTGAGATGCCTAGTAGTTGAGAATGTGAAGAATTGGGACCAGCAATTATACCAAGCGGAGTTCACAAACAATTGCTCTATCAACTACAATAATGGGTTCTCGCCTTTCCTCACCATGTAAAGGTTCTCGCCTTACTCACTACTTGCAAAAGTTCTAGTCCTCACACGCACACACAGAAAAGTTGAAGACTTTATTACCAATCTCTGCCATATCGAACCCCATACTTATGAATGGCTTAAGTAGGAAAGTTTGAAATATAAGTGACAAGAGTCGGGAAAAGAAGATTGGGGGAATTCAATGTGGGAAATCAAGTATGGGAAATTTTGGTGCAAGAAAGGTAGGTAGGATAGTACAACAAGTTGTCAGCATGAAAGTTTAGCCCACTGTGAGCAATCAAGAAGATCAACCCCAACTCTTATCAAGTGATATGCGCACCTCAAACATCTTCAACGTTAAGCGTCTTTCTCCTTACTTTGGCGACAATGAAGAAGATGAAGCTGTTGTGAATTCGAGGGTGAATTCTTTCTGACTCGAGGAGGAAGATACATACCAAGATGCAGCTAAGGAGTTAACTCGCCAAGAGACTTGGCAAGTAAGAGCTCAAAGATCAAATGCAGAGCACAACTTCTGGTAGTAGGAGTCAGGACTTCTACCAGGAGTAAGAGAGCAATTTGGCAAGTGTTTTTTTTTTTTTTTTTTAAGTTTCCTTTTACTAGCTAGAATCTTAGTCGGAGTTGGTTTCTTTTCCTTTTGTTCTTAGAATGCAGGATAAAATTATAACCTAATTAGTAATAGTTTTTTTCAATAATTAGCGACAAAGTTGCGGAACCTAATTAGTAATAGTTATTTATATATAGGGTTGTAAAGTATATTAAAATGAAAATATTATCTTTCTGGAGTTCTCCCAAAGAAATTCAAGTTTGAATTGTTCCTTTTATTCATCTTGTATTTGCAGCTCGAATCAAAGGATGGCTGTGAGAATCTTTCCTCTCACTCTACTGGCACTAGGCGCTACATCGCAATTGCATCTAATTGATTTTGGCACAAAGTAGATACCCAACCTGAAACTTCACGGAAGTATAGCACAACATTAAGGCTTCGTTTGTTTTGGCGGAAAAGTAAAATCTAGAAATTAATTTTTCTTCGGACAAGGTTTCCTACGAAATATAAAATTTGAGTGGGGTTTTCCATTGTTTGTTTCAAAGGAAAACTTAATTCGGCATTGTAATGTTTTTTTGTATGTTTTAGAAAATATATTTTTCATCAATTATTTTACGTCTTGTTATAGGACAACATAAGTAATAACACAACATATATAAAAAGTAACAAAAAATAAAATAAATTAACTATCAAAACTCTATAAATTAGGAAACTTTTCTCTTAGGTATTCTAAAATTTGAGCATTTATCATCTAAGTACCCAGTCATTTTACTATATATAATGAGGTAGCCTGAGATTAGAAATTTTATCACTTTCATGTACACTATGTTAAAATCTAGCGAATTTTCATTAAAATTCGGTTAATTTCTTCTTGAAAACTAATGTAACATAAACTGTGACCATATTACTAAAAGGTTGTCCACATTTTGACAAAAATTACTTATATATTATCAAAAAATATGTCATATTAGCATTTCAGACAAAAGAAATTATCGCATTATGATAGAGGATAAATAAGATTATTGTTTTATTTAAAATCTACTAAATTTTGGCAAAAGATACATGATTCATGACAAAATTTTTAAACTTCAGAGTACATTGTATATTACTAAAACTATATGGCACCTAGGTAATAAATGTTAAAATATTGGGGGCAACTAGATAATTCCCTGTATAATATATATAGCTATTCAACTTGATTAAAATTATTCTGTTGCAACTATAATAAAGTAACATCCAAGCATCTTTTAATTATTCGGTCCCATTCTTGTCCGATGTTGTAATGTTAAATGTCTATTGTTTAGGTTTATTTTGATTCCATCTGATTCACATGATGATTACCGCAAAAGTTTCTACGCCACTTAGAATAATGACTTTCCCCCTTTTGAAAGGGAAATCATTTTCCTTCATTTGAGGGAAAAGGTTTTCCGGAAAACCTTTTCTGTAAGAAAAAGGTACACCAAATAATGAAAAAGGGAAAAACTACCTCCTAAAATGGTGATTTTCCCGCAAAACAAACGGAGCTTAAGTTTGAGGTCAAATCCAGTTTTGGCTCACTCGATAAATTTGTGACCATAGCATACTCTGTGGCACGCATGGTAATTTCTGAATATGCAACAGGTTCAACTCGGCAAACTAGTTGAAGTGGGAGAAATTGGCCTAGATACACCAGTTGATGGGGGGAAAAAAACCAATATTATTCACTCTCATACAAATTGACATACAAGCACAATATATTTCCTCTAAGAATTGCTCAATGATCTTAAAATTTCCATAGGGTTTTGCTCATAGTGATGCCCTGGGACTTGCGTAATTCCTAGTGCTATTTTCACCAAACAACCCTCTCTCAAGAACCCAATCTTCAATCATAGCTTGAGAGTTCACAGCTTGATCAGTAGGCACCATGTGACCAGCACCCAAAACCACAACATGACTCAGTTTCCCCCATTTCTGCACTGACCCAGCAAGCTCCCCCTTCACTCTCCACACCTTTCTCTCTGCTGCTTCGAACGCTGTCTTACCTTCCCACTTCATCTTCTTCATCCATGCCTCCACGGAAACCACCCCGTCTCTCATATCGCACTGCCCTTGGTAGAGTAACATCTTGGTTTGCTTCGCTAGCAGGTACTCCACCATGTATCTGTTAAAGGTTTACATATGTAAGCTTTGGAAAAAGTATTATAGTTGAGACCTATAAAGGATTAATATATATAAGTTTAGTGCACTATTACATCTAACTTCAACTGGTCTTGAGTGAAAACCCACTTGGGCTTATAAGTAGATATCGCTTGTTTAGACCTTGGACAAAGCTTAAGGGTCGATTAAATTCCATATGATAATAAAGTAGCTTGTTGATTCTGGGTTTTGACGCACTGAGAGCATTAGAGAAAAGTTTTTTTTTTTCCGAGGCAAGGGGTGCAGATGAATTGGACAAACCATGGGCTTTCCCAATTAGTATTGCACAGAATTGGGGAACTTATGCTTGAAGAAGGCTTGCATACTTGGGTTGTTAAGTATGGAAAGAAATTACAGCCTATGACAGCGTAGCAATCGCGGTCATAGTGTCAGAAGTTGAAGGGCCAGTCGTTACATCATGTTACATAATAGGTATTCTACAGGGAACAAACAGTTGCTTCTAAAACTTATCCTCAGCATAACATGCCTATGAATACATTTTAGTAAATAAAATATAGTATATCTATATTACAAAAGTTGTTATAAATAGTACCATTATGTAATGACCCATTTTTGACCAAAAAATTATTTGATGCCCTTCGCATTTCAGATACGTCAAAAGCTATTAATGACGTAACAATCATTACTTACATTAGAAATCATTGTTTGATTCCACTGTATTAAGGACACCATAGATACCACTATTAACTATCCTCATACCGGAGTTTATGTAACAATCAAATTTTCTGTTTGAGTCCATTTGGTTAAGGACCCTACATATATTCCTAGTAACAAGCTTTACATTTGAGTTACGGCATAGAAAATATTAACTTATAAACCTAATGAGGTATTCGAATGTAATCAATCTATATGAGATTAAATCTTATTTTGACAAATTTGCAAGTCTTATATGCCAATTCTCTGTAGTAAGAGGAGTGTAAACAAACCAAACGTTTAATGACCCAGTCGGTTTTGAAATTGATTACGGCTTGTTCTTGCTCATCATTATCCTTGATAGCTTATAAATCTGAGTTCGAGCAAACTCGATAAGCTTAAGAAGTTGAGTTCAAACAAGAGGTGCTTGACCCGTTAACGTTTGCGAACAGTTATATAAGAGCTCATTAAGCGCTTGATAAGAGACAATTAAAAGCTCGTATAAACTCGTTAGGGGCTCAGTAACATTTAATATTAGTTCAATGGTTCAATATGGCTCAATAGTAACCCAAATAGCTCAGCTCTAGTCGATAACAAGCTCGACTCGGTTATGAGCTCGTTCCAGCTCGAAATGAGCTCGGCTTGGCTTGATAACGGGCTTGAATCGGCTCAATTAGTCTAACAAGCCGAGTAGAGTATCGAACACACTAAAATCTTATCAAAACGAGGTCAAACAAAGGTCCAAGCGCTTAATAAGAGTTGGGCCTGAACTTAAACTCAACAAGGGTTAGCTCAAGTTCGAACAAGGCTCCTCCGCTAATTTCACAGTACCTTACACTCTTCATCACATCTTCGTGCAGTGCCTTGCCAACCACATCGCTGCATTCCTCCCAAACAATCGACACATTAGCCCTGAGCGCCTTCTTATTCTCAACACTACTCAGAAATTTCTTCACCAATTCACCTTCGTATGGCTTCTGCCTCCTTAAATCATACAAAGTGGCCAGTCCTGTCATTCTCTGCAGCATATCCAACACTTTGCTCCTCGCATCTGTTGCCCCACTCCAATTCTTCGCCTCCACCTGCCTCACCGCCTCATCCTGCGCCTCTTCTAACTGAATTCTCTGTCTTTCATTGATCAAACCAGTAACGTATGCATTTACAGCGTGGGTTGTCACCTGAATTTCCGGGTCTTTAACCCGTTTCCAATTGCAAGACCAGCTAAATTGACCCTTTTCGATTCTGGCAACTGGGTATTTTTCCTCACTATGTAATACCCAATTGAAGGTACATACTTCCCAGCGTAGCTTTCACGAGTAATGTAAATGGGTCGAGACTTAAACGAGGGTTCTAGTTGAATAAAACTAGTGATTGCTGCGAAAAGGTGCTTAGCAAGAGAGTGTTGGTCTCTGGGTATTTCTTCAAGTGTAGAGGCGATGCTGAATCCAGCACCAATGGGGTTGTCAAGGAAGACTAACCCAAACAGGCAATTCCAAGCGCCATTGTTAGGCTGGAGCTTGATGTCATGGGTGACTCGCCACGGGCCGAGCTCATAGAAGTTGCCGAACATGGAAGAGCAGCCAGGGCCACCTTGGAGCCAGAAAAGAAGAGGGGTTTGAGAGAGGGAGGAAGTGGGTGACTGGGCTTCATAGAAAGCGTAGAAAATGGAGGAGCCAGTGGTGAAATTCACTGTGAGGTAACCGGATTTAGAAGGGAGAGCTTCTTGTGGGAAAGTGGTGGAGGTGGTGGTGGTAAAGGTGAGGAAGATGAGCATGAAGAGGAAACAGAGAAAGGGAGATGGCGATATTGGTGAATGCATTTTGTTTTGTTTGATAGAATCGAGTTGCTTTGCTTCATCGCACTTTATGCAGGAGAAATTAGTGGACGGGTGAAAGCTAATTATTATTATCTTTTGTTTTGAATTTTTTTTAGCCAACTAGTATAGTTTTAGAAAAAAAATTATCAAAATAGTATTATTATAAAAATATTTACTAAAACGGCTGCAGTTTGTTCAATATACGCCGTTTCGAACGGTGTACGCCCATTGTATGTACAATGTACGCCATTACAAACGGCGTAGACCAAAGCGAGCTTGTCGTACACCGTTTGTAACGGCGTATGAACAGTAAAAATTTTTTTAATGGAAGTACAACTAATTTGTATTTTAAAAATTATTGCATTAAAATTATTTTACATAAATAATTTTAAATTTTAATAATTTTTAAAATTATTTTTAAAAAGTATATTAACTTCATCATAACATTATATATGTCATCCTTTTGATTATCACTTTATTTACCACATATTCTTTTTGGTTGTCATATTATTTTTTCGAGTAATTATCCGGTCACTTATAAATAGTTGATACATTTTTTGGTCATTTTCTAAATAATATTTTTCTTCTTGGTTGTTTTTGCAAAGTATGATGCTCTTACTATGTATAATATCATTTTTGAAAACTTTTACCATTTATGTTTTTGTCCAAAAAGTAATGTATAATTTTCACGCATATAATATTAGTTCAACAAAAATTTAACGAGTACCTAAATGATGAAATGACATGTATATATTATCGTTATTATTCACTATATTAAGTATAGTAAATAGAAAGTAACATACATTCTCAGTGCCCCAAGGGCTCCTGCCTATACTGCGTACTACCATCCTTCTACACCTTGCATAGACGGGAGCCATTGGGGCACTGAAAATTTATGTCGCTTTCTATTTACTATATTTAATCTAATGAATAATAACGATAATATATACATGTCATTTCATCATTTAGGTATTCGTTAAATTTTTGTTGAACCAATATTATACATGAAAATTATGCATTACTTTTTAGATGAAAACATAAAGGGTGAAAGTTTTTAAATATGATATTATACATAGTAAGGGCAACGTACTTTGCAAAACGATCAAAAAAGAAAAATATTATTTAGAAAAGGACCAGAAAATGTATCAACTATTTATAAGTAACTAAGACAATTACTCGAAATAATAACATGACAACCAAAAATAATATGTGATAGATGACATGACAATAAAAAAGATGACATATCAATGGTATTATAAAGTTAATGTACTTTTTTTAAAATATTTAAAAAATTATTGAAATTTTAAATTATTTATGTAAAATAGCTTTAATGCAATAATTTTTAAAATATAAATTAGTTGTGCTTCCGTAAATAAAAAAATATTTTACTATTCATACGCCGTTACAAATGGCATACGATAGGCTCGCTTTGGTCTATGCCGTTTGTAACGGTGTACGTTGTACATACAATGGGCGTACGCCGTTTGAAATGGCGTATGTTGAACAAGTTACAGTAAATGGTGTTATTTTGATAAATATTTTTATAAGGATGCCATTTTGGTAATTTTTTTCTAAAACTGTGCCAGTTGGATAAAAAACTTTTCTTTTTTTTTTTTTTTTTTTTTTGGTCAATGCTTAAAGCCAATTATTTGTTCATTTGTGCTTATTATAGATTCCGTTGTGCTTATCCTTTTGTGACCTGGTTTATATATTATAGATTCCATTTTAATGTATGGTTGATACAATTTAGGGTTATCTTTTTGTGACCTTGTTGATATATTACTTTCTTTTTCTTGCATTTTATTTCATACTGACAGTTGATGATGACGTTGTGGGCAATTTATCACTATGTGGAAGTAATGCAATTTGTTAAGGAACTTAACTACTCCAAAAAAAAATTAAAATTATTAATTGGAAATTGAATAGATATTTGATAACCTAATATGTATCTTTAGGGAAATGTCTTTTAGTACTTGGAAGTGTAGATAATATACAATGCCTCTTCATATACTGAGTTGAAATTATATAATGTTATCAGTACAATGGTCTCCTGCTGTCAGGTCACATGCTCTTTGATGCGGACCAGCGTATCAGGTTAAGGGTCCTCGGAAACAGCCGCTCTTCAGGGTAGCCCCCTAAAAGAGGAAGGCTGCGTATATCTACCCTCTCAGACCCTGCTTTTGCGGGAGCCCTTGTAGGCACTGGATTTTGTTGTTGTTGTTGTTGTTGTATTTACATCAAATGTCCCTATGCTTTATTTATTATTTCAATTTAGTCCCTTAATAATTCAAAATATGTCAATTAGTACTTTGCTCAAATTTAAGTTAATATCGTAACTTTGAACGGTAAAATTATGTTAGACACAATATACTTATTATAAATTCATTCATTTACTCAACTTAACCTAATTCGTGGCCGAATTATTAAAAACTTAATGTAAAATTTTATCTAAGGATTGGCACATTTTAAATTATATAGGGACTAAATTGACACATTTAAAAATACAAGGACTAAATTGACACAATTAACAAAATATAGGGACCTTTAACATATATAGTGCAAATACTTAATATAAAAATTGGGTGTATTTGATAAACATAGTTGAGTCTAAACTTAGCAACTTGGTTAGTTTGGATTGGATTAATATTAGGTTGGGTCATTTTTGGTCTACTTATGTTAGGGTTGGGTCAGGTTTAATTATTCAGGTCAACCTCAGGTTTAGGTTTGTTTCCGGATGGGTTGGCCTTGAATTAGGTTAGTTTTCGGATGGGTTAGCCTTGAATTAGGTCAATTCTTGGGTTAGGTCCGCCTCAAATTAGGTCAATCTCTCTTCGCCTCTCTCTTCTCCACCTTTTCTATATTAGTTTTCTTCTTTGCTACTCTCGAGTTTGTAGCATTGTGTTGCTTCTATTGAGAAAATAGGGGCAAGGAACCATTGGAGGATTTTACATCAGAGCTTGGATAGAGCCTTGACTGTATAGGGCTTTAGGAACTGTGAGGTAGTTGTCCCCCAACAACCACCTTGTCAGCCATGATTATTATATGTTAGAACTGTCCGGGCCCCGGTCAGTCACTGACAGTTTGGGCTCTTTGGGATGAATCCCAAAAATTTAGACTTGAAATAATCTTTATTTGTAAGATTAAGAAAAAAAGAAAGTATGTTAGAAGTTTAGGAGGAATCTTCATTATCCTCTTGTTTTCCCAGTGGATTCGAATGGTGCTGTGGCTGGCCTCTTACTCCTTTGGAAGGATGACTATACGATCTTTGCTGTTGATGCTAATTAGATAGTTCTTGTGGCAAGGATTGAAGACGCTTCTTCGGGGAAATGTTGGTTGCACCTTTTCGTTTATGGTGAGCTGTATAGACCTCTTCGACAGCAATTCTGGAGTTCTATCATGGAAAGATGCAGGAGGTTGTTGATGCTTCACTTGGTGTATGCTTAGCAAGTACACTAAGCCGTATCAAGTAATACAGAGTGACCAGAGTATCATTCCCACGATGTTTGATTATTGAGGGAGTACTGAAATTAGTAGCTTAGCACTATTTGAAAGACCGAAAATTAAAATTTTTGATATGAAACAAAACAAATTGAAAGAACAAAAATGTTTACTCTTTTTTTTTTTTTTTATGAAGTTTCTTTTATTTTTAGATGAATTTTATTGATTTAATAAGATCCAAGGTATCTGATTTTACCTAGTTGCATTAATACGCCTTTCTATTCTCGATATTCAAGTTGTTATTACGTATTGATGGTCGAAAACCCTAATTTACCAAATATTCTCTCTCGAGCAAAATTTAGCATGCTCTTTTACATATTAACTCATCAATCTCTTGTATGAATTTAAATAAGAAAAGAGTTTTGAAGATCCATAGTTTTCACTCAAGACCACACAAATGGTGTTAATCTCTCTCGAGCATTCACTCAATTTGTGGTATTTATCACCTTAGCAATCTTCATAAATCTCCTTTTAGATTCATTGTGAATCATTATAGGCTCTGAATGGTGATCAAGTATTCAAAACTCATGAAGAACAATTATAAACACTTAAACAACGTAATAAACAAACTTTGAAAATGTCGAATTAGAAGAGAGTGTATATTAAGACTTAGGTCACATCGTAACCTTTCGAAAAATAAAATTAGCTCATGGTAAACATAATATAATTTAAAACTAAGATAAAATCCATGAACTTAAAGAAGAAAGGATAGACAAGAGATTGAAAATAAGAAATCACAAACCAAACTTCTTCTTTTCTCCTTCTTGTTCTTCCCTACGAATTTCTACCTATATTCCTGCTTTGTATTGTGTTTTCTTGGATGAATTGATGATAAAATACCTTCCAAGCATCCATATTCATAGTATTTGAGGTTGGGATTACTTAAAATCGAAAATATTGCAAGGTTTAATCTCATTGCACCACACTTATGCTTCTGTCGTCTAGCTATATAGCTTGTTGTTCAAGTTGATTTTTTTTTTTTTTTTTTCAATTTTTTGCTGCTTTGAACCACCAAAAATGTGCTTTAACATAAATTTGAACATGTTCATGAAGTGTACAAGAAGTTCTTTCATGTTATTTATCCATTTTGCCACCCAAATTTGTAAGTTAAAGTGAATTGTTCATGGTTATTGCACAGTCACTGCAATTTTCTATTCTTTGCTATCTTTCTTCATTTGTTTTCCAGCATTGAATCATCCAAATTCATTTTTGACATCATCTTGGACATGTTAATGTATTGTTTAATCTATCCTTGCACTTGATTTGTTTATTTTGCCACCCATTTTTGTAAGTTGAAATGAATTGTGCAAGTTCTTGTCATTTTTGTTGTAGCCATGTATTTTGACGTGTTTTGCCCAACTTTTTACTCTTGTTCGATGTATCTTGCATTCCCTTGTTAATTTTGATGATAAAACCTAGCAAGATTTAGCACAAAATAAGTGTTTTTGGACAGAAATGGCAATGGAAGCGAAAAAGAGTAAAAGTGAGCAATAACGATAAAAACACTACTACAAAATAGGGCTATGCCAATAGTTCAAAATTGTTGCTGTAGACTCAATACTGTTGCCATTGGTCAATGGTTTTTGAACTGTTTAATACGCGGCCGTTGTTGTAGCCTATGGCAACGATTTTTTGTACAACAACGACGTAGGAACCGTTGCAGTAGAGCTATCAAAGAGGGCACTAAATCTTCCATAGATTATAGAATAATTAAACTTAAGAACTTCATAGCAACAAATCTCAAGCCACATTCCAAAAAATCGAAAAAAAAAAAAAAATATTAAGCAACATGAATATAAGTCATATTGTATCTCATTTATCATGTGGTCTCTAATCTCTATTTGAAGCGCACATTTCTCACACATTCTGGAGCCTTAATACATAAAGTAGACCACAATACTAAACAAATATATGAACTGAACAAATTGAAGCACACATTTCTCACACATTCTCTAGCCTAAATATATAAACTAGACCACAATACCCAAATATAAGTCATATTGTATTTCATTTATCATGCGGCCTCTAATCTCTAATTGAAGCACACATTTCTAAAACAATCTCTAGCCTAAATATATAAAGTAGACCATAATATGATGCGTCAAGACAAGTATTAGTAAATTAAGATAGTAAGCAATTAAAAATTATACCTCTACATAGTCTAATATAGAGAGGATGGATACTTTACTCCAATGGGTATGATTCAGTGGGCAAATGCCAGGATCTCGGCCCAACGTTTCCAAGAAGCTATTAAATTCATCAACAATTTTATCTGATGGACCAAAAACTTAGTTATATTCATTCACAAATATGGGAACTCTATCCGCTGAAGATCAAGCATAAACATGTTTTATTTTAGTGGGCCCTCTATACTTCTTAATATGAGAGGACAAATCTACGTGTATAGACAAAAAAACATTATTGAGCAAGGCATTTAGCAATATAATTAATTTACAATTTTTTGATTTAATAAAAAGATGCACCTTCGCTAATTTGTGGATTACCTTCGCTACCCTCAAAAGACAAGTTTCATTGGTTCTGCTAGGATCCGTGTTCTCGTCTTTTAGAAGCTTGACTTGGCTGGTTTTCAAGTTCTCGGGATCTTTTACAGCTATGCAATCTTTGTTCTTGATGTTGAGAGGTCTGGCTCCGCTAATTTCCAAGTTCTTGTTATCTTTGTCTCTGATGACTTCTTTTTTATTTTTGTTCAGACACTTGGTGTTGGGAACTTTTGCTAGCATGAACTTTAGTAAAGAGATTCATTCTCACTATTGATCAAAGCTCTTGTGCTTCAAGATTTGTTTCTTCATTTTCAGAAATCATTTGCATGACCAAAAACATCATTTTCAGAATTAAAATCATCATCTTCAACACTGAAATCATCATTTCCAGCACTAAAATCATCATTTTCTGCATTGCATTCTTCATTTCCAGCGAAATCATCCATGGAAACAAATTATGGCATACTCAAACAAACTTAGGCCGCAACACACGAAAATGGAGAAGCTATTCATTTCATTTTAGGTTATTTACCATGAAAATGCGCACGAAATCGGATTAGGGTAAACTCAAATTAACTTTAACCACAAAACATGAAAATGGAGAAGATATAAAGTAATTTACCTTAAAAATGGAGAACGAAAAAGAGAGTGACGAAAATTGAACAAAAATACAGTAAAGTGAAGTGAAGCTTACCAGGAGGAGCTAAGAATGCGAAGCGAAGCGAAGCGAAGCATAGAGTGACGAGAAAGAGAAGGAATGACTAGAGAGAGAGAGAGAGAGTGAAAGGTAAAGGAGAAAAATGAAGAGACCTCAAAACTTGTACGTAATTTTACTCAAAACTTGCTTTTTACCAATTTTAACTTAGTACATAATTTTGTTATTGAATAAATTTTATAAATTTGGCGGCAAAATTTTATAAATTTGGCGGTATACTATTAAAATTTTCATTTAACCCCCTTTATTATGTCTTTTGCAATGTAATTTGTGATGAGTGAAATCTCAAAACTTACAACGAGCAATCAATATTGTCACAAATCATGCACGGTTTTGTAATTTTCAAACAACTGATATTTCCCATCATAATTGCCCTACAATTTACGATGCTTTTGACTATTTGTCGTGACGAGTCGTCGTAAATAAGATTCAAATCGAGTTAACCATTAGATACCAATCGAGTTGAGTATTAAACCACTCGACTCATACTCGTTTATTAGTTACATACGTATAATTTGATACCCGATCAAACTCGAATTAGGGCATAAATGGAGGAGATAATAGTTCAAATAGAAATTAGAGAGACTAAAAAAAATTTTACCATAACAAATTTAAAAAAAAAAAAAAAAAAAAGAGCATCTAACTTAGAAAATTTTACCATTGTCACCATCAGATTAAATAACTGTTGTCAATCGTTGCAATAAGTGTCATTTTAAAAAACGACTGTAGCAAACGCTGCCATATGTAATTGTATGCAACGGTTATTTTTTCATTACGAAAACTATTGCTATAGCCTTCCTTATGCAACGGTTTTAGAACTGTTGCAAAACCGTTGAACAAATTTATCTTATGCAACGGTTTTTGAACCGTTGCAAAACAACCTTTGCCATAGGCCTGTTTTTTAGTGGTAAAACTTGAGGTAAAATTGTTAGAAAATGAACTAAAATGATATGAACAATTATATACTAAATTGGACTTATCAAAATACTCCCAAACTTAAATCATGCTCGTCCTCGAGCAAGGCTAAACATTAAAGCTAGAATCTCATGCCTTTTAAGAATTTATCACAATTCAAAGCAAGACTACTTCTAATAGAAAAGAATGACCGAGGCTCAAAGTTTTAAGGTTGTAAAGGTAAAACAATCTTTCTAAGGAAAAACCCATGAATCACCTAGATAACTGAATTCAAAAGTTGGTTAAGCATATTTAGTTTATCTGTTCTTTTTAATCTCAAGACATTCCAACTGAATAGAAGACAAAAATCTTGCCACTCATAACAAGACTTCTTAAGTATGCCCAAGACTAAAATTATTCACCAATTTTTTAAATTTTTTTCTTTTTTTTTTAAGGTGCTCAGTTTCTTGTAAGCTTTTTAAGTACCCCTTGTAGTGAGCTTTCAATGCAGCAACTCTCATTCCAGTTGACCTAGGGTACCAGGTGTTGAAACACCCCTACGGATCTACTTGCTCGACATAACAAGGCACGAAACCATCACACCGTAGCACATATCTAAATAATAAACGCTTTTAATAGGATAGTGGTGCTTAGTGATTCTCTCCCTCATATTTTTATTATATTGTCCTTTTTTTCATATTTTTCTTTTACTTAGAATTAAAATCTATTATGCAAATGATAATATTAATGTAATCTATTCAAATTTGAGCATCTTTTAATCAGAAAGAAAGGTAAAATAGCTATACTAACTAGTAAACTCAAATACCATAGTTTTATCAAGATAGTGCCTTAGAACAGATCATGTTCTGCAATTAGAAAATAAAAATAATTGATTCTCGAATTATTCAAGTCGAATTAAAGCAAACAAGCTAAAAAGAGTAGAAAAATTTCCTAAAAAGCATGATGATAAGATCTCCAAAAAAAAAAAAATTTTTTTTTTTGGGTTTTAAATTGGTTCAAAATATGCAGGAAAAATTTAAAGGCTACTGATTTAAACTATAGAAAATCTTTTTTTTGTTGGCCGACACTATCTATATCTCCATAAAAAGGCTCCGAATTCTGGGAGGCACTAAAGTCGACTCTAAAAGATAAAATAAGATTGACAAGAAAAAATTTTGTTCAAAAGTTAAAAATTTTTCCGTGGATCTTCTTTGTACCCTTCTTTGCACGACCACCTCTACTTTTTCTAATAGTGGGATTCCTGAGCTTAATGTGCCACAACTTGAATTTTCTTTTTTGACCTTTTATGCATTTTTTCACTGAGGCATCCATGGTTCCGAAAACCTCTGACCATGTTAGACAACCTCGACATTCTATTTCGATAACTGGTGGTGGTGGGTCAGTCAAGATACGTTTGGTTATTGGTGGCGATGAGTCTATCATGGTGGTTATGTCACATTGAGGTGGTTCTTCTAATGTGTTCTCATCCCTCAATGTTATGGCATTAGTTCGCTCCCCTAGGTCGGTGACGATATTGCTAGACAAGGAATCTTTATACCTCTTAGAAAGTTCCCCTAATGTAGTCCCTACTGAGGTTTTGGATTTTGGATGGAGGCTTCTTGGTTTTTTAAGCTAACCGCGGTTTTCATGAACTCCCTAAATGTCTTTTCTAATTCATATTTCTTTTCTTGAGATGGATAAGTGGTAAACCAAGGTGCTTCGTGATGGTCCCAAGAAAAGTTAGAAGGGTTCCTCTATCCTTGACTATAAGTGCTATAGTAGGGGTTGTACTTGGGCATGTCATAATTTGACATGCAGTTATCTTGTTCAAAATCCAATGAGGAAAAGCTATTACCCATTTGGCATTCTATACCAGCATGGTTGCCTGCATAAAATTTACATCTAGGAGTACGAACAACTTTAACACTTATGTTATCCAGTTGTTTTTGAATTAATGAGAGTTGAGCAGATAACGATGTGAATACATTAATTTCATGAATGCTCAATTGTCTTCTTGGTATGGCATGATATTGAGGTCTCACAAAGTTGTTGCAAGCCATCACTTTTAGCTCTTTTTTTTTTTAACAAAATACAAAAAAAAACAAACTTAAAAGTTAGAGGAACGGTAAAAATAATGAGAAAGTACCAAAATATAGCAATATAACATAAATTTTAGCAAAAACAAAATTTTAGGCGAGGGTTGTGGTATATGAATTTTTCAAAAGAAGTTGGGGGGGGGGGGGGGGGGTAATAATACTGAGGTTTTGGAAAACTTAAAGATAACAAAATTAACTTTGAAAAAGTTATCTAGGTGAATTAAAAGTGTTTGATGAACTCTCTGCACTTCTGAACAATGAATCTATTCCCATGCTTGATGAACTCTCTGCATTTGAAGGATTCGTAACTCAAAAGTGTTTGAACTCTCTGCTGGCCACTTGCATCATAATCCTCAAGCTTATATTTTACTTCTCCAAGCAACCGAAAAACATTAGAATCATTGGACATTGTGGCAAAATTTGATTCGATTAGAAGTTCATTAGAGCAGAGCTATGCCAAAGATTGTTTCAATGGAGTTTGATTTCAAGTGGAATAAAGATTGATTAAATTGACGTTGTAACAATTATTGATTTATTCCGGGCGTAATTGAACAAGAATGAAATGTAGGAAAAATTTACTCCATTAGAACTTAATTGAATGAGGATGGATTACAACGAATATTGAACTGAAACAAGGTTTAATTGAATTGAGATTATGACCATAGTCGACCCTAGGATTGTAACAAGAACTTACCAAATTGGGATTTAGTTAACCTAAGATTGTAACGAATATTTGTTCAATTTGGGTTGACATAAATTGAGATTATAATGAAAACTAGTTCAATCAGGGTTAAACTAAACTGAGATTAGTATGAAAGTTGGCTCAATTAGGGTTCAAGTAAACTGAGATTGCTATGAAAATTGACACAATTAGGGTTGAGATTATTATGAAAATTGACCCAGTTAGGGTTGAATTAAACTAAAATTTTAATGAAAATTGGCTATTGGTGTTGAATTCAACTAAAAGTGTAATGAAAGCTAATCCATTTATGTTGAATTGAATTGAGATTGTAGTGAAAATTAACCCTTTTAGGGTTGAATTAAACTGAGATTGCAATGAAGATTGACCCCTTTTAGGGTTTTAAGGAGAGAAAAAAGGTTTAAGTCATTTTATCGTGGCGGGTGGTAGTAGTGGTCAGAGATGAAGCCATGTGTGGTGTGGAGTACATAATATGTATTGTGGTCCATTCCACATTTTTTTTTCCGATAAATATCGGCAAAGCCGAAGGACAGCACCGGGCCTCGACAAAGCGAGCCCAAACAACTCCGAAATACGGAGACGGACCAGGCAAAACAAAACAGAGAAAAGACAAAAGGGGGAGGGGCAACAGAAACAAATAGGGCAAAAAACAAACAAAACAGGAAACAAAAATAACAAAATAACACAACTCGAAAAAGGAGACCCAGGGGCAACAAAAAAAAGCACGGACAAGAAGCAAAACCAAAAGCTAGAGAAAAAGGCGCAACAGATTTGGATCGGAAAACGGAGTTGGAAAGATAAGGAAGAAGAGACCAGAAACACAGATTCGAGGGAGAACAGCAAAAACGAATCCAAACCTTAGTCTATTTCAGCAAAGTGCTCAATCATAAGGGATTCATCCCCATGAAAACTCAAACCAAGCAACTTCCCGGTCTCCCAAGTGCTTTTCCCCTTAAGCAGTTGCTCAACTATGAAACGTTTCTTATTCTTGTTTCGAGTCTTTTTCTTCCCTTTGGGCTTGGTCACTTCCTCAGGCCCTCTCTTCCCACTACTACCAGGAGACATATCTTTAAAGAACACTTGAAAGTTCTGTTTCTCTTGATCTTTTTTCCAGCGCTTGAGAGTCTTGCGATCCCTTTTAGAAGCACCACCATTAAGTTCCTGGCGCCCCGACCTCTCTCTTCTTCTTCTCCTTTCCCCTGCCTTTGAGGTTTCCGCTATATCTTGAGCCAAATTAACACATAGGTCCATGTCCTCGACATGACTATGATTAATCAATGGTTCAAAACCCAGTGGAAAGGTTGGACCCGACGACTCGAACTCGCAGTCACTATTAGTGTTTGGTATTTGATCTGCTTGAGGTGTGCTCTGGATTTGCATCTCATGTGATCTGGTTCCACTGTCCTCAACCCAGGGTAGAAGCAGTTGCGATCTTACATACGGTCTGTTAACCTGGCACTGTGTAGCAGCAGGCTGTTCAAGGACTCGGGGCAGAGAGAGATAGACATGCGAGTAAGGAGAAAAGAGATGAGTTCTCAACCTCGCAGTTGGGAGGCCTTGGTGGTAACTTTTAGTAACTCAGCTCCTGATGGAAAGTTAGCTTTGAGTGCCGTAAAAGATTGCTTGTTCAATGGGGAGATGAGGACAAGAGAGATGGGTGCCGATGCATAGGCACTTGTTACTGAGAACCAAGGCAGAAGTAAGAGTAGAGGGCCGAAGGGGCATCATAAGTCTAGAGAAGCAAAACCAAAGTGCTGGCATTGCCATAAAACTGGACACCTAAGAAGAGATTGTTTTCTTCCGAAGAAAGAATATAAAGGTGAAACAAGTCAGAATAAGGAAGATGATAAAAGACTATAGCTGCAATGATAGGTTATGATAATGATGGTCGGGTAACATTGTTTTGTGCTCAAGGTGAGTGCAATCATATAAGTGATCTTAATGTTGAATGGATTGTGATTCTGGTGCTTCTTATCATTGTGTTCCCAAGAGAAAGTATTTTTCTATGTAAAAAGCAGATGACTTTGGTACTGTAAAAATAGGCAATAGTAGTGCTGCTAAGATTATTGGGATTGGAGATATCTGTGTATAGACTAGTACTGGTTGCATTATTATTCTGAAAAATGTGCGACATATTCCTGAATTGCGTCTTATCTGATTTTTGTAAATATTCGAGATAAAGAAGGTTATATACATCATCTGGGAGATGGAAAATGGAAGCTTACCAAGTGGTCACTGATAGTAGTCAGATGACAACTTTGTTACTCATTATACAAGACACGTGTGTGGTGGTGAATAAAACGCACTTGAGGATAATACTTCACTAAATTTGTGGCGCAAATGACTAGCTCATGTCAATGAGAAAGGGTTGCAGATATTAGCTAAAAAGGCCCTCATTCCTTCACTTGAAGGTAAGTCACTGAACCGTTAGGATGATTGTTTGTTAGGCAAGCAACATAGAGTCAGCTTTGGCAAGCAGTTGAAACGAAAACAAAATAAACTTGAATTGATACATTCTGATGTATGTGGCCCTATAGAGATGGAGTCTCTAGGAAGAAATCAATATTTTGTTACTTTTATTCATGATGTTTCATGAAAAACTTGAGTGTTTTGTTTGAGATCCAAAAGCCAGGTATTTGAACACTTTCAGCAGTTACACGCCATGGTGGAGAGACAGACAGGGATAGTTGCTGAAGTGTCTCTGAACTGACAATGGGAGAGAGTATGTTAACCGAGATTTTAGAAGGTGCTGCAACAAGCATGGGATTCTCCATGAAAGAATAGAACCAGGTACTCCTCGGCACAATGGTGTCGTAGAAAGGATGAATAGAACCATTATGGAGAAACCCAATGTTTGTTCAGAATGTCAAAGCTGCCTAAGGCATTTTGGCGTGAAGCTGTGAATGCTGTTGTGCACATCATCAACAGAGGTCCATCAGTTCCTTTGAATTTTGACATTCTAGAGAGAGTGTGGACTGGAAAAGACATTTCTTATTCTCACTTGAAAGTATTTGGGTGCAAAGCCACCATGCATGTGCCAAAGCAGCTGAGATCCGAGCTTGACATTAAAGCCACTTTGTGCATATTTGTAGGATATGGTGAGAAGGAGTTCGGTTACAGATTATGGGACCCTATGAAGAAAAGGACAGTGAGAAGCAGAGATGTCGTGTTTGATATATATGAGAATATGGCTAATTTTGACAAGTCAGAGAAGACTGCATGTGCCCCCAGGGGTGTTGCTGATACTACACCGATTTCAACTTCTTCAGATGCCACAGATGAAGACCAGGTCTTTGATGGGACAAAACTCGAGAGTGATACTGAGCCAGTTGCAGTTGATGATGCTCCAGGTACAGATGGTGTTGAGTAGGGGGAGCCAACCCCTGAACCAGTGACTGCTAAGCCTCAGTTGAGAAGGTTTGATAGAGATCGTCGACCATTTACAAGATATTCCAATTCAGATTATATTTGTCTTACCAATGAGGGGGAGCAAGAAAGCTACCAAGAAGTGCAGACTCATGAAGACAAGGATAATTGGGTCAAAGCTATGGATGAAGAGATGAAATCTTTAGAGAAGAATGGAACCTATGAGTTGGTGGATTTTTCTGAAGGTAGAAAAGCACTTCAGAATAAGTGGGTGTTCAAGCTCAAAAAGAATGGCGATCAAGTTGTGAAACATGAAGCTTGTTTAGTAGTGAAAAGGCTTCAATCAAAAGAAAGGGATTGGCTTTGATGAGATCTTCACTCCAGTTATGAAGATGAGTTCCAACCGAGTGGTACTAGGTATAGCAGCTAGTATGAATATTGAGCTTGAACAGTTAGATGTGAAGACTGCATTTCTCCATGGTCACTTACAAGAGGAGATTTACATGAAGCAGCTTGAAGGATATGAAGTACAAGGTAAAGAACACTTGGTTTGCTGACTAAAAAAGAGCTTGTATGGCTTGAAACAGGCTCCTAGGTAGTGGGACAAGAAATTTGACTCCTTTATGGTGGGTCAAGGGTACAAGAGAATAGCTGCAGATCATTGTTGTATATCAGAAAATTCTCAAGAGGTGATTTCATTATCTTATTGCTTTATGTTAATGATATGCTTATTGTTGGTTAAGATGCAGATATGATTTGAAGGCTCAAAGAGGAGTTGTCAAAGTCTTTTGAAATGAAATACTTGGGTCCACCGAAGTAGATTTTGAGTATGGAGATTACCAGTGATAGAGAGGCTGGAAAGTTGTGGTTGTCACAAGAAAAGTATGTTGAACGGGTGCTTGAAAGGTTCAACACATGAAGAGTGCTGAACCAGATAGCACACCTCTTGCCTCACATTTTAAATTGAGTAAACAATCTTATCCTGTGACCAAGGAACATAAAGAAAAGATGTATTTTATTCCATACTCTTCTATTGTTGAGTCTTTGATGTATGCCATGGTTTGCACCAAGCCACATATTGCTCACGCTCGGGGTGTTGTGAGCAAATTTCTGTCAAATCTAGGGAAAGTTCATTGGGAAGCAGTGAAGTGGATCTTCAGATATTTACGGGGTACTTTGGACCAGTGTTTGAGTTTTGGAGGCTCGGGACCGATTCTTGAAGAATATACTAATTCTAATATGGCAGGATGTCTCGACAGCAGAAAATCTACTTTAGGTTATTTGGTCACTTTTGTTGGGGCAGTTGTGTTTTGGCAATCTAGGTTGTAGAAGTGTGTTGTTCTCTCCACTACTGAAGCTGAATACATTGCTGTTGTTGAAGCAGGGAAGGAAATATTGTGAATGAAGAGGTTTCTTCAAGCGTTAGGTCTAAAACAGAAAGAGTATGTGGTATTCTGTGATAGTCAGAGTGCAATTGACTTGAGTAAGAATTCCATGTATCATGCCCGCACAGAGCACATTGATGTAAGATATCATTGGTTGCGTTCTGTGATTGAAGAAAAGTAAATGATGCTGAAGAAGATTCACACTGACAAGAACATGGCTGATATGTTGACCAAGGTTGTACCTAGTGCCAAGTGGACTTGTGCATTAGGATGGTCGATGTGGACTCCAAGTAGCCTAATGTGGAGTTCTCCTCCTCATGGTGAGCTGGAGGCCGAGATTTGTGGGATACATAATATGCACTGTAGTCTATCCCACATGCTATAAAATAACTAAAAGAAAAAGAAAAGAAAACATGGGTTTTAATTAAGCCCATGCGTTTTCAGGCTCGTGAAACCCATGTGTGTTTCTTTTTAACATTAGGGTATATATAAATGTGTGTGTGTGTGTGTTGCCTCTGTTATTAACAAGGGAAAACCGAGAAAAGTGAGCAAAGGTGACAAATGTGAGTTTTTCTGCGGCAACGCGGCGAGGGCTAATACTAAGATCAAGTTTCAATCTTGGAGCAATTTGGGGTGGATTTTCTAAGCATTAATTGAAGTTAATTGATTGAGAGAATCAATTGTTCTTAGGCCTGGGGAGGCAATTATTGTATCACTCAAATTTGCTTGTAGGTTTTAAGTTAGGGCAAACATCTTGAAACCATAAATGTTATAATTGCCATTTTTTATAGTGGATTTTGCTGTCGGTTTGCCTCGTGATTTTTCCCTCTATCGTGGAGGGTTTTCCATGTTATATTTGGTGTTGATTAATTTCCGCATATCTATTTCATCGTCGATATTTGGTGATATTGGTGTACCTGTGATTTATATCTATCATTGATATTGGCTTGAGTGGTCGATTAGAGTTGGGTTGAGATATCTAGACCCCAACATGGGGTAGCGGAACATGGTCCTCAATGCTACACGAAGATCAACACCCCACGAAAAGCGCCATGGGTCAAGCAGGCCAGAGGTCAGGGCGGGCCAAAGTGGGGCGTCCCAAAGGTTGGGCGAGCTAGAGTCGGGTGAGCCAAAGGTGGGGCGAGCCAGGGTGGGGCGAGCCAGGGTCGGACCAGCTAGTGGTGGGCAAGCTAGATTTGGGCAACCCGGACATGGGCTGAACCAGAGGTGGGCGAGTCAGGTTCGGGCGAGCAAGATCTGGGCGAGCTAGGTGTGGGCGAGCCAGGGCGGCGCCTGTGCTAGTGTTGGTGGCGGAGGTCTGGTGAAGATGATGGTCAAACTCTAAGTGACGGTCAAAATTCAAGTGCCAGTCAAAGCTTGTTATATTTTATTATTTATTTCAAATTTTTTTTTAAGTATCGTGTAACTTTAAACAACCTTAACTTTTAATCCGTTGGGAGTTAAAAGGCGAGTTGCATATCGAAATGAAGCCCTCAAAGAGCTCTATGCAAAAAATGTAATTTTTAATATTTTAAGAAATGATAGCAAAGATGTGGTGGGCATTTATTCAACATGGTAGTATTTTTTTGTGGCTTATATAGCTTGATCCTACGACTTACACAAAAATAACTCTTAACCCTCGAGGAGCTACGAGTCAAATCGCCTATCAAAACGAAGCTCTTGAAGATTTCTGTATAACTAGAATGATTTCTCGAATTTTTGGATCAAAGAAGGCATCTAAAAAGTTGAGTGGGCGAGCATCACGCGTTTTGATTAGGTAACTTACCTTACAACTTAAAACGGGAATAACTCTTAATTCCTGAAGAGTTATGAATTAAATTATACATCAAGACAAAACTCTTGAAGAGTTCTAGGTACCTATGATAATTTTTTATACTTTTGATCAAAGAAAGTATATGAAAGGTAAAGTGGGCGTGCCACATGCAGATGGGTTGTGTAACTTATCTTACAAATTAAAATGGGCGTAACTTTCCATCCATGAAGAGTTACGGATCAAATTTTGTATTAAAATGAAACTTTTGAAAAGTTCTAGGTTTCCATATTGATACTTCAGATTTTTTATCAAAGAAAGCATATTAAAAATGGAATGGGCATACCACCTGCGTACAAGCTATATAACTGGTCCTACAACTTGAAATGGGCACAATTTTCAATCCGTGAAGAGTTACGGATCAAAATTTATATCAAAACGAAGCTATGGAAGATTTCTAAGTGCCTTTGATAATTTTTTGAACTTTTGATCAAACAAATTATACGAAAGGTGATGTTGGTGTGCCACATGCAGGTGGGTTGTACAGCTTACCTTACAATTTAAAATGGGCATAACTTTCAATCCGTGAAGAGTTATTGATTGAATTATATCAAATTGAAGCTCTAGAAGTTTTATAAGTGTTGGATATTTAAAAGAAAATAAATTAATGCTTTGCCAATCATTATCATATTTATTATATTTATTTTGTACAGGAAAATAAAACTCTTCCAAATAATGGTAGTAATTTCAACATATTTAAAATTCTGATCTTTGAATTTATAGTTTTAAAATTTAAGATGGCCTTGATGACAATACCACACATATTTTTTTAAAATTTTTTTATTATTTATTTATTTTTTTTGTATTTATACCTTTGACTTGGTCATGCATTGTAAATATTGGCTACGGTTACAAGCACCTCAAACGTTTAGAAATGCAATGAATTCATGCATAGTAATTAAGGATAGAAATGCAATACATTTTCTTATTTTATATATAAACATCATCTTATGTTTTAAACTATCTTGGGGGGAGAGACGAATGGTTTTTTGTCGTAAACACAAAAAAGGAAAACTAGTTTTTTATTGTTTTGGCTAAGTAAGGTGTTATGAAGGCTCTAACTTTTGAGGTTGTGCATAGTAAGAAAGTGTCAAAACAAGTTGGGTGTTGTATCTTGGATGTGACGTGCCGGTACCTGCTGCACAGGCTTAGATTCGAGAGGGGCTCGAAACCGTCTTAAAGAGAGCGTGATCTGCGCCTTATTCAGATATTACTTTATTGGCATTTTGTCATTTCCATGCATTCCAGGTAATATCATTCCTTTTATATATTTCGTATGATATTTTTCTCTATTTGGTTCCAACAATTTTAAGATGGTCTATCGCTTCAAATGGTAAATCTTGTGCAGTAATGTTTGTTTCTAGTAATGAGAATAATCCTGAGAGCCAAAAACTTAAACCTTTCTACCCAATTTAGAATTGGAGATAAAACTATGAAAAAAGAATAATGGCCCTCAAAATCTATAAATCAGAACTAAGGACCTGGAACTATAAATAATTAGTTTGATGAGGTCCTCGCAAATTCTAAAAAAAATGGAACCACTGTTCTGTTGGAGAATTTTCAAATAAACCGGGAACCAGGTAACCAAATTATCTCAAGTGTCGAGGTCGAATAATTACTTTCCCTAAGGATTATTTCAAAGTACGAAATATCTTCGGGGACACAATAACAACCAAAAATGAAGTGAAGATGTGTAAGAGGAGAGATAGATTGAGATAAATGAGAATGAAGTTTTTCAAGACTTTCATAACACTTTCTTATGAATTCATTCAAGTGTTTTTTGTAATTATTTTTCATAATCTCATCCCCTTAAACATGATAACGAAGTGGTTATTTATAGTTTGCAAGTGTCTTTTCATGAAGGGACACATTCATTCATGAAGTGACACTTCCCTTTCAATATTTTATAATACTTGCAAGCAAACACCTTTCATGTATATTTTCAAATGAACTAGAGGGGATGTTTACATAAAAGAGGGCTTAAAGACGTCCTCAAACATCACCCAAAGAACGGCCAAAAAGAACCGAAAAAATCCGCACAATAATTGTCAAAACTACCCTGTGCGTCGAAGTTGCGTGTCGACACATAGATGTTGTGTGTCAACACACACATCAACACTCAGCTTTCTGCGCTTCTGTAAGATCTGTGTGTCAACAAACAGCTGTTCCAATTTGGTTCTATGAGATTGTGTGTTGATACATTGGCCTTGTGTATTAACACACATTCCATCCAAGCCAAACAAACTTAAAATCAAGTATTGGAACAATCTTTAACACTTTATTCATCACATTTATTTTGAAAATACACCAACATATCCCCACCATTTTTAAAATATTATCATTCTCAAAAATGACTTCTCAAATAAAGGAGGCCTTATTATGCATTAATGAGGGTGTCTCTAGATTGAACCCTCAGCTAGTGAAGATACCATACTGTTAATCGGATCGAAAATGGTAGACCAAGCTTTGAACCATACAACTCATTTGACTAACTGACTACCTAATCACGCACAAGGCGTACTCCTCGTACACACCCTACAACTCCCAGATCGGCACATTTATGGCCTTGTGTCCTGTACCCTTTGTGAGTGTTTCAGGGTCAAACCCTTAGTCAAAAATCACCCATTTGAAGCAGCAAACTTCAACACTCACTAAGGTGGACCTCATTGATCATGTCCTTGTGACACGACATTCAATAAGAATTTAAAAATTAGATCCATTAAGAGCATAGCTCATCCTCTTAGTATCTCTGACACAGGTACCAAGCACTACACACACGGGATGAAAAATTCTCGTTTAGTGCTTGTAGTCACGCGGATGATAAGTCTCTCTCATTGAACCCGAGACCTACCGTCATACTAGGCATCAAGTTGAGGGCCTATCATAGGCGAGTATTAATGACAGGTTTCACACCATCCCTTCATTTATTTATTATCAAGTGTCTAGCAATGTTTTTAAATAAGAGATCCGTTAGATTCCGACTTATATTTTCAACGTCTACAGTGATCACTTAATCTTTCATGAGTTAGTTCACTTAACAATAATTGACACCAATGTGGCCGGATTTTCAGTGATACATTTCACTCTTATACATTCGAAAGCATGTCTCACTATCACAATGGATAGAAATTTTTAAATATTGGCTTAGGCCACAAAGAAATCTTAAACACAAGATCCTTTAATCATTATATTTCTTTACAAGCAGAAACCAGAGCAATAAACTCTACAACCATGGTGGAGTTAATAATACGTGTTAGTTTCTTGAAATCCAAGGAATAACACCCCACCACTTTGTAATATTCACTCTATTTAGAAGCTTAGTCCTCCTTATCAAGTCTACAACTGGCATCCAAGTATTCTTCTAAATAGAAGAGTATTCATTAAAAATAACACCATAATTCATGGTCATTGCAGTACTTATGTACCACGTGCCAGTTACCTTTGCTTATATAGCTTGTTATATACACTTAGCTATCCAACAACAAAGGCTACATCTGACCTTTTCAAATTCCAATTATACTATTGAATCACTTTCATTTGGTTCTAAATATTCATACCAAATTTCAACATGTAATCAACGTATATACATACAACGAATCCTCTGTCATTGTTAAACTAGTCATATGCATTTTTCAGATTCATTAATTATCTCTTTCAAAAGGCAACATTGCAAAACTTCATAATCTCATCACAGGAGCACATTTTATGACACAACTATATTAAAGTTTGACAATCATTTTATTTCTAGTTCATTCCTCTATAAATATACAAGTTCGATCATTAGGACTTCACCTTTTATACACTTTTACTCTTTCAAAGTTCTAGAGTATTTCTAGGGATATACCCTCAAACATGATTTTCATCATAATATACTTTAATTCACATTATCATAATGCATCATTCAAGATCAATGAAAGACTTGAAGTTACTTTCTATGTACTCATTTTACAATTATATCTTAAGATGTTAAATTCACCCATAATTGAGTCATACAAATTTACTTGCCATTTATATGTATTAAAATTTATGGGTAATAAAAGAGTCCTTAGCATTCAGTAATTATATACTCCTTAAATTTGTCACGTTGATGACTAACCACATCGTAACATGTGAATATAACATCACACAATAGTTTTATTTACCATGCAACATTTGCATATTAACTATCACTCAATTTGAGTATTTTAACATTCAGTGTATAAGTGTACTTCATTTTAACCAACTACTCAGTCATCATATACATATGCCCTTAAAGTGTAAATAAGCTTTACTTCAACCGCATTAATCATGATGAGTGATAAAACTTTTACACACATGCCGGTTTCTATTAAAACATTACATCCAATAACATTGGCAAACCCACTTGAGATATATGGTCAATTATGATATTATGAATCATCATTTTTAAGTGCTTTTATACAACTTCTTTCATCATCCTTAATCATGAACTTCAATTTGAATATCTTTATCAGTCACATTTGGGATCAACATATGTAAAATAACCTTATACTTTATGATCCTCTAAATACATTCAAATTCCCATCACTTTCATTTTATCAAGCGCAGGCATTTATGTTCATAAATAACAAAGCTGTAAAATTCATAATTATATTAATGTTCATGGACATATTAACCTTATAACCATATCAACATATATGATTACACAAAGCATTTTTATAAGGCATCAGTCTCAATTTAATGAAATCATACATTCACAATTGTATCGACATGCATATAAGCATTAATCGTACAACCGCATTAACACCCATGCTTATTCTTTCATGTTTATGGACATGCACATATTAGTTATATTAACTAATATGCATTAACATTATAACTCCATTAACATGTATAAATTCTTATACTCAATTTCTTTTCATAGTCATGATCACATAAACATCGCCTTTAATGATTTTTCAATTCCGCTATTGTTCACTCCATTATGCCATAATATAAATTCCGTCAATGAACAATACGTACAGGAGATTGAATCAATTACCATCAAAACAAGAATGTATCCAAATACCTACATTTATATTCTATTATGGGCTTATGTCCACATAGTTATTAACTTATGTGCATTAAATTTCAATCTAATTGTTGTTCAAATTAAAAGTTCATACAACAATGAATTTACTCTACATAATACCCAATTTATACTTGTTCCAAACTATAAATGTGTTTTCATATTTCATGAAAAACATATTGATCTTTTCAATTCATAGAACACATGTATCATTATAAACATACTTCATTCACTTATTTATTATTATTGGTTTTGGCATCGTCTCGGCATGTGGTTTCAATAACCACGCTAAACAAGGATTTTCCTTTTTAGCATCGCCTCGATGTCTAGTTTCAACAACCACCCAAAACAGATTCAAAAGCTCGTTACCAATTTTAACATGTACGTCTTCATAATTTACTTATATATGACGAAATGAATATATCTACGGAATACCACGCCTACTACAATGCATTACACCTTGAAAAATTTTACCATAGAAAAATTACATTCTATTATATATTCATGAATGCATTATCTTCCAAATTCAATATATGCAATTCGATATTATATATTCTTGGTCATAACTATTACTATAATTTATAGTACAAATTTTAACCATCACATTATTTTCAGTTTTTACCGATGTCAACCGCTAGTTTTTAATTTTAAAATATTTAATATTTTTTGCCAAAGGTAGCATGAGGAAGTATCTGGATTATTGGCAAGACTTCCCTTTCATTGTGCTGCGTGGGGCCCTGTGTTCGAACCCCATTGTCAACCTTTAATATTGCATTTAAACCCATTATGGTCTTCAATATGTTCATGAAACTACCAAATAAGCAGTTCATGTTTTTTTTAAGTATTACGAAATTTATTTTCCTTTTAATTTTTAATATTAAATTATCATGTACTCATCATTGATCAAGAATCATGTATGATTGGAAAGTACTTGATCAAATTCGATACATAACACATCAAAATAATGTTGAATTATAAAATCAGAATTCTTAAATTTGGCTTTGATTTCACATATAACTTCCATTATATGCATATTAAACATCAATTCACATGAATCTCATGATTTCACCCTAGCTCAAATATTTGAAATTTCACACAACTTGTTTCTATTAATTTGATGCAACTCAAAGGGCATAAAGGCATTTTACTATTGTCCATGTACATGCCTAAATTGACAATCATCATGAATTCTTGATTTTGTTATGAAACCATATGCAAATTAATGATGTGCATAATCAACAATGCACAAACACAAATTCTCATTTGTCTTATGATATCAATCTTAGAATCTCAGGATTTGTAATCTCTTGATTAAATTTTAAGATATCAATCGTAGAATTTCATGATTCTTACTCATATTTGAATCAAAAAGACATACCTTGATCCATAGCAATTCATATAAAAGAAAGATCCAAGAAAAGGTCCCAATCCTCTCCATTCATTAGTTTCTCCAATCTCACATGGTTCTTCATCAAATCACGTAAAGTAAAGAAGCCATTTTCAATTAACGAAAATAAGCCTTAAGATTGTTGGAGAATTTCCCAATAAATCGGGAACTGGGTAACCAAATGATCTCAGGTGTCAAGGCCGTGTAATCACTTTCCTTAAAGCTTATTTCGGAGTACCAAATATCTTCGGGGATACAATGACAACCAAAAATGAAGTGAAGGTGTGTAAGAGGAGAGATACAACAACAACAACAACAACCCAGTGCCTCAAAGGGCTCCTACAAAGCAGGGTCATGTAAGAGGAGAGATAGATTGAGATAAACGAGAATGAAGTTTTTCAAGACTTTCACAACGCAACACTTTCTTATGAATTCATTCAAGTGTTACTTGCAATTAATTTTCTTAATCTCATCTCCCTAAATATGATAATGAAGGCATTATTTATAGTTTGCAAGTGTCTCTTCATGAAGGGACGCATCCGTTACACTTCCCTTTCAATATTTCACAATACTTGCAAGTAAACAACTTTCATGTATATTTTCAAATGAACCAGAGGGAATGTTTATATAAAAGAGGCCTTCAAGACGTCCCAAAACATCACCCAAAGAACCGTCAAAAAGACCGAAAAAAAACTGCGCAATAATTGTCAAAACTGCCCTGTATCGAAGCTGCGAGTCAACACACAGATGCCTGTGTCGACACACACGTCAACACTCAGCTTTCTGCGCTTCTATAAGATCTGTCTGTCGACACACAACTGTTCCAGTTCGGTTATGTGAGGTTTTGTGTCGACACACTGGCCTTGTGTGTTGACACACATTCCATGCAAGCCAAATCCACTTAAAATCAAGTATTGGGACAATCCTTAACACTTTATTCATCACATATATTTTGAAAATATACCAACATGTTGTACTCTCCCATAGGATTTAACTTGGATAGTTTTCATGTCTTTTATTAGCTTCTCTTACTATCACCTACAGCTATTCAGGAGTCTGGGCTAATTTTTTGGACCCATGTTGTCAGCGTGAGTACGGGGTGATCCACATATTCAAATACCCGAATGCTTTTTTTTAAAGGAACATTTGGCAAATGATGAAAGAAACAAGGAGAGAAAAAGGATTGGAAAAAATTTTGAAAAATGAATGGTACGATGTCATAGGAAAAACAGAAGTTCTATGTGCATAAAAGCACTTTTCTGCACTTGGCAACCGGTATTCACCGGTTGCATTTATTTTTAACTTTTTGTTCAAATCAATTTTTAATAATAATTTTATTTAAGTGGATTAGTGTAATAAATAATTAAATTTATTTATCTAAAATTATTTATAAAAACACTAGACATAATTATATGAAAGTTTCCAGAATTAAACAAAAGTTTTTGTAAATAAAATGAATTAAAAAGAAATTAAGTAGTTTAGTATAATAAATAATTAATTTTATTTACTAAAACTATTTATAAAACAGTAGAAAAAATTATATGAAGTTATAAATAATTAATTTTATTTACTAAAACTATTTAGAAACAAATTTTTTTTATTTTTTTATATTTGTAAATTTATGTAAAAATTAAGAAATGTGTACTTTTAAAAAATTAAGTGGTTCAAATTGACAAATGTAGTTTTTTTTTTCTAAGAAATTATATGGTTCAAATTAACAAATGTACTCAAACGTAATCAATATCACAAATTTTTTAATTAAAAAGAGTTGTGAATTTGAGCACATCCATTTAAATTAAGTACGTGAAAGTGTGTCGACACAAACACAAATGTGTCGACACACATTTACATACCCAAAATCTCGAGAAAGGTGCTCAAAATCACCAACAACCTACTCAATTCAATAATCAATCATTATAAAATACTTGTCGACACACGTTCAGAGTGTGTCGACACATGTAATGTGTTGATGAATAACTGAATTTGTGTACATTATGGTGATGTATACATGGGTGTGAAAAGATGTGTCGACACAAAAATACTATGTGTCGACACACTGTTACTTACTCACTCACCAACAACCTACTCAAATCAACATTCAACCATTTAACATTACGTGTCGACACGCGTACAGAGTGTGTCGACACATGTAAGGTGTTGATGAATAACTGAATTTGTGTACGTTATGATGATGTGTACATGGGTATGAACTATTTGTGCACAGATTGTGCACACAATTATGTGTCGACACGTCTCTTTCCTGTGTTGACACAAAATGCATAATCAAAAGTATGTGTCGACACACGATCACCGTATTTCGACAAATGAATTGTGTTGACGAATTAATGAATTTGGATACACTATGGTGATGTGCACTTGGCCCTCCCTTTTGGGTACATTGATTGGATATTGAGTACAATGTTACGTGTCGACACATGTATTTTTTGTGTTGATACATAATGCCTACTGTAAAACATATGTTGACGCACTTATATTGTGTGTCGACACATATTATGACGTGTACATGGATATGAATTTAGTACGTGATAAGTGTGTTGACACAAACAATACGGGTGTTGACACACGTTGCTCACAGTAGTGCGTGTCGACACAGAATGCTCACTGTAATTTCTGTGTCGACTCCCAAATTATCCTTTGTTTGTCAAATGTTAGCTGGATACATTCGAGTCGACACACTTATATAATATTTAAACAAAAAGGAAAAGGGTCAAACCACACATATAAGTGTGTCGACACATACGTTGTGTTGATGAATATTATTTGAGTACATTATTGTGATGTGTACATGGGGTGGTAATTTCCCGAGTACACGATTATGTGTCGACACAGATATTTCGTGAGTAGACACCTAGTGCTCATTGTAATTTTTGTGTCGACACACATGCACCACATTGACGAATGATGAGTACATAAAGGTGATGTATACAAGGATTCTATGGATTTTGGTTTTTTGATGGTGATATTGAGTACCTCTGAGACCATTACTTGTTTCGTTGAGCACTTAATCATTTTTAGCATGTTAGTGTGTACTTGGTTTGTGATTTTATGTACATTAGTGAGTACTTGTGTGTTCGTTTTGAAGACTTGGGTGGTGATTTTGAGTACAATAGTCTTACAAAAAATCACGGTTACCTCAGAACTGCATTTCACCAATCCCTTCTTTGAAACAATAGAGTTCCTCAATCAAAACAAACAACATACATAAATTTGAATGGTTCCCATGAACAAATTAACTAGTATGATCTGGTTATACATCCATACTCATCAGTTTGAAATGTACACAACATCTATACAACACTACATTCATACTCATTGTTTCAAATGTACAATATCAATACAATAGTACATCCATACTCATTGGTTTCAAATGTACAATGTAGATAAAACCATTTTATTGCTACGAACATTTCTTTACATTTTAGTGGGTTAGCCTCATTGACCACTCGCTGCACCTTTTCAGTCGAGGTCGAGGCTGAGGTTTTGGTCCAAATCGTGATATTCGATGAGTTTTGGAAGTGTAGCCGTGTCTTTCTTTCCCCTCTTGTGAGAATTCAATCCTTTCATGGAATGCGTACCAGCATTAGGCATTTCAGGAGTTGTTCTTTATTTTTCTTCAGTTTAGTCTCTACCAATATTAACTCATTGGTCCTAGATTCTATGAGACTCAACTTCCTTTTCAGGTTCTTTGTATCATCTTCCCTTTATTTTGCTGATGCTCCTTCTCTTTCGGGGTCCTTGTTCCTCTTCTTCTTCATTAGACATCCCTATCAAAATGTTCTTCCTACTCGTCTCTATCCTTATTTAATTTTATTATTCTTCTACCTCCTTTTGGAGAAAGTTAAGAAGGTAGGGAAAGAAAAGGATGAGATTGAGGCTTTAGAGGCCGAGAAGACGAAACTTGAGGGACAATCTAAGAGGGTTGGACCAGAAAGAAATGATATTCAAAGGGTTTTGAAGGAGTATTTAGAGGAAGTTAAGAAGATAGAGGGAGAAAAGGATGAGAAGATGGACTAGGATGATTGTCCAGAAAATTTAAGATTGAATTAAAATTCGCGTACCAGATCCGGGACAGGGTCCTTGTTCCTCTTCATCCTTATTAGACATCCCAATCAAAATATTCTTCCTACTCATCTCTATCTTTATTTATTTTTATTGTTCTTTTACCCCCTTTTGGAGGAAGTTAAGAAAGTAGAGAAAGAAAAGGATGAGATCAGGGCTTTAGAGGCCAAGAAGACGAAACTTGAGGGGTCTAAGAGGGTTAGACCGGAAAGAAATGAAATTCAAAGGGTTTTGAAGGAGTATTTGGAGGAAGTTAAGATGATAGAGAGGGAAAAGGATGAGAAGATGGACGAGGATGATTGTCCGAAAAAATTTAAGGTTGAATAAAATTCGCTTACCAGATCAGGGAATACCGGTTCCTTTATATTACAAATTTGAAGCGAACCTACACCCTCAAACAAAACATATAATTGCCAAAAGTTTTTTATCCTAACCCAATCCCAATCTACGAACCTACCAAATAACACTTCCTTCGTGAGGAAAGGGTTAGGGGAATTTACTGAACTACGACCCCATGAAGTATACTCACGCTCTTTGTCTCTAGATTTCTTCTTGGATGTAGTTTCATACCTCCTCATGCGACCCATGACTTCTAGTCACAAAAAAAAAAAAAAAAAAGAAACAAACAAAATTTGAGAGAAATTCTGTGGAGGGATTAGGGTTTAGGGGTGTAAGGTAAAACTTTGAGACTTGTGAAAAAAATTGTCAGGGATAATGAAAATTTATAACAAATAGATGGATTTTTACTTAGACTAGCAATAAAATTAAAGAAAAGCAATCAAATTTAACATGAAAAAGATGAAATCTGACCAAAAGATCTAAAGATTTTGATAGAATGTCAAAATGTGCATGTATAAACCCGATTTTATAATAAAAATTAGCTTACGTACCTAATAAAAGCGATAACTTTGCTAAGATATTGGGTGCTAACGCATCTAGGGTTCGTGAGAGGGAGAGAGAGGAGCATACGAAGTGAGGGAGATGATTAGCGTTGCAATTTAAACAGAGGATACGTGTGTCAGCCCACAAAAAAAGTGTGGGGAGTATGTGTCAACACGGGAAATAGATGTGTGGACACGTATTCTTGCACTCAATATCATAATTAATTTACCTAATAGGGTACCAACACACTGTCACCGGATCCCATTAGAATTTCGAAGTTAGGGGCGCTTAGGCGAGAGCAGTATCAGGATGGGTGACCTCCTAGGAAGTCTTTACCCTTGGGTTACGGGCACTCCAAAATAGCCTCTCTCCAGGGGGAATACTTTTAAGGGGAAGGGCTACGTACATCTACCTCCCCAGACCTTGCTTAAGCGGGAGCCCTTTGGGCACTTGGTATGTTGTTGCTTTGTCACTTTGTACCTGAAATTCATACCCAAATACACATCACCATAGTGTACTCAAATTCAGTGATTCGTCAACACAATTACTGTGTTGACGCATTGTGAACGGGGACAGGGATGTTAACAACCGGATTAGAGTAGGCTGGCATAAATGGAGGATGGCGTCCGCTGTACTTTGAGATAGAAGGATCCCATTAAAGCTAAAAGGAGAGGTACTATAACACAGTAGTGAGAAAGGCTATGTACTATGGGGCAGAGTGTTGGTAGATGAAACAACATCACACACAGAAGATAAAGGTGGCAGAGATGAGGATGTTGTGGTGGATGTGCGGACATACAGGGAAGGATAGGATCAGGAACTACGTCATAAGAGGCAAATTAGGCGTTGCATCAATTGAGGATAAATTAAGGGAGCAACGTTTAAGGTGGTTCGGGCATGTTAGTAGAGACCTTCCAACGTTCCAATTAGGAGATGCAAACAGCTCCATACTACGCTAGGGAGGAGAGGGAGAGGCAAGCCTAATAAGAGTACGGGCTGTAGACGACCCGACAGGACCTCACCCACCTAAATCTAATGGAGGAGATGGCTCTAGATAGAGTGGGGTGGAGGGCTAACATTTAATGATTATGCATTAAATTCACCCGCCTAACATTTAACTTCAACATTGTGGATAATGTATACGCAAATCTCACTATATGCTTGTTTTTTCACACAATACCAGTGCTTATTTGCTAATCTGGTGTATATTGAAGGAAAAATATTGGTCGGTATGTTATTTGTGCTCCTATTTCTAATTGTATTATATATTTTTCACGCATATAGTTATATGTTTAGTACATTCATGTTGATGTTTAATTAGTTGTGATATTGAGTGTGCTCTTGGTGTTATGAATACCTTTGTGGTGGTTTTGAATACATTAATAGTATCACTGAGTACCCATGTTGTGATTTTGTGTACACACATTGGACATTGTTTGTTTTTTCTTTCTAGTATGTGTTTCAACACACATAATCTGTGTGTAGACATGCAGTTCATGTTCAGTCATGTTGATTCTGAGTACATTCCTTGATTTTGCGTATGCGAGTTGTCAAGTGTCATTCAACTAACTAATTTCGGACTTTACTATTACAATTACAGATTATGGATGCTTCTTTTGAGCAAAGTCAGTGGTCTTACGCAGCGAAATCCGTGAATCAATTAGAAGATAATGATGTTATGTCATTGGTATTTTCGTCTCTAGAAGAAGCCGAACAATTCTACGACAACTAGGCTAAAGTCTCTGGGTTTAGTGTGCATAGAGGTGACCTGAAAAAGGATAGAAAGACCGATATTCCCATATATAGAGGATTATTGTGCCCTAGAGAAGGAAAGAGGTCAAATCCGCACATACTTGAATCAGAAAGAATAAGGCGAGAGAAGTCGCTCACAAAGTGCTCGTACCAAGCCAAAATAAGTTCAAATATGATAAGCAGAGGAGCGTATGGTGTGAGAAAGAGTTCATATCGAACCACAACCATCCACTTGTTGATGCTACACAGGCTTCGTACTTATGATCACATAGAGGCTTAAACGAAGGGGATAAGGCCCAAGTAATTTCAATGTACAAATTAGGCATACAAAAATCCCAAATTCATCGCACAATGGTGCAACAATTAGGGGGGACTCAAAACGTCGGCCATACGAAGAAAGGCATGTATAATTTCATCGCTAAGGAGCGCAGGGATGCAATAGAAGGGGGTGACGCGAAAGGTGTATTGGGTTATCTATCCGGAAAGAGAACAATGGATCCATTAATGTTCATAAAGTACGATGTTGATGAGGAAAATCGTCCACAAAACATCTTCTGGGCGGATTCAAAGTCGCGGATAGAGTACTGTCACTTCGCCGACACTATGGCCTTCAACACTACGTACAAGGTTAACACTTATGGGATGCCATTCGTGATTGTAGTTGGGGTGAACAACCATCGACAAATGATTGTGTTCGGATGTGCATTACTCCGGGATGAAACCACAGAGACATATGTCTGGGTTTTGGAAGCTTTACAAGAGGCTACGGATGGAAATCATGGACGAGGACATGAGCATGGCAAACGCAATATCGCGAGTCCTCCCTACGACCATTCATCGATTGTGTCTGTGACACCTGAAGAGAAATGCGCAACCACATGTAGGTCAACCTTTTTCAAAGGAATACATACAGTGCTCAATTGTGCATCGTACACCCGAAGAGTTTGTGCATGCATGGAAAAATTTAGTCGAGCAATTGGATCTAACAGGGAACGAATGGGTTCAGTCACTGTTTGAAAAAAGATTTCATTAGGCAGACGCATATCAAAAGGGTCACTTCTTTGCTAGCATGAGAAGCACACAATGATGTGAAAGTACAAACTCAACTTTGAAACAGTACATGCAACGCAGGCTAAAGTTGTTTGAGTTTGTTCAGTATTTTAATCACTGGCTTCTTGATAATAGGGAAAAAAAGCCCAAGGCCGACTTTGATACTCTACATTCCAAGCTAGTTATCAGAGGTCCGTTAATCAGCATCGAATCTCATGCCAGCCAATTATACGCACGAGCTGCCTTCAAGATATTTCCGGTACAACTATCGTACGAGTCACTATTTTTGGTGACAGATGCCTCCCAAGCGGGGGAATACATGGCATACACCCTAAGTCAATATCCAAAAGGCGATTCTAGGTCGACAATTCTACACTATCCATCCATGCAGATAATGAAATGCAATTGCAAGAAGCTAGAGACGGTCGGTTTCCCATGTCGACACATGATTGCTGTGATGAAATTTTTGGGCATAGAAACCATCCCTCTCTGTTGTGTTGTACGATGATGGACAATACATGCAAACCCTTCCGATTGTAGCAGCTCTGGAGTATCGGTGCCCACCGAAATGCAGTGCATGATGAGATGCAGTGCACTGAACACCAGTTGCAACCAACTATGTTTCCTTGCATCGCAAATTGACGATGCATTCAAGGAAACAAAAGAATGTATAGAACAATTGAGTGCTAAGATAAGGAATAAGGTTAACCTACGTAATAGTCAAGCTGATGGAGCTACATTTGGGGTGGCTAGCCCTCCAACCGTTAAATCAAAAGGTAGAAAAAGACCAACAAAGACAAAGGCCTGCATGCGATGCAGAGGAGAAGGCCATCTCAAGCGCAACTATACAAAGGGCACATCCAACCTAACCCCAAGTCAACCGTCCATATACTTCTAGCTCATACGACTACAATCGATCATCATCGATCAATGCTAGCTGCTTCACATTACGTAGTGGTGATATATTCGGTATCCAAAGAACAACTACTCAACAACCCATGCCACACTTTACAACGCAACACCGTCCAACCTAGTACAACGAGGTATGTTTTGAATCATAGCAACAATTATTTATTTTGTACTCTAACTAATATATGATGTTGTGTATGTAACGAAATGTAGGACAAACAATACAACTCATCAAGCAGCATACAGGACACAAATAATATTGATTGGTCCCCATCAATATTTTGGCAGAAACAACCCAAAAATAACAAGTACATTCATACTAATTGATTCTGAATGTGCGATATCACCCTATATTGATACATTGCGGGAATTATACATACAATGTCTTAAAAAAAAACAAACATTTTGATGTTATATTGTAGATAAAAACCTGACTTGTAATAAAAATTTGAATGAGATTTATAAGAGATAGATGACTTGGTAAGACATTGAAGAAGAAGTTAGGGTTTGAACAAAGGAGAGAAAGAGAGAAAGAACATGAATAATGACCGGAATTTTAACATATTGAGGTAAAATTGAAAACAGAAACATCAGTTGTAATAAAATTTTGAACGAGTTTTGTAAGAAATTGACAACTTTGGTAAGATTTTGTATTGAAGAAGAAGCAAGTGCCGATACATACAATACGTGCATCGACACACAAGCTCTATTTGAGCTCACTGTAATATTTATGTCGACACACGGACGTTGTGTGTCGACACGCATTATGTTAGTGTGATATTGAGTACATGGCTGCTGATCTTTGATACATTTATTGTGATGCTAAGTACCTGATGCATGTGTCGACACCCTTACCCTGTGTGTCGGCACATGTAAAGTGTTGATGCAAAACTGAATTTGAGTACATTATGGTGATGTGTACATGGGTATGAATTATGTGTACACATATGCGTGTGTCGACACATGTATTGTGTGAACCATTACTATTATTTGAGTACACTATGGTGATGTGTACATCGATATGAATTTTGTGTACGACGCCCTTTATGTTTGTGTTGACACTCACTGTCGTTGTGTTTCGACACCTTTTATTTTTATGTCGACACATATATCACGTGCTTAGATTTGTGTACACGTGCACACAAAATTCATATCCATGTACACTTCCCCATAGTGCACAGTAATGTATAGCAAAATACATGTGTCGACATATGTGTATGCACAGTTCATACCCATGAATATACCCATATATATATATATATATATATATATATATATATATATATTAATTTTCAAATAACTAAATAAAAAATATATATAACATTCAAAAAGTATGAAAGAGTAAAGTGTGTATTAATTTTTTATCTATTAATTACTTGCTCAGCAGGTAACCATTCCCCTCTCCACATAAAAATTCTTTTTTTTTCTGCTTGGTAGAATCGTACTAGAAAAAATACAGAAAAGCTTAAAAGATAGGGAGCCAGCTGGGGCCCACTTTCCAACACTGCCAAAGCAAAAGAAAAGTAAAACAATAAATTATAATACATAGATAAAATACAAAATAATAATAATAACAATGTACATTACAATATTTTTCATAATTTGAGGGTTCATTATTCGCATGGCATACATGTTAATAATCGAGGTTTATTGTTGAAAAAAGGTACAATATTATAGTCTTATTTACGATAGTGCATTTTATATAGAGTAGTTGGAGGGTCTTGATTCCTTTTATGTGTTTAGTAGACTAGCATATATACTCTAGAAAAATTACATTATTATATAGTTAAGGGACATTTTATTAGTTCAAAAATAGTGGGGGCATAGAATGTCCTTGGAGAAGTGAAGATATGCATAGTTTGGATCACACTATATGTTACATGATTATTATACTAGTATGCTTTGACATGGTACCTTGTATATATCTGATAGTACTGTGAACATTTTGGTTGTTGAAGCTTGTGTTTATATATGTAAAACCTATTTTATAATTCATTACAAAAAAATATGTCAATAAGTCAATTATATTATCATCAATTTTTTATAATAATGGGACCTAAGTTAGTCTTAAACAATTATTAAAAAATATAATTGACCTCTAAGGTTTAAAAGTTTAGTTTTCAAAGATTTCAACTACTCCGTTAAAAATAGTTCTTAAGGAAGTGGCACCTAGTAACCTTCATTTGTAGGTGGCATATCTTTGTGTAGAATACAGATCATTTTGCTATTATTATGAACACATATCATTGTCAGATGCATTCATGTTCCATTAAAAGGCTTCCATTTTTGTCTTAGGACACCACTATTGCAATATTTGTTATGTTGATTATTTGATTGATATAATAGTAGCTATACATGCATGTTACAGATTTGCGTTTTTTAGTTGCTCTTCGTCAATGGAGAAAAAAGGATTGTTGGACGTTATATGTATGGCACCAAGATATTTGTGTTAACCAATTAAATTGACTATTATAATGTAAATAAGTTACCGCCACTTCCTACTTATAGTCAACGTGCATGATAGACAAATTTGAATATTGTAGGATACTTGAAAGAAATAGTGGTGCCAATCTAGACACATCAAGTGACAACATTATGTCTATCACTGATTCTATACATTAGCAGGTGGTGCTATATTACAACTCAAAAGTTTAGTAGAAGAGTATACACATACCATATGGACCCATAAGTGATAGCTCCTGAATGGGCCAATGTCAATCCCTTTGGTTAAATGTTTCACTTAGAACGTATGTATGTATGTATTTGTATGTTGAATAAAGCCAATTTATGAAACAACATTATGATTGGTTTCAGTCGTTCAATGAGAGGTGCTATTTAAAGAACACTTTCAAACATTTCAATGTTGAATAGTGGTTACTTTATTTGTTTTAGTTGGTGTTTATGTAAGGAAGTATGTTAACATTGTAAAGTTGATCACCCAGGAAAAATTGATAAGCCTTCAATGTGTGGTATTTCAACTCATACTTTTTGTGATCAGGTATATTGGTTGGAAGCGAATACTGTAACGTATTGTATGACTGAAACCAGGGTCGTGAATGAGACCATCATGAGATAATGACCTCATGGAATTGAATACTTGTCAGTGATGACATTCTTATTTTGTAAATTGTGAGTTTGTTTTTGGGCGAGTGTCAAAGGTTATGAAGTGTTAATGATGTAAGGAAGTGACAACAAATCTCATGCTGTTGGAAAAGTGGTGGAAAAAAATATATATTACACATTTATGCGTCTGTTACTATGAATAGATATGTATGGAAAAGTGTACGATAAATACCATAAAAATGGTAGATTCCAGATCCGTTACAAATGGCGCCAATGATGATATAATGTGATATGATGGAATAAAAGCTCTAGCTATAGTTAAGATCTGGATGGCATTGATGGGGATGAGACTTAAGCCTAAAGAAGAAAGTGGTCACTTATGAGGATACCCTGAAAAGGGACAAACGAATCATAGAGTGATTGGGGGGTTGAACATGCACTTTATTTTATTTTAGTTCATCCCTGTGGTGCGATATGCTTACTTGTGGCGATGTTAAGGTTGAGCTAGTTATGATTTTAATGATGTTTATAGCCTATGTTGGGGTAGAGTGCATGGCCACGAATATACTACTGATACACCCACCGATATGAGTGTGGAAATAAAGCGGCTTCCTATGAGAGTTTGGGCTAACTCTCTAGAGCGCTCATGAAACCAGGATGATGCACAGGGCAGTAATGTGCATGCTTTGGAGAGCCCACAGGGACACCTTGGACAACATGTGTGTGAAGCACTCTACATACCCACAAGCAACCAAGCTTCAAAAGCTAAGTCCACCGTAGTTCTAGTATGAGAGTTGCTGTGACACTAAGGGAAGATTTAAAGGTATTGCCACTCTTATGATGCATGGGGTCCTCATTTAGCCAAAGTTATATGTGTCTTTTAAAAGAAACAATGTTTTTTTTTTTTTTATTAAAATAAGTGGGGGGAATGTTGGATATTTTAATAAAAAATTAATATTTACCAATCGTTATCACATTTATTAAATTTATTGAGTATAGGAAAATAAAACTCTTTCGAATAATGGTAGTAATTTCAAACCATTTAAAATTCAGATCTTTGAATTTATAGTTTTAAAATTTAAGATGGCTTTGATGACAATACTTATTTCTTTTGTATTTATACCTTTGACTTGTGTTAAGTTTCAAAGATATTCTCTTGAATCTCAACCTTGATTGGGATAGAGAGAGTATGAGATAAGAAATAATATAGAGTTTAGATGAGAGAAAGAAGGGAAAGGAGATGAGAAAATAGAGAGGATATCAAAGATATCAATTCATTCATCAAAGTTATGGATTACATGCTAAGACCTCTTATTTATACTACTTACATGATATTAGCTTAGTACATTGCATCTAGCCATACAAGGACTATCCAACTTAGGAAATATCTAGAAATATCTAGAACTAAGCTTAACTAACAATTAAATCCTATTTGGCGCCAAGCACCCACCTTAACAGAATTTATACTCTAGTCCTGCTTCTAACCGATACCTGCAGCAGCAACAACTAACAGCTCATTTACAATACCCTGCAAACACTAATGCCAAGCTAATACATCATGACTTAACTACCAAACAACAAACTAACATCAGTACGCAGCATGACAGCAGCAGAACATCAGCAGCAGCAAGAGCACAACAGCAGCAGCAGAACAACATAATAGATTTTTACCATCCTAGCATACTTTCCCGCCATTAATCCAATTTAAGTCCATGCCTCGGATTCTCGGTTTATAACATTCCCTTACCCTTGAAAACATTCTTGTCCTCAAGAATGGAAGAGAGTTGAGACAAAGAAGAACCCTAATTGCATAGGAAAAGGTGACGAAAATGATGTTTGCTAGTTGAAACTTATTGCAAATGAAACGAACCAAGGCCACACTCACTTCTGTAACGCAGCAAATCCATGAAGAAGACATCTTGTTTCAACATAAAGTTGCGCTTGAATGCACAATGCCCCTCAGGAGGTCTGCACTGATCAAACCAAACATCACAACACCTCATGAAGCAGTTAGCACAACCCAAACTTCCGTCTTGCTGCAGAGAATCACCCCACGCATCAGAACTTCTGAATTTCCACTTGTAGGATGCTGCACAACAGGTTTTGTATGTCATTAACCCCACAAAAATGCATTTGAAGTCCTTTAACACCTCGGGAGGCCTTCCCCAACTCAAACCAAGAAAACCAAACATCAAAATCAGCTTGTAGGCATTTTTCATTGCAGCTCAAACAGCCCCATTTCTTGATCATGGTAACCGAACACAATGCAGGTCCATAAGGATGCAGCTGTAACCCCAAAACTTCAGTGATTTCCTTGTCCTCAGTCGAAACCTTAGAGATAAACGACTTGCAATTGTCCTCCCAATAGCATAGCTTCATGTAGGAGACCCTATTGATCAAAACTCCCTTCAAAAACAGAATTATGTCATCCCGAACTCGCCGATCGGCATGCTGAAAGTGCATATTAGCTACTGGGATCTGATTTCTTACTGATTTAACATGCTCTGCAGCAGTAACTTCCAACTTATTCAGCTCACACAACCACTTACTGAACCAACTCATGACATGCTCAACACATCCTTGATTGCTTTCCAATTGCACCGAAGTTGCTGCAGAATCCAGAAGCTCAGCAGCACAAACCTGATGCAACTCATAATGACATATTGCAGCTCGGTGTATGTCCATATGGAAGCTACTTAAAGTGAACAAGTAATTACACCTTCTAAAAGGCATAATAGCACCAACTAAACTCCATCTGAATAGCTCATTCACAACTGACAGTGAAAAATTTCCCCAAGATTTTTCTGCATCCTCCAAAACTTCCTTTGATGGAATATTGAGAGTAAACTTGTGAGATCTCAAAATTTCAGCCACTTCTTCCCACACTCTTGCATAGGACACACAAATAAGGAGTTCATAAGCCATTGTTGAATGCCAAGTGTACACTGACATAACTTGAACATTCAAAACTTGCCCAACAACTCTGCTAATGCAGCAGTTCTCCCCCCTTATCGGCTTCATATAAACTTGAAAATCTCCTCTCGGATCAGGAGGCAAGTCATCATAAGATTTTTCACTTGGATAAGCCACAATCCTACTCAAAAGAAGAAGTAGATCATTCCGAACTTGCCGATCGGCATGCCGGTAGTACATTTCAGCCACCATACATTCGTAATCTCTCACCCAACACAAGAGACCTTGCTCGACATCCAAGATGATGTTGTTCTGGTCCCAAGTTAACACTCTTGCATGCCCACAAGTGAACTTAAGTATACTCTGATCTGAATTTGGATGCACTGTAGTAGCAACAATGGATTCGTCAGCAAAATGACATTGCTCTGCAGGGAAATCACTTCGGTTCAGCTTTCCAGCTTGCCATGGAGTATCCCTTAACTGATTTAGAGACGTATTTAGTGATATTTCAGCAGTAACCCCAAGGTTTTCAGTTGGAATCACAGATTCTGCAGCACCCAAACCTTGTATACCAACATACACATCAGTCAGAGCAGCATCTTGAGTTAACTTTTGTTGATCATCAAACCTCATAGGCTGCAACACAACTTTATCGTTCAATTTCTTCCTTGTAATCTTCTTTGTTTCCCAAAATTCTTTCAATGCGTCGTTAAGATGATTCTTCTTCACTTTACTCTTTGCATTCTTTATCATTCCCAAGACATGAAAATCGTATTCCCATTCCTGAAGCATGTCATACTGTGGTCCATCCTCTTCAAAATACTCTAACTCTAGTAAAGAGTCTTCATAAAGATCATCTCGTTCAACCTCAGGTTCATCCAACCCGTGTTCATCAATTACGGCATTACCTTGATCCAATTCTCCTTCAAATACATTGAGTGGCTCCACAATGTGCACTTTAGCTACTGCGGAAGAGTTTGGCCTTTGACATTGTTCTTGAATCTCAGCTAATTTCACTTCAAGTTGCTCCTTTTGCTGATCCCAACACTTGTTAATCCTATCCACCAATCCTTGTGATTGAAAAATGACATGATCAGAACTCTCCATTACAATCGGCTAAGCTTGCTGTCCAATCTTCACGTTGTTTTGCTGGTTCATTTGCTGTATCCATTCAGCATTAGATTTCTTGAGTTGATCAAACATTGTCTTTAGCCAATCCGGAATTGTTGCATCACAACCATCCATAATCGCTCTTTAAACTTCACTCTCAACTTCAATTTCTGAGTCGTAGAATCTGATTAAACCTCCATTCAGCTTGTTGCTAATCTTTTTGACGATGATCAAGTGCAATGTGGATCAATTAGCTCACTTGTAACTTCTTCGCAGCCGATCAAATGAGCGACTGATCAAGAACAGTGAGCTCAACACCAACCTCAGCAGCTCAAACTTGCTTCAGCGCTCAACTTCTGTAGCAAATTGCTTGATCGATTCTTTTGAGTTTCAATCTGAATCAGCTTGATGTTGAATATACTCAACAATACTGATCAATTGAACTTCCTTCAATGTAATATGATCACTTTAATTCCCAACCGAAACACCTTTTAAGCACTTGCTGAAAACTGGTGCAATAACGGCCAAATCTACTTCAAAATTTAGATTTGAATTCTGATCACAAAATATGAATTAAATCAGTGGCACAATTGTTTTCATTGATTAATTGCAACACAATTAATCGTATTTTATAATTTCTTTCCGGATATGAGCTTGATTCGAAAACCGAATGAAGGCTCTGATACCCATTGTTAAGATTCAAAGATATTCTCTTGAATCTCAACCTTGATTGGGATATAGAGAGTATGAGATGAGAAAAAATATAGAGTTTAGATGAGAGAAAGAAGGGAAAGGAGATGAGAAAATAGAGAGGATATCAAAGATATCAATTCATTCATCAAAGTTATGGATTACATGCTAAGACCTCTTATTTATACTACTTACATGATATGAGCTTAGTGCATTGCATCTAGCCACACAAGGACTATCCAACTTAGGAAATATCTAGAAATATCTAGAACTAAGCTTAACTAACAATTAAATCCTATTTGGCGCCAAGCACCCACCTTAACAGAATTTATACTCTAGTCCTGCTTCTAACCGATACCTGCAGCAGCAACAACTAACAACTCATTTACAATACCTTGCAAACACTAATGCCAAGCTAATACATCATGACTTAACTACCAAACAACAAACTAACATCAGTACGCAACATGACAGCAAGAGCACAACAGCAGCAGCAAGAGCACAACAGCAGCAGCAGAACAGCATAACAGATTTTAACCATCCTAATATACTTTCCCGCCATTAATCCAATTTAAGATCATGCCTCGGATTCTCAATTTATAACAACTTGGTACAACAACAACAATAACAATAGTCTCGGTACCACTAGAGCTCCCGCTTGCGCAGGGTCGGGGAGGGGTAGGATGTACGCTGCCTTATCCCATCAGGGTGGGCCCTTGACGAGAGACTGTTTCCAAGGACTCCTAGCTTGCTCGTAGATACCTTTGACTTGGTAATGCATTGTAATATTGCTACAGTTACAAGCGCCTCAAACGTTTAGAAATGCAATGAATTCGTGCATGGTAATTAAGGATAGAAATGCAATGCATTTTCTTATTTTATATATAAACATCATCTTATGTTTTAAACTACCTTATGGGGAGAGACAAAAGGTTTTTTTGCCATAAACAGAAAAAGTGAATACTATTTTTTATTTTATTTTATTATTTTGGCTAAGTAAGGTGTTATGGATGCTCTGACTTTCAAGGTTGTGCAGACTAAAAAAGCGTCAATTCAAGTTGGGTGTTACATCCTGGAGATGGCGCACTGGTACATGCTGCACTGATTTAGATCCGAGAGGGGGATGACACAGTCTTAAACAGAGCATGACCAACCCCTCGGTCAGCTATTACTTTATTGGTATTTAGTCATTTCCACGCATTCCAGGTAATATCATTCCATTTATATATTTTGTATGATATTTTTCTCTATTTGGTTCCAACACTAAGTGCCTACCATAATTTGTCAAACTTTGATAAAAAAAAGTATATGAAAGGTTATGTGGGCGTGCCACATGTAGGTGGATTGTACAACTTACCTTACAACTTAAAATAGGTGTAACTTTCAGTCCATGAAGAGTTATGCATCGATTTATACATCAAAACGAAGATCTAGAAGAATTCTATGTGCCTATGATAATGTTTTGAACGCTATCAAAGAACCTATACAAAAGGTGATGTGGGCATGCCACATGCAGGTGGGTTGTATAGCTTACCTTACAACTTGAAATGGGAGTAACTTTGAATCCGTGAAGAGTTACGGATCGTAACATATATCAAAATGAAGCTCTGAGAGAGTTCTAAGGGCCTATGAAAAACAAGATTAAAAATGGGCATAAATAGTGTAGTAATACTTGACTTTATTTAAACATGCCACTTTTATCAATTTTGCTTGGGTAGGCCCATTCTTGTCATAAAGAATACAAAGAGACCATTGAAAATTAACTTGCTTGATACTAAAAAAGCTTGAATCTTACCGAAAATATTAGGCTAGGTGTGAGCTTATGATCTTTCCCACAGGCGGTGCAAAAATGTTTATGGTGAATTGGTCAGTGTGCTTATTTGTCGTATTGGAGTATTGTATGAGATGGGGTTTGTAAGGATGAGCTGAACTCAAGCTCTAGCTGTACACCCCACCCCATATTCCCTAATGATTTGTGGGGGCAATAGGAGTCTTGAACGATTATTGCTTCGGAGAGGGAATCGGGAAAGGAAAGGGGAGGAAGGGGCGTATCTGAGAGGAGGCGAGGTGTGTGAGATGAGGAATGAGAAGTCTCTCTCCCCTTTATATAGGAGGGGGAGAGTGCTGTCTCACCTTGTTTTGGCTTTACCTATTTTGTCTAGTCCTGTTCTAAGTTGCCCCCTCTAGGTCACCCATGTTGGGTCGCCCACAGTGGTTCGCTACACTGGGTCACCCATAATGGGTCGCGTATGCTAGGTCACCCATAATGGGTCACCTATGTGAGTAAGTATCGGGCTAGTACTATAAACAATAGCTATTAATAGCTATCAAAGAATAGGCTGTTGAGGTTAAATAATGATTAAGGAGAGTGGGTGGAGGATGAAAATGCTATTAGGCACTGTTTATAATACTGTCCCAATACTCGCTCGGCACTTGCTCACCCACCCTGTACACACTAGCCCGGTACTCACTGGTGTAATAAGGGCTAGCCATAATAGGCTAGCAAGAAACGGGCTAGCCAAAAAGGGCAATCGAGAATGGGCAACCCAAAAATGGGTGACCCAAAATCGGCGACACAGAAATGGGCGAACTAGAATCGGGCGACCCAGAAATGGGCGACCTAGAATTGGCGAGCCACTCGACTGAAGTTCTCAATAAAAAGGAAAAGGCTCCTCACATCTCGACACACACCTCCCCTCTTCTAAGACACACCCCTTCCTCCCCTCTGCTCTCCCAATTCCTTCTCTGGAGCAATAATCGGTCAAGCCTCCTACTCTCCTCATGGATCTTACAGGGAATATCTGGCTGTGTGTAAGTAGAGCTTGAGTTTAGCTCATCCTCACGAATCCGATAACATACAGAACTCCAGTAGGAAAAATAAGTACACTGACCAAATTCGTCATAAATATTTTGGACCTTCTGTGGGAGGGATCATAAGCTCACGCCTGACATGAATTCTCTTGTAAGACACAAGCATTTCAAGTATCAAGTAAGTTAAATTTCAGCATTTGCTTTGGATTCCTTGACATTCTTTATGATAGGAATAAGCCTATCCAAGCAAAATTGATAAAAGAGGCATGATTGAATAAGGCTAAGTATTGTTACATATTTTATGCCTCCTTTTTTACCTTTTCTCTCATTAGAAATTTGAAAAATCATTACAAGTATCTAGAACTCTTCAAGATCTTCAATTGGATATATAATTCGATCTGTAATTCTTCACGGAATGAAAGTTACGCCCATTTTAAGTTGTAAGGTAAGTTATATAACCCACCTGCGTCTGGCAAGCCCACATCACTTTTTGTTACACTCGGGATTGGACCACGAATGTAAACTAATATAAAATGCGGATAGATTGAGAATATGAGATGAGAAAGAAGGGAAATTAAGATGAGAAAGTAGAGTTTAGAGTTAGATGAGAGAAAGGGAAAAGGAGATGAGAAATAGAATTTAACCTCAAATGAGATTGATATTTCAGATTACTTTTCATTGAATCAATTCAGATTTACACTTGATCCCTTATTTATACACAATCTATTGCAATGAACCTAGACAAATCTTAGAACAATCTAGAATCATCTAGAATAGCTAACTAACATTTAATTCCAATTATTGGGGCCAAAACACAAGTATAACAGCAGCAGTAGTAATTGTGCAGCAGCAGCACAGATAGCAGACCAGCCCAGCAGTGAACAGAATGTAACAGATTTACAATTGCTAACATATTTTCCCTCCAAAAGCCAATTTGAACTCAAGCCTCGGATTCTTGAGTTATAACATTTTTCATATACTTTATTTGAGCAAAGATTTGCAATATTGCAAACCTCTCTAGATCTTTGTTTTGATATGTAATTTGATCCGTAACTCTTCACGGATTGAAATTTATGAAATTTATGGCCGTTTTAAGTTGTAAGATAAGTTATGTAACTCACCCGCATCTAGCATGCCCACATCAATTTTTACTTACTTTCTTTGATAAAAAGTTCAAAAAATTGCCATGGTTACCTTGAACTTTTCAATAGCTTTGTTTTGATGTAAAATTGGATCTATAACTCTCCGTGGATTGAAAGTTTTACCCGTTTTAAAGGTCAGTTATACAGTCTATGCGCGTTTGTTATGCCCACTTCATTTTTCATATGCTTTATTCGATCAAAAATCTAAGGAACCAATATGGACAACTATAAATCTTCAAGAGCTTTGTTTTGATATAAAATATGATCCATAACTCTTCACGGATTGAATGTTACGTTTGTTTAAAGTTGTGAGATAAGTTACACAGCCCATCTATGTGTGGCACACCAACTTCACTTTGTTCAATCAAAAGCTTGAAAAAACATTATAGGTACATGGAACTCTTCAAGAGATTCATTTTGAAATGTAATTGATTTAGAACTCTCTTCGGATTGAACGTTATACTCATTTTAATGTGCACAGTAAGTTATCTAACCAAAATGTGCGGTTTGCTCGCTCAATTCACCTTTTATATGCTTTCTTTGATCAAAAGGCTCGAGAAATCATTCTACATAAATAGAAATCTTCGACAGCTTCACTTTGATAGGTGATTTGGCTAGTAGCTCCTCAAGGATTAAGAGTTACGTTTGTTTAAGCCTCAGGTTCAACTTATATAAGCTACGAATCACTACCATTTTGAAGAAACTCCAACCATGTCCTTTTATCTTCCCTTTAAACTATGAAAAATTTTAAGGGTTGTATAGAGCTCTTCGAGAGCTTCGGTTTGATATGTGACTCGCATTATAACTCCTTATGGATTAAAAGTTATGTCTGTTTAAAGTCAAAAGATACTTAATATGAAAAAAATGGTATAAGAAAGTAAAAGATGATAAGCATTGTCTGGAAGTTAGAATTTTGACCATCTTCTTCACCAAGCATCAACCTCCTTCTCCACCCACCACCGTCCACACCTCCACTACCACCACACCACTGTCCACACCTCAACTACCAGCACTGGCACCGGCATCATTTGACTCGGCCACGCCCGGCTAGCCCGAAGCCCTGGCTCACCCGACCTCTGGGTCGCCCCACCTCTATCTTGCCCGAAGCATGGCTCGCCCCGACCTTGCTCGCCCCACGCTTAACTCACTTTGACCAACGGCTCTCCTTGACCAGCGGCATGCCATGACTTGTGGCTCGCCATGACCCTCCGTGCTAGGCTTCATCACTAGTCAACCACCACTCACTATGGCCAAATGACTCAAATCCTTTCTCTCTCCTTCAAACTCTAATTTGGGTCAATTATCATTACAGTCTTTGTTTAATTCAACCCTAAAAGAGTAAATTTTCACTACAATTGTTGTTTAATTCAACCCTGAGAGGGTCTATTTTTATTACAATCTTTGTTTAATTCAACCCTTAAAGGGTCAATTTTCATCATAATCTTTGTTTAATTCAATCCTAAAAAGGTTAGTTTTCATCACAACCTTTGTGTACATCAACCCTTAAAAGGTCACTTTTCGTTACAATCTTAGTTTAATTCAACCCTAAAAGGGTCAATTTTTATCACAATCTTTCTCTAATTCCTAATTTAACTAAAACTTAAAGGGTTAATTTTCTTGACAATTTCTATTCCATTCAACCCTAACTTGGGTTAATTTCTACTACAAACTTAATTTGGTTCAATCCTAAAGGGCTAGTTTTCATTATAGTCTCAGTTTAGTTCAACCTTGATTGAACTAATTTTCACTATGATCTCTATTTAGTTCAACCCTAATTGAACCAATTTTCATTACAATCTTAGTCAATTTTAGTTTAAATCAATCTTGGTTAAGCCAATTTTCGTCATAGTTTTATTATAGTTCAATTCTAACTAAACTAATTGTTGTTACAATCTCCATTCAATTCAACCATAAACGAATTAATTTTTGTCACAATGTTAGTTTAAGTTAACTCTGATTGAATCCACTTTTGTTACAATCCCAAATGGGTGAATTTTCATTACAATCTCAATTCCCTTCGGCCCTGAAAGGTTAGTTTCAGTTACAATTTTAATTTAGCTCTAACTGGGTCAATTCTCATAACAATCTCAACCTAACATAACCCTAATTGTGTTAATTTTCGTCACAATCTCCATTTAGTTCAATCGAACTTGAATTAACTTTCGTCACAATCTCAGTTTAGTTCAAACCTCATTGAACTAATTTTCCTTAGAATTTCAGCTAATTCAACCCTAAAGGGTCAATTTTCGTTATAATTTTAGTTTAATTCAACAAGATTAATTTTCGTGGAAATCGATATTCATTTCAACTAGACATGCGTTAATTTTCGCCAATTCTTATGGAACCAATTTTCGTAACAATTTCAATTTAGTTAGACCTTATATGAACTAATTTTCGTTATAATCATAGCTTAATGCAACCCTAATTGTACCAATTTTCGTAACAATTTTAGTTTGAAGATGTTGGGATTGGACTATTCCATTGAGTATCGAAAGGGAAAGGAAAACAATGCTGCTGATGCTCTATTAAGGAGACAAGAAGGGAGTAATTCAGCATCTTGTTTAGCTATTACAGTCGTTTTTTCTTCTTGGATAGGTGAAGTATACAAGTCTTATGCAGAGGATCTGTTCTCTCATGAGACCATAACAACTTTGAGTGTTCAGAGGTCATTAATTGAGGCTGTTGATGTTACTTTGATCAATGGCATTATCAGAGTTAGGGGCAAGGTCAATATTGGGAAAGCCACAAATTTGAGAAAACAAGTCATCAAGGCATTCCACTCTTCAGCGTTAGGGGGACATTCTAGTATTAAAGGAACTTATCAAAGAATTAAGCAACACTTTCATTGGCAGGGAATGAAGAAGGAAGTGATAGAATGTGCGCAAACTTGGGATGTATGCCAGCGCACCAAGAGTGATCATGTTCCTTATCCGGGGCTACTGCAGCCTCTTCCTATTCTTGAAGGGACATGGCAGCACATAAGTATGGATTTCAGTGAAGAGCAACCCAAGTCTGAGGGGAAAGAGATCATTTGGGTGGTGGTGGATCGTTTTACAAAGTATGGGCCTTTTGTTGCACTTACTCATCCTATTGGTGCTGGAAAAACTTACAAGGATATTCCTAGATGACATCTAAAAACTTCATGGACTTCCACAAACCATCTTATCATCAAGACAGGCTCTTAACAAGCAAATTTTGGCAAGAATTGTTCAAGCTTTTGGAATGCACTCTTGCTCTAAGTTCTTCTTATCATACACAGATGGATGGTTAAACTGAGAGATTCAACCAATGCTTGGAGTAATATTTGCATAGTGTGTCATTTCATAACCCCAAGCAGTGATGCAGGTGGCTGTCATTAGCAGAGTTTTGGTATAACACTCACGCTCATTCCTCTTTAGGCACTACTCCATTTAAAGCTTTATATGGCTATGATCCTCCTTTTCAAATTGTGCCACAAGACAGCCAATGTAACTAAATTCAAGGACATCTTGCAATAAAGGAAGCAGCTAATGCAATAGCTGAAGGACAATCTGCAACTAACCCAAGCCCAGAAGAAATTCTTTGTAGATAGAAGGAGATCTGATCATTCCTTTGAGGTTATATGGTGTACCTGGCATTACAGCCTTATCGTCAGTCTTCTGTGGCAATACGCAAGAACGTGAAGTTGAGTGCATGATATTTTGGTCCCTAAAAGGTTTGTAGAAGCTTAGGTCTGTGGCTTATCAATTGGATCTACCTTCCGATGCTGCTATACTTCCAGGTTTTCTTGTTTCTTTAAAGAAACACAATGCTGTTGATGTAGATTGTTCAGTTCCACCTCTTGTTGCATCATCCAATGGCTTAGTTCCTCAAGAACCATTGACAATTCTGGATTCCTGCATAGTTCTGCAGCAAGTCAAGATGGTCCATCAAGTTCTGATTCAATGGGCCAACCTTCAAAAATCTAATGCAACATGGGAAGATCTTAAGTTCATTAAGAGTCAATTTCTTTTGTTTGATTCTTGAGACAAGAATCTGTTCTTTAGGGGGAGTCTTGTCATGAATTGTCTTAGTTTGTATTCAATTAGTACTTGTATAGTTGTACTAGCCTCCAATTAGCCGTGTAATGCTCTCATTGTCTTGTTTTGGAGGGAAAGTCGGTTTAGGTGGTTAGGGAGCTAGATATTTTGTTGATTGTTTAGCTGCCTTTAGCTTGGGTTAGTATGAGTAGCTTGATTCATCTTTGTTATTACTCATTCAATAAAATAGAAATATCTTCTTCCTCTCATCTCAATTCCCTCAACTTCTATTCTCTATCTCAACTCTTTCTCATCTCACATTCTCTCTCCTAGGCTCTGATTCAAGATTGATCTTGAATCATAACAACATGACACGTGACAGCTATCTAAGTGCGTACTTAACATCATGGTGTGCCATGGTGCAATCACCCACAGTGGGTGCAATACTTATCACCATGGTCTGCCTTGGTGCAATCACACACGACAGGTACAATACTCATCACCATGATTCGCCCTGGTGCAATCACCCGCAACAGGTGCAATACAATACACCATGGTTTGCCCTAATGCAATCAAGCGCAACAGGTGCAATACTTATCACCTTGGTCCACCTTGGTACAATCACTGGCAACGGGTGCAATACCACACACTATGGTCTGCCCTAGTGCAATCACCCACAACAGGTGTAATACTTATCACCATGGTCCACCCTGGCGCAACCACCTGCAACGGGTGCAATACTTATCACCAGGATCAACCCCGATGCAATCACCTGCGATGGGTACAATGCCACACCCCATAGCCTGCCCTGGTGCAATTACTGGCAACAGGTGTAATACTCATTGCCAATTGAGGTGTTACTAAGAATGGTACACTGAGCACCATTATCTACGTTCTATTTGATACATATGACTCATAGTTTACTACATAAGGCCCTGCAAGTTTAATAAATGAGGCAATCTCGATGATATACATTCTACCTACTTACCTAACAATTACATCAAGAATATCCTTACATGCTTATCACATGGAGCTCAAATTGCCATGAATGCTTGTCAGAATAAAGGAGCAAAATGCTTTAAATACTCTTTTCAGAAGGGCCCAGAGGCTCGGATTCTTTTAAACATTCCTACACCAATAAAAACTACTTCGTTCCAGCAAAAAAAGAGATAAAACGCTCCCTTAAGATCCCTAATTGGCTAAACGCGCTATTCAGGTGAATGATGTGCTAAATACTTTTTTAAAATCTATGATTGGGCTAAATGCTCTGCTAAGGTTCATGATGGGCCATGCGCCCAATTACAAGCTATAATGACTTAAACATCCTATTAAATGTCTAATATGCCATTACACTTCTTATTTAGCTTGTGCACTCTACTAATCTCGAGTAAAGTCCAAAATACACATGTATGAAAATTATGAAGGCCAAAACAGAAGTTTAAATACATCCATCGCTCAGGCAAACATTGCACTAGCAAGCTAAGGTTAAAGATTGACGCATAATAGACTCCATGGCCGAACTTGGAATGGCCAAAGTTTGCCCACTTAGTGGGGGAACTATATGTTTAAAATATTGGCTTGGTACTCGCTTGACACTTACTCGCTTGCCCGGTACCTACTTGCCTAGTACTTACTGGCGCAGTAAGGGCTAGCCAGAACGAGCTAGCTAGGAATGGGCTAGTAAGAAATGGGCGACCGAGAATGGGCAAGCCAGCTAACCAAAGTTCGCTATAAAAGGAAAAAAGCTCCTCACATCTTGACACACACGTCCCCTCCTCTCAGAAAAACCTCTTCCTCCTCTCTTCTCTCTTGATTCCCTCTCCAGAGCAATAATTGGTCAAGCCTCCTTCTTCCCTCACGATTATTGCAGGGAATATCAGACTGAGTGTGTAGCTAGAGCTTGAGTTCAGCTTATGAACCTCATCTCATACAGAACTCTAATACGATGAATAAGCACACTGACCAAATTTGTCGAGAACGGGCACATCATTATGTAGTGATTCAAGAAGGTTTGTTGCAATTTGCAGCAACATCATGCAACTTGGTATGTTTCTCTTGTCCCTTAGTTGATCATGATAGATAAAAACCTAGCCTTATAGTGCTATGTTTCTATGACCAAAGTGAGGGAGGCTATTTATCAACTTGAAACCCACAAAGTCCTTGGTCAGGATGGCTTTCTAGGTATTTTTTATTGTGAGTTTTGAGATAATGTATCTTGAGATCTATATGCTGATGTGCATGCATTCTTTAAAAGTGGGCATTTATTTAAGTCCATCAATTGTACTAATGTTATCCTCGTTCCAAAAGTCCCAAGCTATCATGCTCAAACTCATTTCTTCCACCAAGGTGCTTTTATCGAGGGAAGAAAAGAGGCAAGAAAAAAAAATATTTGCCCTTTAAAATTGACTTTTCTTGAGCCAATGATCAAGTTGAGTGGGGTTCTCTGAGTTCTGTGCCTCGAGTATGAAGTGTGTGTCTTCTGTATCGATCTCTCTCTTTCTTAATGGGAGGAGGCTTGACCCAATTTGTTCCTCTAGAGGCTTATGGCAAGGTGACCCATTACCTCCTTATCAATTTTTACTTGTCATGAAATGCCTATCTAGGCTTAATTACCTGTCGGTCAAAAGAGGAAAATGGAGAGGTGATAAAATCCGTCGTAGTTGTTCTACACTCGCCCATCTCTTATTTGCGGATGATTGTATTTTATTTTGTGAAGCTTCATAGTATGGATGTTCGGTCATTAAGAGAGTACTGAATGGGTTTCAGAGGTTACCGGGTCAATCTGTTGACTTTGAGACATCGAGCACTTTATTTTCTGCTAATACTCCATCTTTGCGCCGAAGGTACAAAAGTTTACTGGGTGTTTGTGATTTTTCCCCTTGTGATCGTTATCTTGAGTGCATGTTCTTTGGGAAAGGGACAAGGGAAACACTCTTAATGCTATTTTTGATAGAATCTCCATGAGGATACAAGGGTGAAGGTAAATATGTTATCTCGTGTGGATAGGGAAGTCCTTATCAAGGCTATCCTCTCTGCCATTCCATCTTTTGTGATGCAATGTTTCAAGTTGCCATTATCCTTTGTTAAGAAGATAAATGCAACCATTGCATATTTTTGGTGGAAAGGCGACCAGGGTGGGGGATATGGGATTCATTGAGTTATATGGAGGAAATTAGCTTGTCCTAAGAAGATAAGCGAGATTTGGATTTAGAGATTTTGAAGGTGCTAATTTTCCTCTTGTCGCCAAACATGCTTCTGGAATCGATAATAACCCTAATGATTTATGGGTTAGCATCCTTAAGCACATCTGTTTCTCCACCACTTCCTTTGATGAGGCATTATTGGGTTGAAGACCGTCTTGGGGGGTTGGAGGAGCCTCTTAGAGGGTTGAAACTTTCTTAACTCTTGGTCTCATTGGAATTTGAATAATGGAAATTGTATTCATTTATGGGTGGATCCTTGGCTTCCATTTGGAAATGTTTTTAAGGTTAAGTCTCACCGACACCCCCACTCCCCTTATATGGCATGCCACCTAATCAATTTCTCCTCTAGAACTTCAAAAACCGATATTATTGATGCATCCTTCGTAGAGGGGAATCCCATCTTATTAAGAGAATTCCTATCAATAATCCAGGTATTGATAACAAGAAGGTGTAGAACGACACCACTAATGGTGTATATACTGTTAAATCAGGCTGCTTTAGAAGGGCGAGTTCAAAATGATTGAAGAAGAGGGTAATTGGGCCTCATCTTCCTCGGCCTCTAGTGAGGCACTAACAATGGGTTAGGGCCGGTATGGAAGCTTTCCTTACCCTGTAAGATCTAGTTCTTTATGTGGAGAGTGCTAAATAATGCTCTTGCTACTAAGAGTAATTTACGTCTTTATAAGATTGGTTCTACTCTGGATTTTCCTTTATGTTCCGCTATGGAGGAATCCATTGATCATATGTTTTTCTTTTGTCTTGGAGCTAAAGGTGTGTGGTTTGCTTCTAGTCTGGGAATGATTGTTAGTAGTATTGGTTTTTATGGTTTTTGTTCTTGGTGGATTGGTTTACATTCGCATTTTCCGGCCTCTTCCGGTATCCGTGACAGGGTGGCCTCCATTAGCTGAGGGATCTGGAAGGAAAGAAACTCGGCTGTTTTCCAGAATCACAACTTTGATCCTACGCATATCTTACATTCTGATGGTTCTCTTTGGGAGGAGTGTAGGGCTCTACCCTCCCCTATTATGGATTGGGTGTACGAGCGTCATGCCTTTGCCAGTCAGCAGGCCACCCTTTACCATGTTGGGAATCTTTGTGTTAGTTTTTGTGATGCTTCATGGGATAAAATGTCGGATTCCGCCTCTTTAGATGTGGTGGCTTCTTCGATCGAGGGCATGATAGAGGGAGGTTGGTATCATGCCAGGTTGGTGGCGTAGTTCTTTTGACTTCAGTATTGTTGTTGTTGAGGCGTTGGCCTTCTGTATAGCTGTTTCATACTATATTAGCTGTGAATGGAATTATGTCTTGATTTGTTCAAACCATGTCCAAGTAAGTAAGGCAGTGTGCTCCAATTCTAGTGGCCCATGGGAGATTGAAGCTGTTATTAGTGACATTCAATGTCAATCTTCTGCTTTGGACTCTTTTGTTTGTAGATGCGATCATTTGTGGTGGGTGAAACCCACGCGCTCTGTTGTATCTAAACTCATTTCAAATTTTAGTGTTTTATGTTAGTTTCACCTTCGGACTTTTTATGGTTCCGAAAAAAAAGGAGAGAATTTGAGTTCAGGGTAACTAATAAATTTAGTTGATATTTATTGAATTAACAAATACTATTAATATTTAAATGATATTAGATCTAACTGATATTTTAAATATATTTTTTTAATTACTTGCGTTGAAAACCAAATTATGACACACACAATGATCAAAATCCCAAAAATGAAAAATATAGGATTAAAAGAACTAAGCATTTCATAAATTATTTTTTTATCAAATATATAAAAGCTCGATCATGCTTTATTCAAAAGATCTGTAAGTAAAGGGGTTGAGTTTTAGTTTTGTAAACTCAATAAATCAAAATAGACCAAGGAATGCTCAGCTTCTTAAAGTTTGAAAGTATTTTATCAATGCTTATTAAGAACTCATTACAAGCTCGTTGTGGTTGATTAACAACTTGCTATAAACTTATAAATGGCTCACTATAAACTTGTTACTTCTTGGTATTTGTATGATAATAATTCAATGATAATTAGTTATTAGCTTAAATAGCTTAACTTGGTGGCAATTCATTAGCAATTGATTATGAATTCCTTAGTTGTTATTAGATGTTTATCATAGTATATATTTAGATATTCACATGTCTCTCAAACTTCTTCCCATAAATCATAAAGAAAATTGTTTTCCGTTTATGTTTGCAAATATCACATGTTTGCTGCATTAAAGGTCTTATTGTATTGGTTATTCATCATGTGTAATCACATACGATACAACGATTCTTATGTGAGAATGATAGCTCAACAAGACACTATACAAGATCGGAGAACCATTTGTATGAGAAGGATATAAGTTTGATAAATGATCATAATACGTAAGGTGATAATTTTTTTTCGCCTTGATCAATTGAAAATTTTAGTTTATTTATTTATTTATTTTTGGTTGTTGTGAACAATGATATTGTTATAGATATGGTTCAGCAGCTTGCTACTGTAGAAGGTCATGTAAATTGTCCAAGTTGAAGTATCTGCAACAAGGAGCCTAACTTGAAGCCTTGCCCAGGAGTACCTAACTTGAAGCATCCTTTTACCTATAAAAGGGGGGGGGGGAAGTTCTCATCTCTTGGCACACCCCCTTCATGATAAACAACGGCAAATTCTCTCCTCCCTCCTCAACCTCACGCTTCCCTCTTCCTCTCCGTTTGTTTGTCTTACAGGAAATATTAAGTAAGGCCTATAGTTAGAGCTTAAATTCAGCTCATCTTAACTAATCCCACCTTTAATGTAATTCAAAAGTGATGAATAAGCACACTACCAAATTCATCACTCGCAAAGTTGTAACCACCCACTATATACTAGCGCGCCCATTGTTCGCTATTTAATCCGTAGGACATAATTTGACTATACATAATGCATCCCATAAACCATGCGATATCGCCACCTCTAAATATTTGACGCCGATGTATGTTAAGTATCTCTTGGGTCTTATTACAAGAGATAAAATGTGATAGTCAAACGGGGTTTGAAGGTTGGTGGTGAGTTAAAAATAATAATCCTTTCATAAATCGTTTTAAGACTAGGGTAGCATTGCTCCTATTCATAGCCTATTATTCATTTTCTTGGTACTGTAAAATGGTTTTGAGATTGGGGAGGCTTCGCACCTATTTAAAGCCCAGAATTTATTTCATTAGTGGTGTATAAATAATTTTGTAGCTGGGAGCCTTCGCCCCTATTCACAACCTAGAATTCACTTTATCGATGGTGTAATAAACGTTTTGAGGGTTGGGGCTTCACCCTTATTCACAACCTAGAATTCATTTCATCGGCGGAATATAAAACATTTTAGGGTTGGGGCTTCGCCCTTCTTCGCAACGTAGAACTCATTTCATCGACATTGTATAAATCTTCTTTTTTTTTGGGGGGGGGGGGGGGGGGGGGGGGGGGGGTCACCGCTATTCATAGCCTAGATTTCATTTTTATCGATGGTGCATAAATCTTTTAAGGGTTGGGAGTTTCGCCTCTATTCACAGACTAAAATTCATTTCATCGGTGATGTATAAATCTTTTTAGAGATGTGGGGCTTCATCCCTATTCAAGCCCAGAATTCATTTCAGGGGTGGTGTATAAATCCTTTTAGGGCTAGTTTTTACACCCGAAATTTGAATGAGCTGGGACGACGACGTTTTAGGACAAATCGTCACTTGTCTACCATGTAGGGCCATCCTCGAGGGATGCTGAGCCTTTGAATATTAAGATAGTGGTGCCTTGAGCCTAGTTGCCTAGATGAGTTAAATCTGTTAAGGGATGGCAACCTCTCAGGATGGTTGATTGGGAAAAGAAGACTCAAGCTAAAAGGAGTTCCTAGAACATCGTGAGAAAGGTCTTTCTGAAGCTCAAGGCGGTTGTTTTAAGCGCATATCAAGGTGCGTGGGTCGCAAGTATATCTAGGTGAATGCGTGACATCTAGAAGGGACTCCAGCAAATTACATGGGCATGGAGCTTCAAGAAAAAGGCTTAAGCACATGATGTTACGGCACGATTATTTGGCATTCTGCATGCCAAAGCAGAGTTGAGGCAGACATGGGAAGGATATGCCGGGATTGGAGGATGCAACAATTATTTTATTTTTTGATAAAAAAGAGGCAGTATTATAGTTGTAAAGTGTCCAGCACCACCATACAAACTTCAAGTTTTACCTTCACAGCACAGTTGTGCTTTTTACCTAGGAGTAGCTCAACTTGGCCTAGTTTAGCATAGCATAGCATAGCATACTTTGTACTTGCTTTCTTCCAAGGTAATACAAAATTTCGGGTTTTATGTATGAACACTTTGTTTTAATCTATTACAGACAATCAACGAGTAATGATTTGGAGTGTTGGTTGAACGCTTTAATGGCTAGGGCTTGATCTTGATTGCGTTGGTATTAACACTGGTGTCACTGCTTGATAATTCAAGTGAATTTAGATTTGAGTCATCATTTAAAGGCTTTGACGGCCAAAGGCTTGACCTTGATTGCATTGGTCCTCATCTAGTGACCCAAATACAGTTTACTCTGTCTAGACCTTGTCAAACTTTAACTCATTCAAGTTATTATAAGTCAAGGGGTGCCAGGCTTAAAAACCTAATTAACTCGGGCTTGTAAGTGCACTACTGAGTTATTGAGTTTGTCTCCATCCCAGTTCCTAGATTTTAAGTGTTCGAGGAATGGTGTCTGTGGTTCAGCTCCATCGCCCTAACTACCTTTAAAGTTGGGTTCATATCCTTTAAATTTCTGTGAAAACTTTAACTAAAAAATTAAAAAATATGTATAAAAAGTGTCCTTAATTGGAGCAAGAGTAGAATCTACATTAATATTACAAACTGATGTCAGATTCTCCAAAAATTACAAACCCTTTTTGAATGGTGATTAGTTGAGGTCAAACAAGCGTGATCTGGAATTTAGACTTGCTCGCATGTTACTGCGAATCGCATTTGGCATGCTTGTTTGATTTTATTTTATTTTATTTTATTTTTTGTTTTGTTTATGGCAACCACGCACATACCAAATAGACAAAAGGCACAAAAACACCTTCTGGCAACCACAGTGGGAGATATCTATACAACATTTTACTATCTTTAATCCCATTGTCCATTATCAAAATCTAGACTCAAGCCATTCACCAATGTTCAGAACTAGAAGAACTAGTACTTTCAAGCACAAGGAACCTGATGGGTTGGCCTTGATTGGGCCATAACTCAAGCACCTTTAAAACAAAACCCCGCATCACGAGGGGACGAAACAAGCCATAACCATGATAATGAAAGCGGAGGTGATGAAGTCATCTTGAAAAACGAGAGTATTGGGCTTGATGGCTATTCCCGAAGGAGTTTCATAACCATGCTCAAACGCCAAATGGAGCTCGTTGATCAAAGGTCTGAGCAGGCTTTAAATGACGTCTAAGAGAAACAACGGGTCGAGATAGAGCATACTCTAATAGCTTAGAGTGAAAATACAGCAACTTTAAGGACCAGGTCAATAACAATGGGACCTCAATAAATGGAAGACTTCATAAAGAAACTAACAAAGTCTTGTTTGAAATGTATTCAACCTTATCTTCCAGCACTAGCCTCATAGCCAAGGATGTAGAAAGGCAGACCATAGTTGAAGTTGAGCCTATCTTAGTATGGCAGGTTGACACAACGTCTTAGTTCTAGCCATTAGACAAGATAATAGGTAATTAAGGTCTGTTCCTTCTCCCACGATTCCCATTGGGTGCGCTTGTGATGTGCCTTTGACTTCAGGAATGCCAACGGTACAGGTTACTAACACTATCCCTGAAAGAATATGAAACCCAACTGCGACTAATCCAAGTGCTATTCACATGGATCTAAGCCATATAAATTAAAATGTAACTTACGTAACTGTTGGCACTTTGAATTAAGGGCATACCTTGACCTCAAGGGACCTTAACGCCAATGTTTAGGCCATATGCCTTCCCCTGAGACTAGGGGCAAGGTCAAACGCATGCTCCTCAAGCAGGAGAGGACATTTGAAGGCCTAGTCAGAGCCTCAAAGCAGGTGCACAAGGGAAGGATCCCATTGCCGGGGATAAATGTCCTCTTCCTAAGCCTCCTATCATGTATGAGATCATAGGGCAATCCAATTTATTGAATCTTCAAGATAATAACTTGGGGATTGAGCAGGCCAGGATGACCCAACAGCCTGTAAATGTAGGTTTGTGTTAGCTTCCCAATATTAATTTGGAAATCTAACCTTGTAGAAGAGAGTTTGAGATGAGAAAAGAAGGGAAGGGGATGAGAAAATAGAGAAAGGAGATGAGAATTAGAGAATTTTCCTTAGGAATAAGATTTCATTTAATTGGATAATCAATTTACACTTTAAGCTCTCAATTTATACACAATCAATCAGACCTAAGCAACCAGCCCAAATTCCCGCCAATACACCATATATTTTAGAGGTGCTAACTGAATTTCCCGCCATAGTGCAGTGCATCCCTGCACAGGTATACCACGGGGGAAGCTAACTGCATTTTGGGGCCTAATTCAAATTTAACCGGTACTCTAATTTGTTATTACATCATAAAGACCCTAATTAAAAGTAATACTAAGAAATTAAAATGCATTACAAGTAGAAATTTATTAATTTGTAACATTCCCTCCCTCTTGAGAAGCTTCTTGTCCTCAAGAAGTGAAGCTCGAAAATAGACTCTTCAAGAAGTTGTAGTCCTCCCAAGTTGTAAAGCTTAAGTTGGCCCAATTGACTAGCACCTCTTGAACCTTCTTGTTGATGAGCGGTAGCATCTTCTTTGATCTGACTGAATCCGGTTGCAGTAGCATGACTCTATGTGATCCAGCAGTTTTAGCTTTGCTCATGACTTGGATGGCCAACGACCCAGTAGAAACGTCCTCCAAATTGCAATGTGTTATCATAAGGTCCTCTAAATTCTTCCTAGGATGCTTGATGCCAAAGAGCTTTAAGGATTTATCAGCAATAACAAAACCAAACTCAAGCTTTATACTCAAATTGAATTCTAGACTCAGCTGGTCTTGGAAGCCAATATTGGCAACTTGATTTAACTTCTTCTGCAGAAAATCGACTCATTTTGGCTTCAAATCGTCCTGAAAATTTTCTCTTGGACCAGGAGGCGACTTAACACTTGATTTTGCATTGGAATAAGTCACACTGCTCCTTAAATGAAAGAATAAACCATTCCGAACTTGCTGATCGGCATGCCGATAGTGCATTTTTGCCACTATACCTACGTAACAACTTACTCCACTCCAGGAACCTTGCAAAGCCACCAAGATGATGTTGTTTTGGTCCTGAGTTAGTGCTCCAGCCTGCCCAGAAATGAGCTCTTGCATACCCTGATCGGTATTTGGTGTTAATGTAACAGAAACAACTGGGTTCTCAACAGGAAGATATTGCCCAATGGAGAAATCATTTTGATTCTGTATATAACCTTGCCAATGAATAATACTTAACAGATGTGGGGATGCGTTCATTGGTACTTCAGCAATAACCTCAGATGTTTTAGTTGGACTCATAGCCAACCCTTGTATACCAATCTGCATAACCAGATCTAGATCTTCAGCCTCTACCTCAGTAAGAGCAGCATCCTGATTCAGTCTTTGTTGAGTATCAGATCTCTTGGGCTGTAATCCATGCTTCTTTTTTGTAATCTCTTTTGCGTTCCAATAACCTTTCAATGCGTCGTTGAGATGATTCTTATTTGTTTTACTTTTGGCATTCTTTAACATTTTCATGACATGAAAATCATTTTCCCATTCCGGATGTATGTCATATTGTACCTCAATGCCGTCAAGAGACTCTAATTCTTGTCTTACCGGCCCAATCATGAACAAGTGTCCTAGCCATTGCATTGCCTTCTTCTTGACTCCACCTTGCACATGTTTCCCATCCATCAACTTGAGTTGAGCTTCCTCGGACATGCCTTGCAAGGATACTTTGAAGCCTTGGACCTCAAATGCCACAGTCATTTTGTCAAAATCAAACACAACTGGGTTGAAGGTTCTCATCCAATCTACTCCGAGCACCATATCACAACCTCCTAAGGGGAGAACTCTAAAGTTGAAAGTGAATTGATGGTTTTTCATAGACCATGGGAATGCTATGCACTTATTTTTAGTGGTTAGAGAATTACCATCAGCCACCATTACCGCCAAGGGATGAGTTCTTGTCATTTCATGCTTGACCTTCTTAATCAACTTCGGGTCAGCGAAACTGTGAGTGCTTCCACTATCAATGAGGATAATAATGGAGTGTTTTCTAGCCCGTCCCTTGATTTTGATTGTGTTATGAGCTCCACTTCCGGTTAGACCTTTCATGGATATCTCAACCTCATCATCGCTTGAGTTTTCCTGTAAAATGCGTTCGGTTCCATCCTCTTTTGCGTTAGAATCTGTGCTGTCGGTTTCAGCAGGGACTCGGACTCCCTTTGCATACATAAGTGCTTGAGATTTGCACCTATGTCCGGGCTGGTAGGGTTGGTTGCAACGAAAACAAAGCCTTGCTGCACTAATGTCAACGGCATGCCTAAAACCGTTGCCCGAACTCCTTTGCTGCGCCACTCTGATTTCATTATTGTGCTGCCTATTTTTGTCATTTGGTTGAACTTGAGTAGCCTCTATCAATTTTGCCTTGTTGTAAGCACTTGACAAAGTCTTAGGACCAATGGCTTTTACCATGTTTTTGATCCTAGGCTTAAGGCCACTCACAAAGCAAGAGACATAGTAGGATTCGGCATCCTCGGGAGCAAAGCCAGAACTGACATCAAATTGGCTCTCAAATTCTCAAATCTAAGCATGTATTCTCTCACACCTGATGTTTGGACCAACTTGTTGAAGTTATCCACAACATCCGTTGATTCTCCTTCACCATACCGTTCACACATCATTTCTAAGAAAAGGCCCCAAGAAAGATGTGGTTTGCTTTTCAACAAACTATAGTACCAAACCTCATGATCACCATGAAGATGGACTGTGGCCAGCTGGAGCTTCTCCTCCTCAGGTATATTGTAATATAAGAAGTATCGGTCACACCTCCTAAGCCAAGATTCCGGTTGTTTTCCATCAAATGGATCGATTTCTACCCTTGGCTGCCTGTGGGAGCCACTCCTACCCCCAATTGTGTTGTCATTGGTCACGGTTCTATGCTGATATGGGCAATCAGGTGGTCTATCAAAATGCTCAAACACCTCATCTGCAACATTCTGATGCATAACAGAAACAGGCGGCCTGTTGTTCTGTTCTGAATTTTCAGCATATGTTCGGTAATTAACAGGTCCAGAAGCACGGCCTGGATCTTCTACATTAAATTCAGGTCGAATAGGTTGATTTGCAGCTGATCTAATGTTAATTGATGGTCCTACACCAGGTTGCATTATAGGAGTTTTACCTCGGTTGCGCATCACTCCATCAGATCGGTCTGTGTTTGTTTGTGGCTGATCTGCACTTGCTTGCTGCTGATCACTTTCAACTGATTTATGTATCTGGCTTGCGGGCTTAAGGATGGCTTCAACACTTGATTCTCTTTGCTTGTTCATCTGATCTTGCAAATTTTCAAGTCGTTCCTCCAATTTCTGTAGCCGATCATCCTTTTTTTTCATCTTTCTCCCCCAATATCTTCAGGATTTACTGAATCCCTTCAGTTTGGCTTCGATTTTCAGCATTTTGTTGCTTAAGTTTAGCACATTGTTGATCAAACTTGGCTTCCATGTGTTTTATTTGATCATAAAGCTCTTGATACTTATCAATGGAAGTATCCGCAATTCGGCACCACCAGCACCTGACCTGGTTCGAACACCTTCAGCCATGCTGTTTCGTGTTTTTGCCAGCTCTATTCAATGCTTTTGATTGATAAAACCAGTTTTGAATTTGATCTCTTTAATCTGAACAATGCTGAACTGATTCCTCTAAGCTTCGAATTTACTGCAGCACCAAATTTGATCAGAAATTGTCTGAAATCTTTGAGGTTAATGTATGAATCAAGTCTTGAATTGATCCAGATCAATCTGTAGTCGAACTGATGGTCTTGAATTTGATCAATCTTTGAGGTTAATTTTAATTTCTAATATATATATATATATATATATATATATATATATATATATATTTTGTTTTTTGACTACGCACTCGATCGGAAGCCGAACGAGGCTCTGATACCAATTGTTAGCTTCCCAAAATTAATTTGGAAATCTAACCTTGTAGAAGAGAGTTTGAGATGAGAAAAGAAGGGAAGGGGATGAGAAAATAGAGAAAGGAGATGAGAATTAGAGAATTTCCCTTAGGAATAAGATTTCATTTAATTGGATAATCAATTTACACTTTAAGCTCTCAATTTATACACGATCAATCAGACCTAAGCAACCAGCCCAAATTCCCGCTAATACACCAGATATTTTAGAGGTGCTAACTGAATTTCCCGCCATAGTGCAGTGCAGCCCTGCACAGGTATACCGAGGGGAAGCTAACTGCATTTTGGGGTCTAATTCAAATTTAACCGGTACTCTAATTTGTTATTACATCATAAAGACCCTAATTAAAAGAAATACTAAGAAATTAAAATGCATTACAAGTAGAACTTTATTAATTTGTAACAGTTTACCCTCATGCATGCCTCAGACCTAATTTTTTTTTTGTCCATACATTTCGGCTAATCAACTAGTTGGCCACATTGACCAGGGAGGATAATCCTGCATATGTAGGACAACATAAGTTCCCCCATCCGATTGTCATGGGAGTTCATGGGTATCCCGTTGATCCCCTTGAGATGCTGAACCCCTAGAGAGAAATGGCAGGTGGCCAACTAATCACTGAGCCTACCTTTCCAAGACTAATTGGCCACCCTTATTGAACAAATGTATGGGCCAGGCCTCATAAGGGTCAATAGACCCCTTTATAGTAAGATGTATCCTGACTGTACTGATAGGGGGGAATGTTCCCTTAAGGATATGATATCCCTAAATTTACTCTCTTCCAATGAAAGAGGAGCATATCTGCTCTCGAACATTTGGCAAGGTTTAATTGCCAATGAAGAGAGGTGGCTAAGAACCCACATCTGAAACTTAGCTTGTTCTCTAGTTCTCTGACAGGGACTACCTTTCTATGGTACATAAGTCTACCACTTAACTCCATCTATAGTTGGGATGACATGGCCAAACAATTTTAGGCCCCATTCCCAAAGATGGAACTAGGGACATCTATGTGAGATATAGCTTGAATGAGACAGAAGCCAAGCACATCCATAGAAGACTACATTAATCAGTTCAAGAGAGCCGAGTTGAAGTATATAGTGGCTCCATGAAGTTGAATATGCCAAGTTGGCTTTGAATAAATTGGATATTAAGTCTAGGAGGAAATTTGAGGGATTAAATTTCTCCACTCTCCCACAATTAGCAAAGTGCGTTGCGAGATACGAGGATGTCTTGAAAGATGAAAGCCTTAAGAAAAATAGCATGTATGAAACCTATTTGCATGAGTTGATTGATGAGAAGGAAGTTCTCTCATTTGAAATTGATGTCGCTAAATTTATCAAAGGATGTGGGTTTTCCGAGCACTGAAAGGAGGTTTTCCGAGCACTCAAGGAGAACCAATTCTATGTGAAGAAGGAGAAATGCTCCTTTGCTCAGGAGGAGGTTTCTTTCCTTGGCCACCATATAGGCCAAGGGAGGATTCGCATGGATCCCGCCAAAGATCGAGCCATCGAGGAGTGGGAACCTCCACGGGGAGTTAGTGAGCTACGGTCCTTCTTGGGCCTAGTTAACTACTATCGGAGGTTCATCATGGGGTATTCCGCCAAAGCCTCACCTCTAACCGACTTGCTGAAAAGGAAGATCGTTTGGCATTGCAACATTGGGCCGAAGTGGAGTTGAAAAGAAGGGAAGTCCATGATCTTGTGGTTGTCTACCTTGATGACATCGTTGTATATAGCGAGTCCTTGGAGGAGCATGTCGAGCACTTGAAGGAGGTTTTCCGAGCACTCAAGGAGGACCAACTGTATGTGAAGAAGGAGAAATGCTCCTTTGCTCAGGAGGAGGTTTCTTTCCTTGGCCACCATATAGGCCAAGGGAGGATTCGCATGGATCCCGCCAAAGTTCAAGCCATCGAGGAGTGGGAACCTCCACGGGGAGTTAGTGAGCTACGATCCTTCTTGGGCCTAGTTAACTACTATCAGAGTTTCATCATGAGGTATTCCGCCAAACCCTCACCTCTAACCGACTTGCTGAAGAAGAAGACCGTTTGGCATTGGGATGAAAAATGCCAAAGAGCTTTTGAGGGGTTGAAGAAGCCCATAACCGAGGAGTCGGTCCTACGTTTGCCTGACTTTGAACTTCCTTTTGAAGTGCATACCGATGCTTCAGACTTTGCCTTTAGGAGTGTGTTGATGCAAGAGAGACATCCGGTTGCTTTCGAGTCACGGAAGCTCAACAACACAGAGCGTCGCTATGCCACTCATGACAAAGAAATGACCGCCATTATTCATTGTTTGAGAGTATGGCGTCATTATTTACTAGGGAGCCGGTTCGTTATCAAGACCGACAATGTGGCGACGAGCTATTTCTAGAATCAGAAGAAGCTAAGTCCCAAGCAGGCACGTTAGTAAGACTTTCTGACCGAATTTGATTACAGGCTCGAATACAAACCGGGAAAGACGAACATTGTGGCAGACGCGCTGAGCCGCAAGTCCGCACTCGCAGCGATCAGCCGCGTTCCGGACAGCATCCTGGATCGCATCCGAGAGGGTCTGACACGGGACGCGCTGGCCCAGACCTTGCTGAAAGTTGCTACCGAAGGTAAAACCCGTAAGTTCTAGGTGTCAGATGGGCTGTTATACACCGTGGGCAATCGGGTTGATGTGCCTAGGTGGGAAGGCCTAAGGCGGGACTTGATGAAAGAGTGTCATGATTCACAATGGGCCGGGCATCCGGGAATAGAGAGGACCGTGGCGCTTGTGGAGGGAATGTACTATTGGCCCGGTATGCGAGACGACGTGGAGGCCTTTGTAAAAACTTGTCTCATATGCCAACAAGACGAGGTTGAGCATAGGCTGCCCGTCGGACTCTTGGAACCATTGCCGATTCTGGACCGACCTTGGGAGAGCATCACAATGGACTTCATTTTGGCCCTACCAAAATCCGAGGGGTGCGGGTCTATTATGGTGATAGTAGATCGCCTTTCCAAGTACGGGACCTTTATTGCCGCACCTAGAGATTGTACCGCAGCTGAGGCATCACGCTTATTCTTTAGGCATGTTGTCAAATATTGGGGGCTACCAAGGAGCATCATAAGTGACAGAGACCCGATATTCACAGGGAAATTTTGGGCCAAGTTATTCAGACTAATGGGCTCAAGTCTTCATTATTCTACCAGCTTTCACCCTCAAACAGACGGGTAGACCGAGAGAGTAAATGCCTTGCTGGAATTGTATTTGAGGCACTATGTAAGTGCCAATTAGAGAGATTGGACACGACTGCTAGACGTTGCACAGTTCTCTTACAACCTGCAGCGGAACGAGTCTACAGGTCACAGTCCGTTTGAGTTAGTGATGGGGCAACAACCATTGACACCCCAAGCCGTTGATTCCGGGTACACGGGTAGCAGCCCCGCCGCCTACCAAACCGGGAAGGGGTGGAACGAATGCCTTGACATCGCTAAGGCACATTTGGACAAGGCACAGTGAAAAATGAAGAAATGGGCTGATAAAAAGAGAAGGCCACTTGAATTTCAAGTTAGAGACTTAGTAATTGTCAAGCCTCTACCTCAACAATTCAAGACTCTATGGAAGGTACACAAGGGCCTAGTACAGAGATACGAGGGCCCCTTTCCCGTCCTTGCCAAGGTTGGAAAGGTCTCATACCGGGTGGAGCTGCCACCCAAATTAAAAATTCATCATGTCTTCCATGTGAGCAGTTTAAAGCCTTATCATCAAGATGAGGAAGATCCCGACCGAAACAAGTCAGACCGGGCCCCTACCGCAGTAGTAACCGAGTTTGACAACAAGATAGATAAGATAATTGCTGAGAGAACCATGGGTCGTAGAGGAGTACCGAGAGTCACATAGTACCTGGTACGATGGCAGGGGAAAACAGACGCTGAAGCTACGTGGGAGAAGGAGGATGATCTATGGCAATTCAAGGACAAGATTGAGGCATTCAAGACCACTTAGCATTGACGAGGGCATCAATAGCTTGAGAGGGGGAGAATGTCACCCACCGTTTACTTTCGATATTAATTTATGTAATTTTTCACTTTTTTTTCTCGATGTATTTTTCGTTGTAGCATGTACTTAGGATTTTTGTAAGAGGCAAGCATGCTTGGGACAAGAGGGAGCCGTGAGCCACCCACACCCAAACACCCTTACTTCACTTTTTATGGCAAGTTGACTTATTGTAATTAATGAGCCACCCGAGCCACCCCAACATGTTGTACAGCTAGGAGCACATAGGAAAACTAGGTATATACTTTTTGCTTTTTTGTCTTTTGCTTTATTTGTATATAATTACATGTGCAAGGCAAGGATGAACTCATCCAATTTCCAACCAAAAACACTTCTATCTTTTATTTTCTCTCTCTCTCTAACCTTGCACTCTCATCTCTCTTTACTTCCCTTTGCCATATTTTTCTAACATAAAACCGGGGCATTTTTACACTTGGGTTCGGGATTGCTTGACTTGACGAGGTACTTTTGGAGTGAAGTCGAGTGGCATCGCGGTTTTGACATAGTGAACGTGTCGTTCCGTGACACTGCGCTAATTGACGTGGATTCAGGCCTGTGTATGCGATTTTTCCGTTTTTTGATTTTATAAATTCCCACATATGTAATTCAATTTATGAATTATTATTCGGTAAAAAAAATTATTCATTTCATTAATAAATAATTCATCTAATTAATTATATTTAGCAAAATAAATTTATTCATTACATGAGTAAATAATTCATCTCAGAAATTCATTTTAGGGTTATTTACGCTAAAGGTCGATATATTTTGTCCATTGTGTCAATTTAATCCTTGCACGTTTAATTGTGTCAAATTTTTAATTTTTTAAAAAAATTTTTAATAATTCGGTCGCGAATTGGGTTCAATTAAATAGGTGGTTGAGTTTATAATAAGTAGGTTGCATCTAACATAATTTTTCTGTTCAAAATTACGGAATTAACTTAACTTAAATTTGATCAAATGACTAAATTGACACAATAGGCAAAGTACAGGGACCTTTGACGTAAATGACCTTTCATTTTATATAATTTTCAATGAGTGCATTATTAAAAGCTTATAGAGGGACCTCATGGACAATTTAATTCTAGTTCCAAATAGGTGAGATCTAATTATCAAAATTTGATAACATTGACTACCATTTAGTAATATTTAATTCTACTAAATAAAGATTAATGTACTCTAGAATTAAATATAATTATTTAATAATTTCTAAATGAATTTTATAATAACAATTAATCCCTCTATAAGATATCAATGAGAAAAATAACTTTAACTACTACCATTGTTTTTCTCATAGCTTTTTCCATTATTCTCAACTCGCCCTTTTCGAATAATTCGTTATTACAAAAACATAATTATTGTATCAATTTCAAATGACAAACATCTAGAACACTTTAGCCAAAGTTTTTCGAATTTATTTAGACACTTGCAAATCATCTAAGGCAATATCTCTATCTCGTAACAGATTATAAATTCCATGTTGAACAGCTTTTCCTGCCACCCTTTATGGCATTACCCAACGTACGTAGGACTTGGGTCAAAAATTAGAAACCTAAGTTTTGTGTACACCAAGAGAACTAAAGCTCTATGCACAGATTCAGAATGCTCTCAAGATTTGGAGTTATCATTTAAACAATACAATATGAATTACTTATTTAACCAGCATATTGGTTCGAGCAAAGACATCATGCCTCAAAGTACAATTGATTAAGAAGTCCGCTATGGGCATCGAATGTTCATCCTTTGGAAGTGAAGCCCTCAAATCATTAAAATCGATAAAACTCTAATCTTGTCATTCTTCTATATTATCAGCATGGTTTTGGCTAACGACTCAACATATCTAGCAATATGAATAACTTTTCCTTAAGGAGTCTTTATATTTCCTCTTTGACCATGCCGATGATTTCTCTATCATTCACCTTTAGGCTTGGATCACTGATCTTGATCCTGGCTTAGTAGGAAGTTTGTGCTAAACCAACCTTCATTCCAGGCCGAGTATCTCATGATTTTTTCCTAGCAAATCTATCCCTGAATTCAAAAAGAAAGCTCATGTAGTCACTTGTCTATTAATTAGAAAGCAACCTACTCACGAAGGTACGCCTTGGTTCTTCTTTAGATCCCAAGTTGACCACTATTAGTGGAACTTGGACTCAGGCTCTCATATCATCTATCTTGGCCGGTTAAGGTTCGAGGTGTGTTAACACCATCACCTTGGCATGTACTGTTTGGACTCCGAAGCCATGCTCGTGGGAGAATGGTTGCTTCAGCCAAAGCTTGTCCTTAACCTGCCAAGCCAACAGCTTCGCTATTGCTGAGGAAAGGGCCCATTGGTTTTGCATGCCTTGAATATTTCCCTCATCCAAGAGGGATCTCATGTAGGTGTTGGCGCCTTTTGTTAGTTTAGTGTACACATGGTTGCCATAAGATCAAACAAACATGTAAAAAGGGACTCGCAGGGACTTGAGAGAGGGCCTAATTTATGAATCACATGTGTTTGACCTCAATCAATCACCTCTGACAGGGTTAATGCTTTTGGTGAATTCAACTTTGGTTTGCAATAATAATGTCAATCCTGCACTTGCTCCAATTAAAGGGACTTCAATTATATATTATTGGGATTTGTTAAGATTTAATGCTTAACAGAAAAGTAAATGGATATGGACTCGGCTCAAGTGGCAATTGAGGTGACGGTGGTGAGCCCAAAGACACCCTATCTCATACACTTAAAGGTTAGGAACTGGGGTGGAGAAAAACTCAAGAGCTCAGCAGTCCAACTACAAGCTCGAGTCATCAAGTTTGTAAGCCTAGCACCCTTGACTTGTAACAACTTGAATGAGTTAGAGTTTAACAAGATTTAGGGGGAGTGCACCATATTTGGGTCAATGGATTAGGACCAATGCAATCAAGGTCAAGCCTTAGCCATCAAAGCCTTGAAACGATTACTCAAAACTAAATTCACTTGACTTATGAACCAGTGACCCTAGTGTGAAGACCAACACAAATCAAGCTTGGGCCTTGGCCGTCAAAGCCTTAAACTAATGACTCAAATCTCAACTCATCATATTTTTGAGAGTAGATCAAAACAGAGAGTTCACACCTGAAACTTAAAGATTGTACTACTTTTAAGAAAGCAAAACATATTACAAGCTATACTACACTATGCTATGCTAGGAATTGCTAAGTTAGGCTATTCCTAAGATAAAAGAAAAATGTGATGTAGAGAAAACTTCAAGTTTTATAATGTGGTGCTGGACACTTTATAATGACAATAGTGTATCTTATTATAGAACTAAGAAATAAACACTACATCATAAAACTTAGCATATCTGCCACATGTCTGCCTCAATTCTTATTTTTTGTGCTAAATTGGCATTGAGCGTGCTTTAGCACACATGCTTGAGCTCCTTCTAGATGCCCCATGTTCATCCGCTTCCTTTTGGATATTCTTAAGGCCCACATTCCTCGATATGCGCTCCAAATAACTGCATCGAGCCTGGGAATCGCCTTTCTCACTGCCCTTTGGGAAGTTACTCGAGCTTGAGCCCCTTTGACTCCATTAGCAGTCTTCAAAGGTTGTTATCTTTCTAAGGGTTTATTTACCTATAAGGAAACTAGACTCAAGACATCTTTACCTCTATTCTTCAAGGCCACGTATGCCTTTAGCATGACCCCACTTGGCAGACACATATTCCTTTCTCTTTAAATGGTGTCATCCCAACTGCCTCAAGTTTGGCGTGTAAACAGTAGCCCCAAAAGTCAGAGTCTAAGGATTCGACCTCAACGTGGTTAGCATTAGCATCCATCATTGGTCCTCCTGAAATGGCAATTAATAAACAATGCTAAAAGGATGAGATATAATAATTGGAGTGTTGCCGATATGTCTCGCGAAATGCATTGTAACTCGAGGTTGTATCTTCAACAAAGAATGTTGTTAGCTTGCTTAAGTTGCCAATGAATAGTACCACCGGGAAGATCCTTTTAGACTTTGTGGTTGCCCTAGTGAAACAACAATTTTCTACATCTGAAGTGATCAGGTCATCTCATGGTTTGTGAATAACTCCTAACACATAAGAAGATAATATATTGATGACCACATAGTTACTAACTGATGTGGTTTTGATTGTTTGAAACACCGTGCATGACTAGCAACTATATGAATTTGTCATAGCCACTAGCACGTATCAAATTTTTTATCCATAGAGAATCCATATAAAGCTAAAATTAACTTATTCTAGAGTGAATACAAATTATGTTTGATTTTTGGGTTTTAAAAATTCAATTAAAAAAAATAATGCGAATAAATATATACAACAATCTAGCAAGTGCGTAGTTGAGAAAACGACTTCGGGTTTATCGATATTAGATTTCATCTACAGGCCTTAAATACGAGTTAACATTCAATTTGTGGGAAGGGTAATGAATTAGACTGAGGGCATAGCCCATCTAACAACTCAAGATACTGCGTGATTTATCTCATTAGCACAAACAAATTCCTACATAACTCCTAATTAAATGTTATCAAAATTGTAAAATACATGCTTGCGGTTAGGTACAACCACAACCGCTCATGAAAACCTGTTACGCAAATGTCTAGACTACAAACTCAAGACCACAGCAAACTAATTGGCAAATCGAACATAGCTACAAGCACATAAAGAAAATCCAATTATATAAGAAAGTTGCTCCATGGGGGTGTGGAAATTGTGTAATAAAATCATTAATGGACTAATCATAAAATTTGGAATCCAAATCACTAACCGTCCATCACATCTAAACAAAGAGTTGACTCGTCCATCGGAGTCTTAAAGACACTAATTGAACTCGAAATAAAGAAAGAGAAATTCTTAGAGATGTCAAACCCCTCGATCGGCGATGTCATGATCCCTTCTTCGATCCATGATTTCCCTTTCTCGTGTGCTTTGGATTACAACTTGCTGGCTTGAAAATAGGGGAGAATATTTGAAAAGAGGGAAAAGATCCAAAATCCTAGATAAGTAAGGTTTTTGTAAACAGATGAAAGTATCTGGCTTGATGGCTCACAAGGGCTTTTTGGCGATGCTCAAACGACGCATGGAGCTCATTGATCGAAGGATTGAGCAAGCCATGAAAGAGATCTATGAATACAACTTGCTGAAACATAATGCACTCTAGTGGTCCAATGTGAAAACTCTGCCAGAATGAGAGCTATAATTAATGACGTTGGGATCTCAATGAAAAAAAGGCTTTATAAAGGAACTGACAGAGTCTTGGTTAAGATTAACGCAGCCTTATCTTCTACAGCTGCCCTTACTGCTAAAGATGTGGCAAGGAAGATAGTAGTTGAAGTCAACCATATCTTGGTTAGGCAAGCTGAGACTCATAATGGCTTAGTCTAAGCCGTTTGAGAGGACATTAGCAACTCGGATCTGGTCCTCCTCTTTCAATTCCAATTGGGTATCCTCGTGATATTTCTTTGAGCTCATGAATTCTAGCTACTTAGGTTGACACCGCAATCCTTGAAAGAACGAGAAACCCAACTGTGGCTAACCTAGGTGTTGCTCACTTGGATTTTTGCCATAGAGGTGATAATGCGTCATGTGGGGTTGCAAGCCCTTCGAACCAAGGATATTCTCTGGTTTCGAGGGATATCAGTGCCAATGTTCAAGTAACGTTTGTCCTTAAGATAGGGGTATAAATTGTTCATACCCTCTTCATGCTGGACAGGTTTCCTCGAGTCCTGCCCAAATATAAGCAGAAGTTGAAAACCAGTTAGACTGTAAGATTAAGAGGATCAAGTCTAATAAAGGAGGTGAGCATGATATCACCTTCCTCATGAAATATTGTGATGAATGTGGCATAATTCATGAGCTTTCATCCCCTCATATACCATAATAGAATGATATAGATGAAAGAAAGAATAGAACCCTTAAAGTAATGACGAACACTGTGTTAATTAGCTCAGGCTTACCTCGAGCTTATGGGAGGAAGCTATGTTGTTTGCATGTCATGTGCTTAATAGGGTTCCACATAAAAGGCAAGATAAAACACCTTATAAACTATGGAAGTGCTATGCACCCAACCTACAATACCTCAAAGTGTAGGGGTGTCTAACTAAAGTTGGGTTACCTGAATTTAAAAGAAGGAAAATAGGTCCTAAAACAATACATTGGGAACTACTCCTTCGATGGGAGTCGCAATGGCTTTATTTGTTTTACTGAACGGAATTTCAATGAATTAGATTTGTAAAAATAAAATTCATAAGTTCTAGCTTTTCAATACAAAGTGAATTTTTAGGGCTCCAATTTATATTTCTAACCCGCTTTTGGTAGTTCAATCGCACAAATTTTTTTTTTTTTCTGTATATGAGTATTTGACTTGTTATAATTGATCTTATTGATAATACATAGAATAAGTATGTCATCTTATCTTTTTAACGATGGTTCTACTTCGTCAGATATTCATTCTAGATATTTGGAACATTGAATATATGAATGTTTTTATTGGTTATACTATGAATAGTGCTACATATAGATTCATGTTATTGAATGGCTCAAGCCCTGAGCTCGGTAAGATTATGGAGTCTTGAGATGTTGAGTTTTTTGAGAATGTGTTTCCTATGAAAAAAAATCTATGCATATGCCATAGCATGTTCCTATGTCTGAAACAGCTCTCACTTCATATAGTCACTCACCCCCTAAACTCGAGTTTTAGGAACTTAAACTGAGAGGGCTAGAATTGAGACTAGTTTTGGACTTGACTTCATTATTGCTTTCTTGTCCCAACACCCTAATTTAGATGAGCATGTTGTAAGTGCATTCATGTTAGAGGAAGATACCAAGACTTACGTTGAGGCCATGAGATCCATAGATGCTCTACCTTGGAGAGAGGCCATTAATAATGAGCTAAACTCAATAATGAGTAACAATACTTGGGTGTCAAGGGACCTTCTTAGGGGATGCAAACCTATAGGGTGTAAAAGGGTGTTTAAAAAGAAACTGAGGGCTGGTCCATTGATATGTTTAAGCCTAGATTAGTGGCAAAGGTGTTTACACCCTCATTTCAAAGGGCCGAGACAACACCGTTTTGAGTAAAGTGCCACATGCTTAATAAGTGAGGCTTCCTTCAAGGAGAATTAAGCCTTTAGGCGCTAAGGTAACGACGTCTCAAGCCCATCACTCAACCACTTACTATTTCTGGAGAAAAGGTTGTGATATGTCGGTGTACCTGACTTTGGTTATACTGTGAGTAGGGATTATACTTCAATTAAAAAGACTTTGCTAAATAGTTTTGTGGATTTTTTTACGTAATTTTATGGAAAAAAAAGACGAATGCAATCAAGGGACGAGCCTTTGCCATCAAAGTCTTAAACTAAAGCCTCAAATTTCCACTTGTCGACTTGTGGGAACTGATTGAAACTAGAAAGTCATACCTGAAGCCTAAGAAACTGTATTACTGTGAAAGTAAGCATAGCAGATCTCCACGTTAAGCTACTACTAGGGAAAAGACACAATGCGGGCCTAGCCTCTGGGTCAGATCCCGGCCCTCTTATATATATATATACACATAAAATAATCATTTTGATTAAAAATTAGTTATAGTTTATTAATAAATAATATAACATGCAATCATAATAGTGCCTTATAAAATTACAAATATATTTTATAAAATGACATTTATAATAACTTATTAACAAAATAATTATAACAATATAAATAATAAATACATATATAAAATAAATTATAGTGCCCAATTGGGCACTAGCTGTTCCCGGCCAATTGGCCATCACTAAGTGTGCTGCAAAAAAATACTTGAAGAAGTTTTGTAATGCATGTGTGTACTACTTTGGACAGAACGCAAAGTCCTCTATTTATAAAAAACTAAACAGAACGACTGCTCCTATTTCTACGGCAACTTCACCCATATCTAGCCACTAAGCTTCTTCTTTGCGCACCAATCTTCAATGAACGTGTCCTAAATTTAGTATTGGAGGGAAATCCTTGGTTCCCACGTCCGTAATCTTAGCGGAAGTCCCTTCTAGAAACCCCACATTCTCTTGATTTAAGCTTAACGCCCAATTAACTAAAATTGAGCTCTAAATAACTACTTCGAGCCCTGAAACCACTTATCTTGCAGCCTTCCTGACCGTCCCTTAAGCTCGAGGTCCCTTTATCTCTCAACCATCTTGAGCATCGAGTGGTTGATACCCTTATTAAGGGTAATAATTCTCTCAGACGAGTCGCAGTGAGTCTCTTTTGCACGTTTGTTTTATTTTCACATTTACGGCAACCACACACATAGAACTTGAAATAAAATAGAACAAACGCGCCTTTTGGCGACCATAGTGGGAGGCCTGAAACGAGACTTCATTGTCTTTAGCTCATTGTGGATTACCAGAATGTAATTGCCAGCCATTCGCCAGTGGTCAAGACCAGAAGGTTAGGTGCCCTCGAGCATGAGGGACTAGAAGGCTTAGCCTTGATTGGATTCCTGCTTGAGCAATGTCCCATATCTTGAAGGGATGAACAAATTCACAGCCGCCACAGTGAGTGATTGTGATGATCACATCCAATAAGATGAACGTATTAGGCTCGAGGGACATTCTTGCAAGAGTTTCATGACTACGCTCAAACGTCGTTTAGAGATTATGCACCAAAGAGTGCAACAAACAATGAGAAAAGCCTTCAAGAGACAATGTTTTGAAGCAGAGCGTAATCTACCAGCTCAGCGTGGAAATCACTGCTGCCTGAGAGCCATAATTAATGACGTTGGAACCTCCATGAATCAAAGGCTTCACAAAAGAACTGATAGAGTCTTAGTTGAGATAAACTCAACCTTGTCTTCCACTATTGCCCTTATCGCTAAGGACGTGGCTAGACAAACGGTGGTTGAGGTCGAACCCGTCTTATTTAGACAAGTTGAGACTTAAAATGGCTTGGTCTAAGCAATTAAGGAGGATATCAAGCAGCTTAGGCCTGTGCCTCTTCCATTAGTACCAGTTGGATATCCGCATGAAACACCCTCGTGCTTGCGGTTACCAGCTGCTCAAGCTAACTACAATGTCCCTAAGAGAACGGGAAACCCAACTGTGGCCAACCCTTGTGTTACATACTTAGAATCTAGCCATAGAAATGACAACGTGCCCCTTAGAGCTGCTAAGCCTTCGAATTAAAGTTTTTCTCTTGCCATGAGGGATCTCAATGCCCTTATGCTGGTGTTACCTGCCCACGAGATCGGGGGGGTCATAACCTTTGTACCCTCCTCAAGTAGTAGAGGTTACCCCGTGGCCCACTCAAGGACTTGAAGTAGGAGTGCAAAGTCAGATCTCTACTTTTGCGAACCAAACTTATCTTAGACCTCTTCATACTATCATAATGGGGGGTAAAAAACAACCCACGTCCTTAAGACCAAGACATTGGGATTGATTAGGCAAGGATGAACCAATAGCCTACTAACACTAGTGTGCTTCCAAGCATGCCACGTGACCCAGGTCCTGCTAGAGCATACTTCATGTCCAACCAAGCGCATGGCCATTATGATAAAGGAAGTCACCCAGGGTTTGCGGGGCAACAACCATTCCCACACCCGATTTTGATGGGTGCTTAAGGGTCTCCCACAAATCGCCCTCGAGATCCTTACCCACTTGGGGGCCAATAGCAGGAATATAATCATGTGCCTAACCTACCCCACCATGATCGCCCTCATTGAGCAAATGCATGGGCAAGGTCTCGTAAGGGTCAACAAACCGTAGTATAATAAAGCTTACCCTGAATACATAGACAAGTATTACCCTTTTCCTCGAGGACACAAAATCCCCGAGTTTACCCTTTTAGGGGATGGGACTGTTTTTTCCCTCGAGCACTTGGCAACATTCAATTGCTAATGTAGAGAAGGGGCAAATAACCAATCAAATTAAGAATGTTTCCTAGCTCATGAACTGGGACCGCTTTCTAATGGTATATCAGCTTGCCCCCTAATTCTATTTACTGTTAGGACGATATGGCCAGGAAACTCCAAGCCCAATCCCCAAGAATGAGATTAAGAACTTCCATGTTAGACTTGGCTCGAATGAGACATAAGCCAAGCGAGCCGATGGAAAACTACATTAATCGGTTCAAAACAGCTAGGATGAAATGCATTATAAACCTTCCTGAACTTGATTACGCCACACTGGCTCTAAACGGTTTGGATATTGAATTCATGAAGAAGTTTGAAGGCTCTAACTTTAGGACGCTTCTTCAGTTGGTAGAATGTGTTGCTAGATACAAGGCCATTTTCAAAGAAGATGGCCTTAACAAAAATAGCATGTATGGGACTTTCGTGCACTATTTAATCGAGGAGGAAGAAGATCCTCCATACGAGATTGACTTTGCTAAATATTTCAAAGGACCTCCCACGGTTTGTAGTCCTTAGATCAAGAAGGACGTTGAAGCCAAGAAGTCTTATCAGTCCCTAAGGCTTGAGAAAGTATTCGTTTGACCTCTCTTCAGCTGATGTAATATTCGATTGGCTTGAAGCAAACAAAAAGCTAAAGATTAGGGGTAAGCACAGATAACCTGATCCCAACTCTAACAAGAGAAAGGTGTACTGCAAGTGGCACGATTCTTTGACTCATTCAATGAAGAACTACGCGACCTTTAGAAAATGGTTTAGGATATCATAGACGCAAGGGAATTGATCTTCCAGGGAGAAGGACAAACATGCGTCAATAAGGGCCCTTTCTCTAGTCCTCTTTGGGTTAATGTTTTTGACACCGTTGACAAAAATGAGCCCTGTTTTGTCTAGACTAACCCTTTTTCCTTATACAGGAGAAAATGTTTCTCAGTGACGATTAGAAGGCACAAGTGGCTAACCATCTCTTCGAGCGATTGGTCATTAAAGGAATATTAGGATTCCCAAGAATTGTGCGCACACTGGATAATGGAATATGCCGTTGGCATATCATTGAACTCCATCCCAGATGCATGTGTGCTATTTTTAAGAACCTATTGATCAAGCTCCATAATATCTCTACCGTTATGCTAACTGTGACAGAGGAGTTGGCTATGGATTAGTGGCAATCAAGGACCCTCTCAAGATCTAACTAGTTGATAGAAAATATCTCGCGATCTGGAAAGGATGTCGTTAATGGCATGCCAGCAATGCTGTGGGAGAATACAAGCTTCAATGAGGAAACTCTGGTTGCTTCCTCAATGTGTTTCCCCTGCTTATCCTCTTTTGGAACTAAAGATGCCATCTTAAAAATATCAAAGAAGTAATCCTGTCAAGGATTCTCCCTTGAAGACTTAAATCATCTTGAAAACAGGGCATCCTAAGAGGATTCCCATGTACAACTTACTAGATGTGGGCACCAATCTAGCACCACGACATTTAGGATATCATCCCTCTAGTGTTAGGTTTGGTAATGTGTGGGGGAGGAATCACCTCATTCAAGAGGCATTTACTCCTCCTAACCTTACTCAGACTCAAAAAAGGAGGCATCTATGCAAAAAGGCAACCCAGCGAAGAATTGCGCTTGAATCCTACTTGACCAAGCTTTCTCAAGAAGAGGCCTGGGTCCATAAGGGTAAGCAAACCGAGCATTTGGATCTTGATGATCCAAAGGTTTAGTCCAAGCCTTTTAATACAGGAAAAGGGTCAGCTTGCAAGAAGCTCGAGAGATAGGCTAGTTCCTCATCATCTGAAGGCAAGAATTTGGGTGGGATCAGCTTGCCAAGGACCCCCTAGTTCTAAAATCTCCTAAGGATGAAGAGGAATACTCCCCTCTTAGCATAAATTTAGTGGAACCCCTGGACCATCCTAACCTAATATGGTCTGACATCGGGAATGACTTCCACAAAAAAGAATTCCCCTAGCCCATGGAGGAATTTCCAACCCCAGAGGTTGGTCTCGAGGACCAATCACGGGAAAAGGACATACTAACTAATGGCAATCCTTAACAGCAAAATCAGAATACACCTACAGTTGGCAGCCCTGAGAAGGGAACATACCAAGGAATCTAATTACAATTCGGGACGCTCCTTGAAAAGGTTGATGTCATAACTGCCTTACTCCTTCCCTTGGAGTTCATGGCAGCTGATACTCAAGAAGGTCTCGAGGATGATGTGATAGCACTAGACAAGGAGCCTCAAGTGAAGCTCGTGGCTAAAGTAGCTACCACTAAAGGTACACTCAACCCTTTGTCTTTTACGTTTAATACTACAACATCCAAATTGCTTGATGATTTACCTAACATAATGAAGATGATTTTTGATGGGCCTAATACTGTCAAGAAACACATTAAGCCCCTATACATCAGGGCTAAATTTGATTGCATTTTGGTGAACAAGATCTTGGTAGATAATGGGGTAGCCATCAATGTGTTGCCTTTATATATGTTGAGGGTCATTGGTAAGTCGCAAGAAGACTTAATCACTTCAGGTATGCCAATCTGTGACTTTTCTGGAGCTACTATCAACTGGGAAGGAGTTATCTCGATTGACTTAAATGTTGGCGGCTTAAGCAAGCCGACAGCTTTCTTTGTGTTGAAAACTACCTCAAGCTATAATGCTTTGCTCATCAGAGATTGGCTACATGCCAATTATTGTGTTCCATCTTCACTTCACTAGTTACTAATCTTCTAGAATCACAACAAATATGAGGTTGTTATCGCAAATAACAAGCGATTCATGGCTTGGTCCAACTACGTTGAGATAAAATTCCACAAAGATGGCATGGGCCCTCTAGACGACAAAAGGACCACTCCACAATTTGCCCAACAGTAAGACATGATAGCCATCCTTAACAGCCCACTGACTAAAAGCTGAGGTTGGTCAAGCAGATGTTGAGTCTGAAGACTCTAACTTCTTGGGATGCATGATGGCCCTTCTTGATGAAGGAGACTTCCAAAGCAATCCAGAACCCCAACGTGGAGGCACCAAGACCTCCCAGTAATGGCCCAAGTTACCATTTCCTTAGCATTAGCAAGGCTCATCGCCTGGTGCGTTGAGCATCAGCTTTTGATTAAATAGCCATTCAATGGTTTTTAAGTCCATACCGCACAATAAAAAGAGTTGGAGCTCTCTAGCTTAAGAGCAACACCAACCAAGATGGAGCATCTAAGGGCTGAAGTCCAAGACCCCCTCTTCGAGGTTAATTTGGGTTCAACAAAAGATTCAAGACCTACTTATCTAAGCACCCTGCTTTCTGAGGAGTAGAAAGAGCAGTACCTAACTTTGCTTCATGAAGTTAGGGACAGCATCGCTTGGCACCATCATGAAATGCCTAGCCTAGACAAAAATGTGGTTGAGCATAGGCTTCCAATTAAACCAAGCTCAAGGGCCATCATTCAAGCCCTAAGAAGGATGTCCCAAGAAGTCATTGATTTGGTGAAGCAAGAGATTGAGAGACTACTAAAGGCAAAATTCATCATAACCACATAGAAAAAACAAAATTCTTTGCTCTACTGCTGAGACTCAAGTTTGGAAAGGACTTCAAGTGGGAAGAGCCACATCAAGCAACCTTCAAGGCCATCAATGAATAATTGATTAGGCTGCCAATACTTATTCTGCCAAAGTAGGTCAAACCTTTGAAAAACATCAGAGACAATCAAAGGGTTAGATTGAAGGAAGCATGTCAATTGCTCAATAGGGATGTCTGCCTAAGGGGAGGGAGTAGAGGTTGCGAATAAGATTTGTTCCATTGTTAAATTAGAAGGAAACAAAGGATGAAGAGTAGAATGTGTCAAGATTTCAGTGATTCAAGAACAAAGCAAGAATTTGCAGAAGTGCTTGATGAAAATGAAGAGAGAGAATAGAGTAAGAAAGTGAAGAATTCAAGCCCTAACTGTCATACTTATACACAAACAGGGAGAAAACCAAGTGATGTATATTGTTCTCTCGAACTCCCTGTAGCCGTTAAGGGTCAAATCAGGCAGACCTTTTTACCCGTTGTAAACATGAATTTACTAATGGCGAAAATGGGACATTTGCTTACACCCTAATTTCAAAGGGTTGATACAACAGTATTTTGAGCAAAGTTCCATATGCTTAATGTGTGAGGCTTCCCTCAAGGAGAATTAAGGCTTCAGGTGCTTAGATAACAATGTCTCGAGCCCAACATTCTGAGAGAATTATTACCTTTCACAAGGGTATCAACACTTGAGGCTTGAGACAATTTGGGGGGGGGGGGGGAGCTCGAGCTCAAGGAACTACCAAGAAGGCTGTAAGGCAGGCATTTCCAGGCTCGAGGCACTTACATGGAGAACAATTTCTATTACTTGGGCATTAAACCTAAATCAATAGAAGATGGGATTTCTAGAAGGGACTTTCGCTATGATTATGGACATGGTCACCAAGGGTTTCACTCCAATACTGAATTTATGACCCGTTCATTAAAGATTGGTGCGCAAAGAAGAAGCTTAGTGGGCAGACGTGGGTGAAGTTGCCGTAAAATAGGAGCAGCCATTATTTTTATTTTTCTATAAATAAAGGACTCTGCATTAGTTCCAGATAGTACACACACTCATTACAAAACTTCTTCAAGTTTTCATTTGCAGCACATTTGTCCTTTTCCCTAAGCGTAGCATAACTTAGCTAGGTGCAGCATAACATAGATATCTGTTGTACTTACCTTCATAGTAACGCAGTTTCTCAGGCTTCATATATGACTTTCCATTTTTAATTTGTTCCCACAAGTTGACAAGTTGAGATTTGAGGTTTTAATTTGAGGCTTTGACAGCCAAGGTTTGTCCCTTGATTGCATTGGTCTTAACACTACTATCGTTGCTTGATAAGTCAGATGAACTTAGGTTCATGACATGGATCAGGGCTTTAATGTCCAAGGCTTGTCCCTTGGTTGGTCCTAATCCAGTGATCTAAATACGGTTTCTGAACCTTAATCTCGTCGGACCTAAACTCATTCAAGCTATTATAAGTCAAGGGTGCCAGGCTTAAAAACCTGATTGACTCGGGCTTATAGGTGGACTGCTGTGCTCTTAGGTTTGTCTCCTCCGGAGTTCCTGACTTTTAAGTGTATGAGGAAAGGTGTTTGCGGGCCCTACTCCGTCACTGTAATTTTCACTTGAGTAAGGTCCATATCTTTTAATTTTCTATCACAAAAATACATAACAAAATCCACAAAAGTAGTTAACAAAGTCTTCTTAATTGAAGCATAAGCAGAACTTTCGGTATATCCAAATTTAGATACACCAATATATCGCAACCTTTTCTTCGAAAATCATGGGTGCTTGATGTCAAAGACATGCGGTTCGTAATTAGGCTCACCCCCTAGTTATAGTGAGTCCCTTTTGTACGTTTGTTTTATTTTCACATTTACAGCGACAACACACACAGAACTTGAAACATTATAGAGCAAACACAATGGGCACACTCAAAAATAAGGTATAGACTTCTTTGATACATATTCCCCCATAACCAAGATTGCCAATGTAGGAGCCTTGATAGCTCTAGCATCTTTACATAAACTTGTAATACATCAAATGGATGTTAAAACCTGTTTCTTAAATGGTGAGCTTAAGGAGGAAAGTTATATAGAAAACCTGAGGGGTTGAGTTCCTGGCATGGAGTATAAAGTGTGTAAACTTGTAAAGTCCTTGCATGGTCTTCAACAAGCTCCTAAATAATGGCATAAAACATTTGATTGCACTTTTGGTCACAAATGTTTTTTTGTTGTGAATAGTGGTGATGCATGTGTGTACTCTAAGCATGATAATACTGGCTGTATGATTATTTGTTTGTATGTAGATGCCATGCTTATTCTTGGTACGAGTATGAATATTGTGAATGCCACTGAGTCTTTCTTGAGTCCATGCTTTGATATGAAAGCCTAGGTGAGGCTGATGTGATACATGGCATTAAAATAATTAGATCACCCGAGGGTAAGTTGTCTTGACCGTGGCTGGTTGTTATAGCCGAGAATAACTTGATCTGATGTAATTAGTCATTAATAAGAGTTGGCTGTTTTACTAGTTAGAATGATGTGTGAGTGAGCTTGTACTTAGCTTGATACCTATAGTATAAATATGAAACTTAGTGTGTAATTAAAGATCAACAAATACAAATTATACTCTCTTACTTTCTCATCTTTATTTTCTTCTACTTCTAATCTCCTTTTCCCTTCTTTCTTATCCCAAATTCTATCTAATCCTTAGTTATAATTCAAGTTTGATCCTGAATTATAACAATTGGTACCAGAGCAATTAGCTAGCTGTTGATTGATCTGGCAAAACGCAATAAATCAACTCAGATGGCCGGTGTGACCACTCAAGCTGGTGCTGTTGTTGCTACTGCGGCTGTAGTAGCCAATACTGCTCACCCCAGCTATGCTGCAGCCGTGGGAGCTAATCCTGGAACAGGAGGGGTGATCAACCAATTCTAGTAGTTAAGGATTCTGATGCCGGAAATGTTTGAGACAATGCAACAGAATTAAGATCGGAGGATAGCTGAGATGTTGGATCAATAGTCTCACCAGATGGAAGCTCGAATTCAAGGATTACAGTAGCAATTGGATCGCCGGTAGATACCAGCTGGAACTGGGTTCCTCTCCCCAGCTCGTCATCCTGATCGGCCACCAGCCTCTATCACTCCTCATTCAGCCAGATCCAATGAGCAAGGATCGGCTGCTGGTAGGACACATGGCCCTCGACAACCTCGAGTGGAGATAGATCCCTTCGATTGAAAGAATCCTCTATCCTGGATCAGAAGATGTGAAAGGTATTTTTGATTCCATAACAGGATGAATTGGCGAAAGTTGAATTAGCCGCAATTTACCAGCAAGGTGACTATGAGGTTTGGTACTACAGCTTAATTTGTAGTATGCTTGATTTAACTTGGGACGATTTTGAGAATGAATTGTGTGAGAGATATGGGGAGGAGGATCTAGGAGAGGTGACTGATCATTTCAATAAGTTAATCCAAACTTCATCCATGAAGGATTATATGAATAAGTTCGAGAACTTACGTGCTAGAATGCTGTTTATTTGTCCTGGTGCTTATGAGTCTTATTACATCGCTAGATTTGTCAGTGGCCTTAAACCAAGGATCAAAAACTTAGTCAAGGCCTTAAATCTTGTTTCGTTGTCGCAAGCCTTCACTAAGGCTAAGCTGATGGAAGCTACGATTCCAGCTAATTCTGAGACTACTAGAACGAAATCTTTCTCTTTTTTGTTCTACAACAAGAACCTTAGGGAATGCTGCAAAACCATCTGGCGATGAAGAAAGAAGGAATCAGAGGTTATGCTTTAGGTGTAACCAGAAGTACTTTTATGGACATAGGTGTAATCCTAAACACCTGATGGCAATTTTAGGAATTGAATCTGATGATGTGGAGGAAGAAATGATTGAGGAAGAGGCAATTGAAGAACAATTAGAAGAAGATTTAGGAGATGTGGAATTTGATGAGGTGGAAATCTCTGTAAAAGCCCTCATAGGGAATGGTTCCCATAACACCACTCGAATTAAAGGAGAAGCAGGACAAAAACATTTGTTGATTCTTATTGATAGTGGTAGCACGCACAGCTTTGTTGACCCAAAGGTTGTAAAGTTGGTTTGGCATGAGATGATCAGAACCAGTCCTCTAACCGTTACTGTGGCAAATGGAAACACAATGGTCACTCAGATGAAATGTAAGGGATTCAGTTGGTGTATGCAAGGACATTCTTTCGAGTATGATTTCAGGATGCTCAAGTCGGGTGGCTGTGACATGGTTTTAGGGGTTCATTGGATGAAACTATAAACCCCCTAGTCTTTAATTTATCTCAAATTTTAGTCTCCTTTGACAAGAAGGGGAAGAAGGTAGTGCTACAAGGCATCATTGAGAAGGGGAGACTACAACTTACGAATGGTAATGAGCTTGAGAAGCTGCTGAAGAAGTGGATAGGTTAGCTCAATGCATCTCAGCTGATTCTAAAGCAGTATCTGAGGCCAAGGACCCTCGAATTGAGTAGTTGCTGACAGAGTTTGAGGATGTTTTTGCTCAACCCACTTCTTTGCCATCTCTGGACTATGCTATTCCCGTGAAGGCTCATGCTGATCCTGTGAATTTGAGGCCGTACAAGCACCCTCACTTACAAAAGAATGAAATTGAAATACAAGTGGAAGCATTGTTGAGGGCAAACTTTGTCAGAAATAGCCACAACTCATTCGCTTCACTAGTAATCCTTGTTAAGGAGAAGGATAGATCTGCTCACATGTGTGTGGATTACAGGCATTGAATTCCCTTGCAGTAAAGGACAAGTTCCCTATTTCCATCATTGATGATTTGCTTGATGAACTGAAAGGGTCACAGTACTATTCTAAGCTGGAATTGAGGCAAGGCTATCATCAAATTAGAGTGAAGGACGAGGACATTAATAAACAGCTTTCAAGACCCATCAAGGGAAATGTGAGTTTGTGGTCATGCCTTTTGGCTTAACCAATGCTCCGGCCACCTTTCAAGCTGTGATGAACTGGGTGTTTAAGGATCAACTGAGGAGATTTGTGCTGGTTTTCTTTGATGATGTATTAGTGTATAGCTCTTCCTTGGATGATCGCATCAATCATTTGAACAATTTTCTTGATCCTGCGTGAGAACAAGTTATTTGCTAAGCTTACCAAGTGTTCTTTTGCTCAGACACTGGTGGAGTAATTGGGACACATAGTCTCAAAGGATGAGGTGGCTGCTGATCCTTGCAAGGTGCAAGCCATGAAAGAGTGGCCCACTCCCAAAAATCATAAGCAGCTGAGGGGTTTTTTGGGGCTAATTGGCTACTACAGGAAATTTATTGCTGGATATGGGGTATTAGTCTAGCCTCTCACCAATCTACTAAAGAAAAAAGTTTTTGGATGGTCTGAAGAAGCTCAAAGGGCTTTTGAAGTTCTTAAGCTTGCTATGTGTTCAACTCCAGTGCTCTCCATGCCTGATTTCGAGCAACCTTTTGTCTTGGAAACAGATGCTAGTAGCTCAGGCATTGGAGCAGTTTTATCTCAACAAGGCAAGCCAATTGCCTTCATCAACTAAGGATTGAGTTTTAGGCACCAGCAACTTTCTATCTATGAGAAAGAATACTTAGCCATACTGTTAGCTATGAAGAAATGGAGACAATACCTTAATGGGCATCATTTCATAATCAAGACTGACCATCAGAGTCTTAAGTATCTTCTTGAGCAAAAGATTACTACCAGGATACATAAAAAGGGGCTACTGAGGATGTTGGGCCTCAGTTGCTCAATTGAATATCGCAAAGGCTAGGAAAACACAGCAGCAGATGCTCTTTCTCACAGGTTTGGTGAAGAGATTGAGGGCTCTTCTGCAGCTATCTCTTATGCTCTTCCTGAGTGGATGGAAGAGATCTACAAGAGTTATGAGGGAGATAAGTTTGCTTCTGATTGCATCACTGCTAATACCATCAATCCTTCCTTCTAACAGAAAGGTGATATATCAGTTTTGAATGGCATTGTGAGGATCAAGGGGAGAATTTGTGTTGGCACAGCTTCCAATTTAAGAAAACAAATCATCTTAGCCTTCCATTCTTCAGCTTGGGGAGGTCATTCAGGTATTGATGGCTCTACAAAAGGCTTAAGCAGTATTTCAGCAGGGGTAGGAGCAAAGAAAGCTGTGGAGGATTTGGTCCAGAGTTGTGCTATTTGCCAAACAAGTAAAACTGGACACGTTCCATATCCTGGTTTGCTACAACCTCTTCCAATCCCAGATAGAGCATGGCAGCACATCAGCATGGATTTTGTGGAAGGTTTACCCAAGGCTGAGGGGAAGGAGATTAGTAAAATGAGAAGTTGCGCTTTCGATCTTGTTCTTAGCTCCGAGTCTAGTCCTTTGGGCGAGGATCTTTACTTTACAGGGTCGTTAAGAGTGCCTAGGATAGACTTCTTGAACCAAAGGTTCGATCTTATTAAATTCCATTTTCATTTAATTCAGTGAAACCGTGGCGCGCACAAAAAACCCGAGGAATCAATATCTCGATATAAGCCAAGAGGCAGATCTTGTGCCACTCCACCTGGTTGTATGAAACTGGCATGCATCATTCTAAGTCGATTGTGACTGAATAAGGCTTCGTTGTTTGATTTGTAATAACTTGTATTGTGGGCTAGTAGTTTTGGAGCCAAATTAGGATTGAATGTTAATTGTTTCGGTTGGGCCAAGGTCAGTCAATAATGGCAGCTGGTTTGTAAGCTTGGGCATTAGCTTGTCCAAGTGCATTGTATCTTGCTTCATATAAGTAGATAGATCTTGTGTAATGAGAGATCATTCAATGAAAAATCAACCTAATCTCTTTTGAGATCTCTCTCCCTCATCTAATTCTCTCTATATTTCTCATCTCCTTCACTTCTCTTCTCATCTAATCTCTCTGTTCCACAAGGTTAAGCTTCAAGATTTATCTAGAGGTTTAACAAATGGTATCAGAGCCTTGTTTGGCTTTCAAATCAAACGTGATTTGATATCAAGTATCTTGAATTGCATTGCAAATTGCTTTAGAAATCAGTTCTGAATTGTGTTGCTGTTGCTGCGGTTACTATCAGGAAATTGCCTTGAAACAAATAAAAAGAATTGAATTGATGCATAAAGACTTGGAACAATGGCCAGTTGAGTCATTACAAGATCAGCAGCTGCTAAAACATCAACTAATCCTTCATATGCCGAGGTTGTTAGTGGTCATGCAGAGGATATACCGCAAGTTGTCACTCCAGACATTTTGAATGCGTAGATAATAGCTATAATTGTTCGGCTTAATCAATCTCACCTGAAAAGGGAATAAAGAACTGAGGATCTAATGCGTAACCTGTTGAAGGAACAAGAGGAAATGTTTAATGAGAGGTTTAGCTTACAATCAAAGCGTGTTGATGAGAACATTGCTGATCAATTAAATTAATAAAAGCAACAATTTGAGGAGACATTGGCTGAGCGAATTGATCAACAAACACGGATGTTTAGTGAGAAGATTGCTGAAATTCAAAGTCTATTCAATAGAAAAAATGCACCTTCAGTTCCAGATCCTCTGCTCCCTGCTAGTTTGTTGCCTGTGAATCAGTTAATAAGACCTCTAGTAATGTCGCAATCTAATGTTCCTGCTAGACTTGCCGTAGCTAGTGAAAGACCTCAATTTATGACTCAATCAGCTGATGTTAGAACTCAAAATCGAAGTCAAGAAGAAGAGGTATTTGCTAGACATGATCGATCATTTGATCAAGCTCAACCAAGACCCACTAGTTTGAATGTAGGACAAGCTGTCCGTCCCCCTGAGCAAGCAGATATTCACAGAAGTGCCAGTTTGATTGAAGAGCAAATTGATTGGCCTCCTGATCAGTTGAACTAGCAGTGTTCAGGCAGTAATGATATGACATCCAACAATAGCAGCAGTGGCTATAGACAACCAAGGGTGCAAATTGTTCCTTTTGATGTTAAGAAACCTCATTCGTGGTTGAGGAGATGTGATCGTTACGTCCACTTTTATCACATTGATGAGGCTGAAAAGGTTCAAATTGTTGTTTTTTATCTTCTTGGTGATCACGAGGTATGGTTTTATAGTTTATTAAAGAGAAATCCTACTCTCACTTGGGCTGAGTTTGTGAAAGACCTTTGTGAGCGTTATGGTGATGAAGATTCTAGTGACATTGTTGATAGATTTAATAAGGTGATAGAAGAAACATATGTAAAGGAGCATATGACAAGGTTTGAGAACCTTAGAGCTAGTAGTATAACTAAATATCCTCATGTCACTGAGTCATATTATGTCTCAAGTTTCATAAGTGGATTGAAGCCCAAGGTTAAGAATCTCGTCAAAGCAGTTGGGCCTACAACATTGTCTAAGGCTTATGCTTAAGCCAGGCTTTTTGAGGCAACAATCTTAGCTTCAAGTGATGGAACCAGAGGTCGTGCAGGCAGTTTCAAGTCTCAGAGAGGATCTATTAGGCCCAAGTCTAACCGATTGGATGAGAAGAAACTTCAAAGGCTTTGTTACAAGTGCAATCAACCTTATCAATTCGGCCATAAATATAATCCAAAGTTCCTCATGTCAGCTGAAGGAATGAGTGCTGATGAACACTCAGAGGGTGAAGAATCTGATGCTAGTGGGAATGACTTAGATCAGGAGACATTTGAGAACCTTGTTTATGATGAAGTTGGAATTTCCATGAAGGCCCTGACTGGTAATGGAACACACAACACAATCCGGAAGGGAAAGGCAGGGAAGAGATCTATCATCATCCGTATTGATAATGGGAGCACCCACAGCTTCATTGATCCAAAGGTGGTTAAGAAATTGGGCTATGAGGTGATCAAGACACATCCTCTAGTAGTGATAGTAGCCGATGGAAATTCAGTGATGACTCAGAACAAGTGCCAAGGATTCCATTGGTTTATGCAAGATCACAAGTTTGATTATGATTTCAGGATCTTGCCTTTAGGAGGATGTGACATGGTACTTGGGTTGATTGGATGTGATCTTATATTCCAGTTTTGTTTGATTTTGCTAAGTTGACGGTTTCTTTTGAGATTCAAGGTTCCAAGGTCACTTTGCAAGGAATGGCAGATCAAGCTCAATTGCAAATTATTAAAGGAAGGAAGTTGTAAAAAGGATTCAAGAAATGTGCTTATCAGTGGGTAGGACAGTTGTTTGCTATATCACCAACTGAGGTTATGAAGATTGCTCAGCCTGAAGTGCAAGCAGTGATAGAGGAATTTGAGGATTTGTTTGAGTTTCCCTAGGCTTTACCTCCTAAGAGAAGTTTAGATCATGCTATCCCTCTCAAATCTGATGCAGAGCCACTAAAGCTAAGACCGTACAAGTATCCTCATACTTAAAAGACAAAAATTGAGAAACAAGCGGATGAATTGCTCAGGATAAGTTTCGTAAGGCAAAGTCACAGTCCTTTTGCTTCTTCTGGTCATTCTAGTCAAGAAAAAGGATGGTACGGCAAGAATATGTAATGATTACAGACAACTCAACTCTATGACATTGAAGGGCAAACTTCCCATACTAGTCATAGACGACTTGCTTGATGAGTTATATGGAGCACAAGTCTTTTCTAAGCTTGATCTAAGGCAGGGCTATAGCCAAATCAAAGCAATGGAGCAAGAAGTGTACAAGACTGCATTCAGAATACATCATGGACACTTCGAGTTGGTAGTTATTGCATTTGGATTGACCAATGCTCCAGCTACTTCCTAGGCCCTCATGAATGATGTCTTCAAACAGTTCTTAATTAAGTTTGTATTGGTGTTTTTCAATGACATCTTGATTTATAGTGCCTCCTTTGAAGAACATTTGAAGCACTTGAGGGAAGTGTTCATGGTCATGTGCAAACATAAGTTATATGCAAAATTGGCCAAAATGTGCCTTTTCACAGACTCATTTAGAGTATCTAGGCCATGTGACATCCTTAGAGGGAGTTTCTACTTATCATTCTAAAGTCCAAACAATGAGAAATTGGCCTATTCTAGTTATCTTGAAGCAGCTGAGAGGATTTTTGGGCTTGACTGGATATTACCGTAAGTTTGTGGCTAAGTATGGAGCTAGAGCCAAGCCTCTAACGGATTTATTGAAAAAAGATGCCGTCAAGTGATCAGATGAAGCTCAAGCGGCATTTGAGACTTTGAAATCTGCAATGTGTAAAGCACCTGTGTTAGCTATGCTTGATTTCACTTTGGGATTCATATTAGAGACTAATGCTTATGGAAATGGAATTGGGGCAATGTTGTCTCAAAGAGGTAGACCTATAGCTTACCTCAGCCAAGCTCTAAGTCCTAAACATCAAGCACTGTCCACATATGAAAAGGAGTATCTTGCTATCTGGCTTGCTGTGGAGAAGAGGAGACATTACTTAGATGGACACCGTTTTACAATCGAGACTGATCACCAAAGCCTAAAACATCTCTTAGAATAGAAAATTGTCACAAGAATTCAAAGAAAAGGGCTAATGAAGATGTTGGGTCTTGATTATGACATTGAGTATAAGAAGGGAAAGGAGAATGCTGCGGCTGATGCTCTGTCATGCAGATTGGAGGACTGTGAACAGGGCTCTTGTGGGGCACTTTCGGTGATTGTACCTGCTTGGATTGAAGAGGTACATCAATCCTATGTGGATGATCCTTTTGCACAAGAATGCATAGCAGCTTTCAGCTTTGGCAAGGCAGACAACTTAGCTTCTGGTGATGTGACAATGGCTAAAGGCATTATTAGACTCAAGAGGAAGCTGTACATTGGAACTTCCGCTGATCTCAGACACCAAGTTATTAGTGCTTCACATGATTCAGCATGGCGAGGCCATTCAGGAGTGGAAGGAACATATCAATGGCTCAAAGCTCATTTCGGTTGGCCAGGATTGAAGAAGGTAGTGACAGATTTCGTGCAAAGTTGTGAAGTATGTTAGCAAACTAAGCTTGGAGATCATAGATATCAAGGGCTTCTTCAACCCTTACCTGTTCCAGATGGTGTATGGCAAAACATAAGCATGGATTTCATTGAAGGATTGCCTAAATCATAGGGAAAACAGGTGATTTTTGTAGTAGTTGATTGGTTCACCAAGTTCAGCCATTTCATTGCTTTAGCTCGGCCTGTAACAACTAAGAATTTGGCTCGTGTTTTCCTTGACAACATTTATAAGTCACATGGATTGCCTCAATCCATAATTTCTGATAGGGACAAGCTCTTCACAAGTCATTTTTGGAAGGAGTTGTTTAGCTTGTTGGGGACTACATTGGCTCTTAGCTCATCTTATCATCCACAAGTAGATGGCCAAGCTAAAAGGGTCAATCAATGCATTAAGCAATATCTTAGAAGTATGGTGTTTAGCCATCCCAAGGTGTGGGGAAGATGACTGTCGTTGGCTAAGCATTGGTACAATACTCATTTTCATGCTTCTCTAGGAACTACTCCATTTAAAGCCTTGTATGGTTATGATCCACCATCCCCTTTGATGTTGCAAGAAGTTGTTTCACATGTGGTTGAGGTTACTGAATTAGTGTAGCAAAGGAAGCATCTAATGCAACTTTTACAGGATAATCTCCAACAACCACAAGCCCAAATGAAGCTGTATGCTGACCGGAAGAGAGTGGACAGAAATTTTGACGTGGGAGACATGGTTTACTTGACATTGCAACCTTATAGGTAGTCCACGGCTGCTGTGAGGAAGAATGTGAAGCTTTGTGCGAGGTTCTTTGGACCTTACAAAGTCTTGGAAAGGATTGGCAAAGTGGCTTACAAGCTTGAGCTTCCACCTAACTCATATATACATCCTGTTTCTCATGTTTCTCTTCTCAAAAAGACGGTAAAGCAAGGCCAAAATCTCTCTTCATCATCTCTGGAGGTTGGTTCAAATGGCTCATTGACTCTACAACCTGTAGCTGTTTTGAAGAACCGGCAAATGCGAGCTGTTAACAAAAGCATTCCAGAAGTTCGAGTGACTTGGACCAATTTGGATGACTCTTTCACTACTTGAGAAGAAAGACGTTTTATGTTGAGCCAATTTCCCTCTTTTAATTCTTGAGGACAAGAATGCTTTCAAGGGAAAGGGATTGTTATGATTCTAAGTCGATTGTGATTGAATAAGGCTTAGTTGTTTGATTTTTAGTAGCTTGTATTGTGAGCTAGTAGTTTTGACGCCAAATTAGGATTGAATGTTAGTTGATTCGGTTGGGTCCAGGTGAGTCAATAGTGGCGGCTGGTTTGTAAGCTTGGGCATTAGCTTGTCCAAGTCCATTGTATCTAGCTTCATATAAGTAGTTAGATCTTGTGTAATGAGAGATCATTCAATGAAAAATCAATCTAATCTTTTTTGAGACCTTTCTCTCTCTCGTCTGATTCTATCTATATTTCACATCTCCTTCACTTTTCTTCTCATCTAATCTCTCTCTTCCACAAGTTTCAGCTTCAAGATTTATCTAGAGGTTTAACAATCATTTGGGTCATTGTGGACAGATTCACGAAATTCAGCCATTTTGTTGCTCTGAGTCATCCAATATCTGCTGAGAAATTGGCTAGATTGCTCATGAATCACATATACAAACTACATGGGTTGCCGTGGTCCATTATATCTAATCGTGATAGGATGTTTACCAGCCAATTATTGCAAGAGCTTTTCCTATTGATGGGCTCTACCTTGGCTCTTAGCTCCTCATACCTCCCCCAATCTGAGGGACAGATTGAGCGGTTGAACCAGTGTGTGGAGCAATACTTGTGTAGCATGACTTATACATATCCTAAGCATTGGGCTTCACGGTTGGCTCTAGCAGAATACTAGTACAACACTCATTTTCACTATGCCGTTTGAACCACACCCTTCACAGCCCTTTATGGATACGATCCACCTGCACCCTTGATGCTGTAGGAAGTGAGCTCTCAGATTTCTGCAATGAATGATTTGATTTCTTAGAGGAAGCAGCTGATGATACAATTAAAGGATAACTTGCAGAAAGCCCAGACTAGGATGAAATTTTATGCACACAGAAAGAGGACTGAGAGATCTCTTGCAATTAGAGACATGGTATACCTCAAACTTTAGCCTTATAGACAATCAACTGTGGCTATAAGAAGGAATGTCAAGCTGGGAGCTTGTCTCTTTGGTCCGTACAAGGTCCTTGAGAAGATGGGCAATTTGGCTTATAGATTTGATCTTCCATCTTCTTCAATGATCGATCCAGTTTTCCATGTATCATTACTGAAGAAACAAAAGGCTGAAGGAAAGAACAGCTCTAAGGATCCTCCTGTAACACATTATGATGGGTCCCTAGTGTAGGCCCCTGCAGCTGTTTTGGGATCTACGATGGTGCAGCTATCAGGGAAAGGACGAAAGGAAATTCTGGTTCAGTGGGCTAATCTTGAGCCAGAGTAAGCAAGTTGGGAGGAGTAGGGATTCATTCATAGTCAGTTTCCTACATCAACATTCTTGGGACATGAATGATTTTGAGGGGATGGAATTGTCATGACCGCGACAGGTTGTTATAGCCGAGATTAGCTTGTTCTGATGTAATTAGTCATTAATAAGAGTTGGTTGTTTTACTTGTTAGAATGATGTGTGAGTGAGCTCGTACCTAGCTTGATACCTATAGTATAAATATGATACTTAGTGTGTAATTAAAGTTCATCATATACAAATTATACTCTCTTACTTTCTCATCTCTATTATCTTCTACTTCTCATCTGCTTTCCCTTCTTTCTCATCCCAAATTCTATTTAATCCTTAGTTATAATTCAAGTTTGATCCTGAATTATAACATAAGTCAATGCCACTATGTGGAGAAAATATTGAGGAAGTTTGAGAGTTTTTTATGGCACTCTTGCTAAAATTGCCTTTGACCCGAATGTTCACTTCAAAAGAAGTGTGTCACAGGCTGAATACATTAAAATTATTGGTGGTGCAATGTTTTTGATGAACTGCTTTTGTTTATATTGCCCATGCCGTTAGTAGATTAAGTAGTTATACCCATAGTCCAAGCGACGAGCACTAGGTTGCTCTAGTTAAATTTTGAGGAATCTCTAGGGTACCATGGATTAGGGTCTTAAATTTAAACAATTCCATGCTGTGTAAGAGGGATACTGTGATGCCAATTGGGTATCTAACAATAATTAAATTAACTCTACCGATGGCTATGTTTTTATGCTTGCTAACAATGCTATGTCTTTGAAATCTTGTATACAAACCTGCATTGTTAAATCCATGATAGAATATGAGTTTATTACTCTAGTGATGGCAGGTTTGGTAGGTCAATGGCTAAGGAATGTACTGGGTGACATTTCATTAGGGAAAGCCCACGCCGTCAGTCTTGATGTATTTTGACCCACGTGCGACCATTGTAGTGGAGTAGAGTGAGGTGTGTAATGTTAAGCACAAGCATATTTGCCGGAGGCAAGGTGTAAGAAGGCACATTAATGTGATCTCACTTGAGTTTCTACGAAGTGAGAAGATTTCAGTAGATGCCCTTATTAACTAAGAAGGCGATGCGTGATGTAATAAAGGGAAAGGGGCTTAATCCCACTTTCATGACTTGATCTTGGTGGATACCTATCTCGGGAGTAATTCTTGATGTTCAATGGGTTAAACAAAGCCAAGGTTAAGAAGTGATTAAGCCACCTTAGCTGCTTCTGAGACAATGTTGCTTGTGGCTTGTATCTTTCAAATGTTCCATGATGTTGAGGTTGACCTCTACATTTGCAAGTTGTTTATCTGCAGGGCTTCAGTTGAGGGCAAAGAGACCACTGAAGTTTTGAAGTTATAGCTGCTGAAACTTTGGCCACCAGTGTACATTCACTGTAACCTATTGAGAGTCTGTTATGTGGGAATTATTGCAGTAGGTTACATCGAATGGAAGAGTCAGATGCATCGGCTACGATGTCATCACCATGTATCAGTTGAAAACATCAACAGGAGATCAAGATTAACTCCAACAAAAATCATTAGATGCTTTGGCAAAGGAGTTAAGAACAGGCCAGGTCTTGAACCTGAATTATGCACAGTTGCTTTGTTGCTCCATAGGCTTTATGGGCTGGTGTACTTTGCAAGCATACCCTTGTTCATTGTTAAGAGATCTACTTTCGTTCATTTAAGATGAAAATGCGTTCAAAACGAGCCTCAATTACAGGGTTCTTTGAACCAACATTGCTGCAGAATATCACTTATCTATAAGGAGCAAAATGAGACACAAGTAGGAGTTGATGTTTCGGTGAATAATCTGGTACTGGTAAACTGCAAATTGGGGAATTAGTACAAATGGTGACTTTGTTTCCTTGGAGAGCGATTGATACTTTTGGAAATTTAGCTCGGTGGGAATCATTCAGGCTCATAGTCAAGTTTGTGCTGCTGAATTGCGTTAGCCGTAATTGGAAGTCCTCTAAAGTGTGTGTTGTTGCTCTATTCAATTGGTTTGAGTTTGGAAGGCCTCCTGAGATGATAAAGGACTTCATATGCAGTCTTATGGGTTTAATGACATTTAAATTTGGTTATGCAGCATTTTACAAGCAGAATTACAAAATTGTTGCTGCGTTTTATGATTCTCGGCAGCAATATCGAGTCTTGAGCTGTATTAACTGCATCAGGAAGTGCCTTGGATGTGTTGTTGATGTCTGGTCTGATCGGTGCAGACCCCCTGAAGAGGATTATACATTCAAGCACAAACATTTGGTCGTAACAAGAGACATACTCATGTATCTGCTGCATTTCGAAATCAGTTCAGCATTGCCTCGTTTCAGCTGCAACAGATTTCAGCGGGTCCAGTTGCAGTACAATTCAGTTCCTGAGCTGCAAGGGTTACAAACATGTTCTTGCTGTTATATGATATTGAAAGCTGCAGAACTTCAGCAAGAAGTTCATCACTTCAACTATCTTTTCATAAGCAAGTGATCTGCATTGCTCCAACTCTCTTCCATTCTTGAGGACAAGAATGTTTTTAAGGGGAAGGGAATGTTATGAATGCGAGAATCCAAGGCATGAGCCGGTAGAGGCTGTGTTGCTGTGGGGTTGCTATGAGGGTATTGGTGGTGTTAGTTTTCATGGCGCCAAATAAGCTAGAAGTTAGTTAGTAGATATTTTCATATGCTTTAGATATTTTGGTAAGTTGTTTGGTTGGTTGTGATGTCTAGATCCAATGTATTAGATCATAACTTGTAATTCCTATAAGTAGGATGATCATGTGTAATTCTTACTCATTCAATGAAATGTCAATCAATCTCTTTGAGATTAATCTTCTTTCTATCATCTAACTCTCTCTATTTTCTCATCTCCTTCTCTTCTTTCTTATCCCATACTTTCTTTATCTTAGGTTAAGATCAAGATTTAATCTTGATCTTAACAAACAATCACCATCGTTAGTGACCATTTTTCTTGTAATGTATACATCCACATTACAGAGTGCGTTTCCACCAGAGAACCACATGAAGGGGACATGTGTGCTCTTCACAATGACTGCCCGGGTTTGAGACTATGTTTACCTAGGGTGGTAGTGGGACATGTTGCAAATGTTTTAAAAAAATTCCTTAAAATTGGATAGAGCGGCACAGTAGAATAAACTTAATTTCTTTAATTCTTAATCCAAGGACCTCTAATCTAATATAATCACAAGAACATATAATATCTAAGTACAATAAATGAGAAATTGAAAGAATAAATAGAAAGGTAAAAAATTAAAGGAAAGCTTAAAAAGAAAAAGGATCAGAAATACTAGGAATGTATACCGTAATTTTCCGCATAGGAATCTACTAGACAACAAGATCTTTTCAGCAATAACCCCTTCACACCCGAAAAGTGGGCTCCAAAAATATTTACTATGGAAAAATCTCAATAGAAATTCTTCCTTTCAATTTTTTAAAAAAGTCAAAATTTTTTGAAAATTTTGTATGCTAAACTCAATTACCAAGACCTCTATTTATAATGGACAAATGGGAAGCAAACACTTCAAAAGTTAATGTGGGATTCGTAGGGGAAAAAATGCACTTGAAATACTCAAAAACGACGTGACATTTGCAGAAATAATACCTAAATAACATCCACTGAACAGGTGAAAAGCCGTCATGTGGCGGCTCCTTGTTGGTCCACGCCATTAGGCTCAGTAAGCTTTGGGCCAGTCACGGTGCGACACGTGATTGGCTGTCTCACGAAGGCACAAATGTAGGCCAATTAACACGTACTTTTCTTTTTTTGGTTAAATCCCCACATGTATAATTTTATCTCATGAATATTCTTTGGTAATAAAAATTTGTTCATCTTATGAATAATTAATTCATCTAGTGAATTTTGTTTAGCAAAACTAATTTATTCATCAGAGGAGTAAATAATTTATCTTATGAATTTATTTTAAATATTTATTAAACGATGTACTTATGAGACTTACAAAGGGACTTTAGAGATAATTTAATTATAGCTCCAAATGGGTCAAATCTAATTATCAAAATTTGATAACATTGACTACCATTTAGTGACATTTAATTCCACTACATAAACATTATAGCACTCAATAAAAACAACAACAACAACAACAAACCCGGTGCCTGCAAGGGCTCCCGCAAAAGCAGGGTCTGGGGGGAGTAGGTGTACTCGGCCTTCCCCCCGCAGGGGCCTACCCTGAAGAGAGGCTATTTCCGAGGACCCCCAACCTAAGAGAATGGTCTACTGTAGAGAGCAAGAGACTTGGCAACAGGAGAGCAACAAAGCGATTAAAACAAAAGTCACAAAGCACACAAGGCACAAGTTACAAAGCAAGCCACCTCAAGCAAAAATCAAGCAGAAATCAAAGGATAGGAGGGCAGGCAAGTACGCATGCAGGTAGTAGCTCATGGGGCCAAGTACACAACCTAAGTGCGCCAGAAGGATAACACGGCTTAGCATTAATAGGCTAGACTACCCTGCTCCAACTGGAGCATCTATAACCCCTATACTAGCCCTCCATTGGGCCCTATCTAAGGCCATCTCCTCCCTAAGGTTTAGGTGGGTGAGGTCTTGTCGGATCGTCTCCATCCATCTCTTCTTTAGCCTTCCTCTTCCTCTCCTGCCTAGTGTAGTAAGGGGTTGTTCGCACCCCCTTACTGGAGCGTTGTCCGGTCTCCTTCTAACATGTCCAAACCACCTCAAATGTTGCTCTCTCAATTTATTTTCAATGGGCTACGCCCAATTTGCCTCTTATGACGTCGTTTCTGATCCTATCCTTCCTTGTGTGTCTGCACATCCACCTCAGCATTCACATCTCCACCACCTTCATCTCCTATGTGTGCTGTTCTTTCATCGCCCTGCACTCCGCCCCATAGGTCATGACTGGCCTCACAACTGTCTTATAGTATCTTTCCTTTAGCTTCAAGGGGAACTTTCTATCACAAAGTAACGCGGAGGCCAACCTCCAATTATGCCATCCCGCTTTAATTCGATTGTTGACATTCTCGTCAACTTCGCCGTTGTTCTGTACCATGGACCCCAAGTACCTGAAGCTCTCCTTTTTTGCTATGGCCTTAGATCCAATCTTGACGTCTTCCCGACTAAGCATGGTGGAGGGATCGAATTTGAGTTCCATGTACTCGGTCTTGGCTCTGCTTAGTCGTAAACCCTTCGACTCTAGTGCCCCACTCCACTGTTCCAGCTTCTTATTTACCTCTTCCCGCGACTCCCCCACCAACACTATGTCATCTGCAAAAAGCATGCGCCAAGGTACACATCCTTGGATATGCCTAGTGAGCTCGTCCATTACCAGAATGAACAGGTAGGGGCTCAAAGCCGACCCCTGGTGTACCCCACCTGTTATCGGGAAAGCTTCTGTCTCCCCGTCCTCAGTACTTACCTTAGTTTGTGCCTCCTCATACATGTCTCTAATGGCTCGAATGTATAGCACGGGGATGCATTTCATGTTCAAAACTCTCCAGAGGATCTCCCTTGGCACCTTATCATATGCCTTCTCTAAATCAATGAAAACCATGTGAAGCTCATTTTGTCTCTCCCTGTATTGCTCTATCGTTTGCCTTAGGATGTGGATGGCTTCTATGGTTGATCTCCCGGGTGTAAATCCGAATTGGTTCTCGGACACCTCTGTTTGTTGCCTTAACCTCCTCTCTATGACCCGCTCCCACAACTTTAGAGTGTGGCACATTAGTTTGATACCCCGATAGTTGGCGCAACTCTGAATGTCGCCTTTGTTCTTACATATCGGGATCACTGTGCAAACATTATAGCACTATAGAATTAAATATTACTATTCAATAATTAGCACATAACTTTTGTAATAACAATTAACCCGTCTAGTAGATATCCATGAGAAAAAATGACTTTAACTACTATCATTATTTTTCTTATATATTTTTCTTTATTTCCTGATACGCCATTTTTTGAATAATTCATTAATACAAAAATATATTTCGAAATTTCAAATGTCAAATACCTGGACCACTTGGGCCAAAGGTTTTTCAAATTTATTCAAGCACTGCGAATCAACTAAGGGGATATCTGTATCTCGTAAGAGTCTATAAATTCCATATTGAATTTTTTGTTCCCGCTACACCTAATGCTATCACCCAACATACAAAGGATGTCGGCCCACTAATCAAAACCTCACTTTTCAATACATCAAAGTGACACACACCACATGCACCAGTCAATGTCAATCTCAGAATTTAGAGTTATCGTCTTACTGGAATGAATTAGTTATCTTCAATTGCAGTTAAGAAATAAATAATTTAGGCGGTCTAGCTCAATGTTTCAATCTTATAGACAACAACAATAAAACACATTTGGATCCCTATCTACACAACCAAGACAAGTCATATAGAGTATCATATTATAGTTTTATAAGTTAAGTTGTCCAAATTAATACTGTCTACCAACATGTTTTTGACAGCATGTCACAAATTTGATTTAAGTTTATCTACGCCTTAGTCTAATTGTCCACTTAAACCAAACTCAACATATTATGTTGGACTACGCCTATCTCGTGGAATGTTTTAGAAAACAATCAAATGTGTATTTGACTTGTAAAACATAATCAGACAATAAATAAACCAAACAAATTTATTTAATTAATCATTGAAACAAAATAAATGGTTTCTCAGGACACTAATTCCAGCAATCTTCCTCTTGTCCTGTACCTAATTAGCCCCACATTGCATAACCATGCCCTAGGGATCTGTCAACTCATTGATTATTATATCTTCAATATTGATGTCTTACTGTGTCATTCTTTTTTTCAGAAACTTTAATCTATTAAGGATCTTCTAAGTTAACCAGTCTATTTTACAACTTCGTGGCTGTCAAGTACTAGACTTCCATAATGAGCATTGCTTGACACTTCTCCATAGGGTAAGTGTAAATCCTAGCGTCAAATGTCTAAAATCCCTTTTTTTAAAACAAGCAACATATGATAAACTCAACATCCTTTCTTTGAATCTCGCTAGAGCTTCATCCTAAGAACATAATGTATTTATCTTGTTTCTTTCATTTTGAAATAACTAGATAGACAAATATTAACAACTAGTAAGAATTCTACACCATTCTTAATGAGTATAATGTCATCTATATACAATACTTAGAAAGTCACTACTTTCTTGGTCATGCCACTTATACACTCATGATTCACTAACCATTAATTCAAATCCATTTGATTTGTTAGATGTCATCGAATCTACTATTCAATGAACAAGATGCTTATTTAAGTCTATAATAGATTTCCTAAGTTCGCATACCATGCGCTCTTGACTCTTTGCAGCAAACTTGTCTAGTTGTATCATAAACATAACTTTTCAAGATGATCATTCAGAAAACATTGTCTTGACTTCCATTTTCCATATCTCAACACAATGAGATACAATGGATAAGCGCATCCTTTTGGACTTTAGCATAGCATATGGCTAGAAGGTCGCAACAAAGCTGATTCCTTCCTTTAGGGCATAATACATTGCCATCAATCTACCTTTGAAGTTCCAAACTTCTTGTCCAGTCAACTCTTTATTCCTGTAGATCCATTCGGATCCAATCTAATGGACTTAATATCTTTCGACGCCTCTAAAAGTTCTATGACTTAGTTAGAATACATTTATTCTGACTTAAATTTCATTGCCCTAACCTATTGGTCCACATCATTATTCTTAAGAGCTTTATTATAGTCTAGAAGGTTAGATTCAACATTGTATCTAACCACTGCAGATGAAGGCATGTATTTGTTAGGTGTCCTAACAATCCTTTCACTACACCAAGGCTCTTATGTACTAAGTGCAACATTAATACTGGCCAAGGATGTATCAAATACATCCGCCAAATACTTAGTTGTATCATACTGCTAAGATACAATATCTCATACTGTAATTTTTTATGACACAAGCATGGTTAATAATGAAACATTTTTCATAACAAACATTTTGATATGCAGACATGACTCATCAAATGAATATTATCATATTCAATGGTATATTACTGATTCTTTCTACAACGCTTTACAGTAAGGAAAATTAAGAATTCTCCTGAAATTCGCCGCTTCAATGGAATCAAAGTGACTTGATATAATTACCTAATTAATCCCAAATTTAGTCTTTAAATCTTTGAACTTCTAAAAGGATTTAGACTCTAGTCTTCACAACTATATAAATATCAATTTGTTCAGTAATAATCATCCACAAACTTGATGAAGTACTCTAGGCTTCCTCTTGCTTGAACTTTTATTAGTCCACAAACATTTTATGAACAAGTTTTAGCATCTTAATAGCTCTATTTCCTTTACTCTTACAGGCTCTTTTAGTCGCTGTCTACTTTAACACGATTCATATACTGGTTATAATTGTAGAAATTAACGATCCCATAAGACCATCTCAAATCACTCTTTCAATCATATTAGAGTAATGTGACTTAAGATTAAGTGCCCCTTAAAAGTTATATGGGCTTCAAGAAATTCTTCTTTTATATGGTTACATAGCATAGCTTGTATTAGACGAATAAATTGCTATTGACATAATTTTGATTAAAATTAGTTAACTATCTACCAATTTATCCTTTTAAATAAACATTTTATTTTATTTTTAAGAAAAATAATTGAAAAACTATTTTAAAACAAATAGTGAATAAAAATCAAATTTCTAAAGAAACTAGTATATTCTTTTTCACGCTCCTTGGCTTAAACTACTATCTCTTGGTGCCCCTAATGAAAATCCACTCACTAGAACACTGATGGACTACCTACTAACAACAAGTAGAGGGGACAAGATATCGAATACCTTATCGCGTTGTCTTGGAAACAATAGTAGCTAAGTACCTAGGCAATTATGTTTAAATATTAATATCCAGAAACTTTGTAAAAGAGATAAAACACTTTTGACTTATGTTTTAATTTACCCTCTAGAGGTTCCTAATTCCTTGAGATAAATGCTCGTATTAAGTGGACTCTTCCCCTGGTTCTCATGACATATTTTCTCTCAAATTGTTCCTTCATCTATTCAATCAACGAGTAATCTCTATTATTTGATGTATATACCCTGAACTAATAGGAAGACCTTAATTGGCAATTCAGGATCATATCCTATTGAGATTAGCTATCATTATTCGTGTCAAGGATTCCACTTCAATTAAACAAGCTATCATCATAATGACATGCTCTTAAATTGAACTCACCTAACACAATCAAGTGTCCACCATCTTTCTCATAAATTGTTCTCATGCTCTTTTTTCAGCTCACTTAAAATTTCTTTCAAATGTCTGATCATCACTTTAATAGTTAACTTTTCAAGTATCTAATACTAAAATAAATTCGACACCTAAAGTTCGAATCTTGCAACTGACTAACTTATTAGTCTAGTCTAATGTTCTAAACGTTCTTTCAACTTAGTAGAAATTTTAGCAACATACTAGAGAATATTTAGCATCTATTAGTGTTGCACATGTACTAAGGCATATTATATTTCAGTGAGCAAAACATAATAAGCAAGTAACATAAATCAGTATTAATTGTAATGCAAAATATAATAAACAATTTGAAATTGAAATTTTAAGCAAGTCAAATAACAAATAGGATTTTTTTTTTTTTTTTAACTTTCAGCAAACCATCAAAGTATAGAGTTCACAATCTAACACTTACATGTATGCCGTGGTGACCCAACCAAACTATCTAACACTCCCTGTCACCGGGGGTCGAATCGAGATATTAGAAGGGTCAGAACATTTCTTAATAAATATGTTTTCTTGTAAGCTCTTACTAAACGTCATTAACACACCACACTTTCTTCAGCCTCTAGGTTCATATAGTAGAGTCCCTTGGGGAGGCTAATGTAGCACCTTAATTAAGTGTACACCATTACCTAGGCATCCTTACAAGTCCACTAATTGCTCCACGTTGGCGTGGTCGTACCCATTTCTCTTGCACATCAGTCTATCTCTAAGAGTTCTGCCCTTGTGCTCTGCAAATAAATGCCTCCTCAGGAAGTAGCGCCTACCTACTATACTACTAAATCGGTAACGAAGGCCATGAGTATTCATTCATAGAAGCTCGCTCCCACTTGATATTTTGAGTCTAGTGAATGTTTTAATAAAATTTTAGTATACTAACAAAGTATATAATCCACCTAACCATTCTTTGTATGTGCAACGATGACATAACTAATCTACCCGTTACTCCCCAGCGGCAGAGTCGTACCGAGTTATCAGTTAGGTGAGAACTATTCTCAATTAATATGTGTTGTAAACATAATTAACTCACCATTTCTATGTTGCCCCTAAGATAACATCACATTGCTCCCTAGGAGACTAACATACTATCCTAGTCAAGTGTATACCATTTCCTAGGCATTGGTACTAGCAGACATGATACTCCAAGGCATAGTGGTTGCATCTCTTTTCCTATACCTTTATCTATCCTAAAGAATTCTAACCATGTATTCCGTAAACAAACGCCCTCTTTGGGGAGTAGTGCCTATCCATTATACTATTAGACAGGTGATGAAGGCCAAGAGGGTTCAACTCCTAAACCTCACTTCCACTTGAAATTTTAAATGGTGGATCTTTCTTTTATGGTTGGTTATCTCATAAATATTATTAGAATTCTATTCTAAATTTTATTTAATTATTAAAATAATATCTTAATCATATTAGATTCCTTTAATTATCCAACCTATGCAATCTTATTAGAACCTTTATTCAAAATTTAACTATTGAATTTTCTAATCTTATTAGGCTTATTTGAAAAGATTCTCCTACTCAATGAAATCAAATATTTAATAAAGATGTATATTTAAATGGCCTTCTAACTTCATTCATATCACACATAATATTTAACTTATTTAAATAATGTTAAATATGGGAATAAAATTTAATAAGTACCACATTATCAAACTATTTTGAATAACATTACTTAAGGCCTAAAAGGAATGGAATAATTAAAGATTTTTCTAAACATATTTGGAAACGATTATCATATAATCTTATTAGAATCTTCTCCTAATAAATTATTTATTCGTTTAAATTTTTTTTTATTTTTCACAGACATCAACTTCTAACATGCTAACATCAACCGCTCATATGAATTTTTTTTTAAATAAATAAATAAATAAGTAAGTTTGATCTTAATCGCATTAGATCAAAATATTTTAAACAAATGAACATCTAATCTTTGTGATCATGTAAATATTTCTAAGTCATTCAACAATTTGAATATCTAACTACTTTACATTATTTAGAAATATACTACATTAACTCTAGTTCAAATTCATCCTAATTTAAACAATTTAAACTTCAAGGAATGGGCAATCTAGTTATTGAACTCGTTTAATAACAAAAATCAGGTATCTTTCCTTTAATAAAATTCTAAGTTTCTCTCATTCGATATTTTATTTATGACCTTTTATTATGCTTGATATTAACCTAATGCCTATTATGACTATGATTAGAGGCCGGCTCGGAACCAATTGTTGAAATGTTTCAAGAAATATTCTCTAAAATTGGCAAGAGCGACGTAGCAAAATAAATTTAAAATTATGTAATTATAAATCTAAGGACCTTGGATCTGATACATTCACAAGAGCATAGAATATCTAATCCTAATAAAGTAGAAATGGAAAGCATAGCTAGAAATGCAAAATAGTAAAGGAAAGCCTAAAAAGAAAAAGAATCAGAAATACCTTGAATGTAAGCTGCAACTGTTGCCCGGCTGAATCACCGTGACTAAGAGATTTTCTCTACAATAACCCCTAACCCCTTGACACATGAAGAGTGGACTCAATAAAATTTTATAGAGGAAAATTATCATGAGAAATGATTCCTTTTAATTTTCTGAAAAATCAAAATTTTCAAAAAATTTTGGAAACTAAAATTTAATATCGGGATACGTATTTATAATGGACAAATGGGTAGCGAACACTTCAAAAGTTCGATGTGGGATTCATAGGGGAAAAAAACATGTTTAAAATTTTTAAAAATGACGCACAGCAGCAGAAATAACGCAAAGACAATGTCCACTGAATAGGTCAAAACCCTCCACGTGGTGGTTCCTTATTAGTCCACGCCATTAGGCGGGATTTGGTCCACTCACGACACGAAAAGTGTCGCGCCGTGATTGGCTATTTCACAAATGAATGGATCCTGACCTATTAACATGCGCTTTTCTTTTCCGTTTTTTGGGTTTAAATTCCTATATGTGTAATTTCATATCATGAATATTATTTGGTAAAATAAATTTACTCATCTTATAAATAATTAATTCATCTAATAATTTTGTTAGCAAAATAAATTTATTCATCACAGTGATAAATAATTTATCTCATAAATTCATTTTAAATATTATTAATCGTTGTACTTGTAGAGGCTTGAAGAGGGACCTTAGGGATAATTTAATTCTAGCTTCAAATGGATTAAATCTAATTATCAACACTTGATAACATTAATGACTATTTATTAAAATTTAATTCTAGTAAATAAATATTATTGCACTCTAGAATTAAATTATTAAATAATTTTCAAATAACTTTTATAATAACAAATAACGTCTCTATTAGATATCCATGAGGAACTTTAACTACTATCATTATATTTCCCATATCTTTTCCTTATGTTCCTGACTCAACCTTTGTTGAATAATTCATTAATACAAAAACATATTTGCATTAATTTCAAATGTCAGACACCTAGAACACTTTGACAAAAGCTTTTTCGAATTTAATTAAACACTTGTCAATCAACTAAAGGGATATATGTATCTCGTAAGAGACTATAGATTCCATATTGAATGTTTTATTCCCACTACACCTAATGCCAACACCCAACGTATAAAGGATGTCGGCCCACTAATCGAGACCTCACTTTTCAGTACATTGAAATGACACACACACCACTTGCACGAGTCCAAGGCAATCTCAAGATTTAATGTTATCATCTTACTTGAACGAATTTTTTATTTATTATAGCAGTTAACAAATAAATAATTCAGGTGGTCCAGCTCAATGTTCCAATCGTATAGACAACACCAGCATAACACTTTTGGATCCCTATCCACATGACCAGGACATGTCATCTAAAGTATCATATTATAGTATTATCAGACAAGTTGTCCAAACTTATCATAGACTATGAACACGCTTTGACAACACGTCAAAAATTTGATTTAAGTCTGTCTATGGCTTAGACTCATTGACCACTTAAACCAAACTGAACATGTTATCTTGGACTACGTCCATCTCATGGAAAGTTTTAGAAAATAATTGCACGTATATTTGACTCGCAAAACTTAACCGGTCAATAAATAAATAAAAGAGTTTGTTTAACTAATAATTAAAACAAAATGATGGGCTTTCTCAAGACACTGAATCCAACACTTTAATATTCACTTGGGGCCGATTCAAGTCCACAAGACATTGGCATCGTCAAATGTGGGACTCATTGCTCAGTAACCTCTTATATTCCTTTTCACAAAATTGGATCATGTGGGTGGTTGTTGGTTTTTGGTGTAGGTTTCTTCAATTTTGTTTGGTCTCTAAATACTTGAATCCCACATAGGAAGGTTAAAGTATGTAGAGCCACTTTACATACCCTGACCACTCGCATGTGCACCCCACCCCACTGTGCCAGGCTAACCAGCGAGTCGCATTGCATCATAGTGTGGTGTGGTGTGGACTTTTCTACCTCAAATTTTTTTTGTTTTTATTGTGTTAAAGGAACTTGCGGCAAGTTCTTTGCAATGAGCTTGAGGCATGTGCTCAAGCTTGAGGTGTCCTTCCCTGACCAACCACAAGTCTGCTAAGCTCGAGGACATGTCCATTATTCTAACAAGCTCATGCTTGAATGCACGTTTTGATCTTGTAAAAACCTATTCTTTCCATAGATTTTGTGGCCAGATAGGACTCTTGGTAAAGATGTTAACAAGCTGTTTTGAGGAAGGTACATGAAGAACATGGAAAAGACCCATTTGGAAACATTCACATACAAAATGAATGCCCATCTCAATATGTTTGGTGTGAACATGTAGGATAGGATTTGTGGAAAGATAGGTGCCTAGAATACAGTCACAGTAAAACAAATTAAACTCAAGAATAACAATTGCAAGCTTATCAAATAAAGAGCATAACTAGCAGCATTCCGGAACAGCATTGGCAACACTATTATATTCTGCTTCAGCACTGGAGCGAGAGATGATAGACTATCATTTAGAAGACCAAGAGATGATATTGCCACCTAAAAACACACAAGAACAAGACATGGATCACCAAGTATCAGGGCACCCAACCCAATCAGCATTAGAATATGCCATAAGCTGGTCGACACTTCTAGGGGGGATAACCAGACCATGGTCAATTGTTCCCTTAGTATAGCGAAGAATACATTTCACGACAACCAATGAGGGAGGCAAGGTGCATGGATAAAGAAGCTCACCTGCTGCAGTGCATAAGAGATGTTAGGACATGTAAAAGCTAGATATTGCAAAGCACCAACAATTGACCGATGGTCGAGAGCTTCCCCTCGGATGAAGAGATATTGATTTAGAATCAGTAGGCTTATCAACAGGCTTGCAAGATAGCACATCGATTTTGTCGAGCTGATCATGAGCATACTTGGACTGAGATAAAAACAAACGATCAGCCATGTGAGTTACAGAAATCCCAAGGAAATAGTTAAGATTCCCCAAATCTGTCATATCAAATTCACATCAAAGAGAGTGTAACAAAGCATGAAGGAAAGTGTGAGAGGAGGCGATAAGAACAATATCATCCACATAAAGTAGTAATATAGCCATATCAGTCCCACGACACATAATAAACATCGAAGAATTAGATTTACAACTACAAAAAGAAGGCGGTGGAGAAATGAAGCAAACCAATTATGCAACGAATGAGGTGCTAGTTTAAGCCCATACAAAGACTTATTTAACATACATAAATAATCTGGAAAATATTAATCCACAAACACCAGTTGTTGTTTTATATATACCTCCTCATTTAAAGCGCAATTGAAAATGTGTTTTTAACATCAAGTTCGTGAATTGGCCTCTTACATATGTGGCTATGGCAAAAAAAGTTCAAACTATAACGGGCTTAACGTTGGGACTGAAAGTCTCATCATAATCAATGCCATACCTTTGCCTGTAGCCTTGAGTCACTAATTGAGCTTTATATCTCTCAACTTAACAATTGGAAGTCTGTTTGACACCAAAAATCCACTTAGAGCCAACAACATTAGCATCGCTAGGTTTTGGAACAAGAGTCCAAGTATAATTATGCAGAAGTGCATAACAACTAACATGGCATTTTTCCAATTATCATCATTGAGCACATATATTTAAGAATACGGAATATCTGTCAAAGCAGAAAAAGCAACCATAGAAGGCTTAAATAGAGGTTTAAAAATATCAACCTTAGAGTGAGTGATCATGGGATGAACTGAAGAAGGGGCAACAGGTAGGAGGTGCATGGGCTACGGTAGTGAAACTAGCTACCACTGTGGGCTAGGCACTGCAGTGGGTGAAGGTAAGGCTCACGATGTAGGGTCACCACTCGAAGAAGGTGCTGCGATGCTGCGAAAGTTGGGAGGGGCAAATGCCGTGGCAACTTGAGGTCCGGTAGGGAGGGGTAGTAGACCGGAGAACGAGGATGAGTCAAGATGCAACTTAAAACACTTGATAATGTCAGTGTATAGTATGCTGTGAGAAGGCATCTAAACAAGCGGAGCGAAAATCTATTTTATCAAAAATGACATGTCTCGAGATAATAACTTTTTTAGTGCAGAGATCTATGTGCTTGCGACCCTTATGATTCGACAAATACCCCAAGAAATGCCGAATGAGGTGCTAGTTTATCAGGCATAGTAGCACTTAAATTTGGGTAACAAGCAAATCCAAAGACCTGAAGATGATCATAAGTAGCCTTTTTTCTTATAAAATGTTGGAAGGGTATTTTCCTCTTTATAGAAGTGGAGGGCAAAAGGTTTATCACATATTTGGCCATGAGCATAGCCTCAACCCAATGTTCTAAAGGCATACAAGCTTGAAATAAAAGAGCAAACATCATATTACCAATACTATCATTCATTCATTCAGCCGTCCCATTTTGTTGGGAGGTATGAGAAATAAACTAGTAAAGTCCCAATTAATATATTCTATGTTGTTATCACACTGAAACTGCTTCACCTTGAATCCGAACTGATTACATATGAGATTACGGAATTGAATAGATAAATCAAACACATAAGATTTGGCACGCATAGGGTAAATCCACAAAAAATGAGAAAATCATCCAAACATAGCAAATAATACTTAAAACTACTAAAACTTAAAATAGATGTCATCTATACATCAGAATGAATAATATTAAAAGGATGAGACGTGTGAGAGACAAACTTCTGCAAAAGTAAATGACTATGCTTATCTAACTGATAAGCATGACACAAACTTGACTCAAATGAAATATTAAAACAAAAAATAAATTTTTGTTTAACTAAGGAAAACAAAACTGGTTCTCCAACCTAAACAACAATGCCACAGTAGTGAGGAGACACGAGATGCAATGAGCGATATGGAAGTAGATGGTATTGTGAAGAGGGGCCTCGAGCTAACACATCTGATGATGGTTGACTTCGTTTAGTTCCTTGGCAAAAAAAAAAAAAAAAAAGCACACGAGTTAAATTCAAAAAGACAATTATAATCAAGACAAAACTAATGAATAGAAAGTAAATTTTTGGAGAGATCAGGGACAAACAAAACATTGTTTCAAATAAAACGACACATGGGTGTAGAAATAGAACATGATCAAACCCCTAAAATAGAAAAAGATGCACAACCAGTGGTAAATGCATTATTACCATAATAAAATTGTGGATATAAAGGTCATTACCACCCTGAGGAGTCATGCCAAACTGAGCTGGATGATATGGCTAAGGAAAGGGAGGGTAATTCGGGCCCCACATGTTCTGATTCTATTAGTTACCATAACCACTAGGGTTAAACAAAAAATGATTTAAATAGTAATCGAAACAGTAAATTATGGTTTGGTTAGATTAATTTGGTTTATGGTTTAAATAATTATTGTTTTGTTTAGAAAACTTTGATTATTAGGATTTTTGGGTTAGGTTCCAAACCTAAACCATAAGCCATAAAAATCATAAACTAAAGAATTTAATGATTATTTACATCATCTAAATCCTAGCAAGTTATGTTAGTGGCAAAATTTTACTTGGTAACCTAATAAAAATAATTAGGACTATTTACACTAAAGATCTTTGTAATTTTTTGAGCTTGTCAACTTAGTCTTTTTACTTTTAGTTATGTCAGTTTGGTCCCTTTGGAATTTATATCTTGTCAATTTACTTATTTGGTCAAATTTAACTTAAGGTAATTGTGTAGTTTTTAACAATAGAGTCATATTAGATACAAGTAAAATCCACTCATTAATTCAATTTAACCCAATCTATGAGTGAACCACAAAAAAAAATTTATTAACAATTTAACAAATAATGTTACTGTAAGGACTAAATTGACACAATATACTTCTACATGGACTGAATTGACACAATCAACACTACAAAGACTAAATCTATAAAATGGGTGAAGTATAGTGACCTCTGGAGTAAAAAACCCAAAAAAATTATTACTAGTGAAATTTTGTTACATTAATGTTTATAAATAGATAGTTACATTAATTAGAAGATAACAGATATATAATGAACTTGAACATTAGTTACACAAGAGAATAAATATGTAGGGAAGTCCATCGATTCAAACCCAGATTAGTTATCAGATAATAATAAATGTTTAAATGCAAATTGTACCGTACAATATTCCGCTCCAATCATATTTTGTATCAAGTTAGCCGATCTAGTGTAGGTTATGATATATTTCGGATTGCATTATATTGGAGAGACGGACAATATATACCCAAATTTAGGATGGAGGAATGAAATAGACTAGTAAAAGATTGGGAAAATCTAATTCCGTGATTGAGAATCAAATTCAAAAGTAACTGGTCCAACTTGGTTCTAGACCAAATGACCCAGTCCTGTCCAAATTTTAGGTACAAACTAGTATTTGAACAAACTTAGTGACTATAATTATAGATTTGACTAAAATCAAAATATCTAATTTGACGAGAAATTATTTAATGTAATACGATATTTTACTTTGTTACTAATGAGAAATAAATTTATATCAAATTTTGTTTGTTTTAAATATTCCATACATTTATCTAATTCGATAAATTAAAAATCGAAACCGGAAAACTAAATTGCATATCACATATCTACTGCATATAGTTTATCATTTATCCGATTTGGTTTTTCATTAAAATCGGATCGTACACACCCCTAACTGTTGCGACCATAGCCATGAGCATTTTCACGACCACCACGACCTTGACCATTTCCTTGCGAAGAACCAAACCCCTATTGCTATGGGTATTGTTGGGCCAGTAAAGCAACCAACTATTCATCCAAGGCTAGTCAAGCCGGCTGTAAATTTTTTCCACTAGATGCATTTGTGTTTTGTGCGACACCATAGTTTTCGGAAGAGGAGCATGTAGCAAATAACACAATAGAGGTATTATCATTATCATTATTAATTCTTGATTTTTCTCCCATTAAAAGAGATCTAGCCTCAATAAATGACGAAAAAGGAACACGAGTTGTGATAGATGTACATATAGCATTTTAGTCCTTATTATCAGAAAGACCATGCACAGTCGCAACCACCATATCAACAAAAAAAAATGACTTAATATTCGTGAGATAGGTGAGCATTGTCAAATTCCCTTTCTTGGTATTTGCTAATTCCCGTTTAAATTATAACTATCGAGATTGCGCAAAATCAGTGAAAAGATGAGAAATAGCACCCTAAAGTGACGCAATAGTTAAATTATCATCATCACCACACACAACACTAGCAAGATCATAAAAGATACTACTGAGTTGATTTATAGAGAGAGATTACATCATAATCATATACAATATTAATAATCCTATACAATATAGTCTAACATGTTAAGTACTTTACCTATAACTACCATAATGAATTTATAGAACTTCTTCATATCTTCGCTCTTTCAATTCTATCTGATTTCTTGTCTTTCTCCGGCTAATAAGCAAGTTGGGGTGTACTCTAACCCAACACTTGAGAGTAAACTCCTGTGTTGGGCATCGTATTAATCATAGGAGTTGGAGTCCTTGACAATCACGTCTATATCGTAGCAGGGCCATAAACAACATAGGAAAGTGGTGAACTCCACAATGCAGCAACTTTCTTTTGTTCAATACTCTGAATCTTTTAGTTTTCTGTTATTTAATTATCTGTCTCAAGTCCATTTGCTGTATTGCGAGGTCTATAGTGTTAAGTATGAGGACTTCTTGTCGGAGCTCTTCTCCAAGTCATTTCAAGTTTTATTTGGCCCCCATCTCAAGTTAGCCTTTGCCTCTCAAAGTTAAGATTGGTTTTTTTTCCCCATTTTTGGTATTTTTTCAACATATTATACCTTATAAATCACATCATGGCTTTGGTATTAACAATTATTGTTTTGCCAATAATAACAATATTTTCTAATATAATCAAGTGCCTATGTTTTTCAAAATAGCATTTTTACTAAAACATATCTTTAAACGTGTTTACGTTTCACTTAATGAGTAACGTTTTTCAATTTTTTTTAAAAACAACCTTGAAAGATTTAAAATTCTTCAATTAACAACGTGGTTAGACTTCTCTGTGTATTATACGTGTACTTTTGCATATCACTATATGTTAGATCAGGGGAATAGGTGCATGCTTGGTCTAGCTTATGTATAATACTTTTGACACTTTCCAATAGGTATTTATTAATATAAGAATTTAAACAATTATTATTTATATTTTACCTTAAGGAATATAGCATTAAAAACTATTAATTTACATTCTGTTATATTTAATAATGTATAAATATATTATATTAATAATTATTAAATAATATATGTATAATACTAATAATTTGTATGTATATATGTACTAATTACTATTACTGTTGTTGTTGTACTAATTACTATTACTGTTGTGGTTGTACTAATTACTGTTATTATTGTTGTTCTTGTTGTGTTGTTGTTGTTGTTATTTCAAGAACTATTCATTCAAAGGAAGTTTCAAAAAAATATTAGTAACCCAGAAGATTTTGTTAACTGGATGATTCCAAATGAAAACTATGAATCAATTTATCAAATTGATGCTTTTGATTTTAAAATAGCTTTTTTATGTAAAACTCATGAGCAATCAATGACTATTGATAAAAAAACACAAACTGTTCAACTTCTTTCATATATGTCTATTCAAAAATATATTACAAAAGGTTTTCATTACATACAGTATGGGTTGGTCTAAGTAACGGTTAATCCTTTGTCAACGATTGGCCATGATCAACCAGTTATGTTAGCATTAAGAGATGAAAGTGTGGACACCGAGTTCGAATCAAGATAAAATAAAGCAAAACAAATGCACAAAATTACAATTAAAGAATTGGATTAATAAATTTGTGGGTACAATCTCTATGATATGCTCTACAAAGTAAACAAACAAAGTCCTCTGATTCGATCTCCACAACTGCTGAACTTGGTTGATATTGTTGACAATCAAAACTGGATTTTTGATTGAGGGCACGATGCTTTATCCCAATGCAAGAACTGAACTTCGAGGGAATCTGCCACAAACTCGGTATGCTTGGTCGACTTCCTCTGAATGACTTGGCGTTGATGGAATTTGAGAGAGAATGAAGAGAGAGAGAGTTTTTCCCTTTCTTGAAAAATTTCTCCGTCCCCTTCTTTGAAGCAAGGGTCCCTAGTTTTGACCATGGGATCTTCTTCATACGACTGGGCTCGAGCTGTTTTAAAAAACTTTACGAGCCTATTCTTCTTACGTCGGCCTTTGAAATTTTGAAGGTTTGACTTTAACTTGGAAGTCATCATTTTTAGGTTCAACTTGGGTGTCTTTGGATTTAAGAGTTTGACTTTGGGCTTGACCCGAGAGTCATTTTCCCCTTTTAGTTTGACTTTAAAACTATTAGGGCTCCGAGTTTGACTTGGAAGTCTTTTGGGCTTAGATTTGACTCTGAAGTCGTTTAGGGATTTTATTTTGGTTTGACTTAGAAGTCATTTTGGGCTTGAGTTTTTTATTTGGAAGATGTTCGGCTTTGGGCTTGGCTTGAAAGTCATTTGGGCTTAGACTTTTCTTTGGCTCAATTTAAAATTTATCAATATGACAAAATTTTAATCGGTACAAATTGCCCCACACCTTAAATCAGGACGGGTCCAACTTTGTATCTTAATGTCGTGACTTAAAGTAAAAAATTTTTTGAAAAATATATATATTTTTTTCGTCAAGTGCATTGCTTCTGAAAATTTTTTTTGTGGTGTCTTTTTTTAATCCGAATTTATATTTGCAAAATAAATCAACACAAAATCTTAATTTCTATAAAAAAAATCTAGTAAGTTAGTGACTGAAAATTTTTTTAAATTAAAAAAAAAACCACTTATAAATAAGAGTCAAAGACTTTATTTAGAGAGTATCAGATACTCCAAAAAGCAAAGAAGTGATCAGAAAATTTGAAACTTCACTGATACCGGAAATAATGAGATCTGGAGGGAAATATGAGAGTTGGAGGGAAAGTTAGTTTTGGGTAGTTAAGGGGAATATTTTCTATTTTCTTTTACTGTTATTTTCCTTATTGTTTGTTACAATTCTTGTTATGCATTTGACAGCTCATCACATTGCTTTAGGTGTGCTTTGTAGGTTATATAAACCATACAGCTAATTGTATTGAAATCATGAATTTAGTCAATGAAATACTTCTATCTTCTCCCTTAATTTCTCATTCTACCTTCTCCCTGATATTCTATCCTTGATTAGTATCAATTTTTGTATCCGGTATCATTGGTATCAGAGCCCGAGCTTCCTCCGACTTGTGGTTAGCAGAACCTCCTTCCCATGGCTGACAATACCCGATCTGCGGCAGAAATCAGGAGGGTGGAAGAAACCTTGTCAGCACAGTTACAAGCCACCAATGAAAGAATTGAACCAAATGCTGCTGAAAGCAAGAAATCTGCGATAGAATTGAAAGCTGCACTACACGAACTGAGGCAAATGGTCATGGGCATTTCAATCCAACACAGCAGGAATCATGAAAGAGGATATGCCTCTACTAAGAATCAGAACCCAGCAGTACCTGCAGAGATGAATCAAACCAACCCCCATGTGAATACTAATGGTAACCACTCTTACTCAACTAGATTAAGTAAGGTTGAGTTTCCATTGTTCTATGGGGAAAATCTGAATGATTGGTTATACTTGAGTGATCAATTCTTCACCATAGATCACACCCCTTCTCATGAACGACTTAGATTGGCTTCAATACACCTCAGGGGAATAGCTTTACAGTGGCACCAGAGGCTCATGAAGACACGGTACACTGAATTCTTGCCCAGTTGGGATAAATACGTACAAGCCTTGCAAAATAGGTTTGGAAATCCTCTTGATGACCCTGTTTCAGAGCTCATGAGCTTGAGACAAGAAGGATCAGTGGGTGAATATCTAGCAAAATTCAATGCGTCTACTGTAAGGGCTGATTTAGGAGAATTCCAATTGATCAGTTGCTTATTAACAGGTCTAAAGAATGAAATTGCATATAATGTTAGGGCTTACAGACCCCAAAACCTGCAGGAGGCTGTTTGTCTTGCGAAATTGGCTGAGGCCAAGCTTGAAGCCCTGTCAAAACAAATTAAATACTCAAAAATTCCATTGCTACCAACCCCATCAGTACCGAAATTGAACCCATACAATACTAGAGCCAATTCCAACAGAACCCTTGTCCAAAGAAATAACCCTTCCGTCACTAAAAGGAATCCAGGACCCTATCCCGAGCTGAACTCCAAGAGAAAAGAGAAAAGGGCCAATGCTATTTCTGTGAGGAACGCTTTGAGCTAGGTCACAAATGCAAGACAAAGACCCCTCAGTTATTCATTATTGATGCTGACAGTACTGAAGATCCAGAGGGGGAACCTCCTGATGAGCATTCAGATGAAGAAAGCAATGGCGCAGCTGAGGAAGTTACTGCCCAGATATCCTTGCACGCCTTAGCAGGGGATCAGCACTTCCAAACACTGAGAGTCACTGGCTACAAAGGCAGGAGAGTTTTGAGCATACTGATTGACTCAGGTTCTACACATAACTTCTTGGATTCTTCGTTGGCTTTGAAGCTAGGAGGAGCCGTGACACAGCTAGGTCCTCAGGCAGTATCGGTGGCTGATGGTAGCTGGCTAATTTATGATGCCAAATATCAGAATCTGTCATGGAAGATGCATGGATATTCTTATAGAGCTGAATTTTTATTCATACCATTGGGAGGTTGTGATGTTGTATTGGGGGTGGAATGGTTGGCTACATTAGGTGATATAAAGTGTAACTTTAAGGAACTCACCATGGAATTCATAATTGAAGGACATGTGAGGACTCTTAAAGGGGAAATCACCAAATCTTGCAAATTACTAGGAGTGAAGGCCATGGGCAAGGCACTCCAAGAGGCACCCTTCATAGCTCTACTTCAGATTGATACCAACAAGGAAGATCAGTCACAGCAGCACAAGCCCAAGGAAGGAACCTCTGCTCTTGCACGAATAAATTCCAATCCTAAGATTCAGAAATTACTGCAGCAGTATGATCAATTGTTCCAGGAACCAGAACAACTACCTCCCATCAAACCCAGATTCGATCATAGGACACATCTCAAGGAGGGCACTCAGCCCATAAACAAAAGACCCTATCGGTATCCAGCCTTGCAGAAGGATGCCATTGAAGAAATGATACAAGAGCTGCTGTCGAAGGTTACATTCAGCATAGTATCAGTCCATATGCAGCTGCTGTGGTTCTTGTTAAAAAGAAAGATGGCGAATGGAGGATGTGTGTGGATTATAGGGACCTCAATCAAGCAACCATCAAGGATATGTTTCCAATTACTTTGGTGGAGGAGCTGCTAGATGAACTAGGGGGATCAAGACTGTTCTCCAAGTTAGACCTGCGTTCGGGCTATCACCAAATAAGGATGTTCACGGACGACATCCCAAAAACAGCCTTTAAAACTCACGAGGGCCATTACGAGTTCAGGGTAATGCCCTTTGGCCTCACTAATGCACCCTTTACATTTCAATCCTTAATGAATTCGATATTTGCTCCATACCTCAGAAGATTTGTCTTGGTATTCTTCAATGATATATTAATCTATAGCCCTTCATTATCCGAACATCTGAAGCACCTGCAAATGGTCTTCAAGCTGCTGCAGCACCATCAGCTATTCCTCAAAAGGAGCAAATGCACCTTTGCTACACAAAAGATTGAGTACCTTGGTCATGTTATCTCACACAAAGGGGTAACTACTGACCTAGGGAAGGTCAAAGTAGTGAGCAAATGGCCAGTTCCAGCTAACACTAAGCAGCTCAGAGGGTTCCTGGGGTTGACATGTTATTACCGAAGGTTCATTAGGGGATATGGCAGCATAGCACGGCCCTTGACCAATCTCCTCAAGCTGAATCAGTGGGGATGGAACAAGGAAGCTCAGTTAGCCTTTGAAACCTTGAAGAACTCCCTCTGCTCAGCACCTGTGTTGGCTTTACCCGACTTCTCCAAGCAGTTTATTGTGGAGACTGATGCAAGCAATGTGGGGATTGGGGCAGTCCTTCTACAAGAACAACACCCTCTAGCCTTCATCAGTAAACTTCTGAGTCCCAAACAACAGCTCCTCTCAGTGTATGAAAAGGAATTGCTTTCAATTGTTCACACAGTTCAGAAATGGCATCAATATTTAATCAATAACACTTTCACAATTAGAACTGATCAGAGAAGCTTAAAGTACCTTTTAGAGCAGCGAATCAGCACACATTTTCAGCAACTTTGGCTCTCAAAGTTGCTAGGTTTCAGCTACACAATTGATTACAAGAAAGGCAAAGACAACGTGGTGGCAGACTCCCTGTCTAGAATCCCAAGCAACAAGTTTGTATGCATGATGCTAACTGCAGTGGAGAGCAACTTGTATCAACTGCTGCAACTTTCATGGCAAACCGACCCTCACTTACAGCAAATCATAACCCAATGACAAGCTGATGAGCAGAGCTACCCTCATTATTCATGGCTGCAAGGACAGTTAAAGAGAAAGGGCAAACTGGTGGTGGGAAATGATACTGATCTGAAAGCCAAAATATTTCATTGGCTGCATAAATCATCGAATGGAGGTCATTCTGGGAGAAATGCAACCCTCCAAAGAGTTAAGTCCATTTTTTTCTGGAAGGGAATGTCACAGGATGTAAGGGATTATGTCCAACAATGCACGACCTGTCAATCTTGCAAGCATGAGAACACAGCGTACCCCGGCTTGATTCAACCTCTTCCAATCCCTGAGACTATATGGACCGACATCTCTATGGACTTCATAGAGGGTCTTCCTCGGTCTTTTGGGAAAGATGTCATATTCGTGGTGGTTGACAGACTCAGCAATGCAGCTCATTTCGTGGCTCTCACACACCCCTACACAGCTATGACCGTTGCACAAGCATTTATGGACAACATATACAAACTTCATGGTCTTCCTAGCACCATCATCAGTGATAGGGATACCATATTCCAAAGTGAGTTTTGGCAGTCCGTGTTATCCATCCAGGGGGTTGAATTGCAACTTTCAACAGCTTATCATCCCCAAACCGATGGGCAAACTGAAGTGGTCAATAGAGGGTTGGAGACTTATTTGAGGTGTATGTGTAATTCCAACCCCTCTCATTGGTCCAAGTGGCTACCTTTAGCGGAGCGGTGGTATGAGACTACTTGGCACTCTTCTATAAACAAGACTCCCTACGAAGTGGTGTACGGCCAACCTCCTCCCATACACATACCTTACCTAGCAGGCGAAAGCCATGTGGAAGCAGTGGACCACAGCATGAACCAGAGGGAGGAGATGATCCAAGTACTGAAATTTCACCTACATCGAGCACAAAACAGAATGAGACAAAAGGCTGATGCTAAAAGATCGGATCGAAATTTTAATATTGGAGATTGGGCCTATCTCAAACTCCTCCCTTACAAACAGATCACAATTGCACATCGTAGCTGCCACAAGTTATCTCGTAAGTACTATGGGCCATTTCAGATTATTGAAACCATTGGGAAAGTTGCCTATAGATTGTCCCTACCTAGCTCAGCTCGTATCCATAATGTAGTCCACGTTTCACAACTCAAACTTCATCACGGTCCCCTCCCAACACAATCAATTCCTCTACCTACTGATCTGAACAACTTGCAACAAAAGGTACCTGAAGTCATCTTAGAATGTGCACTGGTAAAGAGAGGTCATAGAGCAGCTACTTAAGTTCTAGTTCAATGGCAAGGATACCCTCGGGAAGCAGCTACATGGGAATTCTTATATGATTTGCAACTAAAGTTTCCTGATTTTCACCCTTGAGGACAAGGGTGATGCCTTGGGGGAGAAAGTAATTGATACCGGAAATAATGAGATCTGGAGGGAAATATGAGAATTGGAGGGAAAGTTAATTTTGGGTAGTTAAGGGGAATATTTTCTATTTTCTTTTACTGTTATTTTCCTTATTGTTTGTTACAATTCTTGTTATGCATTTGACAGCTCATCACATTGCTTTAGGTGTGCTTTGTAGGTTATATAAACCATACAGTTGATTGTATTGAAATCATGAATTTACGCAATGAAATACTTCTATCTTCTCCCTTAATTTCTCATTCTACCTTCTCCCTCATATTCTATCCTTGATTAGTATCAATTTTTGTATCCTGTACTTTAGATTTGAACTCGATTTTTTTTTGTTCTTGCATCAATACTATATGAAAATGAGCAGTATACAATAGTTTTTATATAGTGTCAAGATTATTCCTTCAATTCAAATATATGCCATATAAGCCATATGGAAGTAAAAAAAAAAATAATAATAATAATAAATAAAATAAAAATAAAGAACTTAACATATATACTTGATTTCTTCAATCGTTTATCATTTTGAAAATCTAAATGAGAGCGTTACCTGTGCTTCCTTTTTTTTTTTTTTTTATTGAGCAATTCTACAGTGATGATTCGAAGATTAGCGAATTTGACTTACAATTGGAACTTAGCGATAGCCTAATTAATCCTGCCTAGTTTATTAGGCTTTTGAATTGTGGAGGAGAGAGAGAATAGATGAGTGAAACAAAAAATTTGCATCGGAAATTTTTTTTTTTTTTTTTTTTTTTGTTCGGAATCAAGGGAAGAGAGAAGATGTTACGAGAATGTGAGGAAAAAGAAACAATTTCCTATTTTTTTTTGGGAATTTTTTCAATTCGAATTTTATTTTATTTTATTTTATTTTTTTGCAAATATCCTTTTTCTGGAAAGAAAGAGGGGGAAAAAATTTAATTCGAATTTGTCCTTTTTTTTTCGAATTTCCTTTTTTAGGAATTTTTTTTGAATTCCTTTTCTTCTGAATTTTTTTTTTAATTCGAATTAACCTTTTTTATTTTGCGAAATTTTTGTGGGGAAAATTTTTATTTCCATTCGAAAGTTTTTTTTAAATTTCGTTTTATTCTAATTTTTTTCGAATTTACTTTTTGTCTGTGATATTTTTTTGGGAAAATTTTTATTTCCATTCAAAATTTTTTTTGTTTCCTTTTTCTGAAGTTTTTCGAAATTTTTTTTTACTCAATTTTTTCTGTGTTTTTTTTTAATTTCCCTTTTTTTTTTTTTAAAACTCAGATTTTCTTTTCTTTTTTTTTTTTGCAAATTTACTTTTCCTGGAATTTTTTAACCCCTTTTATTTTTTTGCGATTTTAATTTTTCTGAATTTTTTTAATTCGAATTTTCTTTTTTTTTTTTTTGAGTATTTGCTTTTTCTGAAGTTTTTTTAAGGTTAATGTTTTTGTTAAGAGTGAAAGAATTGCTTGAGGAGTGAAAGAAAGAAAGAAAGAAAGTGACTTTTTGTTCTCTTTTTTTGTGAATTTCCCCTTCTTTGAAAATTTCAATTTGAATTTGTTTTTTTGAAAATATTTTTCAAATGGGCAAAAGTTAAGATATCAGCTTGAAAAAGAGAGAAAAATCTCTTTTTTAAAATTATTTTTTTTATGTCCCATTATGTAATCAGAATTTGTTTAAAAACTCCACCGTTTGGAAAGCTACTTACTTTTAGATTATCTTGCTTGCACATGCGCATGTATGGAGTTGAAGCACCTCCAAATAATCACATTTTGAAATTGACCTTTTTTCTTTTTTTTAATTTTGAACCTCCATTGTTTAGTAAACCTCTCATGGTCGGATTATTTTGCGTGCGCACGCCTGTACATAGAGCTGGAGCACCAATAGATAATCTCGTCGTTGCATTGACTTCTCTTTTTTTTTTTTTTTTAAACCTCCACTGTTTGGTCAAGTATTCATGGTCGGATTATCTTGAGTACGCACGCCCGTACATGGAGCTGGAGAACCCACGGATAATCTTGTCCTTGTATTGACTTTTTTTTTTTTTTGAAACCTTCATCGTTTGGTAAAGCAATGATGGTCGGATTATCTTGCGTGCACATGCCCGTACATGGAGCTGGAGCACCCACGGATAATCTCATCCTTGTAATTTTTTTTTTTTTTGAAACCTCCACCATTAGTAAACCACTCATGGTCGAATTATCTTACGTGCGCATGCCTGTACATGGAGTTGGAGCACCCATGGATAATCTCGTCCTTGGATTGACTTCTTTTTTGAAACCTCCTCGGTTTGGTAAACCATTCATGGTCGGATTATTTTGCGTGCACACGTCGTACATAGAGCTGGAGCACCACGGATAATCTCGTCCTTGTATTGGCTTCCTGTTTTTTTAAACCTCCAACGTTGAGTAAATCATTCATGGTCCGATTATCTTCTGCGCCCACTCGTACATGGAGATGGAGCACCCCTGCATAATATCGTCCTTTTATTGGCTTCTTGTTTTTTGAAACTTCCACCGCTTGGTAAACCATTTTTGGTCGGATTATCTTGCGTGCAAACACCCGTACATGGAGATGGAGCATCCTCGGATAATATTGTCCTTGCATTGGCTTTTTTTTTTTTTTTTTTTTGGTATGATGTGAAAGTCAGTTTGGATTTAGGTATGACATAGAAGTCAATTTGGATTTGAATTTGACACAAATGTCATTCTTTTTGTTAAAATGCTAAGAATGCATAATGAATGACATCCCCTTAGAATGAAAACAAAAAGAAAAACAAATTTGTAAAGGCATGTGATTGTGCATGAATACATTATATATTCATGTTGCCTACGTACCGTCAGGGAATAAACTTCCCTTTGGGATCAAGACATCACGTAGTTCAAAGGGTGAAAAACTCTAAGCTATTTGTCCGATAAATTTTAGCAGTTCACCGCTTGTACTCTTGCGGGCCAGGAATGCCCATTTTTTAATCACCTTAGATTTGTTTGGGTATTTTAGCAGTTTAACCACATACTATACCCTTGGTGGGATCTTTTGGATTTTGGGGTGCCTAGCCATAGATAGTTCATACCCTTGTGAGTTAGGAGTACCCATTTTTTAACCACCTTAGATTTGGTGGGGTATTTTAACAGTTTAACCACCTACTACACCCTTGGTGGGATATTTTGGATTTTGGGGTGCCGTACATAGTGTACACTCGTGCGGGCCAGGAGTGTAGTGAAGTGTTTTACGGGTAATAGCGCTTTAGCAATTTCCTGTTAATTGGACCTACTCGAACATCATCTGCATCTATTATCATGTATGCTCTGTCAGTGTAGACTTCTGGTACCATATAGGGTCCATCCCACTTTTGAGTGAATTTGCTCCCCGTTTTATGTGTGATAATAATAGGCCGGCGGAGTGCTAGGACCATGTCTCTCACTTTGAAAGAACAAGGGTGCACCTTCTTGTTGAATGCTCTCGTCAAACGAGCTTGGTAGCATGCTAGCTGTTGTTGAGCTTGCAGTCTTTTCTCGTCTAGTGCTTCGAGCTCTGCCAGACATAATTGAGTGTTTTCCTCGGTGGTGAGTCCCTCTTGGATAGCCATCCTCAAAGAGGGAAGCTCAAGCTCTAATGGCATGACGGCCTCAACTCCATGCACTAGAGCATACGGAGTTGCTTGGGTAAGAGTGTGGTGTGTAGTTCGATATGCCCATAATGCTTCTCCAACTTTCTCATGCCACCCTCTGTTAGCCTTGTCTACAACCTGTTTAAGTAGATTGCAGAGGGTCTTATTGAAAGGTTCAGCCTATCCATTTGCCGCCACATAGTACATGGAGGACTAGTGTTGGGCGAACTTGAATTTCTGGCATAGTTCAGCCACTAGACGATTGTCTAATGGCTTCTTGTTTTCTGTAATTATGTATCGTGTGACTCCGAACCTGTATATGATATGAATGCGTATGAAATCAACCACATTCTCCTTTTTCACTTCTCTTAGTGGGACAGCTTCCACCCACTTGGAAAAGTAGTGAGTTGCGTGGAGGATATAAGCATGACCGGCTGAGGACTTTGGAGTAATTGGTCCAACTATGTCGAGACCCCACCTCTCAAAGGGCCACGAAGTAAGTGACAGGTGCAAAGGCTCTGGCAGTTGATGTATAAAATTTGCATGGAATTGGCAAGCATCATATCTCTTAGCGTAATCCATGCAGTCTAGGACCATGGTTGGCCAATAGTAACCCATCCTCTTCAAGCAGTCATGGAGTTTCAGTCCAGACTGATGAGGGTCACAAATTCCAGAATGGGCTTCCTCCATCGCTTGGATAGCTTCTTCTTTCCCTAGGCAACGTTGAAGGACACCATCAAAAGCTTAGCAATACAAGTCTCCCTTGTGATGGTAGAAATGGTCGGCCCGACGGTGAATCTCCATCCTGTGGTGGCGTTCGTTTGGGAGCTTACCATGCTCTAAGTAGTCGATGAGTGGTTGACTCCAATCTTCTTCGGTAGCTTTAAAAACCGATACAATGCTGACCTCACCAAAGTCATCATCCATGTTTTCTTTACTCCGTAGTGGAACAACCCATTTGTTGCAAATAGGAACCATCATTGACATATCTGCACCAAGGGCCATGGTGGCTGAAAGATTTGCAATCACGTCAACCATTCCTTTGGCACTTCTACGCACATGCTCCAGGTTCTTTGTCACTAAATTGTCTAACAACTTGGTTGCATATTTGAAGTAGGGAATAAGGTCCTCCTTCTTGACCTCGAAGTCCCCTAGGAGCTGGTGGATGACCAATTTGAAGTGTCCGTAAATATCTAAATCCTTCAATCCCATCTCTATCGCCATCTCCAATCCTATTACCAGCGCCTGGTACTGATATGTTTTTCTACGTCTATCAAAATTTAATATAAAACCCTATCTATTAAACACACCTAAATTGAAGCGTAGGGCGAGAGGGTGTCGAACCACAGGGACTAAGAGTGCGTGAATTCACTCTATGACTTAAATTGATTTGAATAAAATTGAGAGATTTTTGTATTAATTAACCTAAGGAAATAACAATTAAAGTAAAGTAATCTACTTCTAATCGAAAAAGTGTATTAGATTGGAACCTAGGGTTTCGAATCCATCGTTAACCAACTACTTTTGCGTTAACTTTTAACTTGGGATTATTAATTGTTACACGGGTAGTGGTTTAGGCTACAAGCTTCAACCTACTAAGATAATGTTGTTAGTATTGCGTATTGACCCTATCTAACTAAAGTATATGAAAAATAGGCTCTACCTAACGTATTGTTAATTATTACGTATTGGCCCTATCTAACTAAAGCATAGGGAAGATAGGCTTTAATTAACAATTCGGTTAATATTATTGCTTGATTAATTAATCTTAAGGCTACAAGCACAAAGAATTAATTTATAAATATCAATATCAACAATTAAAGGTTGCAAACTCAATAATCATATCAATTGAATAGACAATAAAAACATAATACTTCAAAATATTTATCTCAACCAAGCAATTCATATAAACAATCAAATTAACACGAATTAAAAGTACACAAAAGTAAAGTCTAAGATTTCATCTAATACCAGAGAGCAAGTTAGCTCTCCATCAAGGATGATCCGGTGAAGGAGGAGATGAGCGAACTCATGTCGGTCTTCACGCTAATTCCGCTTTTGTTCCAATTTAAAGAGAAAAGAGAAATCCAAATAAAAAAAAAGTTCTGAAAAAAAAAAGAAAAAAAAAAAACTAAGAAGGGAGAGAGAAGCAGAGAACGAGCGGGAGAACAGGGCGGTCAGCCTCCCCCAGCGAATGAATAATCCTCCTTTTAAATCGACCACGCCGCTGCTAATGAAACCCTAAGCCGGTGCTGGTGGTGGGCCGGACGCTGGTGGACTGTTGGGTGGCCTGTTGCTTTGGTCGAGCTGGGCTGGAATCTGGGCCGGTGTTGGGTCGAGCTGGGTCTGCGGGTGGTGGTGGGCCAGTGATGGGCCGGTCGTGGCTGGTGCTGGGCCGGTCGAAGTTGGGCTGGAGTTGGATGTTGTGAACCGAGGTTACTGTAGCCGGGCAGCTGGGGGTTGAAGACGATGAACAGTACCGGCTCGGGTACTGTAGCAGTGCGGGTCGAGCTTTTACGTTCTTATCCCGAATCTCGATTGTCTTGATTTAATTATTTCCGCATCGAATCTACCTTATTTGCATCAACATTTGACAATTTTCGGAACTTTAATTTCAAACCTGTTAAACATAAAAATTGCCAAAATGAGTGTAGAATTATAATTAAATAAGTGCAAAATAATTAAAATAATAATTAAAAAATGCGTAACTATGAGACGCATCAGGTACTCAGCCACATTATTGGAGCACTTCTCAGTGAGTGCGAATGAGTAAGAAAGGACATGTTTCTCAGAAAAGACAAAAACAACACCAGCACCTGCACCGTCCGCACGTGAGGCGCCATCAAAGTACATCTCCCATTGGGATATGACTTCAATGAATAAGACGTCCTCATCTGGCAAGTCATCATTTACTTCCCAATGGTCAGGGATAGGATGTTCAGCCAGGAAGTCAGCTAGAGCTTGTCCTTTGACAGACTTTTGAGGAACATAGACAATGTCATGTTGCTTAATTCATACAGCCCCCTTCGCTAAATGCCCTAAAAATACTGGCTGAGAAAGGATGTATTTGATGGGATTAGCTTGAGAGATTAATGACACGATGTGAGCGTGCATGAAATGGTTTAGCTTCTGAATGGCGAAAATGAGAGCCAAACACATCTTCTCTATGGGGGAATATTTCAACTCTGCTCCCACTATAGTTCGACTCAAATAATACAAGGCCCTTTGCTTTCCCTCTTTGTTTTCTTGGGCGCACAACACTCCAAGTGCCCATTCTTAAGCAGATGAACAAAGGATAAGCGGCTTTCCTTGAATTGGTGCTCTCAGCACAGGCGGGCTTGTTAGATAACTCTTGAGGCTTTCAAAGGCCTTGTTACAAGATTCGTCCCATTCGAAGGGTGCACCTTTCTTCATTAGATGACTGAAGGGTTGGCAACGTCCTGCCAAGTTGGAAATGAACCTTCTAATGTAGGCCAAACATCCTTGAAAACTGTGGAGCTCGTGCAGGTTCTTAGGTGGTGGAAATTTTTAGATAGCATCAATCTTAGACTTGTCAATCTCAATGCTACTTCGTCGAATAACAAAACAAAGAAACTTACCAGAGGTGATGCCAAACACACGTTTAAGTGGATTCATCCTAAGACTCACTTTCCGTAATCTTTCAGAAACCAAATGAAGGTTTTGAAGATGATCATTTCGTCTTTTAGATTTCACCACTAGATCGTCTATATAGCATTCAACGCTCTTGTGCAACATGTCATCAAAAATTCTCTGCATTGCACGCTGATGAGTAGCACCTGCATTCTTTAGACCAAAGGGCATCACTTTGTAGCAAAATATCCCTTTAGGATTGCGGAAGGCGGTGGCATTTTCATCCTTAGGATAAATTTTTAACTGGTTAGAACCAGCTGTGCAACCCATGAAGGATAATGCCTCATGGCTAGTAGTTGCATCGACCATTAGTTCAGGGATTGGCAATGGAAAATAATCCTTTGGACATGCATTATTGAGGTCACAAAAATCCACACAGACTCGTAGTTGCCCATTCTTCTTTCTTATAGGTACTACGTTAGAAATCAAGGTCGGCGTCTGCACTTCCTGGATGAATCCAGCATCAATCAATTTGCTGGTCTTTGCTCTGATTTCCACCACAAGTTCAGGTCGGAATCGTCGGTTGGGTTGCTTTACTGGCATGGTACCTTTCTTGATCTTAACCCAGTGAACGGAAGCACTTGGGTCCAATCCAGGCATCTCCTTATAGGACTAAGCAAGTACGTCCTTAAAGTCAGCCAAGAGTTTAAAGTATGCCTCCTCTTTTTCTTTGCTTAGCAGAACACTAACATAGACGGATTGAGGATTCTCAGGGGTGCCTAGGTTCAATTCCTTCAACTCGTCTACTGCAACCTGCCTCGCACCTTCCAATCCTGCCGGAGGTTCTAGGGCATCTATAATCTCCTCATCATTCTCTTCCTCAACCAATGCCATTTTAGAAATGGTTACGTGATTCGATGATAAAATAAATGTCTCATTAGTTTGATCAGCATACATGGTGACATCCAACTGGTTTGGTGGCAAGGCAGTTTGTCCTTTAACTTTGAGCTAGGTGCCTACACCTATCTCAACCCTAGAGTACTCATCATGAAGTACCCAAGGCTTGACTCCATTTTAGGATGGCATAGCTTTGACTTCTGGGTTGTGAGATTGGCTACTTTTACCAACATAACTCTCGTTGGTGCTTTGCACTAGAACTCCTTTCTTGGGAAGCCATCTCCTTTTGACGCGAGCTATTGACCTGGATTGCCCATCAGTGCTAATCGCTAACCCACGCTGTGGTTTGGCCACTGGAGTGCTAGCCTCACTTGCTTCATTGATTTCAGCTTCCACAATGGTAGCTCTCCTGGATTGGTTCTTCCTTGGCCTTTCAGACTGACGAGGTGGTCTGGAAGGTGCACGCCTGTTTAGGCGAACACTCTAGGCTTTTGATCACCACTTATTTTGCCCCCAAGTCTGCTAAAAACAGAGGCTCGTTGCAAGTTTAAGATGCCACGACATTGTTAGGGGCGTTCCCAAGCCGGTTTAAAGAAGAAATTCGTGAAGGGTCTTCAATTTGTTGAGATTCATCTTTGCTCAAAAAGGACCCCAATCTACCAAAAGCTGAGTGACGCGGTGATGATGGTGTAGCTTCCACCTGAACATACACAGATACCACCGTTGGATTTCCACTGCTTTCCTCCACCTCTTCAACGGCAATATATTACGAGGATATTGTCTTCTCCTTGCGATGAATAGAGATTTTCACTGGTTGGGAAGAGGCAAATCCCAAGCCAACTCTAAAAGGATTGACTTGGCCGCCCTGCTTTTGGAACTTCCGCTGAGTTTTAGTGAGTCCATGTGCCTTCGCATCAATCACCTTCCACAAGGGCGGAGGGTTTGTGAAATCATACCCACAACTGGCTATCAACTTACATGCATTACGATCAAATCCTTCCGTTGTCTAGGTATTAGGCAATAGTTCCTTCTCTTCATCAAGTTTTCGAGAAGATGCCACAAAACCTATCATTGGTAGTCTACTCGATTAGGCTTGGTTTGTATTTGTAAGAGGAACAACCATCTTATCTTTTAAATCCTGCAAAATAGTTTCAATGGCAATTTTATAACACTGGGAGCTTTGCACTCGACAAAGGGGGACTCCCCAGGCTTTCTGCGAGATTTGGGGATGTACCGGAGCACTGGTGTTGAGGTGAGGGTTCCAGACACCTTCTCCTTAACCAATATGTTTGAGGTTGTAGGCTCGTACTTAGCAAGGTGGCAATCCCTTTCTTGAGGCGAGGGTGACGGCACCTGTTTCTCTCCCAAAAAACTCTTCCTAGCAAAAGGGGTCCCTGAACATAATACCTCAGATGGAGCGTTCTCGTCATTGTAGAATCTTGCATCCGCTAGATGAGCTTCTGCTACAGCGAAGGATTTGGCATCAACAGTCACAACCCTTTCTCCACCATTTCTATAATACTTGAAACACTGGTGTAATGTGGATGAAACTATGCCATTTTCATGAATCCACGGTCGCCCTGGAAAATGGTGTTTGTCGTCAATTCTCCTATGGTAAAATCAAGGTGAATCATGCCCATTACTCTTTGGCATCCAAGGTTAAAACCTTGGATCATTATTTTGGTATTCGCCAATTCCTCCACCATGATCCCCAATTGCTTCATGGTAGACTTAGGCATGATGTTGACTACAGATTTGCCATCTATCAAAATTTGGTTAATCCTTTGCTCACGAATATAGCCAGACACAAATAAGGGCCTATCGTGCGGCCTAGACCCCAGCATTTGATCTTCATCGGTGAAAGCCAAGGCAGTGCTATAGGAAGCACAACCCGTCGATCCCTCGGCGGTATCTCCATCACCTTGGACTGATGGGGAGTCATCACCAGAACTTTGGATCTCTCCAGCCATTTCTACAGCTAGCTCCTTTTCGCAATCTAGATTCCTTTAGTCGTCGTTAATCTCGTAACACGAAGTTATCTTAACAGATATGCTTTCAAAGTACGTCATTGGAAAGTACTCCCCTAAAATGATAGAAGTTCGTCGCTTTTGTAGCAAAAGGTCATTATGTATGACTGGCTAGCGGCTGTTGTGCCTTCGCCTTGTTTGCCTTCTTCTTATTTTTTTTATGGTGAGGCTTTCTCCTCATCTGTTTTCCTTTATGGCAACCTTCAGGAGGTCGTGGTGCACGTTGTTTCTTCGGTTTCCTTCACGTCACCAAAGTCTAACGCTTATCATCGCCCTCAGCCGGTGGAACCTCTTCCTCCTTTTCTATCAAGGGCTCCGACACACTTGATAATTGTACCACCACAAGCTCCAACCCCCCAAACTGAATTGTTTGGAAACGCGTTACTTCAACATGCTGTTGGATCATCTGTAACTTCTTCAGTACAGGCATTGGATCCATGAAACCTTAGACACATTCATAATCACTTGGTACCTATTCAAGTCCACAAGACATTGGAATCGTCAAGTGTGGGACTCATTGCTCAGTAACCTCTTACATTCCTTTTCACAAAATTGAATCATGTGGCAGGTTGTTGGTTTTTGGTGTAAGTTGCTTCAATTTTGTTCGGTCTCTAAATACTTGAATCCCACATAGGAGATTTAAAGTATGCAGAGCCACTTTACATACCTTGACCACTCGCACGTGCGCCACACCCCACTGTGCCAAGATAATCAGTGAGTCGCGTTGCGTCACAGTGTGGTGTGGTGTGGACTTTTCTAACTCAAACTTCTCTTCAACCATTGTGTTTTTATTGTGTTAAAGGAACTTACAGCAAGTTCTTTGTAATGAGCTCGAGGCATGTGCTCAAGCTTGAGGTGTCCTCCCCTGACCAACCTCAAAGCTGCTAAGCTCAAGGTCATGTCCGTTATTCTGCTTCGAGCTTGAGGTTACAAGCCCGTGCTCGAGTACGCGCTTTAATCATGTAAAAACCTATTCTTTCCATAAACGTTGTGGCCAGATAGGACTCTTGGTAAAGATATTAACAAGCTGTTTTGAAGAAGGTACATGAAGAACATGAAAAAGACCCATTTGGAAACGTTCACATAAAAATGAATGTCAATCTCAATATGTTTGGTATGAACATGTCGGATAGGATTTGTGGAAAGACAGGCGCCTAAAATATGGTCACTATAAAACAAATTAAACTCAAGAATAACAATTGCAAGCTTACCAAGTAAAGAGCATAACTAGCAACATTCCGAAACAGCATTCACTCAAAGAAGAACGACCTTTGGCAACGACAAGAGTCGTTGCGAAAGATACTTTATCGTTGCTAAATATATTTTTGACAACGACAATTGTCGTTGCGGGGTAGTTGTGCATGATCTTGTTGTGAAAGCTCTTTGGCAACGAAAACTGTCATTGCCAAATATGATGCTTTTTGGCGACGACAATTTTCGTTGCAAAAAGTATGTTTTATTGGCAACGACAATTTTCGTCGCTAAAAACTATTTTTTGGAAACGAGTGATGTCGTCGCTAAAAACTGTTTTTTGGCAACGACTAATGTCGTCTCTAAAAACTGTTTTTTGGCAACGACTGATGTCGTCGCTAAAAACTGTTTTTTGGCAACGAGTGATGTCATTGCCAAAAAGTATTATATTTGGCAACGAGTCATGTCGTTGCCAAAGAGTGCTATGTTTTGCAACAACAATTGTTGTTGCTAAAAATTATTTTGTTTTTCAAGAAAAATTGTCATTGCCATAAATATTTGATATTTCCTAATATCATTCTTACTATATTCTTAAAAGCTGTCAAATATACTAAAGAAAATTCATTTACAAGGAGACATTCCAATACAACAAATTGTACATAGCTCCACTTTTAATAATCCATACAAACATACAAAAAATCCTAATTTATAATACCAGAAGGTATATACATAGCCATTTCAGTACGTACAATCAACATATTGCAATCCCAAAACATTACAATCAATGTATTGTAATCTTATAACATTACATAATTCCACAAAAAAATTCACATTAAAACTGCCATATGTTTTGGCTTTCTTCAAAATCTAGGTGAATACTCAGAGCTTCCAACTTGTAACTCACAATTTCCTACAACAATGAATATAAAACAAATTAATTGTAAGACCAAGTAACCCAAAACCAGAAAAAAGGTATTGCCACACCATGCATCAATAATAAACCAACTACTTTTATAATTACCTCCTATAGTTAGCGAACATTTCGCATCATGTCCTCCATCATTTGTTTCCACTCATTGATCTCATTCTTATGTTTTCAAAAATCCTCCATTTCATTTTGATGTTCTTCAATGCGTTTCTTTTGCGATTCAATTTCTTTATCCTGAGATTCAATTTGTTGATGTTGATATTCAACTATATCCTTCAACTCATCTATCTTTTTAGTTTGTTCAAATTGTTGTCATTCTTTTATATGGCCTTTCAAACCGGTACCCTTTCCTCGAACGTATCCAGATCGAGGACCAAATACAGCTAGCAATATCTCCTCTTATGTTTGGGGGGCACCTTCTGAAGATCGATTTTGAACCAACTCATGAAGTTTTTCCTATAATTAAAGTAGATCAAAATCATAAATAAGAATAATATATGTTCTAATTTGAACATTTAAATTAATTAAAGGACATGCATGAACTTGTTTGGAGCGAACTTCATCTGCCCACTCTAACAATCCTTCTTCATTTGGACGTGTGTGCTCAGCAAGCCAAATAACATCAGCAGTGGGCTTATCTCCATTACTGTTCAATGCCTGTAAAAATCATGCTTTTATTAAAAATTTGTTTTAAAAAAATAACAATAAAAATACATGAGTAAAATATATTACTTTCTTACCAACATGTGCTCCACTTCCGCGAAAGACAAATTACTAGTTGTGTGCGTACACTTGTTTTCAGAGTGACGATTTTTTGAATTTCTTTCACTGATTTTCTGATTCAAAAAAATAACAATAAAAATAGATGAGTAAAATATATCACATAACAATTATTTTAACAATTGAGACCTTGAACTCTTCTGAGCCAAACAACTCTACAGGGTAACGCCACCCGTCAATTGGACAATCTTCAGGAGGATTGTTCAATCGTTCTTCATCCGATTTTCCACATTTTTTATAATGTGTATGCAATCGGGCCTTCCAACGTGTATACAATCTTTGCATTACATCCAATACAAAACATTGCAATCTTATAGCCTCTCGATTGTCATCATTTTTTAATTCAAAGTAATCCTAACAAAAAAATATTAAAACAAGAATGAGAAATAACAAAGAAGTCATAACCTAAATAGAGAAATTTCAAATTATAAACATGGATAAACCTGCACTTTCTTCCACATAATGTCGCCAGTAATTTGAAATGCTTCTTTATAGTTTTTAACATTCACAGGAGCCGATGTTCTAACTACATAACCACAATAATTCACCAATTGCAGTGCGTTGTCACCAACTGCTCGCAAAATATCATCAGGTATTTCAATTTGGAGCTTCGACTTTCCACCGCAAGTTCTTATATCTACCACAATGGATTTGTACTTCCCCCTTTCTCCTCTCTTTCTTTTTTAGCTTGTTGTTGATCCTTTCAAAAAGCAAATACACAATAAAATTAATTACATTAATATTTTCCACATAACATAATAAATAAGGTTTGAGAATTTGGATGAATTACCTTGACTATTTGGAGAGGCTGCTATTGGTTCTTCTACAATATTACGGTTATTTGTTCGAGACAATCTCATATTGGACCTAGGAGTGGGATTAGCTGCTCCATGAATATCCAAAAGTGCAGAGATTCTATTGACGAACCTGGTCTTTCCTTTTGCTTGCCCTGTAATGTTATCTTGTATTAATATTCTTAATTAAATATATAAAAAAGATAATAGAAGATTAGTTATAATTACCTCTTTGGATTGGTGTTTCCATAGAATGACTCTGAGACTCGTCACTTAAAGATGGTCTTGCATCAAGCTCATCATTCGCAATGTGGGGTATGTCGTTATGAGTAGAGTGAAAAGGTCTAATTTCCCTTCCCTTTTCGCCTCTTCCACCTATATTTGTGGGGGGCGTCGTTTTACCCTTTCCTCGACCAACCATTCCGATAAATTTAAATCAAATTCTAGCTTAACATCATAAAACAACAATACCATACAAACCCAAAAACAATTATGTGTGCAAATAATTCAAGTATAGACTTACTAGTTAATATATAAGTCCCCAAAGAAGATTGTGCAAGTTGAATGCAACATCAAACAAGACCACAACTATGCTTTTAGCCTACAAGTAAATAACAATAAGTTCGCATGTTATAACTAAAATTAGGAGCCAAATTGAATGGTATCATAAGCAAAAGAAAGGAGAGAAAGAAGGCACTAACCTAGAATAATGTGAGAAAATAATTGAGTAATCATTCATCACTCAAAAAACAAAGATTATCATCTTCTTTGTTGCTCCTAGCTTCTTTATCATTTTCCTTGATTTTCTTAAAAGTCTCTTTAACCAATTTAACAACATTAGCTCCTCTTTCAATTGAAAACCCAGTTCCAACCAAACAACCGATCTCATCATCATTATCAAGTGGCGTAGATATGTTGCGTAATGTATCAACATCAACCTCATCGTCCTGACAAGCATCATCTTCAACTTCCTCATTCAAGTCATCAATTTCTATTGTCGTCATGTTGTATAGATCTCGAGGTTGTGTCTTTACAACAATTAACCAATGATCTACTTGAGGATCTTGCACGTAAAAAAACCTGCTGCACTTGTGATTCAAGAACAAAAGTCTCATTCGTCTTTAGCCTTCTTTCTTTGTGAACACTTATTATGCCATATGCATCTACTTTGTATCCCCGATCGCGGTGTTCAACATCATACCAATCACATTTGAAAGCAAAGACACGATTTCCGCCCCCATATTGCAATTCATAGACATCTTTCAATACCCCATAGTATTCTTTATCAGATTCATCATCACCACGAACCATTACACCACTATTTTGACATTTCCTAGTTTCTTGAAGATCTAAAGTGTGGAATCTAAAACCATTAACAATATACCCATTATACCGCTTCACAATGCGTGAAGGATAGCATACTAGGTTATATAGATCTTCACCCACACTTCCGTGTTTATGCATTTCCTTCACCTATTATAAAGGACAAAAATAACTTAAGTTATCTACAAAAGGAAGTTATTCTTATTAAATATATGATTAACATAAATATACGTACATGGTTGTATATCCACTTTGCAAATTGCTCCTTATGCCTCTTTTCAACATTTCGATGATTTTCTCTTTGTAATTCCAACTTGTGTTCCCTGATAGGATGAATTGGAAGAAATTGAGAATAGTTTGGTATAACAAAGACTTCTACAAATAAAAGTATCACAAGTTACCTAATAAAATCCAAAAGATCATCACAGTTGTGTAGGACATATAAATGAGCTTGCTCAAAATCCTCCAAAGATAGATGATGCTGGGAATCCTTTCCTAGAGGACGACCAATAGATCTAAATATCTCTAAGTCGCTGCTTGGATGTGCCTCAATATCACCATCATCGTTTCTTGCTTTGCGATTAAATTTAGTATCAACATCATCCATAAATCTAGAACAAAATGTGAGACACTCATCGGCCAAGTAGCCTATTACAATTGACCATTCTAGACGTGCTTTGTTGTGAACATATGATTTTAAATTTTGTAAATACCTATAATAGCATATTTATTTTCACCTTAGAAAGCTTTCGCTAAGTCATATGCAAGAAATAAAAATAATAAGAATAATGTACCTCTCAATTGGATACATCCACCGATATCGAACAGGTCCGGCAATCTTTGTTTCTTCAGCTAAGTGAACCACCAAATGCACCATGACATCAAAGAATGTAGGTGGAAACACCATCTCTAACTTGCAAAGAGTGTAAGGAATTTGCTTTTGAACAATGACCAGTAGACCTGAATGGCGAAAAGGACAGATCGGATAAGCTGTAGTCGGCCAGCATATGACAGAGAACGAGAGCTCCAAAGCCGTATATGGGAGAGGATGAAATCCAGAAGTGGCTTGTAGTCTACATACCGCAGTCAAGAAGTGATAAGTGGTACTCTGAGATACCGAACTAGGCATTGCCCAAGGCCAAAACCCAGAACACCCAGAATGTCCCTCTGAGTCGCAGAATCAACCCCTGCTAGAAAAACAAAACTCTTTGCTACATTCGAGGAGAGCCCCGAGAGTATATCAAAGCGATCCAACGCCTCACGAACAACTGATACACTGCCCATATCACCCCGATAGAAGATCATCAGGTCATCAGCGAAACACAAGTGTGTCAACCCAATGCACGGCAGCATGGAAAATAATGAAACCGTCGGTCATTAATAGCACGGCGAAGTAGACCTCAGAGACCATAGCGATAACAAATAGATAAGGAAAGAGAGGGTCACCCTAAAACACACCTCGACTGGAGCAGAAGAAACCCTCAAGTTCGCCATTGATGGCGATAGAAAAGTAGGCTATAAAGAGGCACTCGTGGACCCAACCAATCATGACCTCGAGAATCCCCATACTCCTCATACCGAGTAGAATAAAATCCCAACAAATAGTGTCAAAAGCCTTGCGGATATCAACCTTCAGTGCGCAACGAGGTGAGACCTGAAGGTGATAATCACGCATCAACTCTTGCGTCAAAAAGATGCTATAAGAAATCCGACAGCCGGGACAAAAGCTGTCTGAGCATCTTCAATCAGCCCGGGAAGAACACCCTTCAACCTGTTTGCACTGATATTAGTAATACACTTATAGATCACATTGCAACAAGAGATAGGGCGGAAATCGCCAAATGTGGAGGGAGTCTCCACTTTAGGCGCTAGACATATCCTGGTGGTGTTCAGGGCACCCAGCATGCACCCTCAGACGAAGAAAGAATGCACAGCCCTAATCATTGCTCCACCTACCACCTCCTCAGCCCTCTTAAAAAAGAGGGAATTATAATCATTAGGCCCCGGGGCCCTATCATCACCAATGGAAAAGAGAGCATCACGAATCTCGATTGCGGAGATCGGGGACATAAGCGGGGAAGCAACATCCTCAGAAATGCGAGCCTCAAAGATGTAAGAAACATCCTCAGTCAGCGGGCCACCAGGCTCAGTCAACAGCTCCTGGAAGAAAGTAACCCCGGCACGAGAGATCAACTCCGGAACATATGTCCTCACGCCATTCGAGCTAACAAGCAACGAAATCCGATTCCCGGCCCACTGATGGAGAATAGACCAATGGAAGAACTGAGTGCTCTGATCCCCGAGCGAAAGCCTCTGAATATGCGACTTCTGACCGTAGAAGACCTCCTCATCCCGACACAAGGAGAAATACTCATGAAAAAGATGACGCTCCTCTAGGCGAAGGGTAGGACTCTCAGGGTCCTCATCCAAGGCCCTCTATCTCATGGCCAACGCATCATGGGCCACCTCAAATTTGGCTGAAATGTGGCTAAAATGCGGGTGTTGAGGGCCTTCAATTCACACTTCAGCAACAAGTGTCCCAGACACAAGTGTCCCAGACTCATCTAACTGGGCGAAGGAAGTCCTCAAGATCGGCCCAAAAGTTGAAGAACTTGAAAGGAAGTTGGCTGGCAAGACATTTCCCAAGTCCTCACACAACAATGGCACTATGATCTGAAACAATCTGTCGAGCAAGGATCTCAGTAGATGAAATGGGAAAGTCTCGAAGCCAACCCTCACTGAGAAGGAACAAGTCAAGCCACTTGAGGATCAAACAATCATCCTTGGCCTCATTGGACCATGCAAAATGAAGTCCCGAAGAAGAGATGGGCGTAAGCTCAGCCTCAGTAACACACTCTTGGAAGTCAACCATATGCCCAAGCTAGCCGTCCTGGCCGCTGCATAGCTCAGAGATACTAAGGATGGCGTTGAAATCCCTGAGAAGGATCCAAGGCTCACCCAAAAGACATAAGCTAGTGCTCCGAATATAGTCCCGTAAAGCCCGACAAGGACCCGGCTCGTTAAAGCTGTAAATAAAAGTAGCAATAAAGCTCACAGCTCTAGAAAGATCAGAGATGTGACAAGTAAGGAGCTGATCCCCCCTCTGAATGAGCTCGACTCTATGTACGCCTGGGTCCCAAGCAACTATAATGCGACACCAAGAGAGGCAAATGCCACTAAAAGAAAAGCTCCATCCATTGGCACAACGAGCAAACACCGCCTCAACATCAGAAGGCTTGGTTTTGGTCTCAACCAAACCAATGACAGAAAAATGATTGGAAGATATCCAATTACAAACAGAACTAGAAGAGTGGGGATTATTTAGCCCCCTAATGTTCTAACATCCAACCACCATGATGAAACAATCAAGAGGGAGCATGGCCTGCACGCTTGACCGCATGAGTGAGTAGCCTCCTCGGGGCCTCCACGGTGACCTCAACACACGGGAAAGTGGAGGTGTCCGACAAACTCTCAAACCAGTTCGACACGTCTAGACTTTGCACACTAGCTGACCGGTTCAAAAAACATAAAATAGGGGTAGCGACCCCAAGAATGTCATCTTGGGCCACCTCCACCAAATAGGAGCATACATGGTCTTCGAATCATGAATCCCACGAAAAGGAGTGGAAACAGGTAAAAAATCAGCAAAAGTCTGTGGTGAAAGGGAAACTGATCCAGAATAAAAAAAGAACAGCACGAGTGCTAGCACCATCTGCCCTAATATCTGGGTCAACCGCCCCCCTCAGTTCAGCGTTGCCTACCCTACTTGGCCCAGTAGGCTCGATCCAATCCCAAACCCCTCTTCGGTCTGCATCAATCTCGAAAGCCCAAAAGTCGACCCACATCCAACATCCCTAGAAGAAAACCCCTGCAATGCGGGCCCATTTCCTCTAGAGATAGAGAGAGAGGGTTCACTAGAGGGAAGCCCCTGCAAAACGACCCCATTCCTACTAGTGCAAGCCATGGCCGAGTGTCTAGAGGAAAGCCCCACCAAAAATGGGTCCATTTCCTCTAGGTGTTGCAATAGGTAGGTAACTAGAAGGAAGCCCCTCCAAAACTAGCCCATTTCCACTAGTGTAAGTAATGGGTGAGTCTCTAAAGGAAAGTTGATACATCGGAGTACCCTTGACACAAGTGTGCCAGAATCGTCTAACTGTGCGAAGGAAGTCCTCATGATCGGCCCAAAAGTTGAAGAACATGAAAGGAAGTCGCCAAGCACGATATTCCCCAAGCCCTCACACAACAATGGCACTATGATCCAAAACAATCTGTCGAGCAAGGATCTCAGCAGATGCAATGGAAAAGTCTCGAAGCCAACCCTCACTGAGAAGGAACAAGTCAAGCCACTTGAGGATCAAACAATCATCCTTGGCCTCATTAGACCATGTAAAATGAAGTTCTGAAGAAGAGATGGGCGTAAGCTTAGCCTCAGTAACACACACTTGGAAGTCATCCATATGCCCAGGCTAGCCCTCCTGGCCGCCGCATCGATCAGAGATACTAAGGATGGGGTTGAAATCCTCAAGAAGGATCCAACGCTCACCCAAAAGACTTAAGCTAGTGCTTCGAATATAGTCCCATAACGCCCGACAAGGACCCGGCTCGTTAAAGCTGTAAATAAAAGTAGCAAGAAAGCTCACAGCTCCAGAAAGATCAGAGATATGACAAGTAAGGAGCTGATCCCCTCTCTGAATGAGCTCGACTCTATATACGCCTGGGTCCCAAGCAACTATAATATGACACCAAGAGGGCCAAATGCCAGTAAAATAAAAGCTCCATCCATCGGCACAACGAGCAAACACTGCCTCAACATCAGAAGGTTTGGTTTTGGTCTCAACCAAACCAATGGCAGAAAAACGATTGGAAGATATCCAATTGCGAATAGAACGAGAAGAGTGGGGGTTATTTAGCCCCCTAATGTTCCAACATCCAACCACCATGATGAAACAATCAAGAGGGAACATGGCCCGCACACTTGACCGCATGAGTGAGCAGCCTCCCCGGGGCCTCCATAGTAACCTCAAGACACGGGAAAGTGGAGGTGTCCGACAAGCTCTCAAACCCGTTCGACACGTCTAGACTTTGCACACTAGCCGACCGGTTCAAAGAACATAAAATACGGGAAGCGACCCCAAGAATGTCATCTTGGGCCACCTCGACCCAATGGGAACATACATGGTCTCCGAATCAAGAATGTCACGAAAAGGAGTGGAAACAGGTAAAAAATCAGAGAAATCTGTGGTGAAAGGGAAACTGATCTAGAATCAGAAAGAACAGTACGAGTGCTAACACCCTCCTGCCTAATATCTGGGTCAACTGTCCCCCTCAGCTCAGCGTTGCCGACCCTACTCCGCCCAGTAGGCTCGATCCGATCCCTAACCCCTCTTCGGTCTGCATCAATCTCGAAAGCCCGAAAGTCAGCCCATGGCCAACATCCCTAGAAGAAAACCCCTCCAATGCGGGCCCATTTCTTCTAGAGATAGAGAGAGAGGGTTCACTAGAGGGAAGCCCCTGCAAAACGAGCTCATTCCTACTAGTGTAAGTAATGGGCGAGTCTCTACAGGAAAGCCCCTCCAAAAATGGGTCCATTCCCTCTAGGTGTTGCAATAGGTAGGTCCCTAGAAGGAAGCCCCTCCAAAACTGGCCCATTTCTACTGGTGTAAGTAATGGGTGAGTCTCTAGAGGAAAGCCCCTCCATCACGGGCCCATTGCCTCTAGATGCAAGAGGTGGGTCACTAGAAGGAAGCCCCTCCAAAACGGGCTCATTCTTACTAGTGTAATTAATGGGTGTGTCACTAGAGGAAAGGCACCCCCCCCCCCCCCCCCCCCCCCCCCCAAAAAAAAAACAGGGGCCCATTTCCCCTAATATAAGAAGTAGATGGCTCATGGGAGAAAAGCCCCTCCAAAATGGGCCCATTTCTCCTAGAAAAGTCAAGTCTTAAAGGGCATGAGCCATTTGGCCCAACACACGGCCCAGGCCTGGGCCCAGAGAGATAGGCACGGCCCAGGCGTGGCAAGTGGCTGATTTTGCAGCCCAACAATGCCCCTTCCCCTTATCCTTGCACACCCCTCCCCCCATCACTAATCCTTGGCCCACCAACTACATGCTCCATAAGCCCACCAACACAAGTCTCTTCAAGCCCAATTTGTGGCCCATTTGTGAGCTCATCCTCCTTACCCACTCCCATCCTACTACTCCTTGGCCTAAAGTCACCCCCTAGCCAAGTAGAAAGCCCATTAGGGGGCTCGCCCTCCGTATTATCATTCCTTGGCCCAATAGAGGAAAGCCCCACCAAATTGGGCCCATTCCGTCTTGGGTTATTGGAAATTGGTCCATTATCCACCATAACACCATTCCCCTCTATTCCCTTACGCCTCCTCCGTTGCCGCTAGGATTTTTTCCCGACCACCACCTCCGGTTGCTCCGGAAGGATGGTAACAATGAGAGAGAGAGAGAGAGAGATAGGAGTTGAAGTCTAGGGATTGATGAGAAAGAGGGAACGGGAGAAAAAGGAAAGGGTTCAGATGAGGGGTGGAGTGCGGAGAAAGCCACCACTTTTTCTTGGGTTTTCGAATGGAATAAAAAAAGGGGAAGAAAGGTGAGAGCTTTGCAGATTAAATTCAATATATAATCATATATTTAATAAAGAACAAAGTAGTAGAACTGTTTCAAACTTTACAAATTTTTTGGCAACCACCAAACAAGAAGAACAACCTTAACTAAGCGCTTTCCTAAGAGGATTACAATAACCTTTATTTTAGCCTTTTAATCTATCACGAATAGAAAGAAAACAAATGATAAACTCTCAAACACAAAAAACTAATCAGAAATTGAATGATCTTTCTTCAAGTTCTAAACAACCAAAAGAACCCACTCTTCAAACAAATTTCAAAATCACAATTAAATGAATATAATTCTAAATCATCTTCAGCCTCCCTTGATAACCTTCAAATCCAAGAAATAGAAAATCAATTCTGCAAAGAAAATTAACCATTATAAATCAATAAAATAAAAGGAAGTACATCTCAGGAATGGAAAAATGCTCCAACAAAAGCATATTACCCAAGACGTACACCTCTAGATATTTAATATGAATGGAATATAAATGGTAAGTAAGAATTTGAAATTTCAAACACTTTGCACCAAATGACAATGGTTGCATCGGCCTATGAATCACATAACAGTTCAAATAAATCAAGTGTAAAATTTATTATAGCTGGATTCACAGGACAATTGAAATACTGGTAGGTAAATATATTAAATCCCCATGATTAAGAAGCAATAATCAATCATACTTATGTTTAAAGGGTATGATTAGATCCTGAAGATGTCAATTTTGCAATCAAAGAAATCGAAGTCGAAGACACTGTTGAAACATTAATATGGTCAAGCGCATGGTTTTTGTCGAAAACCTCGCAAATGAAATGGAGTTAACAAAATTAGTTTTAACAAATTTAAGATGTCCATCCCTTGAAGATTTTCGTCGGTAATAGAATATGTTTTTAACACATGTTGTAAGACGAAAAGATACAACCAAGGTTTTTATAAAGAAAGATTTATTACTGGACTTTCAAAACTATTTGCCTTAACAATTATGACAAAAATCTAACAAGCAAGTGGTGGAACCACCATTCCATGGAAAACTATCGCTTATGGCCAATTATTCATATTTATTAAGAAGGAAGGTAGAAATATGTGAAGAACAAGAAATGTGAAATAGTCTCAAGAAAACTCAAACAAGAAAAGAACTTGGATCATTCTTTGCTCAATATAGGTTTAAAGATTTTAAAGCTCCGTCAAAAAAATATAAGAGACAATATTTTGATGAAAAACCCAAATATTATAAAAAAAAAAAAAAAAAAAATATATATATATATATATATATATATAAAAGAAAATAAACATTCTCAACTATCGCCTCCTCAATATTATACAGAAACACAGAAAAAAAAAAAGGGGTAAATCAAGTCCCAATTTGTTACAAATGCAAGAAACTAGGACATTATCAAAAATTTACAAAATGAAACAAAAAATCAACAATATGCAAGATAAAGAAAATTAAGATTCCAAATGATGAATTTATTGTTATCAGAATCAAATTCTAAAAGTGAAGATTTCATCTTTCAAATACAAGAAACATTTGATGAAGAAGGATCCTCATCGTCTTCTCAAAATTTATGTCCCTCAAAATATAATACAGTCAATGTTATTACAAAATTAAAAGAGAATAAAGAATTTTTATTAAATATCATAAATAAAATAATTATCTAGATATCAAAAAAGAATATCTACCAAAACTTAAAGATATTATATTGAAAGAAAATAAAATCTCTATACCTAAACAACCAATTAGTTTAGAACAAATATTTCAGAAATATCCAAGTCCTAATATATTTAAGCAAGTCTCAACAAGAGAACTTCAAAAGGAAATGCATAAACTCAAAGGACAAGTCAAGCATTTACAAAATAAAATATTATCAATGCAGTATAAGGATTTCAAATTAGAAACTAAAATGACTGTATTACAATCAAGATTAAACAATAAGGAAATTCAAGTTCTCTCTTTTTGGTATAAATAAAATAAGCTGATATTCCAAAAAAAAAAAAAAAAGAAATTCAAGAATTAGAAATAGTCCTGATAAGTCTAATTTAGTACACAATTATTCATATTATTTAGGTTCATTTTCAAACCTTTTTACATCAAACATTTCTCACTTTTGCTCCTTTTCGCTCCTATTGTTATTTCCTTGCAAAAACGCTCATTTTACGCTAATTCTTTGTAGGTTTTATCATCAACATCAACAATTAAATGCTAAAAAAAAGCAAAAAAAGGGCTAAACACATCATCTACATAGCTAAAAGTATGGACGAACAACAAACTTGTACAATTTGGTACAAATTGCAAATTTGGGCGGCAAAATGGACATTCAAGCGCAAGAACTTCTTATACACTTCAAGAACATGTTCAAGCTAATGTCAAGAGTGATTTTGGGCAGCAAAGCTTAGGAAAATTGAAGAAATCAGCAAGTTGACCAAAAAAGGCTGAACATGGGCGGCAAGGGGTGTCAAGAAGAACAAATGAGAGCAAGCTTATGTAATTCATTATTTTTTGAATGTGCAAACTCAAACACTATAAATAAGAGTGTTTAAGAAGTATTCTACCATCAATTCATCCCGCAAAAACTCAATACAAAGTAGCAAAGAACTTAGGAAAACCGTAGGGAAGGAAAGAAAGGAAAGATGAGTTTGGTTTGTAATTTTTCATTTTTAGTTCTTTTCCATCCTTTTCTTCTTTAAGTTCATGGATTTTGTCTCAGTTTTGCTTTATATTATGTATACCATGAACTAATTTTGTCTTTTTAAAACTACAATATAGCCTAAGTTGTACTATATGCTCTTTTTTAATTCAACATATTTAAAGTTTGTTTATTAGCTCTGTTTGAGTGTTTGTCATTGTTCTTCATGAGTTTTGAATGCTTGATCACCATTCAAAACCTATAATGGTTTATAATGAGTCTGAGAGGAGATTTATGATGAATGCTAAAAATCACAAACACCACAAGTTGAGCGCGTGCTAGAGATATATTAACATGATTTGTGTGGTCTTAAGCGAAGACCATGGTTCTTGAAAACTCTTTTCTTATTTAAATTCATGCAAGAGATTAATGAGTTAATATGTAAGAGCATGCTAAATGTTTCTTGAGAGAGAATATTTAGTAAATAGGATTTTCGACCATTAACATGTAAAAACAACTTGAATATCGACAATTGAAAGCCATATTGATGCAGCTAGGTGAAATTGTTGGATCTTATTAAATCAGAAAACTTTCTAAAAATTAGTAACCTAATTTAGTTCTTTTCATTTTATTTATTTAAATTTTTTTTTTGTTTCATTTCAAAAACTAAAATGTTGGTCTTTCAAATAGTGTTGAAACTTTTAATTTTGGTACTCATTCAATAACAATCATCGGGGGACGATACTCTACACATTTTATATTTCTTGGTACGACTTAGTGCACTTGCTAAACATAAACCGAGCACATCAAATTTTTAGCGCTATTGCTGGGGATTTTTCTTATTTGGGGGATGTTGAAACCAACTAGTTTTAGCACTAATTTGAAATTATTTTGTTAAAATTTGTAAATTTTGTTTAAATTTGAGGAAGAAATTTCTTTCCTTTCATTTATTTCATTCACTTAATATTATTTGTAAAGTTATTTTTTACTTGTAAAATTCATATAACACCCCCCTTGAAATTTGGTCTTTGTTAAGTTTTTGTATTAGATTGTTGCATTTTTAAGTTTTCTTATTAATTTTATCATTCTTTTAACTTTTTAATTCATCTAGATAAGTTTTTCAAAGTAAAGTTTGTATTTTTAAGTTTTCCAAAACATTAATATTACTACACCCCCTAAAATTTGGTTTTTATTAAGTTTTATGTTATGGTGTTGTATTTTTATACTTTCTCATTATTTTTATCTTCCTTTTTAACTTTTAAGTTTATTTTTTCTTTTCAAAAAATTTAACACAGAATGTTGCTAGAGGGGATGGGTAGCAAGAACTATATGAGATCTTAATATCAAGCTGTACCAAGAACACCACTCGAAATTTATGAAATTAATAAATTATCTGCTCAACTCTCACTAATGCAAAAGCAATTGGATAACGTAAGTGTTAGAATTGCTCGTACTCCTATAGTTAGATATGAATTTTGTGCAAGTAACCATGCTAGTAAAGAATGCCATGTGGGCAACAGTTTTTCCTCATTGGGTTTTGAACAGGATAACCAAATGTTAAATTATCAACAAGTCCAATACAAACCCTTCTCTAACACCTACAATCAGGGATGGATGAACCCTTCTAACTTTTCTTAGAACCATCATTAAGCACCTTGGTCACCCATTCATTCACCTCAAGAAAAGAATTATGACTTAGAAGAGACATTTAGGGAGTTCATGCATGAATGTACAAATTTTACTCAAGAAACCAAGGCTATTTTTAAAAATTAAGAAGCTTCCATTTGAAATTTAGAAACTCAAGCAGGGACTACATTAGGGGAACTTTCTGAGAGATCCAAATATTCCTTGCTTTTCTATATCATCACCAACCCAGGGGAAAAAACTAACTCGATAGCATTAAGGAATGGGGACACATTAGAAGCACCACCTCAACATGACTAACCCCTTGATCAACTCATTGCCACCAATGACCAAACCCATCTTGACCGACCCACCACCACCAGTGATCGAAATAGAGTGTCAAGCATGTCTAACAAAGTCAAAGGTTTTCGGAGCCAAGGATGACTTTATAAAAAAATGCAAAAAAGATCGGAAAAGGAAATTTAAGTTGTGGCACATTAAGCTTAAGGATCCCATGATTAAAGAAGGCGGCAATGATTTTGTAAAGAAGGGTACAAAGATGATCCATGGAAGGAAATGGTCATTAAGGGTGGATGGAGGAAACTCTATTGTCCTTCCGGACACGAGATAGATCATCGCCAAAAAGTTGAGCTAATAACTTAAGCACTTCTTGGGAGGCAACCCAAGTTTTCCTTTCCTTACTTTAATTTCCTTTAATTTTTATTATTTTCTAATATTTTTTGTACATTTTGTTCAATAGGTTTTTGAAACAAGTTTGGGGGTAATCCTCAAACCTGGAAAGTATGTCTCACCTACTGCTTCGTTCCTTGTATATCTTTTAACTTTGAGAATAGTGTTAAACTTTAAGTTTGGGGGTGCAAGAGACATTTTGTTACATTTTTTTAGATTTTGAGCAAACGTTTTTGAAAATATTTCCTTGCCTAATCCTATTTTATTCTTTAGTGTCGGAGTTTGGAGCCTTTGTATGAGAATGTAGATAGTGTCGGCTGACAAAAAAAGATTTTCTATTTTCTATAGCTTAAATCATTAGTGTTTTTAAATTTTATTGTGCATTTTAAACTACTTTAAAATCATTTAAAAAAAATACTTTTAAAGATCTTATTATCATGCTCTTTAGGTAATTTTTCTACTCTTTTTAGCTTGTTTACTTTAATTAGATTTGAATAACTTGAGAATCAATTGTTTTTATGTTCTAATTGCAGACACTATCTTAATAAAGTCGTGGTATTTGAACTCACTAGTTAGCATGGCTGTTTTACCTTTCTTTCTGATTAAAAGATGCTCAAGTTTGAATGGATTACATTAAAATTATCATTTGCATACTAGACTTTGAAGAGTAATGCCTAAGCCTCAAGAAAATTATGGGGAAAAAAAAAAAAGAAAAGAGATAGAGAAAATGAGGGAGGCATCTCTCGCACTACTATCTCATATAAACATTTCAAGATATATGTTGTCCAACATAAGGTCGTCTCAATAATGGCGTCTCTACCCATGCGGTTATCGCCTAGAAGTCAGGAGTTCGATTCTCGCTGAAGATATACTCATGCAGTCATAATGAGGGTGTCTCAATGGTGGCATTTCTTACCCATGCGGTCGTCGCCCAGGGGTCAGGTGTTCAATTCTCGCTGAAGACATACTCACGTGGTCATATCGAGGCCATCTCAGTGATGGCTTCTTTTACGTACGCGGTCATTGCCCAAGGGTCAGGAGTTTCTAGCTGGAGATATACTCATGGATCAAGGTTGACTAGGGTAGATCAGTCCCTCATAAAAATAAAAATAAAAAAGAAAAAGAAAATTTTGTGAATAACTTTTAGTTTTGAGCATACCAGAGAAGTCTAGTTATGAATGGCATGGTTTTTGTCATCTATTTGGTTTGAATGTCTTAAGATTAGAAAGAACACTATTGAATTCGGCAACCTAGGTGATTGATGGATTTTTCCGTAGAAAGATTGTCTTTCCTTTAGAACCTTAAACTTTGAGCCTCCGTCATTCATTTCTCATAGAAATAGTTTTGCTTTGAATTGTGTAAAAATTCTTAAAAAGTATGAGATCCTACGCCTTTATATTTAGCCTTCCTCAAGGATGAGTAAGATCTAAGTTTGGGGTTATTTTGATAAGTCTAAGTTAGCATATAATTATTCGTATCATTTAGGTTCCTTTTCAAACCATTTTACATCTAACTTTTATCGCTTTTGCTCCTTTTCGCTCTTGTTGTTATTTCCTTGCAAAAACACTCATTTTATGCTAGTTCTTGCTAGGTTTTATCATCACTATCAACAAGTGAATGCGAGATACATCAAACAAAAGAAAAAAAAAAATGGGCTCAACACATCAATTCCAAATGGTAAAGCAAGGAAACAACAATTCCATGTACAAGTTGTTGCAAATCTCAATTTTGGGCCGCAAAATGGACTAATCAAGTGCAAGAACTTCTTGTATACTTCAAAAATATATTCAAGTTGATGTCAAGATAGATTTTGGGTTGCAAAGCTAAAGAAAAATTGAAGAAATCGGCAAGTTGACTCAAAAAGCTAAACATGGGCGACAAGGGGAGGCAAGAAGAATAAACGAGAGCAAAGCTTATATAATTTTTTATTTTTTGAATTTACAATCTCAAACACTATAAATAGGAGTGTTTAGGAAGTATTTTATCATCAATTCATCCAGCAAAATCTCAATACAAAGTAGTAAAGAGCTTAGGAAAATCGTAGGGAAGAAAGAAGGAAAGAGAAGTTTGGTTTGTAATTTTTCATTTTAAGTTACTTTTCTATCATTTTCTTTTTTAAGATCATGGATTTTGTCTTATGTTTTCTTTATATTATGTATACCATGAACTAATTTTGTCTTTCCAAGGCTATAATGTAACCTAAGTTGTAATATATGCTCTTTTATAATTAAACGTATTCAAAGTTTGTTTATTGCACTGCTTGAGTGTTTATCATTGTTCTTCACGAGTTTTGAATGCTTGATCATCATTCAAAGCATATAATGATTCATAATGAGTCCAAGAGCATATTTATGATGAATGCCAAAGTGATAAACACCACAAATTGAGTGAATGCAAGAGATAGATTAATGCAATTTGTGTTGTCTTAAGTGAAAATTATGGATCTTCAAAACTCTTTTCTTATTTAAATTCATGTAAGAGATTGATGAGTTAATATGTAAAAGAGCATGCTAAATGTTTCTCAAGAGAGAAGATGTAGTAAATTAGGATTTTTGATCATCAACATGTAACAACAACTTGAATATTGATAATAGAAAGGCCTATTGATGCAACTAGGTGAAATCGGATGCTTTAGATCTTATTAAATCACAAAAATAAGAAAACATTCTAAAAATCAATAACCTAATTTAGTTATTTTCATTTTATTTGTTTCATTTCAAAAACTAAATTTTTGGTCTTCCAAATAGTGCTAAAACTACTAATTTCGGTACTCATTCAATAACAATCCTCGTGGGACAATATTCTGCTAATTCTACATTACTTGATACAACTTAGTGCACTTGCTAAGTATAAACCAGGCACATCAAGTCCAAACAGAAAGTATTCAAATACCTTAGGAACCACTGTCAAATGAAAAGTTTCTTTAAATAATCGAACGAATTGAATATCAAAAATGGTATATACACGTTATAATACATGTCTCAAAACATCATACGATTGAAACATTGGCCCTCTTTTACTCAAGTGCAGATTTAAATTGTATTCAAGTACGTCTTATACCAACCATAGAATATGAAAAAACAACCAAAAGACCGCACACAACAAGTGGTTCAAGAATGAAAATCAATTATAAATTATCAAAAGCCTATGTTTGTGACAATGGTATTTGCTTTAAAACCTCATTCATTTTAGTAAATAATCAAGGGATACATACAAACATAAGGGGTACACAATTAACATTTAAATTTGCAAGCCCTACACTACAAAAAGATCTAAATCTTCTTCAATGCGCATCAATATTCAAACAAATTAATCTAATTCATAACAAAAAGTCACATATTCAGCTCCTGCAAAAAGAAATAGAATATCAAAGATTAGAACAATGACTAACAAAACCAAAAATTTAAGATCAAATTACAAATACAAATAATAAAATAATTAAAAAAAGCATGTTACAATCTTCCCAATGCTTTCCGGGAATGAAAGCGACATATTGTTAGTTTGCCATATGAAAAGAATTTCAATGAAAAAAAATATTCTAACCAAAGCCTAGCCAATTCAAATAAATAAAGAACTATTAGAATATTGCAAGACCAAAATTCAAAATCTTTTAGACAAAAACCTAATCCTTCATTCTAAATCACCTTGGAGCGATTCTTCATTCTATGTTAATAAACAAGCGGAACTTGAACGAGGAGTTCAAAGATTAGAAATTAATTTTAAATCACTTAATTAATTTTAAATCACTTAATAAAGTACTCCAATGGGTTCGATGTCCTATACCCAATAAAAAAAGATTTGCTGAACAGGCTCTATAATGCTAACATATTTTCGAAGTTTGACTTAAAAAGCGGTCTTTGGCAAACAAATTCACAAGAAACACCGTAACAAAATAGCATTTGCAGTTCCATTTGGACATTACGAATGGAATGTAATGCCCTTCAGACTCAAAAATACTCCCTCTGAATTTCAAAACATTATGAATAATATTTTTATTTAATACACATATTTCATCACTGTATATCTTGATGATATCTTATTTTTTTCAAAAAACCTTGACCAACATTTCAAAAATTTAATATTTTCTTACAGTTGCTAAACGAAATGGCTTAGTTTTATCCACTCCAAAAATGAAATTACTTCAAACCAAAATACAATTCCTAGGTCATGATATTTCTCAAGGAAAAATAAACCAATTGCAAGAGCAATTGAGTTCGTTGACAAATTTCTAAATCAATTAAAGGATAAGACCCAACTCCAAAGATTTTAGGATGTCTAAACTATGTTTCCGACTTCTTTCCAAATCTGAGACAACAGTGTCAACCATTGTATCAAAGACTACGAAAAAATCCATCCCCCTAGACTAAAGAACATTTTAGGATAATTCAAAACCTCCAAGCAACAAGTGAAAAACCTTCCATGCTTGGTTCTCCCAAACACAAGAGCACAACTTATTGTTGAAACGGATGATTCGGATATAGGTAATGGAGGGATTCTCAAACAATGTCTAGAGTCAAGCTAACAAGAACAAATAGTTAGGTTTCATTTAAGACTTTGGCTTGAACCTCAAAAAAATTATTCAAAAATAAAAAAGAAAATTTTATCAATTGTTCTTTGTATTTCAAAATTCCAAGACCATTTATATAACAAAAGGTTTTTATTACGAGTTGATTGCAAATCTGCAAAAGAAGTTTTATTAAGCATGATAAAAACCTAATTTTAAAACAAATCTTTGAAAGATTGCATGCAATTCTATCTGTTTTTTATTTCAAAATAAAATTTATCAAATGAGAAAATAATTCTCTTTCAGATTTACTGACAAGAGAATTTCTTCAAAGATATAGCTCACAATAGAATCTTATTTCAGCACCATGTCTAAAAACAAAGGAAAGAAGAAGCTTCAATGCCAAGAGGACAATGCCATGACTCCTCATACAGCTCATCCCTCAATCAAGCTTCCCATTAAAAATTCTTACTTAGTCTTTCCTAATGATTTGCCCCCGGTTTCTTCTTCAAAAACTACAACTAGACCCTCAAACTCTTTTCCTCCAAGGCCCCTGGCTTCCCAATCACTCAATCAAAGATACCAAAATAATCTTCCACTTTAAACCACTCCTCCTTCTCAATCTTCTCAATACTTCACAAAACCCCAATTAGAGCATATATTTCTAACCAAACATGCTGAACCACTTCCAATTGTTGGAATTGAAAACTTAGCAAAATCCAAATTCCCCAAAATTTGTCAATGGCTTCTAAATGATATTCAAAGAACCCAAAAATTTTATGAATTCATTTTAGTAGATACAGAATCGATTCAACTAAACCACAAAAAGGATCAACAAAATGGTCAAATTCTCTACTCAACTTGCAAAATTTTAAAAGTTTGGTCCCACGCATTTCAATAAACTCCCTTTACTTCAAGATAATTTTCTCAACCTTTTAAACCAAAGGATTTTACCTACCAAGATTACGAAATGGCCTAGTTTATAGCATTCTTATACCGACCTTTTGATCATTCTTGGTTCTTTCAATTAAATAAGGTTCCTGTCAATTCACGACTTAGATGTATGAATGGTGGCGCATCTTTGGTAGCACCATTGATATATTCCCGAACAATGCCAAATACCTTTTCAACGCTTATTCAAAATATTCGATGAATGCCCAATAGATTCAATTAAGGTTCATTTACTAGGCAGGGTGCTTGGGCGAAAGTAGTACCAGGATGAGTTATCTCTTAGGAAGTCCTCGTGTTGCCAGCCCTATAAGGTTAGGGGTCCTCGGAAATAGCCTCTCAGCAGGGTTACACCCTGAAGGGGTAAAGGTGTGTACATCTACCCCAGATTCGCTTAGGCGGGAGCTCTTGAGGCACTGGATCTGTTGTTTACCCAACATATTGAATTATGTCTTTCTACTCTAATATTCAAATTCCATAGATCTTCTGTTGGTCTTTGAAAGCTGCTCAAATTTTTGAAAACGTATTTCTTTTATCCTTTTCCCATGAGTACAAATTAATGGTGGGTTAAATATGCTTTAGAATGTGACTGTTCCACTGAAATTCCCTCAAAAATTTTCAACCAGAAAAAAAAAAAATCGAAACATTCAACTCCTTCCCCCAACTCCTTCGAATTCTCTAAATACTCTTCAAAAAAACCCGACATCCAAGGCCATCCCCAACATCATCTGCCAAATCCCAATCCTCCAGATCTAAAAGCAAAGTTTCTAAGTAACTTTTGGCTCAACTCCTACAGCAAATTCAAGATTTTTCAGGTGAGGAAGAAGGAGAAGAAGTTAGTTCTTCTCAAAGTGACCTGTTCAATTTGTTGTGATTTCAGAAGCAGATTTTCAAGATTCTCAATAGGAAAAAGCAAATTTCTAACAGTAGCCTACCACTACTTTTCAAAAGAAGTCTCAATTATCCAAATTTTACTATTGCAAGAATAATAATTGAAACAAGTATACAACTTTTCAAAAAAGCAACTCAATTATTTTATATAGCTATCCTTTATCATTCAATTTAGTTCAGCAAGAAATTTCAAGTCTGCAATTCCTCAACTATAAAAGGAAGACTCTTCAAGCATTCAAGGTAAAGGAAATTTGAGCAACAATTACAATATTTATTTAAATTTTTTTGCTCACAAAAATTCTCTCGTAATTTTATTTTGTCCAAGTATTGTACTCAGGCTCTCCATTTTCAATTTCTAAGTCTATTATATTTATCTCAATTCCTGTACTCTTATTTTTCTCTACTCAATTTCAAGCTTGTAATAAAATCTACTTTCAATCTTACTTTCCTATTTTCATAATACTCCACTTATTTATTTTTTGATCCTATGTTGTTGTTGTTACTAGAAAGATTACATGTATTTAGATAAGAAAGATTACATGTATTTATATACATTCTGATATTAAAATTAATACTATTAAAGTTACAAATTATAACTATTCTGAGCTATTTTTTATTGCCCTTCCTGAATAGTTCTTAATAAAAAACATTAACTATTATTATTTATATTTTAAATTAGAAAACATAAAATTAAAAATTTTGGTATTTATTTATATTACTATAATTATCAAATTTATATATAAACAAATAATATGTATATGTATATATACAAATTATTAAGTAGTATAGTAATTATTCAATAGGTATTTTTTAGTATTATTAGAAAAATGATACAAGCGATTTTAATTGCAGGACTTGCATCCCACATAGAAAAATGAGGGAAGGGTTGTTGACTTTAAATATATACATATGTTACTAAAGTCTTTGAATTAAATTAAGGGTGAAGGAATGGTGGTGACCACATGCGTGCCGTGCAAGCTGCGCTGTGCTCAGGCGAGGGTGTGGGTGATCTTTTTCTTAATGGATATATTTATTTTCCGGAAAGTATTTTTCAAATTCATCATGGCTCTTTATTTCCTTATTGTCATTCTATTGGACCTCCATTACTGTGGCCATTTCAAGCTCAAGGTCTTCCAACAGTCACAAGCACACTACAAATACCCTCCTTCAGTAGCTACCCCAGAATATCCCAAGAACAACAAAAGAATCAATCTCTTCTCTAGCTCTCCACCTTCCTCCCTCTATTTTCATTGGGCAAAGTTCGTAGGCGCTTCTACCTAGCAATTAACGAGTGCACATTAAGAGTCGGATCCTGTTAATTTTGGAGAACGGCCGTCGGTTATGCTATGTGCATCGGAGTAGTGGCAGAATCGTCTTTTAGGATAGTGGTTCTTGCCAAGGTGCAGTATCACTATTTTGTAAGATATTTCTAGTTGCTCTCACGCGCATATATACTTAGATGCTTGCATGCATATTCCAGTAATTCATTTGGGGAACTCATATATGATAGATTCATTGGTCATGATTTGGTTACTTACCTATAAGGCGTACACGCATCCATCCATCCTTATTTGGATTAAATTAAAGGTTGGGGGACCTCGGAAACAGTCTCCTGTCAGGGTCTCGCCCTAATGGGATAAGACTGCGTACATCCTTCCCCTCCTAGACCCTGCACGAGCGGGAGCCCTTCAGACACTGAATTTGTTGTTGTTATTGTTGTTGTTTTTGTAGTTGCTCTCTCCTTTGTTGCTATGCTTGAATATTAGCCATTATTCTAACTATCTAAAAGAAGATTTGCATGGTCCTAGCAACAAAGCTATATATTGGTGACAACCTAAAATTACTGAATTAGATTATGAATATATGTTGTGTATAAAAGAGTAACAGCCAGCTAATTATTTTAGATGAACTTTTTCTATGTTCAATATTTTGACATGTATGAAACCACCACACTCCGCAACCATTATCCTCGATGGCTTTACTCTAGGTAACTTCACTCTAAGTAGGTAGCCATTTTTCCCTAGAGATGGCTCCACTCTACTTTAGGTAGCTTTCTCCTAGGTATCCCTTTCCAAAACTTGGGCCCATTATGTGTCTGTTGTCAAGCACGACCGTTGAGCACGGTCTGTCCCATACTAGACCGAACATGCCTCTAGAACAGGGTCCTTTCCATACCAAACCGAGCTCCTTGGGATCGATCCGAGGATCGACGGCTCTTATACCATTGTTACATACCAAAAGAAGTTCCATCCCAAAACCAATTGGCAATAGGTGGAATAGGTCCTGTAATATATAAGTTGGTATATTTCTTCTCTACCCATCAATGTAGAGAAAAACGAAAAGAAAAACTAACCCTAACTATCACGATGGTAGTGTCTTAATACTTGGTGGTGGGTGCACGAAGGCTGTGGTTCGTAGATAATGCATCGCAGCGGCGGTCTGACACCAGTGGTGTCTTGCTGGGCCACCAATGGCCGTGGTGGCTGTCGTGAATCGCCCATGTGGTTCAAACATTGTTCAACGGAGGTTTATGGTGGTTAGCAGCGACCTCGTGATGGAAGCTGTTCGGTGACCCAACCATGGTTGATCTCAGATCAGCACACAGGCAGCAGCCAGGGTGAACGCTTGCCATACCAAGCTAGGGGAAGAGACTATTTAGAGGAGGATGAACAAAACCCTAGATATAAGTCTTTTGGGCCTTCTAAAATTAAGCCTGGTTGGGCTTGTTAGTAATAAATAAATAAAGAAGAGAAAGGGTTTTGGCCCATTTAATTGATTTTGAGATAGATAAAATTATTTCACCCACGTTTTAGGTCTAAATATAAGTTAAAGTAATATATATATTGGATCTAATAGAAATGAGGATCACTCAAAAAAATAAAAAAAGGTATATATATACACATAATTAAAATAAAATAAGTGTTGTTTGAGCTGCAATAAGAAAAGGAATCAGTTGATCCAAAATTAATAAAAATCAGTTGGTATCAACATAGTTTGGACACATGGTTTTGACATTAACAATAGAGACAGTGTATGAAATTAAGAAGACTTATTTCTAGGACTTCAATTTTAATATTTATATTCATACAGTGTATGAAATTAAGAAGACATATTTCTAAGACTTTAATTTTAATATTTATATTCATGCATTATATTTTGTTGGCATGCATGCTATGATTAGGATAATGTTGCTTAATATCATATGGACAAATTTCTCATATTTGATATGAAATTTTATTCCCGCGTATGTAGCATAAAAAATGTTGTATTTGATTGAGTTTTGCTACCTGAGCAATACACAAGTTAAGTCACAAATGCAGCTGAGATGAACTCGCACTCATATGAGTTATGCTATAAGTTAGCAAAATGTGGGGGTTTTGTCTTGCGGGTTAATATTGATTATTTTGAAAGAACTTATGTGAATTTCATTTAGACTTTTAAAAGGACAATATGAATTATGCTGGTTCATGTCTAGTAAGAATAAAGACTCCACCCTAGTAGTGGCTTATGAAAGACAATAACCTAACGTGTTTAATTAATTGCCAGCCGAATTTATGGTAAAAAAGCAACATGAGAATTTGAGGTGGAGGTCTGTTTGTGGACTAACATGATTATTATTATTTTGTTTTTGTTGATAAAAAAAAAAGGATAATATTGTGCCTTCATGTTAGTATAAGGCCCAAAAATCTATGAGAAGATCATAAAATCTGTTGATTCTTATTTAGAGAGAGATTAGTAATCATACATGGTAACTGTTAAGCATTATTAAAGGTGTAAACCAGGTGGGAAAGTGGTATTCAAAAACAATTTGAAAGTTAACGGATCTATAGATAGCTTAAAGAAAAAAATTTATGGTCAACGGATACACTTAAAAACATGAAATTGATCTTTGACACCTACTTACTCGTGTCTAAGATAAAAACCATTAGGGTCCTGATAATTGTTGCTTTTGACCATTATCTTATGGTGTATATATCAAATGGAAATCAAATCTTATTTTTAAATATGACCCTAATGAAAAGTTTCTATGAATAACCCGAAGGGTCTATGGTCCTTGGGATGGAAAATAATGTTTGTTAGCATGTACATTCCTAAGATGATATTAAAAAGGCTCCTAAAGAGTGATGTCAAAATTTGATATAACATTGGTCATACATGGATTTAGCTTTAATAACGGTGATGCATGTACTTTAAATATGATGAGAACGGATGTGTGATCTTTTGTTTGGTATGATTATGAATGTTGTGCATGCAATAAAGTCTTTCAATTTCATGCCTTGACATAAAAGACTTTGGTGAAGTATATGCGCACCTGATGTCAAGATCACTAGAACACTTAAGGGCTTTTTCTCTTGATTATGTGGAGAAAATTGCTTCAAGAGTTTGGTCATTTTGATGACATACCAAATAAAACTTCATATGACCTTAGTGTTCACTTATAGAGGTACAAAGTTGATTGTGTATCACATGCTAAATATAGTAAGGTATTTGACAGCATTATGCTTTTGATAAACTACGCTCGTCCTAATATAACATAAGCCTCTAGTAAACCCAGCTTCTATTTATGTGATCCATATGATGAGCATTAGAGTGCTCAAATTAAACTGGCGAGGTACTGGTAATGTAATATGGATCAAAGTTTACATTGTTGTAGACTCACTGCTGTGTTTAGAGGGATGTCATGATGCCACTTGGGTGTTTGATAGTGATTATTCCACTAATGATAATACGCTTAGGCTTATCAATTTTTCCATATGTTGGGATCCCCTCTCAAGCTAGTAGTGTTCAAGTGACCTTGGAATTTGAGCTTATTATTCTAGAAATAGCAGGTATAAAAGTTGAATAACTTAGGAATATAATGGGAGACTTTTTTTTTTTTGGGGGGGGGGGGGGGGGGGGGGTTTGTTTTGCACCCAAGGGCCTATGTGATATATTATCTAGCACTTTGTGATTATTTTGATTGTGCTAATGTTCGATATTTACTATTAGCATATGTGATATTCATAGGAATACCATTTTTGTGACTGTCCAAAGTTAATGTGGATAGTTTGATGATGCTAGCACTTTCGCTTAAAAGCCTTTTGACTGTGACTTACCTTACTTTGAATTGTAAAAGGCATTTTTGTTGTGGTCCAATTGATTTGAGATGATAATACGTTATTATTGTGATAGTATGTGAATTGACAAATTTGTGGTACGTGTCCTTCGTGCTAATTTTATATGAGATATATGTACAATATGTGCACTTGAAGTGGAGATATATGTATGTTCCACTATTTTGTTACACTCACTACTGTTGTAGTTGGCAAGAGATGAAGCTAGTTGTTTAACAGCTCGTTGCAGATACCTCAATGTGGGGGCGAGGGCAACTCGTGATTGATATTGCCAGTGGTCAAATCTCAGGTATCGTTTTATTCCACTACAATGTTGAAATTCCATTTTTGATAACAATAGTCCATAACAAATGGTGTGGACACTGCACATTTAATGGGTTTGGTAGGAGGTGACTTACTCGTTTCAAGTATGAGATCATAAAGGATCTTCTGGAAAGAAAGTGATATCATTAGATACTACACAGTCTGAAAAGAACCTTGCGGATCCATTGACAAGGGCCTAAGTCGTAAAATGGTTGTAAAAATATCGAGGGGGATGGGATTAAAGTGTATGTATGAGTGAACTGTAATGTATCCAACCTAGTTTTAACAGGTTCAATGTGAAAAGTCATAGATTTATTCAAGTAGTGCACTATATTTTATGTTTTTCCCTCCCTATGATATGAGCAACGCATAAATTGGTCCATAGCCATATTTTTGGTGGTGTAAGTAAAGCTTACCCTTGACGGAAACTATCGGAAATGTTACCATGGGGTGAGGTTGAGCCTTAGTTCTTAATGGACCGATAGCCATATGTTTGATGGTGTGCGGTAACACACACTTGATAGGATCCACCTATGTAGGTTTGGGAGTGTAGCCGCTCCCTTGAAGGTTTAAGACTTGCCTTCTAAAGCACCTATGAATATCAAAGATAGGTGCATGGCCGATAAAATGCACCAAACAACATGAGTTGCCGAGATTTGGAGTTTGCTTTGTGTCCAAGTGGTAGACTAGACAACCTCTTGTGAGGTTCAAGATGAATGTCACTTCACAAGCTATTGGTGCTAAACTTGGGTTACACTATGTGACAATTTATGTCGCAAGACATCGGCACTGAAAAATTTAATTCCCTTGCCCAATCTTTCTTGTTTCCTTTTACATGCTTGTATCCTTTGTGGGGGATTGTTAGAAAAATGATACAAGTAATTGTAATTGCAAGACTTGCATCCCACATAGAAAAAAGAGGGAAGGATTATTGCCTTTAAATATACATATGTTACTCAAGTCTTTGAATTAAGTTAAGGGTGAAAGAATGGTGGGGACCACACGCGTGCTCACCGTGCCGCACCGTGCCGTGCTCAGGCAAGGGTGTGGGTGTGGATGATCTTTTTCTTGAGGGGTATATTTATTTTCCGAAAAGTATTTTCAAATTCATTACACCTCTTTATTGCATTATTGTTGTAACATTGTACCTCCATTACTGTGGTTGTTTCAAGCTAAGGGTCTCCCAACAGTCACAAAGCACATTATAAATGCCCTCCTTCAGCAGTTATCCTAGAATATCCCAAGAACAACAAAATAAAATCAATCTCTTCTCTCGCTTTCCATCTTCGTCCCTCTCTTTTCAATGGGAACAGTTCGTAGGCGGTCCTACCTAGCAATTAATGAATGCATGTTAATTCTGGAGGACAACCGTTGGTTAAATTGTGTGCACCGAAGCAGCGGCAAAATCATCTTTTAGGACAGTGGTCCTTACCATGATGCAGTATCATCGTTTTGTAGGACATTTCTAATGGCTCTCTCCTCTGTTGCTATACTTGAATATTAGTCATTATTCTAACAAGTATATGTATACATACTAATTCTAACTTACAAAAATTATCTGCATTAAAATTATTAATTTATTTAGCTAAGTTTATTAAGTTTTACAATTACAACTACATATATGAAAATGTATAAGTATTGAAACTATATACATAACATATATATTTAGTTTACATAAAATAAGTAGTGTGCCTGTTATTTGCACCTTTAATAAACAATATATTCTATGTTATATTAAAAATAATATCCATATGCATATATGAAAATACGATATTCTCATATATAATAATAATAATAATAATATGATGCAGCATGTGAAATGGGAAAATAGAGGTACGGGAAAGTTCACGGCCTTCCCTTTAATTTTACTACTGATAATAAAAATAAAGAGGGGAAGATCATAACTCGTTTCTCATAGCCCAAGAAATCAAGAATCAAAACATAACAATTCAAAATTCTGAGAAAAAAATAAGCTAACCTAAAACCCTAACTATCTCTCCTTTATATATAGGAGAGATGTTAAAAGAAAAGAATTCAAATTCGTGACAAATAAGGAAAGAGATAAAATCAAATCGAAAGTGAATGAAATTTGCCTAAAATCACTGCTGTAATCTCGGCTCAATCCCTGCTGACCAGCTCCGCGATTAACCCTACGTCCCGCCATGGTACCCTTTTGCCAAGACTCTACCCTGACGCCAAACCTTGGCAGCAACAAAATCCTCCCCAGGTTGGAGATAATTTGCTTGCTTGGGGATCGACACTGTTATTGTCGCCAAAATAAGGAGGAAGGAGCTTAACATTGAAGATATCAGAAGTTCTCATACCGGGTGGAGACGGCAGGCATTGTGATTAATCTTCTCTAGAACCGCCAATGGGCCAATCTTGTGAGCGGTGAGCTTATTGTACTCCCAAGTTGGAAATCGTTGCCTTCATCAGCCGATATGCTATCCTTGGATACAATGAACCCAAGGAAGGTCACCTTGTCTCTCATGAACTCGCACTTCTTAAATGAGGCAAACAAACTTTGGGTGTTTACGGTATGAAGTGATTCCTCCAGATGACAAATATGTTCAACATGATCCCTGCTATAGATCAAAATAGATGATGACGAACTTGCCAATGAAAGGGCATAGAACCTGGTTCATAAATCTCATGAACGTGCTTGGCGCGTTGGACAATCCGAGTGGCATGACTAATCACTCGTAAAGTCCTTCTCTAGTCTTGAAAGCCGTCTTCTACTCATCTCATAGCAAGATGCGAATTTGTGGTACCCACTCTTGAGAATCCAACTTTGTGAATACCTTTACACTTTGCAGTTAATCCAACAAATCATCCAATCTCATAATAGGGAAATGATAACACCACGTGATTTTGTTGATTGCCCTGCTGTCAACACACATTCGCCAACTCCTATCTTTCTTTGGCGTCAGCAACGCTGGTTTGGCGCAAGGACTTAAGCTTTCCTTGATGAAGCCTCTGGAAAGAAGTTCTTCTACTTAGCATCTTAGCTCTTCGTGCTAGGTTGGGCTCATCAGGTAATGAGGCGTGTCTAGCAAGGAAGCGCCTGGAATCAAGTCAAGGTGGTGCTGGACGTCCCTTAATGGTGGTGGTGTAGCAGGTAGCTCCTCTGGGAATACATCAGCGTATTCCTTCAATAAGATGGTAACTTCACTCGGCATCTCCTTGGAGGTGACAGTGCTTTCTTTTCCAATTAATACAAACACAATTCTAGTCTTGCCACCTTCTTTAGCAAACAGGGTGCGACTAGGGTGCTGAGCTTCTGGAGTTCTCGGTGCTTCCTCCTTCTTGGGTGATAGGATCCCGAAGATAAAGTTGTACGTATTCCTCCTCCCATCATGAATAGCACTCCTATCATATTGCCAGGACGTCCTAAAAGGAAATGGTAGTCGTCCATAGTAACGACATTGCACTGAATCCCGTCTCTGCACTTAGCTTTGATCGAGAAATTAACCAAACAATGTTTTGAAATAGTCACCTGGTTGCCTTTCTTTAGCCATGATAACTTATAAGGATTGGGATGCACTTCCATATTCAACCCCAATTTGGCGATTGCCTCTTCCGAGATGACATTCTCGGGCACACTCTACAGCCAATTGTGCACATGGTCTAGAAGATGTTTTTTCTCAGCCAACCATCTCCCTGCTCTTCCCAAGGCGCAATGCGTGCACGTCTAACTACCAACAGATGCCCTTCATCACCCTTCATGTCATCTTTCTCTTGCTCTGCCAACTCCTCTTGACCATCCTCATCAACGGTCATGCCTTCCTCTCCTTGTGGTTCATCAATGAAGCGAGCCTTCCCCATTCTGTCACCCTTCCGGCAGTTGATGGCATGATGACCAATTTCCTCACACTTAAAGCAACGTGTCCTCCATGAACCTGCCACGTCTTGAGTATATTGTCTTCCAGTGTCGGCGGGTGGTGATTTGTTTGGTGCGCCCTAAGTGCTGGCACCCATGTCTGGTCTCTCCCACCAACTTGTGTATTCCAGGTCCTACCAGTTCGGTGGCGCCTTTGCTGCCATTCCACATTTATGGCCCCCTGACTTACTTTGAAAATAGTGAAGATATCAAACATGTTCAGCACTTCTTAAATGGACTCCCTTAAATCGCTAATGTAACGATCCGCCAACTCTTCCCCAGACTCCACCAAGTTATTCCTGGCAACTAAAGAATAGCAACTCCGCCATGTACTCCTGGGTGGCGATAGTGTAAGAGCACATGGATTAAAGCCCCAAGTATATAAGGAGCACCTTTTCACTGTGCTTCTTAATCTTTGTCATTTATTTCCTTTCATCTTCCCCATTTCTCCTTCAGAGTGTCGCTAGGGTTTACTCCAAGCTTTCTTCGGTGAAAATCTCTAATTCTGAATGTGGTGTGATTCATGGGAGGGGATTAAGGTCTTCTTAATGGCAGCCATTTTGATTGTGATGCCTAGCTGGAGTCTAGTATAACAATACTTACTGTCTTCTTTAGCCTTAGGTTTCAATCTTAGAAGCCATACAGAAAAGGCGTTTGTAATTAATAAATTAGGTTAAGAAATGGCTTGTAATTTGTGATTTGTAATTTGTAATCTCTTTGGTCTGTAATAATATAGGTTGGCCTATGTAGCGTTAAGGAGGATCGTGGATGTAAGCCATTTAGGACTAAACCACATAAATCCTGTGTTAGTTCTTTCATTTTTCGTTGATTCGTTTCTTTTATCGATGCTTGTAACTAAAATCAAACTTAGATCTTAAAATCAGTATATTTGAAGAAAGTTTTTCCATGATCTAAACCTAAGAAATGGTATCAGAGCTACTGGTTGGGAAAATTTCTTTAAAATGTCAACTGAGTTCTATATTGAGAAATTTGATGGGAAGAATGATTTTTCTCTCTAGAAATTGAAGACGAAGGCTCTCCTAATGTCCCAAGGCATAGGGACTGCACTACTGCTAGAAGACAAACAACCTTCTCATTTGATTGAGATGCATAAGGTAGAAATCGAGCAACGTGCTTATGATTATTTGGTTATGTGCATTGATAATAATGTTTTACCTCTTGAATCTGCTAAATTTATTGTGGCTAAAATATGGACTAAGCTAGAGGAAATATATAAAACAGAATTCCTATAAAGTAGAATACTGTTTATGGAGAAGTTCTTCACATTTAGGATGGATGAACATAGACCTCTAGAGGACTTTTTAGATAAATTTAATAAAATACTTCAAGATCTAAAAAAATGTGAATGTGGCCTAAGAGGATGAAGTTCAGGCTCTAATACTGTTGTGTGCCTTACCTAAATACCTTAGGACTTTTAAGGACACATTAAGATATGGGAGATAGAAGATTGCTTTAACTAAGGTTACTCAAGCCTTCAGAAGTAAGATAGTTGAGTTAAAAAGAGAGGGAAAGTACTAGAACCACAGTAGTAATGGTGAAGGCTTGAATGTTAGGGGTAGAACAAACAATAGGGAGGGTAATGTAACAGGAAGCAATCTGAGAGCAAACACCATTATGTTTCTAAAGGTAGGAAGGACTTATCAAAGGTTAAATGTTATGAATGCAACAAACTAGCTCATATGAAACATAACTGTCCTGAAATAAACAAACCACAAGGATATGTAGATAATGGTTTTTTTTTTTTTTTTTTTTTTATACTAATCATGCTGAAGTTCTTCTTGTTTCATCTGATTTGAATGATGTGAATACTGAATGTGATGTTACTAATCATGCTAGTATGTTACATATTAGATCAAATGATATTGAACATGAATCAATGGGGGAAGAGAACTACTGGGAGATAATAGAGCTTGTAAGGTTGCTGCAATGGATATGTTAAAATCATATTAACGATTGGCATAGTATATGTGCTCGAAAATGTTAGACATGTGCTGGATTGACGCAGAAACTTTATCTCATTAGGTTAGTTGGACCTTAGGGGACTATCCTTTAAGGCTGTTAATGGTGAAATGAAGATATTGAAAGGGTCTTTAATTCTTCTAAAGGATGAAGTAAAAAATGGACTTTGTGTGATGAAGGGTCAGATAGTTTCTGGTAAATCACATGCTATAGTTAAGTCTAATCCATCAAACTTATGGCATAGGCACTTAGGACCTGTTTCTGACCGTGGATTGTATGAATTGTCTAAGCATGGTTTGTTGTGTTGTGACACTGTTTCGAAGTTGGATGTCCGTGAATCTTGTATTTTTAATAAACACCATCGTTTGGCATTTAAAACTAGTAAACACACAACTAATGGGCCTCTAGATTATATGAATTGCGGGGACCATCTAGGGGTACCACATTAGGTGGAGCTTTGTATTTTCTATCTGTTGTCAAAGATTTTTCATGTAAGATTTGGATTTTCTTAATAAAAAATAAAAATGATTGTTTTCAAATGTTTATGAGATGGAAAAATTAGATTGAAAATCAAATGAAAGGAAACTTAAGATTTTAAGAACTAATAATGGATTGGAATATATAAACTCATAGTTTGATGATTTATGTCCTAAAACAGAATAAAACGCCATGACACTATTTGGGGGATGCCTCAACAAATGGGGATGCTGAAAGAATGAATCGAACCTTACTTCATAGGGTCAGGTGTATGATGTTTGCCTCAAGTTTAGATAAACTTTTTTTTTAGGGGGGGGGGGGGGGGATGGAGTGGAAGGGGAGCTGTCAAAACAATATGTTATCCAATAGATAGAATACCCTCCACTAGCACTGACTTTAAGATACCTGATAAAGCTACTAACTACTAAACCCTTAGAGTATCTGGTTGTGTTGTGTATGGCCATCAATCTAAAAGCAATTTAGAACCTAAAGCTGTCAAAGAAGTCTTTCTAGGTTACCCTAACGGTGCTAAGGGCTATAGGATAGGTATAAAACATGGTAATAGAGCCAAGATTATTATAAGTAGAAATGTCACCTTTAATGAAACAAACATGCCCTACTTAACTCAAGATAATAATCAAATACCTAAAACCGAAAAGATTGAATTTGAAATTAATCCACCTAACCTTGTTTACCAAACAAGACCTGAACCAGAAACAGAAAACAATGCAAGAAATGAATAGATAGATCCTAATTAGGAACCATTAAGTGCTTGTAGGCGCACTGAGTCATAATTGAAAATAACCTAGATAACTATCAGTTAGGTAGGGACGGAGTTGGGAGAGATATTAGATCACCTAACAGATTAGGATATGCTAACTGTATTGCATATGCCCTAAACACTGCCTCAAAGAATGTCAAATCAAAATAGTTGACCTTTAAAGAAGCAGTGAACATCCAGCATTCAATAGACTGGTTGAATGCAATGATTGCTGAGATGGAATCATTAAAGAAAAACCAGATCTAGATACTAGTACCTAAACTAGTAGGTAAGAAGCTAGTGGCATCTAAATGGGTCTTGAAGGTCAAGGAGTCCAACTCACCATCGGAGAAACCTATATTTAGGGCTAGGTTAGTAGCAAAGGGCTTTACTCAAAGAGAAGGCATATACTATAATGAGATATTTTCACTAGTAGTAAAGCACACAACCATTAGGGTCCTTATGGCTTTAACAGCAAAACATGAACTAAACCTAGAACGGATGGATGTGACCATAACATTTTTACATGGGGAGTTAGAGGAAGAGATATATATGGCCTAACCTAAGGGCTTTATAGAACCTAGAAAAGAAGACAAAGTATCTGGTTTGAGGAAATTCTTATACATTCTATTACAATCCCCAGGTAGTGGTATGGATGGTTTGACCAGTTCATGATCAAAAATGGTTTCACTAGATCAATGCATGATATTTTCTTTTATGTGAAAAATGTTGAAAAGAACTATGTGATGTATCTTTTGATTTACGTGGATGATACACTGATTGCTAGTAGATGCATGAATGAAATTTAGAAACTGAAAGGATCGCTAAAATAGAATTTTAATATGAAAGACTTGGGTCAAGCAAAGAAAATTTTGGCAATAGTGATAAGTAGAAACAAAGATTTAAAAACATTTCACTTATTTCAGGCAAGCTATTTGGAAAAAATTGTTAAACGTTTCAAAATGATTGATTCAAAACAAGTCAAGGTTCCCATTGCACCCATCATAAATTCTCAGCATATCAAAGTCCTAATAATGAGCAAGAAGAGGCTGATATGACTAATATACCTTATGGAAATGCTATATGATCGATCATGTATGTTATGACGTGTATACGGCTCGAATTGGCCTACCCTATTAGTGTTTTATCTAGGTTCATGGGGAACTTAGGGAAGGAACAGTGGAATGGATTAAATGGTTGCTTAGATATATTAAGGGGACTATCATCCTAGGACATTATATTTCAGGGAAACATGCGCACCTGAAACTTCCAGTTTATACCGATAGCGACTTCAGTGGAGACTTAGACAAACATAAGTCTACCAGCTCATATATCTAAACTTTGAATAGCGGGGTTGTCAACTGGAGATCTAAGCTTCAGTCAATGATAGTGTTGTCAACAACTGAGGCAAAGTTCTTAGCGCTGATAGATGCCTTCAAAGAAGGTATTTGGCTAAGTGGACTATTTAAGTGAGCTTAGATTACGCCCAGGGTCACCAATAATATATGCGGATATTACGCCCAGGGTCACCAATAATATATGCGGATAGTCAGTCTACCCTAACCCTTAGCAAAAACCGGTATATCATGACCGAAACATCAAGCTGTTAGGAACAATTGATTTATGAAAAATTTCAACGGAAGACAACCCAGCTAATATGGGAACCAAAGCTATGCCTCTAATTAAGTTAGTGAAGTGTATCAACTAAGTTCAGAGCTTTTGGGATCCTAGTGGCTACTAGGATCATAGGATATCCCCCTTATTACTAGAATGAGCCTAATAGTTAGTCCATTCAGGAACCAGGTGGAGGATTGTTGACATATGGTTCCTATATATACTAACTATGCAAAAATTATAAGCTAAAATGTCTAACCTAGGTTAATTAATGAGTCAAATTGGTGTTTAAGTAAGGTAAATCAAATCTAATATTTGCAATGGCATTAATATGATGAAGTCTAAGGTCAAAGTTAAGTGAAAAATGGTTTTTTTTGTAGTCTTAACCTAGAATACCTAAAATGTCCCTTGATTTGCTCCCTGATTGAGCTGCCCACCTTTGGATTTCATGTTGCACATATGGTAGTTGTCCCCTCACTATCTCCAAAAGCTTCTCTTAGAAGCTTTGTACCCATTTAAGAGTAAGAGGATCTGGGCACATGTTTCAATCGCAGCAGCCCAAAATGTGTTTCTTTGATCTGTCATTGATTTCCTTGCTCTTGGACAGTGATGATGTGAGAGCACGTGGATCAAAGCCTTGAGCATATAAGGAGCACCTTTTCACTATACTTCTTCATCTCAGTCAATTTTTTTTTCCTTTCGTCTTCCCCATTTCTCCTTAAGATCTTGGCCAAGATTTTCTCCAAGCTTTCTACGGTGAAAATCTCCAGCTCTAGGTGTGGCATAATGCATGAGAGGTGATCAAGATCTTCTTGATGGTAGCCATGTTGATTACGATGCCTAGCTAAAGTCAAGTATAACGATTCTTACTCTTTTCTTTAGCTTTAGGTTTCGATCTTAGAAGTTGTAAAGAAAAGGTGTTTGTAATTAATAGCTTAGGTTGAGAAATGGCTTGTAATTTTTAATTTGTAATCGCTTTGGATAGTAGTAATATGAGTATGCCTTTCTAGTGGTGGGGGATCGTGGATGTAGGCCATTGAGGGCTAAAGCACGCAAATCCTGTGTTAATTCTTTCGTTTGTTATTGATTCATTTCTTCTATCGTTGCTTGTAACTCGAAATTGAACTTAAAATCATTATTTTTAAAGAACAGTTTTCCACGATCTAAAACCTAACAGCTTCCGTTGGCTCTAGAAAATACAATCAAGAGTGTTGGAAATAGTGTTTGAGAAGGTATACATTTTGTACTTTATAGTATACTCTTTCTCATCACTCATATAATGGATTTAACTTGTGCCATGATCGAAGGTATTTGATTGCCAAGCCCTATGCTTGAATAAGTTGATCTGGATTGACGACTCAGTATGGTTAACTCTATCACTCTTTCTCATCACTCAAGACTTTTTACAATTACTTTTCCTTTTTTTTGTGTAAGTCTTTTTACAATTTCTACTAACAAGCTTTCTCGCATCAAGGCATTTTGGGATTTTGTCATCTCAATTTCAAGTATACCCTAATAACTTAATTAGGTCAAATTATTTGGGTATCAAGTCAAATGAGGTCGAGTCAAATTTAGGCAGGTTAGAGTTGTGTCGGATCATTTTAGGTTTAGATTATTGCAAGTTTTGAGTCAATCAGTTGTGCCATTTAGCACTATGGTCAACTTGGCTTGAGTCAACTAGGTTGATTCTACTTGAGTCTAAGGTCAGCTTACTTGAGTCAAATATTGAACAAATTGTTACAAATATGAATGAATAATCAAGCATAACAATGAAGGAGAGAACAATTCGAAAGATCTTACAAAAAAACGATATCGTGCCGTGGTAAAGATCGCTATCCTAAAAGATGATTTTGCCGCTGCTCCAATGAGTGTGCCACTCGAATTTTGCCCAAGAGAGAAGAGTAGAAAGGAAGAGAGAATCATTGAGAAGTTGGATTGGGATTAGGATTTTATAATAGAGTATGCTCCTCTTGAGAAGAGGTGCCTCGTACTTCCAAACGCCACATTTGGTAAAAGTCTTCAAGTACCATCAAGATTAGGAAGAGCACAATTAGAAGAAATGCGAAGATTAAATGATATTTTTGCATAAGAAAGAGAGGCACCTTTATGGAGAATGGAATAGCATTAAAATTTTTGTTCTAACACTTCCCGAGAAAAATAAAGGCACATGTTCAAAAACAAAATATCCACCGTAAACACTTGCCTGAGCTGAGCTCAATGCGACAATGCGACTTATCCTATTAACCTCTGACCTTTAACTTAATTCAAGATATTATCTTATACTACCATATTCAAATCGAGGTGATTATCAATGTGGGACAAAGCTTATCAAAATGTTATGAAAAGAAGAGGTCTCAAATACTTCAACTTGTGTCTTTTCCTACAATCCCCCACAAAGACACAAGCCATAGGAAGAGAAAAGAATTTGGGCAAAGAGAACTTAGTGTTTCAGTGCCGATGTCTTGTCACTTGAATCGTCACCTAGTGTAAACCAAGTTTAGGATGAACGGCTTGAAAGCTGACTTTCATGTTCAATCTCACAAGTGGATGCATAATCTGCCACCTGGGCACATACCAAGCTTCAAATCTTGGCAAATCCTACAATTTGGTGCAATTATGGGCCATGCGCTTGTCCTGGATTTTCATAGGTGCTCTAGAAGGTAAATCTTCAACCTTTATAGAGAGTGGCCACACTCCTACACCTACATAGGTGGATCACATCAAGTGTGTGTCACTGCACAACACCACACATATGGTTATGGGTCCATTAAGAGCTAAAGCTCAAACTTTCCCCCTTGGTAACATGTTGACGGTATCTATCAAGTGTGAGCTTTCTCACATAACCTTAACAATAGTGAGTATAACACAATAGTAGAACATACAATATGTCATATCTTCACTTTGAGTACACATATCATACAATTGTTGTATATAAAGTTAGCACGAAGGACATGTACCACACATTTGTCAATTTCACATGCCATCACAATTATAAAACATTGTCATCTCAAATTAACTGCATCCCAACTAGTTTAGGCCACAAAAGACTATAATCCACAAGGTGCCTCTTACAATTCAAGTAAAGGCAAGTCACATGGTCACAAGGCTTTTGAACCCAAGTGCTAGCATCATTAGGCTATTCTTGTTGACTTTGGACAGTCACCTAAATAGTATTTCTATCACAATCAATAATCACAATGATTATAACCAAATAATACATCACATAAGCCCTTGCGTGCACAAACCTCCCCCATCCCCCAACGGAATGTCTCCCACTACATTCCTAAGTTGTTCAACTTTTAAAGCGCACATTTTCAAGACCATAAACTCAGACTCCAAGATCAATTCAATAGCGTAGGTTTGAGAGGGGGTCCTAAGATAAGTCACCACTGATAAGCCTAAATTAATTGTCACTAGTAGAGTAATTCTCATCAATATCAAATATCCAACTGGCATCATAACATCCCACAACATAACGATTTATTACAACGTAGACCCTAATCCAAGTACTTTGCTATTAGTAGTTAATTTAGAGCACTCCATGGTCATCATATGGAATTAGGTCAACTAATGGCTTATATTATATCAGGACGTATGTAATTCATTACAACATTATCCTATCAAAAGCCTTTATGTATTCAGCATGTGATACACAATCAGCTTTGTTCCATTTCTAGGCGAACATGGAGTCAAGTGAACTATGCCATCAAAATGACCAAAAGTTTCTAAGTATTTCCTCCACATAATATAGTTAACTAAGAGTTAAACTCTGAAATGTTACAAAACCCTTTTATGGAAAAACAGAAATTAGAAGACTTTGTCACATTCACTAAATTCATACCCCTGCCAAAATTAATTATATTATTGAGGTACAAACAAATTATCTCACATTCGTCATACTTAGAAAGCATTGACATTTTAGCAACGAATTAATTCAATCCATGGTCAGTGTTTTATCAAATATTTGATGCACTCTTTAGGAGCTTGTTAAAACCATGCTAGTTTTGACAATCTTATTTTATTTTCCAAAACCATTCTAATTGTTGCATGTAAAGATTTTCTTTAAGTCACTATTCGAGAATTTAGTGAAATTTGATGCATCACAAGATCATGGATATAAGTAAGATCTATTAAACTCTAAGGGTGCGTATTTTTGTGACATGTGAGTTGTCAATTTAATCAAACCCCCCCCCCCCCCCTCTTTTTCTGAGTATTTGTCTTAGCTACTAGTCTTGTCTTAGACTTATCTATGGAGCCATTAACCATCAGTTTATCTTGAGTACCCAGTTTTCCACCAATCAATTTACACCCTAATCAACCCCCTTTTTGTGACAAGTTTTGGAACTAAATCGGCCTATTATCCTTTTTCTTACTCAAAAGCCCTAACCCACTTTCACACACTCTCTCTCTCATCAGCCTCTCTCCTGCTCATGTCTACCAAAAAAATCACTGACTCACGTGGACCGATGCCACCACCGTCTAATCATGCTACAAAGAATATCAGTTCAAAGTCGCTTCGGAGACCCGTCTACTCCATGAACTACCGCAACTTGACAATGCTTGATGTCCTCGACTCACACCTTCCCTCCAATGGTCGAGAAGACCAGATCGTCAGGAAGGAAAAGCCACCATGTCTGTCGGCATCAGCTTAACCCAAAACATTACATTTCCTGCCGTGCTCCTTTTTCGCCCTTGTCCAATAGTGTTGCCAGAGCACGGGGCTAACATGATGCATTGATTTCTTCCAGATGCAATAGAGTTAAATCATTTTCTCAATAAATACAAATGTGGAAGTTCTATCCATCACGTAAGTGAAGCAGGTGACTGATTTACATTTCAAAACCTAAATCGAATCCAATGTTCTATATATCATAAGGCAATTTCAGTTCTCACTAAAAAAAAAAATTAGCAAATCTGTGTGCAAGAGTGCTTTTTATAATACATGTTGCCAAATTTTAGTATTTGATATAGCTCAAGCTTCTCAATACAGCCCAAAGTATAATCAATTACAATCACTACTTCAAGAATCAACCATAGCACAAGCACAATATCAAACCATATAATGAAGTATATTCGTATATATTGTATAATAGATCTCTTTACAAGTACAAGGTATAAGATTGAAAATATAGGAAGAAGTAGATTTAGCAGGGAGAGGAGAAAGGGAGACATAGGTAGAAGAAGAAGAGTGAAGAGAGAGAAAAATACCCAACTATCATTATACCTCCAAAGGAAGACTAAGGGGATAATTTATAAGAGCTACGAACATGCCACTAATTACTATAATGCCCCTAATAAAGGAATAAAGCTATCCCGAGCTTTGGGATTCGAGTATCGGGACCTAAGTCCATATCAATTCCCCCTTCACGAGAAGACCCTTCTCCCAATGGGTAAAAGGTGGGGAAGTGGTGCTGAAGGACATCGAGATACTCCCATGTAGCATCTTCCTCGGAACAATCTTCCCATTGAACTAAGACTTCTGCTGTCGGGTGATGCTCGCATTTTACGACCCGGCATTCCGGGATCCAGCTTGGCTGAGGGGGGCAGCAACTGGTGGTAGAGTAGCAAGAAGTGGTGTGCTGCTCGCAGGAATCTCGAAGCATTTCTTAAGAAGTGACACCTGCACCGTATGATGAATTTTCACTCCACTCGAAAGGTCTAACTTGTAGGCAACAGGTCCGATGCGATCGAGAATCCGAAATGGACCGTAGTACCGCAGAGACAATTTTTTAGAGCTGTGGTATTCCACACTGTGTTGCCAGTATGGTTGGAGCTTATGCCATACAAAGTCGCCAACTGCATATTCCCGGTCCGAGCAGTGCGAATTAACCAAATGTTTCATACAGTTTTGCGCCCAATGAAGATGGAACTTAAGCTGATTGACAGCTTGTTCTCATGCACTAAGGGTCCGGTCAACAACCTCCATTGCCAATTCTATGGAGATACATAGCACATGAATCGGTTATGGTTTTCCATAAAAAACCCCATAGGGTGTAGTGTGAGCTACCAAAGCGAAACGAAGTATTATACCACCATTCTACTAACGGAAGCCATTTACTTCACTCTCGAGGTTGTTCTCCCGACATGCATTGAAGGTACGTCTCTAAACACCGGCTCGACACCTCCGTTCAACCATCCGTTTGGGGATGGCAAGAAGAGGAGAGGTTGAATTGAGCACCCAACCTATTGAAGAGTTCTTGCCAAAATGTACTAATGAAGACCGGATCCCGATTACCAACAATCGAATCAGTAAACCCATGAAGTTTGAATATGTGTGTGAGACACATTTCAGTCACTGAGGCTGCGGAATAGGGATGTTTGTGTTGAGATCGTATTTCAAAATTTTTTTCCCTGAACGACTAAGGCTAGCGTAGTGAAAAAACAATCTAAAATTCTTAATTTTAAATCTAATACCCTAATCTAATTAAACAATTTAAGTGCACCTATATCTTACTCTAATAGGATCAAAATATAACAATTCAAAAACATCGAATAAAGCAAGCATAAACATAGCATGTAGAATAAACAAAATAAAGAAAAGTAAATTAAATATAAAATACTTAACGTAGACATTACCTAAAGGGCAAATCCAAACCCTGATTTGAAGATACGAAATTAGAAGAAGAAAACTTATTGATGCCTCAAGATCGTATTCGCAATGACCTCTATTAGCATCAAGCATGGACTCCCAAAATATTTAATTTAGGAAAAGTTTTGTTTATCTTTCCAAAGAATAATTTTTTAGAAATTATGCTAAACATTAATATTGAAAAACCTTAAGACAATTTTAGGTTTTTCGTCATGGGAGGAAAATAGGTTCCAAAACCTAAAAACTTTAGAACATAAAATGATTTTCACGTAGAATCGTGTATATATATGCACAAAAAATATAACATATTCCCTGCCATGTGTCAATGTACAATTGGCCAGCACATGGTCACGTAGATGAGAGATTAAATGAGCTGGCGTGCGACACATGTCACAAATGCCCATTGGTCTCTAGTCGTGCCCTCAAATCAGGCATATGCTAGTTGAACCTCGTAGCGCGAGCCAGTTCTTTTTCTCCTTTTTTTTGTTATTTTTTTTATTTTGTTTAAATTACCACATGCATAACATTGATCCAATGAATATTATTTTATAAAATTAATTTATTCATCTCATGAATAAATAATCCATCTTATGAATTATGTTTAGTAAAATTAATTTATTCATCTTATGAACAAATAATTCATCTTATGAATTATGTTCAACAAATTAATTTATTCATCTTATGAACAACGAATTCATCTCATGAATTTATTTTAAATATTTTCAAACAATGCTTATGTTGAGGTTTGCAGAGGGACCTAAGGGACAATCTAACTCTAGCTCCAAATGGGTCAAATATAATTATCATCTCATGATAAAAATTGATTACCATTTAATAAACCTTAATAAGTTTTACTGCACTCTAGAATTAAATATATTCACTCAAGAATTTTTCGAATAATTTTATTGCGATAATTAGCCCTTCTATTAGATATCAATGAGCAAAAACAACTTTAACAACTATCGTTATTTTTCTCACATTTAGCGCCATAGTTCCCAACTTACCCTTCTCGAACAATTCGTAATACAGAAACAATTTCTACATTAATTTCAAATATCAAACATATGGAATACTCTAGCCAAAGTTACTAGAATCTACTCTTATATTCGCGAGTCAACTAACGGGATATCTTACATTGTAGATTCCTAGCAAAATATCCGTTCCTGCCACACTTCGTGCAATTGTTCGACGACATAAGATCCTGGTTATTCATTTTTAACCTCATCATTTTAGGTATCAAATCAATTAACATTTCATGCATGAGTCCATACTATTTTCCAAATTTAGAGTTATCGCTTTGCTGAATTAATTATTTCTAATAGCAGTTAAAGAAACAACTAATTCAGATGGTCCTGCTCAGTGTTCCAATCTTATTGAAAAGACCAACATAATACTTTTAGATCCCTATCTACATGACCAAGGCAAGTCATACGTGTTGACATAGGATTGGCCTGCGCATGGTCACACGGATAGGAGATTAAATGAGCTGGCTTGATACACGTGTCACAAACACCCATTGGTCTCGGTCGTGCCCTCGAATTAGGCATGTGCCAGTTGAACCCTGTAGCTACGGATGGCAGGGTCGGGTACGGGTATAAGTGGGGGGGCGGGCGGGGGTAGTGTGTAAGGGTTAGGTGTACCCACCCCGTACCCATCATGGGTAAGGGGCGGGTAAGGGTATTGTTTTGTACCCACCCCCCGCTCCATACCCGCCTTGCCCCACCTTATCCCCACCATATCTACTTCATTTTGTACATAATTAACTTTCAAATTAAAAAATACGTATATAAATTCAATAACCCGAATTGTTTATTAATTTTATAAAAAATTATAATTGGTTTTTAAAAATAGTGTTAAATAACTAATATGAGCTGGTATAGAAAATCGTTTTATATGCACCTTAGGGAGGGTACGGGGTGGGTCATGAACACCCGTTGAATACCTGAGGGTAATGGGGCGAGTATGGGTATGAGTTTGTACCCGACGGGCGGGTACGGGTGCCCACTTCATACCCGTGACGGGTAATGGGGCTGGTACGGGTATAGGATTTAGGTGACGGGTATGGGTATGGAGGAGGCATGTCCTGTACCAGCCCCGCCCCATTGCCATCCTACCTATAGTGTGACCCAGTTCATTTTCTCTTCCTTTTTTTGGTTATATTTTTATTTTGTTTAAATTTTCAGATGTATAAAATTCATCTCATTATTATTATTTTGTAAAATTAATTTATTAATCTTATGAATAAATAATCCATCTTATGAATTCGGTTTAGCAAAATTAATTTATTCATCTTATGAACAAATAATTCATCTTATGAATTATGTTTAACATAATTAATTTATGAATTCATTTTAAATATTTTCAAACAATGCGTATGTTGAGGCTTGCGGAGGGACCTCAAGGACAATCTAACTCTGGCTTCAAATGGGTCAAATATGATTATTATCTCATGATAACAATTAATTACCATTTAATAAAACTGAATTCCAATAAATACGTTTCACTCGACTCTAGAATTAAGTATATTCACACAAGAATTTCCCAAATAGCTTTATTGCAACAATTAACCCTTTAATAAGACATCCATAAGCAAAAGCAACTTTAATTATTATCGTTATCTTTCTCACATTTATCGCCGTAGTTCCTGACTCACCCTTCTCGATCAATTCATAATACAGAAACAATTTTTGCATTAATTTTAAATGTCAAACTTATGGAATACTCTAGCCAAAGTTTCTAAAATTTGTTCATATATTTGCAAATCAACTAAGGGGATATCTTACATCGTAGATTCCTAGCAAAATATCCATTCCCGCCACACTTCATGCAATTACCCAACAACATAAGATCCTAGTTATTCATTTTAAACCTTATCATTTTGGGCATCTAAGCAATTAACATTCCATGCACGAGTCTAGACTAATTCTCGGACTTAGAGTTATGGCCTTACCGAAATAATTATTTCTAATAGTAGTTCAAGAATAACTAATTCATGTGGTCCTACTTAGTGTTCCAATCTTATTGAAAACACCAGCATAATACTCATGGATCCTTATCTATACGACCAAGACAAGTCATCAAAAGTATCATATTATAATCTTATCAGACAAACTGTCCAAACTTATCATCAACTATGAATATACTTTGACAACATGTTACTAGTTTGATCTAAGTGCTACTGTGGTTCAATCTTATTGACCACTTAAACCAAACTTGATACGTCATCTTGGACATCATCCATCTCATAGAGCATTTTAGAAAAGCAATAATGCATGTTTGACTCGTAAAACATAGTAAGACAATAAAGAAATAAAATAATTTCATCTATTTAATATTTAAAACTAACTAATTGGGATATTTCTCAGATATCTATTCCAACAATTTGAGCACGAAAAAATGAGCATATTTGCTAAGTTGGTGCACAATAACCAAAATAACCATATAGCCGGTTAATGAGGGCAACCCCTCGATGAAGTCCATAGAGATGCTACTCCAAACAATGTCGAGAATGGGAAGCACATGAGGAAGGTCCGCTTGGGCCATGGTATCATACTTGTTTCATTGGAAAATGGTGCATCGTTGGACATAATCTCGGACATCGGACTTAAGCCCCTTCCAATAAAAGAGTGATCAAATACACTAGTATGTAGCTTCAACCCCCGAGTGACCACCCATTGCCAAGTCACAGAGCCAAAGGAAAATAGAATGCCGAAGCTCCGGGTCGCTGCCCACTACTAATCGACTGAGGTGAGTGAGACATTGCCCGAGCCAGTTGTACCACCGATGGGGGTATGGATCTGCTTCCTTATCAAGTATAATCTATTTCAAAACCGTGTCATCACTCCATGTACGTTGTAAGGTGGCATAAAAATAGGTCGAAGTAGTTTAGACAACCGTACAAAGAATCTCAGACTCGGAATTGCACGATAAGGCATTTGCTACCTGGTTCTCAGCCCCTCGCTTCTACTCAATGTCATTATCGAACCCGATGAGACATGATCACCAGAAGTGTTAGAAGGGCGTCAATAATTTCTGCTCCAACAACATTTGCATTGTTGGTCCATGCGTATGATAAAAAGGTGTCCGATCAAGTATTGTCGCCATTTATCAATGGCAAAAACTACCGCCAGTAATTCCCTCTCATAAACATACATGGCTTGGTGCTTGGGTGCTAAGACACGGCTGATGAATGCAAGAGGTTGACCTCCTTGCATTAACACGGCCCCGATGCCTTGCCCTAAAGCATCGGTCTCGATAATAATCTCCTATGTGAAGTCCGGTAAAGCCAATACTGGTGCAATGGTGATGGCCCGTTTGAGTTTCTCAAAAGCAATTTCCGCTTCTTCGTTCCATTTAATGGCATTTTTTCGGAGGAGGAGAGTGAGAGGTCGAGCCAACAACCCGTAATTTTCAATGAACCACTGTTAATAATCGGACAAACCAAGGAGGCCTCACAGCTGTTTCAAATCTTTGGGACTTGGCCACTTAGTGGAGGTTTGGAACTTTCATGGATCAACCACCCCTCCATCACCGGAGACAAAATAACCCAAGTACTATATATGTTGAGCACTGAATGAACATTTAGAACAGAAGCAGAATTTTGTTTTCTTGAAGAACCGCTAGAACATTTGCTAGGTGCTCAAGGTGTATCTCCCATGTCGAACTATGGACCAAAATATCATTGAAGAAAACAAGAACATATCTCCAAAGATAAGCTCTAAAAATCTCATTCATGATACCTTGGAAGGCTGACGAAGTGTTGGAGAGACCAAACGGCATGACCGTAAACTCATAGTGTCCAAAGTGCGTACGAAAAGCCATTTTGAGAACATCAGCCTATGACATTTGAATTTTCCAATAACTCGAACGAAGATCAATCTACGAGAAGTAAATCGACCACCCTAGTTCATCAAGTAGCTCTTCCACAATCGGAACAGGGATTTTATCTTTAACCGTCATTTTATTCAAGGCTCTATAATCCACGCACAACCTCCATGAACCATCTTTTTTCAGGATTAAAACCACCGATGACGCAAACGGTGAAGAGCTCGATACTTGGAGCATGTATCAATTGTTCAATGACATCATTCTAGAATGTTGGATAACGATAGGGCCATAAATTCACTGGATTACTTCCCTCTTGAGGGGCATGCAGTGATCGAACCCAGGTCTTCAGGGAGGTAACATGGATGGTTCCTTAAATACATCAGTAAAGTCGGCTAGTACTACTGCAATCTCAGGTGCTGCTGCTGCAGATTTGGATGCTGCGGTCAAAGGAAACCACTGGGCAAAGGAGTCTGTAATTTGCTCCAGCATAAACAACAAACATGTCTTGCTCGATCATATGATTCAGGGTTGATCCCGAGATCTGTCGCATGTCTCCTTTACGCAAACCTCAAAGAGTAAACGATACTGCTAACGAAAACTCCATTATCAACTCATAAAAATCCCAATACACCTTACCCAGGGCTGCTAAGCCATTAAACACCCAATACCATGTCACACCCCACCAGCAGAATTATGAGAAAATTCGAGGTGAAATCATTGTCGTTCATCCTCTGCCAAAATTCCGAGCATAACCCGGACAAATCAATTGTTTACCATTGGCAGTGATAACGGGCGGTCCTTTCGTACTATCCCAAACACACACCAGTTGTGTCATAGTTCCCACATTGAGAAAATTGTAGGTGCGACCATTGTCAACAAGAATGCTCAAAATTTTCTTCCCATGGAAGCCTAGAATACGAATGGTCTGACAAGAGTTCAACCCTTCTAGAGCATGAATTGAGATCAACAGATTCCGATCAGGGCCCAGCTCGGGTTCAATTGGTAATGGAGCTTCCATGGTGTCATGTCTTACTAATTCATCCTCAACCTGAACAGCAAAATACAGAACACATCACCTCATCGAGCAATTATGCATGGGTGTGAACCTCTCGTGGCAATAGAAGCATATGTTTTTGGCCCAGTGCTCCTCAAGCTCATCAGGGGACAAAACTTGCTGCCCCTCATTCAACTATCTAACGGGAACAAGGGCCGTATTTGTATTTTTGGTTCGGGGCCAAGTTTGGCGAGGCAAGGGGGCCGTTATTCTTAGGGTGACCATCGGGTTAGGTCGTGTAATGGCGGGTCAAGGAGGATGGGGGGCAATTTTTTTGGGTAATTAACCTTTACATTTTCTAAGCAGGTATAATTTTTGTCTTTAAGCTTAGCGAAGACAATAGCATCATGAAGGGTTGAGGGTTTGAACATTTTTATCCATCCCAAATTCTCATCACTAAGACCCGCCATAAACATACTAATTCGCTGAACTTCAGCCAAGTCACATTGACTCACAAGCATCTCAAATGACCCCAAATATGTGTCTAAATTGGAAGTATGCTTAAGCCGAGCCAGATCAGCCAAGGGTTCCTCGATACCAACTGAGAATCGAGCTCGAATCTTGGCAAAGTAAATCCCCATGGGAATAGCAACTCCTCCTGACCTATTACACTCAAAATTCTTATGCCATGAGAAGGCATCGCCCTCTAAGCCGACACTAGCCAACATCAATTTGTCCTTATCTAGGGTTGTATCTAATAAGAAATAACAATCATAACGATACAACCATCCCTTAACATTAATTTCCGCTAATTGGAGAAATTCAATTTTAATTAATTGGGTAGAGAAAACATAATTACCCATGGCAACCTTGACATTATTCTTCTGGTACTCCGCAACATTCGACCTTAGAGGTATAGCGTCCGGGACGGTCTCGAATCGGACATCAAGAGACCGATTGGAGGCTGATGGACCCTCTGACGTCATTCCGGAGTTGCTATGCTGTTGACTGCTCATCAGTGACCTGATCTGGATTCATAATCCATTGAACATCTGCTAAAAATTCACCCTTGATTTCATCAATTGCGCCACACAGTTGTTCAAGGATCGTAATCATGCATTTTTCCATCTTACGCATTGTAGTTTGAGTTCGTGTATTGTTTGCCATAACCACCACTGAGGAAAGCCAGCTCTGATACCAATTGATATAGCTCAAGCTTCTTAATACGGCCCAAAGTATAATCAATTACAATCACACTTCAAAAAATCAACCATAACACAAGCAAAATGTTGATAACTCCAAAAATAGAGTCCGAACAAGTGACACGGAGCCACCAGGGACAAGGCCGCAATTCGAGCCGAGATACACCCCTGGAGGCATGGTTCGAAACTCTACCTTCATTCTGGAAGAAAGGGGCCCATGTCGACAGGATATGTCCCAGAATCCGAGTGGGAGAAAAAGGAAGCACGCCCATCCGGATGTGGGTGCATCTCGGGCTGAGATGCACTCTCAGAAGCCGCCATTGGAGCTCCACTTCCGTCTTAAAAGAACGAACCGCATCTCGCCAACCGGACACGCCCCAGAATCCGAGTAGAAGAAAAAGGAAGCGTGCCCACCTGGACGCAGGTGCAACTTGGGCCGAGATGCACCCTCGGAGGCCGACCCCGGATCCTAGGCGGCACCTGTGAAGATATAGACGCATCCGGCCAATAGGGAGCTTTCCAGCACTCGGACAGCCTCACAACAACACCTTGACAAAGCACGTGCCCCGGCTTCGAGGAGGATCTCGGTCCTAGATGTCCTCTCCCCCGAGAGTCAGCCAAGCATCAACAACTACCCAGCACCATGACCCAGAAAGGCAATAGCCCAAAGCTCGGAGCATGAAGAGTTGCATGTTGACTCCCCAACGCAACATGCACCTTGGCTTCGGAAGGCATCTCGCCCCGAGATGCCCGCTTCCTCGGGGACCCGACCAAGATAACTTCCCGATACTACGAGTCGGATAAGCAACCTTTCGAAGCCATGCTCCCATCAGCCAAGGGTATTTCGCCCCTGGTTCTGTGCTGGGCAGGATACACTCCCTATGAAGCATAGCTCTTTAGGGAAAAAACTCTATAAATAGGGGTTCAAGAAAGAAGAGACTTACTACTGTCCCTTCACTCTCAACTGAAGGACCCCTAAGGCAGTGACACCCCCCATTTTTCTTTCTTTTTCCCTTGTAATCCCATAAAAATCCTTGTAATAAAACCGTTAATTAATAGAAACTTAATAAAAGATAAAGGGTCTGAGTTTCGGCCCTCCATTAAAAGAACCTGTATCAGAACAGTTGGAGCCATCTGTGGGAAATAGAAAATTTTCTTCAAAAGAACTCTACAGGATCTTCCCCCTCCCCGAGGCAATTAGGAGATCGGTACGTCACTCATAGCTAGCTCCACAAGCTTCGCACACTGGTCATGCAACTCGCCGATCGTGATCACTTCAGCAAGATCACGCCGCATTCCGCACCACCAAATCAAGACGTGGTTGACGAGTCATTTACCTCCACGGAGCACAGAAGCCGTTGAAACCAACGAGGAAGAGAGAAGGAGAAGACGCCTCGCCGCTCCAACAAGCCCGGGTACACATGGCACGAGCCCCTCCCTCGTTCGAAGCAGGCTCCGACACCGACCCAGAGGGTGCAGCGCGCGGGCTTATGGGGAGAATTCCTATCATCCATTCGTCCTTCACCTTTAACATACTTGGCACCCCATGGCGAAAGTGAAGATGCCGAATTTCGAGCTGTTTGATGGGACACAAGACCCGGACGACCACATCTTCGGATTTGCGGCACGGATGTACATACAAGACACTTTTGAGGATGTGTGGTGCAAATGCTTCCCAGCCACCCCCAAAGGCATGCCTCAGGCTTGGTTTGCCTCTCTTCCCAACTGGTCCATATGAAGTTTCAAGGAGTTGTCCGAGAAGTTCACTCGCCACTTCCTCTGCAACAAAGGGAGAAAGAGGACTGCTACCTAATTGATCCAACTGCAACAAGCTGAGGCTGATCCCTTAAGGGTGTTTGTGCAACGGTTCTCGAAAGCAATGATCAACATCCCAAACTTAGCTAATCAAACATCCATCACCACCTTCATCGACGAACCCCGGAACAATGACTTCAAGTTCTCTCTCGCCAAGGCACTCCCCACGACTGTGGATGCACTCAGGACCAAGGCCAATAAATACATCATCGCCGAAGACGTGATGGACAAAACAAAGCCACCAAGGCCCGAGTACCGAAAACTTTAGACACACGTCCCACGCTTTAACACGAAGAATGAGAGAACAATGAAGAATGTAAGGGGGGTCATCAATGCAGGCCCGAGGAGATCCCCCGGACTTCTCTTGGAAGTAAGAAAACTGGAAATGGGAAGGGACCAGGCCCCCGCATGCCCGCTGGTCCGACGCCACCCGAACTAATGGTGTAAGTACCACGGAACTTCGGGCCATGATATTAAAGATTGTCGAGTACTCTGATACCAGATAGACGAGTTGGACAGAAAAGGAGACCTCGGAAAATTCATGGACATGAAGAAACTCAAGACCAGAGCTCCAGGACCCACCCGTGACAAGCCGAGCAACGCAAATCCCACGCTAAGACATGTGATCTCGACCATAAAACAAAAACGGGAGGACAAAAGTCTCGGTACTACGGGAAGGCAAAGTCAGAAAATATCAACCCTTAACCTTCTCGCAAGAAGACCTTGAAAGCATAAAGACTCTACATGAAGAACCCATGGCCACCGCCATGGACGTCCGTGATTACTCCCTCCAAAGGGTCTTGGTGGATCAAGGAAATTCGGTCAACATACTTTTCTTCCATTACTTTGAACAAATGGGAATACCGCTTGAGACGCTGCTCTCCATGGCCGGTACCCTCACGAGAGTTTCCAATGAGGTGGTTGATTTTCTAGGCACCATAAAGCTCGATATCCTCTTGGAAGACGGAAAACAAAGACATGCACTTAACGTTGAATTTTACATCATGGCAGCCCGCTCGGCTTCAATGCCATCCTAGGACGCCAATGCTAAATTCATTAGGCGCCATGATGTCAACCTACAATCTCGCCTTGAAGTTTGAAAATGACAAAAGCAGATATCATAACCGTAGGAGGTGGTCAGCAAATAACCCACAAATGTTGCCACGCCCAAGACATACCTGAGATAAGGGAGACGGAAAGCGGAGAGAAGATGGGTCGAGGACCGGAGGAAACCGTCAAAGTCAAAAATAGGACCATGGAAATTGGTCTAGGTTGGGATACAGTCAGGCGCGGACGAAAGGGACTGAATCCAGCAAGTGCTCCGATAGTACCAGGAAGTCTTCGCGTATTCCGCGGATGAAACACCGAGGATAGATAGTCGGATCATCAGCCATAGCCTGAATGTTTAGCCCAAAAAAAGCCGATAAAACAAAAGAAGCGCAACTTCTGTGCCGAACGGAGCAAGGTTATAAGCGAAGAAGTGCGGAAACTCCTAAAAGCTAGCTTCATGAGAGAAGTGCATTATGATTGGGGCCAATTGATTGTTGAAATTGTAATGCTAAGTTCTATTGTAAGGCAAGAGGAAGGGCGGGAAAGTCAACTGGTAGTTAAGTCGGTATCTCTAGTCCATTTTGGCAACTAATTTTGAGTTGGTTACAATGTATTTCTCTGGTATGGATCATTTCTCATGAATGAAAATATCTTTGGTTCTCTCTCATCTCTAGTTTCTTTCTAATCTTTCATCCCCTATCACTTCTCTTCTCATCTTACTCTCTCCTTTCCTAGGATATGAATCAAAGTGCGGTACCCAGACTAGTTAGCAAATGTGGTCCTGGTAAAGAAGCCAAACGGATGTGCGTGGACTTCACGTACCTGAACAAGGCCTACTCAAAGGACTTGTTTCCCCTTCCTAAGATAGACCAATTGGTCGACTCTACGGAGGGGAGCGCGTTGTTCAGTTTTCTAGATGCCTTCTCCGGAAATCACTAGATTGCGATGGACCCAGAGGACAAGGAGAAGACGTCTTTCATTACCCATGAGGGCACATGCTGCTCCCGAGTCATGCCGTTCGGGTTGAAACACGTTGGAGCCACATACCAACGCCTAGTGAACCACATCTTTCGGCAATAGATAGGAAAGAACTTGGAGGTATACGTCAACAATGTGATCATAAAAAGTAAGGAGGCCTCCGATCACTTAGATAATTTAAAAGAGACTCTGGGAATGCTCAAGGCACACGAGATGCGTCTCAATCCAGCATGTTCGTGGTCCCGAAAGGAAAGCTCTTAGGCTTCATCATGAGCGCTAGAGGGATAGAGGCCAAACCCGCCAAGATGGATGCCATGCTCAGGATGGAAACCCCGAAAATCATAAGGGATATTTAAAAGCTAACTGGATGTCTCGACGTATTCAATAAGGTCATCATCCAGTTAGCCGGTTGATCGTTCCCCTCCTTTAAAGTTTTATGAAGCAGAGAAGCCTTCAACTGGGACGAAACTTGAGAACAAGCCCTCCGGGAACTCAAGGAACACTTGGCTAAGCTTCTGATTATGTCCAAACCCATCCCGGGAGAGGACTTAATCCTCTATGTTTCAGCATCCAACGGCACGGTAAGCGCCGTATTAATCTCCGAAAGGGAAAACCTCCAGTTGTCGATCTACTTTGTGAGTCAGATATTGAGGGACGCCGAAACATGGTACCCCCACATCAAGAAGCTCGCCTATGCCGTCGTCATAGCTGCATGGAAGCTCCGACGTTACTTTCAGGCGCATGGTATTCAAATACGAACTAACCAGCCCTTGCAGAAATCACTTCAACGATTGGAGTGTTCAGGAAGAAAGCTGTCTTGGGCGGTCGAACTCTCCATGTACAGCATCCTGTTCGAGTCATGGACAGCGATCAAGGCACAAGCTCTAAATAGCGAGATACCCCAGAGGGATTGTGGAAGTTTTACGTAGATGGATCCTCCAACAACAAAGGAAGCGGAGCAGGCATTCTACTCATCTCACTCGAGAGGAAACTCTTCCCTTACGCCTTAAGGTTCAAGTTCAGAACTAGTAGCAATGAGGCCGAATATGAAGCACCCTTCCACGGACTGAGAATGGCCCGAAAGGAAAGAGCACGCTAGGTAGAGGTATTCAGCAACTCTCAGTTAATCGTCAAGCAGGTCTAAGGGATTTACGGAGCAAGAAGCACTACTTTGAAGGAGTATCTAGAAGTGGTGACCAAGGAAGCGGAAACTTTCTATTTATTCATAATCCACCTCATTCTGAGAGCCGAGAATGTCAAAGCTTGCGAGTTACGCCGGATCATCAGCTCAGAGATGGAGGAGAAAAGACTAGAACTCGCCATTCAGATAGAAGAGATCTGGAGATCGTGCCAAAGTTTACCTCAACTAGGAGGAATTGCTCAGATTCAGTCCTTGAACGACCAGCGGCATCCCCTCATCGAATTCAAAAAAAAGGAACTTCGCCCGAAGACCCAATATTGGTGAAGCATATCCGAAGGCGTGCGCCATGGTACGTCATGCAAGAAATCCACGAAGGCATTTGCGGATAGCTCCTGGCTTGCATTGTGGCGCAAGGTTCTGAGGAAGGGGGTTTATGCGCTTAAGCCGTGAGGGTAGTATGCATTGGGCAATCAAACCAACCGGTCTCGCCCACGGTTCCTAAAAGCCCGGATGGCTCTGTACACTAGCTAACTACCTGTAAGCTCGAATGGCACTGTACACCAGCAAACAACCGGTAAGCCCGGATGGCTCTGTACACCAGCTGGAAGAAAGCTTGTGGATCTGTCCACAACAAACAGACCGTAAGCCCGCAAGTCCATTGGAGGAGAGCTAAAGCCCGGATGGCTCTGTACATCGGCAAACAACACGTAAGCCCGGAGGGCTCTATACATTGGCTGGAAGAAAGCCCGTGGATCCATCCACGGCAAATAGACCATAAGCTCATAGGTCCGTTCGGGGCAGGCTAAAGCCCGGATGGCTCTATACACCGGCTCGGAGAAAGCCCATGGATCCGTCCACAGCAAACAAGCCGTAAGCCCATAGGTCCCTCTGCTGCAGGCTAAAGCTCATGGATCCGTCAGCTGCAAACACTAACAGTAAACCATGGCACCATCCGCGGCAGAATACAAACCCATGGATCTATCCATGGTGAACGAAAACCATAAGCCCTTGGCACCATCCTCGACAGGATACGAACTTGTGGATCCATCCATGGTGAACAAAAACTGTAAGTCCGTGGCACTATCTACGGCAGGATACGAACCCGTGGATCTGTCCACAATGAACACGGATTATAAGTCCGTGGATCCGTCTACGATAGGCTAAAGCCTGTGGATCCTTCAGCAACAATCCTAGACCATAAGTCCTTAGATCCATCTACGGCTAGCATAAAGCCCGTGTGTCTGCCCACGACAAATTAACTCATTTTTGATAGGTAACAATACTCAAAGACAGATGCCCACTAGAAGCGGAGAAGATACATAAGCTGTGAGTCCTCCCGAGACGAGATAAACCATAAGCCCACTCAAGTCAGGCAAGAAGCTGACATGAGAAACCACTCAAGATCAACACAAGGTTTAGGTCCACCCGAGCTGACGCAGGCCGAAGGACTGCACAGAGTAACGCGAGCTGAAAGCCCGCACAAAGCAACGCAGCCCGAGAACCTTACACCACAATGCAAGCCAAGAGCCTGCAAGAGGCAATGCAAGTCTCGAGCCCTTAAAGGACGAGGCCAGATACCGATCCGCGAGGCAATGAGCCTCCTAAAAACATGACAAGTCCCTATACTTAGTCAAAAAACAAGCAAGATACCAGAGAAGAGAAAAAGGGCGGATAGGTATTACATTGATAAATGACAAAGTACACCCCGGGTACAACCGCTCAGTCCACAAGCAAAATACATTCAAAAACAAGGATGGTACTATCAAAAGCAATTACAAAAAGAGACTATCCCTGAAAGCTCTAAAAGACTAACCTATCCTTCACCTCCGACCAAAAAAATGGAGGGACAAAAAATAAAGAGCGAAGCAACGCCCTACTGAGGAGGAGCCGAGGGAGTGGCTTTCGAGGTGTTAAACAATGAGGCTGTGCCGAGCCTACCTCCTTTCATGTCTTCAACCGAACAAAGCTCCTTAACCTCATGTTCACTTTGCCTCCAACTTGAAACAGCAAACGTCGACTGCGCGAAAAACTGACAAAAACAAAATGCATCGAGAGCGTGAGTTAGAAAAAGACAAGAAAAACAAACAAATGTAACACAAAATGTGACAGAAGTACGATAAGCAACCTGAGAGAGAAAGATGGGCACATTCTCTGAAGACATCTCAGACAAGCGCGCCGTGTCCATGGGCAAGGGGGACCATGCGCACATTCCCCATCAAGCTTCTACGTTGCTGGAAAAGGCGAAGTCACATGGAACCGTAGAAGAAGAAGCTCCCCCAAAGTCCGGAACATACCGCCCAAAGCCTCCCGCACTACCAGACGGATTTTCCCTCGGACTGAAGGGAGATGACCGCCGTCCCGGGTCACGAAAGACGCTAAGAATCTCGTTAAGGTCTGGCCCAAAAGTAGGGCACCTAACCTCAGGGAAATACACATCGAGGCCACCAAAACGAGAAGCCATGACTTCGATCACACTCGAACCCCATGAACCCATGACCTCAGGGGTAGCCAAAGCCCCCTCAACCACTCCGGGATTGGGAAATCCCACTGTAGCTGCCTAAACCTCCATCAGAAATACGAACTTCGGCACCACCTCACCGCCAACAGAAACCAGGACCCCCTCCCCTTGATCATTGCGCCGACACTTGGTAGCCCGCAAAGCGGAAGAATCAATAGAAGGGTCTGGAGCAGGGAGGGTCACTGATGCCCCAGGCTTCTGAGGAAGATTTTTTCGCCCAACAGCTGGCGAAGCAATCACAAACAGCACCAAAGCAGGACCTCATTCCAGGGAGGGATTCAACAGAGGGAAAATGCCGATAACATCAACGCTCACCGGCTCATCCAATAGAAAAGACACGACAGAAAAAAGGAGAAAAGGTTAGTATAATATACCAAGCTAAAAATAACAGAAGCACCTATAACATGCACACCACAAACATATATATAAAAATAATAATAAAAAACAAACACAACCACAAAATAACAGCAATAACGACAAGCAAACAAGCGAACCAAAAATAAGGGGTGGGGTGCGAGAACGGGCAACCAATTACCGGAAAAAGGCTATTGGGAAAGGCCGGCCTTAACAAGCACAATTTTCTACTAAAGTAACTCTTTACAAACTATGAATCTCTTGCCCGCAGAGTTCTTGTTGAAATAACAACCAATCCGCTCTTCATGGAAAGTCAAAAATTTCCCTTTCACAAGACGTGGGCGTTGCAGCCTACGTGGGGGGTGAAACCATTAACATATCACGCAAGTAAACGGCCATACACATTCCTAAACCCGTTAGGGTTAACTTGGGCACACCCAACAACGAAGGAGCAATTCTTCCACTAAGGGAGGCAAGGGAAAATGAACATTTGCCTCTAAAGAATCCATAGGAAGAAAAAAACTACCCCTATTGGAGGAAACAATGGATAATTGTCCGGCAGAGGACCCCACACCTCATAGTCCTCCGGAAAATAATACTTAGAGTGAATCATAGAGACACCACCCTGGCCTAAAGTACTCGACACAAAAGTCCCTAAGGGACGAATCCGAAAAACTCTGGAAACCTAAACTGTAAGGGTGAACTTTCATCTAGGGAACGCCAACTTAATGGCTCCGCGGCTAGACCATCAATCTTGGGATGCAAGCTACCCTCGCTTCAAACCTCCAAAAAAACTCTGCTTGTGTTCCTTCGAGAGAAGAGAAAACTGTAAAAGACAAAATATATATATGTATAAAAGACTTAAAAGACTTACTTGAATATAGAGAACCAAGGTAGGCAGCAGTAACATAAGACATGGCCACCAAGGAGGAGTACCCAGCCTCTGAGGACTCCTCATTCCCCCCAATTACCACAGTGTCCTCAATCTAAAAATGGACTCTGTCTGGCATCTCCTCTCTTGGCCCTCTTAACAAAAATGGTCAAGAGAAAGGAGAACGAGGTGGCGTGTCCACCTCGGCCCGACTAACCTGGGTTTCGGACGAACAAGATTAAACAAACTCTGCCCTAAGCCCATTTCTGCGAAGTACGTAAAAACAGGAGCCCAAAAAACTCATCTGGAACGTGCTCAAGGGAAAAGAAAACAGTACCGGAAATCACCTAACACAAAAAACGCACATTCTTCAAATGCTCAACCCCATGACAACTCCAAAATAAGTGAAAATCATGGAGGGGCAAGCTAGCCTCCTAACTCGCTCCCAATTCCGCCAAAAATTAAATAAAATAAAAAATAAAAAATATTTTTTTTTTACAAAAGAACTTAAGAACGTAAAGTAAAACAAAAATCGAACATAGCCCGTAATGGGGCCCTAACTCACCCCCGGTTCGGAAAAAAAAAATCGCTTATAGCTTTAACCAAGAACTTAAGAACGTAAATAAGTTAAAGTAAAACAAAAATCAAACAAAGCCCGGAATGAGGCCCTAACTCGGCCCCATACATATATATATATATATAGACATACATATATACATATATATTTTTACAACAAAAACTTAAGGCCCGTAAATAAGCTAAAGTGAGACAAAGATCAAACAAAGGCCAAAAAATGAGAACTCTCTCTCTAACTCGTCCCTGGTTTCAAAGAAAAAACCAAACAAAAACAGCACAAAACCCATGCATGTCCCCAAAACCGAACCCCCTCTCAGAAAACCTCAAAAAAAAACCCCAATTCGGGTCAAAAATCCAAGAACACTTCTTATAAGAAGAGACCGGGGCAAGAAGCAATTTTGCCAAAAACACATACTCATCTCGCCTCTAAAAACTCCAAAACAAGGGAAAACATATCTTTATGACCCGCACTTGAAAACTGCGAAAACGGACCAAAACGGGACAAAAATGCAAAGTAGAAAGCAAAAGGGGGTACGGCGAGGAGAGAGAGAGAGGGGGCGGGAGAAAAAATAATGTCTTTAACTTTAATACTTGAACAGTTAAAAGAATTAGTTTTATATCAAAACGAAACAAGGGCCAAACATCTTTCTAGCAAAACCGACACCCATAAACATAAAAAATAAAAACTAAGTTCGGCAAAGAAGAATGAAATAGAATAAAATAAAATACAAACCGAACAAGTCGGCTCGAGAACCAGCTCGGACCGCCCGCCCAAAAAAATATAAAAAAATCATCAAAAGAACAATGGGGGTTGAAAAAACGCTCGAAGCATAAGGTTCATTGAAAATTGTGTCATCCCTTACATCAGTTGACATGCGTCTCCCTACCAGGAATGACCAAAAATTGACAAGTTACAAAGCCCGAATGCAACTGCAAAAATAAAAAAAATAAAAAAAAAGAGAGAGAGAGAGAAGGTGAAAGAGAAGAAAGGAGAAACATAAGACAACGAATTGACGCCACATCCTAAAACAGCAGAGCCGCACTCGGCAACTCAGAATAGAGAGTCCCCACATACGGAAAAAGAGAAAGCAAGCCCCGGTATGGATATTGTCCCATGCACTCCAACATCCTGTGCTCGGGCCCGTCCATACAACAACGATACAATCCACCCCCACAGGCCATAATTAGATTTTGGCCCGATACGCAAAACCCGGCAATGTGAAATCGGCCGAATGCATTAGGGATCGGGAACCAATACTTGATGCTATGATAAGGAAACCACAAGGAGAAGTCGCTACAGTCACGAAGAAACCATACTCCAAAAAGGGAGCCGCTGAGCAAAACAAGACAGAGCGAAGCACCAAGGGTTGAGGGGCCGGTCCAGCAAAGTAGGCTTGCATCATCACTCCCAGCAATGCTCGGATGAACCTATGACGAAAAAAATAGAAACTCCTCCGTGCTCGTGACAGTATTCCAGGGACCACATAAGTGCGATAAAAAAGAGGCCACTCTGAATGGTAGGAACCCCAATCCGACAACAAGAGGATCATACCGTCAGCGCAAGCAAGGACATGCAATAACAAGTTCCGCCCTCCGGCGTGAAGCTCGACCTTATAGACCCAATCATCTTCCCAGGCAAACACCTTGTGAGAGTTCGACTACTCCCCTCTATCAGACTCCAAGACGGAATCATAGACAAGCAGGTGAACCAAGAAGCTAAACGATTTGGCCTAAAACCCGACATCCGAAAATGGTCGTCATATGGCATCAAATCAGCGGGGCCAGGACCCCCTCGGTCAGGGAGCCAGCGAAAGATAGAAATGAGTAGTGGGATTGAATATGGAGAGACGTGTGGGACCAGTCGGGTTGAACCCCCAAAGGAGGACCAACCCCTCGTGGCATCCAAGGACCCTCCGAGAGCCTGAGAGAAACTCCACCGAAGATTGAGGAATAACCCTCCCCACCATAGGCATACCAGGGAAGACGGAAATATCGTCCAAATCCACATAGCACCGAGACTGGACCAGCATGCCATCTGCATACCAAAATAGAGAACGAGATGACTGAGCATTGATGAAGTGATAGGTGCTGATGAGGCGGGAATGGAAATGAGACAAAGTTTGAAGCCGCAGGAGAGACTTTGCTGGAAGATGTGAAAAAAATCTCAAAGGCGATATCTTCCGAGTCAGCCATCGATTAACCGAAAAACAAGGGTAAGAAGAGGAGTATACTGTGAGATTCAAAAGAGAAGAGAGAGTGAGTTGGTGAAAATGAATGGTTTTAACCCTCATATTTAGAAGAAGAAACTTCCACAAACGAAGTCGCAAACGAAAATCATTTGTGAACGGGCCAGGGACTAACTAATAACTCCAAAAATAGCATTCGAACAAATGACAAATGGCCACTGGGGATGAGGCCAAAACACGGGCTGAGATACACCCCTAGAGGTCGAGCTCGGAGCTCTACCTTCGGTCTGGCATAAAGGGGCCCATCTCGACAAGACACGTCTCGGAATCTAAGTAGGAGAAAAAGAAAGCATGCCCATTCGGAGGTGCGCCCTCGGAGGCCGCCTTCAGAACTCCACTTTTGACTTCAAAGAATGAAGCGCATCTCGCCGACGGGAAACGCCATGAAATTCGAGTAGAAGAAGAAGGAAGCGTGCCCACCCGGACGTCGGTGCATCTCGGGTCAAGATGCACCCGCGAAGGCTGACTCCGGAACTTAGATGGCACCCATGAAGATATAGACGCATCAGGCTGACTGGGAGCATTCCGGCCCTCGGACAGTTTTGCAATGACACCTCAACGAAGCACTCGCCCCAGCTCCAGAAGGCATTCGGTCCTAGATGCCCCCTCCCCAAGAGTGGGCCAAGCAGCGACAACTACCTGGCACCATGACTCAAACAGGCGATAGCTCGAAGCTCGGAACACGAAGAATCTCATGACACCCCAACGCAACATGCACCTCGACCTCTGGTAGGTATCTAGCCCCGACATGCCCGCTTCCCCGCGGACCTGGCCAAGACAACTTCTCGATACCACGAGTCGGATAAGCAACCACCCGAAGCCATGGGCCCAACTGCAAGGGGTGTCTCGCCCCTGGTTCCGTACCGGGCGAGATACTCCCCCTATGAAACACAACTCTTCTGAGAGAAAAATCTATAAATAGGGCTCAGAACCCTATAGAAAGAAGAGGCCCACTGCTCTCCCTTCACTCTCACCTGAATGACCCTCAGGGCAATGACACCCCCTGTTTTTCTTGTTTTATCACTTGTAATCCCATAAAAATTCTTGTAATAAGACCGTTAATTAATAAAAACTTAATAAAAGATAAAGGGTCTGAGTTTCGGCCCTCCATTACCAAAACAAATGTAAAACCACATAATGACATATATTCGTATACATTGTATAATAGATCTCGTTACAAGTATAAGGTAGAAGATTGAAAATATAAGAAGTAGATTCAGGATGGAGAGGAGAAAGGGGGACACGAGTAGAAGAAGAAGAGTGAGGAAAGAGAGAACTAATCTTACCTCCAACAGAAGACTAAGGGGCTTATTTATAAAAGCTAATAACATGCCGCTAATTACTATAATGCCCCTAAGAAAGAAGTAAAGCTATTTCAAGCTATGGTATTGGAGTTTCAGGACCTAAGCTCGTATCAGCATTCAATGGCAAGAAAATCACTTTTAAATTGTAACCAACACCACAAAACTAAAGCCTCGCATGCCAGTATATCTAAAATCACATTTCCACGTAGACAATTAGTATCATTTTCAAAATTCTAAACATGTAGTTTATAATACATGCGCATATAATATATATATATATATATATTCCCCCTTTATTTATTTATCGATTTATTTTTAAAGTCTTGCTCAGAATGTAAATTAATTAGTCATATTGGAGGACTTTAGATATGTATCAGGAAAAAAGGAAGCCTTGTTGCAACAATTGGTTATCCCAAAATCGTCATTTACATTGTTCGAAATATGAATGAATAATCATGCACAGTGACGAAGGATAAAGCAATTAGGAAGATTTAACAAAACGATGATACAACGCCGTCACTACAAGAAAAACTGTAATTTCCGACCGTTTGTTTACGGTAGGTAATTTCCGACGGGTTTTCTTACCGATAGTGCTTCGGTCGCAAATTCCCGACCGATTAGTTTTTCGGATGCAAATCTCCGACCGCAAGTTAATTGGTTGGAAATTTTCTACCGATTTCCGACCATTTATTTCTCAAAGAATTTATAAAAAAAGAATAAATTAATTAATTAAATTCGGTTGAAAAATCGGTCGGAAATTTCTTACAGATTTTCCTTCCTATAGTGTTTCAGTCGGAAATTTTCGACCGATTAGTTTTTCGGTTGCAAATCTCCGACCGCAAGTATATTGGTTGAAATTTTTGACCAATTTCCAACAATTTATTTCTTAAAGTATTTTAAGAAAAAAGAAAAATAAAAAAATTAGATTCGGATGGAAAATTGGTTGGGAATTTCTTAAAGATAAATCGGTCTCAAATTGAACTTCCAATGCTCTGTGATGGGAGGAAAGAATTACAATTTAATATTAACTTTATTGATCTTAAAACCAAAAAAACGCTTGATTAACCTAAACCCCAAATGACTCAAAAATTGTAAAACTTAGACACAACCTAATATTTAATCCAAATCTCAAAATCACCAAACTTTAATGACTCGAAATTCAAATGACCAAAATTAGCTTAACTCAATTTCCAAAGTAACCCAGCTCAATTGATTTGAAACTTGATATGACTCTAAATGAAACTACTTGACTTGAATTTTTTTTTATAATTATCGGCATAGCCGTAGTACATACAGGTAACTCGACAAGCGAGCTCTTAGCCACCCTGTAAATGGAAGTGGGTACAAAATCAAGCTAGAGCAAACAGGGGAAAAAGGGCACCAATAGCAACACAAGATCGGGAAAAACTACACGTCAATAAGCAGAGACCAGAACTAGCAGGGCAACAGACGTAGCTGGAGCAGAGACACACACTGAAACACTTCGCAGAAGACGAACGACGACCTCGAAGAGGGTGGAGGACAGGAGAGGAAAATCCCCCCTTCACATCAACTACTTGACTTGAATATGATATGAATTGAGCAAAAGTGGAAATAACCCGACCAAATTAATTCAAAACATAACCTGAACCAAAAATAACCCGACTCTTCTCAAATTTAGACTAAGATGGCTGTAGTTTGAAAATGATCTAGCTCTTTTTTTTTTTTTTTTTTTTTGGATCTAGTGGCACTTCCCTCATATTGAGGGTTAGCCTATTATTTTGGGTGGGGGGGCTGCTGTGGATGAGAATCGAACCCAGGATCACGGCGTAGCATGCCTGCTCCCCAAACCGGGTGAACTCCCGGGAGATCCTCGATCTAACTCGTTTGTCCCATAACTAAAATGACTTGAACTCAAAATAACTTACATCAAATCAAGCCCGATCAATTATAGCCAAAATCTCGAAAAGACCTGACTCGATTAACTGAAAATTCGAGATAACTTGAATACAAAATGATCCATACATGACCTGATTTTACTCAAAACTCAAATAAGTCAAACCAAAAGTGAATTGTTTTGATAATGATAACTTGAATGCACTATGAACTAGTCCAGCCAAAATCCGACCATAGTTGATTTAAGCTTCGAAATAATCCAACTCGATTGATCGAAAGCCCATGATGACTTGAATCATTATAAACTCCAATGTCTTTGATAAACCAAATAGTGGTATTTTCAATCCCCTTTATAAAACCCAATAGTGAAATTTCAATTCCATTAGATTTTCAATTCCACTATAATTGGAATTGGTATTACAATTCCATAGTCCAATTCCAAACATTTTGTGTAATTTAATTTTTATACATTTAGTTGTGTAAATTAACCCATGTACAATTGATATTTATCACTTAGGCTCCGTTTGTTTCGGGGGAAAATCACATTCTAGGAAATAATTTTCCCCTTTTCCTTTGTTTGGCGCATCATTAGCTCAAGGAAAAAGTTTTTCGACGGAAAACTTTTTCCCTCAAATGAGGAAAATTGACTTCCCTTTCAAAATGAGGGAAGTCGTGATTCTAAATGGCTCAGAAACCTTGGCGGTTACCTTCACGCAAATCGAGATAGAATTAGAATAAACCATATTGTACTGTAGATATTTAACATCAACAACGAACAAGAATTAGACTAAATAATTAAAAGCAGCTTGGATACTGCTTTATTATTGTTGCAAAGAACAACTTTAATCAAGTTGAATTGTTATATAATATTATAGAAAGAAATTATTTAGGTAATATTTTATTTTGTTACTTCATATATGTTGTATTATTACTTATATTGTCCTATAAAAAGATATAAAATGATTGGTGAAAAATATTTTTTAAAACATATAGAAAGACATCACAATGGGGAATTAATTTTTCCTTTAAAATAAACAACGGAAAACCCTATTCGGAATTTATATTTCCTTGGAAAACCTTTTCCGAAGAAAAATCAATTCTTAGATTCTACCTTTCCGTCAAAACAAACGGAGCCTAGATTCCCTATGTTGGAATTTGATGAATTTTTGTGAAAATTGGATGAATTTTATACAAAAAGAAGCCAATGTAATGCATTGACTACATATTGCTAAAATTTTATCAACGTTTGACCAAAAAAATAGATAAATATACTAACTTTTCCAATTCATTTACTAAAATTTTCACTTTCCCTCTCTACTTTCCCTTTCCCACTCATTTTCAAATTTTATAATTATTTTAAATTGTTAATTTTATTATTTTTCTTTTCAAATACACACACTCTCTCTCTCTCTCTCTCTGGGGTTCATCTGCCCTGTGCTCCCCCCTCGTGCTCCGCCTCCGCATCCGCCTCCGCCACCGCCCGACAAGGTAACCTTCCATCTCTCTCTTTCAGTGTCTCAAGAAGATGTGCTTTCTTCTTTGCTTGCAACACTTCCTTCCCCGGCAGAGGAAAAGGCCCCCAGATTATCACGAGAAAACTCACTTTCTGGTTGTAACAATACCCCATCTGCATCACGCTCAAGAGCGCGGAAAGACTGTTTCTTAACAAAATCACCATAGGTAAGTAAACCATAAAATTCAGAAGAGGCACAGCAAAACCTTAAAAGAGATTTGGCAGGAAGCCAAGATAACATTTCACGAGTTACGTCCTCCATAATCAACTCTCAAGATACCAATTAAAGAATGAAAGGGACAAGGAATACCCAAAGGGTGAGAGTATGAAGGGGTATTTATACACTTTGAAATCAAAGAAATTTGACCTCAAAGTGGGGGGCTAACTGATGAATACAAAAGTGACCACCAGGCGGTACAGGGCCCAGGAGCCACTATCGCCTCCCAGCATAACCGCCACCAGGCGGTACAGGGCCCAGGAGCCACTACCGCCTCCCAGCATAACCGCCACCAGGCGGTACCAACCCCAGGAGCCACTACTGCCTCCCAGCATAACCGCCCAAGATCCACTACCGCCTCCCAGCATAACTGCCACCAGGCGGTACAGGGCCCAGGAGCCACTACCGCCTCTAGGTGGCACAGGGCCTAGGAGCTATTGCCGCCTTCTTAAACACCCCCACCTAAATAACCTCACCTCTAGAAATCACCAATGCCCCCATTGGCTGAAAGGACCAGGCGGTACCCAACCCCCATGACTTGCTACCAAAGCATACATTCCCCTATAAATAAGGGAAGGGACCTCACAAGAAAGACAAGGAGCTTGAGCCTGGTTCTAACCTCGCCCGTACGGCTCCGACCACTAGTGTCGTCCTCCTCTCCGGCCACCTCGTCGGCCCTTTGGCTCCTGTCTCTCTCTCCCCGCCCATAAGGCCCTGTGCCGGCCACCTCGTCGGTACGGATTCGGGCCACCAGCTACCAAGGCCCCTCTTCATATACGATAAATATTTATTATTGTTTACTTTACGTTATTTACTTATCATATATTATTATTATTATTATGCCTTTACTAACTTAGGCATCGGAGGGGTCTCCCCCGAGCAAACCCGTGGGTCCCTCTGACCGTCTTGCTTGTTTTGCAGGGGAGCCCGGGTTAAACGCGCCAGCAGCTGCTTCCTCATGTGAGGGTTGAGTCCCGCTCTCATCTAGAACCTAACCAAAAAATCCTGAAACAATAGGCGCCGTCTATGGGAAGATAGCTTGCTAGCATTTAACCTGGTATCCCTTGCAAAACGTCTAGACCCTCACAAAACTGGGGGCTCCGGTAACTATAAGTCTTTGATTTCCAATTTTCTCTCTTATTTGCCTTCTAATACGTCAAAAATTATCAGTGAAATTGGAAATTTAGCACATTATGAGCTTTGAACTATATTATGGGTATTTTTCATAATATTTTCAATCTGAAAATTTAAGAAAGCTTTCAGTTCAAACTTTATAGTGCAATTAATTGCATATCTTGAGCCTCAAAGCATGTTATGGGTGCTTTTCATAATATTCTCGCTTCAATTACATATAAATTATTTTATCAAATTTCCTGTGTTAAATTCGCAGCAATACACGAATTGTGTTACTCCCGCTTTTCGAAAATTGCTCGCTAAAATTTTTATTTAGCTGAAATTGCTCTAAGTTGCGTCCAACCCAACTCATAAAGCTGGGGTAGATATGTGATTAAGTTAGAAAAGCCGAGTTGGACTTTTATTAAATTTATTGTTCGTAAGGGCCACTATATTAAGGGCTTTTATCAAGTAATCCCTGTTTTTAATTGGGGATAAGAGAAATTTCATTGCCTAGAAAGCTTCACTACATGATGTTTAAGTTTGAGTATACTCGTTTCTTAATTTTTGCTATTCACATAGCCTAAATTTGTGCCCAAGATGATTTTTCAAAATATGCTAACCCGTACCTTAGCAACAATTAAATTGGACTAGAATGTTACTATGTGTAAAGGTGGCAAAATCCTTAACCAAAAAGCGACCCGAATAAGGTAAAATTTGAGCCGGGTAGATGATTACCACCAACCGTTTAATATAGGGGTAACGCCCTCCAAGGGCTCCCTTAGATAATAACATTGTCGTCCTTGAACTAGGCTAACGCCAAAATGGCATCAATGCTAGTCTGTGATGCACAAATCTATAAACAAGGTTGCGGTAGCCAACCGATGTCACTTAGCGTTATTAGTAAAGACTCGTTAATAAGAACTTTACCATTGATAATGATAGGCTTAAGCCACCATGAAGTAAACTTCACAATGTTAACTGGGCACCTTGCCAATAAACTTGGCTGCACCCATAGGCTTGATTAGCCATAACCGCCGTTGAGCTTGGCCAGGTAGCCTCGCCAATTCCCTGACCAAGTAGCTTGTTGGTAAGAGCCATCGTAAGTGACTCGTTAAAGCCAACTACGAGGCTAGCTAAACCCTCGTCTAATAACGTGGCTTTGCACTATTTACCTTGATAAGATGCAACCGCCCATCGGGTCGGCTGTGTAGCGACGATAGCCTATCCTCACTTTAGCGATGCCGCCTAAAGCTGGGGGCTTCGCCAATGATAACCCGCCAAATTTTGCCTCTTGGGTGTCCAACTTAACCGAAACACCACCAACAAGCATGATAGAGGGTCTATTAGTGGGGACGTTGCCTTCAACGCCCCAAGATTTGAGCTACCGCCAACTTCGTTGGCGACGGCTCTTTTAAAGCTTCACTACTTACCTTTCAACTTAGTTAAAGAAAAAATTTACCACTAGTTGGGCAACAGCAACCAACGGTACCATAGGCTACCATAGGTAACCCATGGAAAACTTCCAAATGAATAAACTATGAAGCTACCGCCAACAAGCTTGACTAGATCTTAACCCCAACGAACTTGGCCGGGTGGCCTCGTTAACCCCTTTAGTGGGTAAAACACGGCCACCCAATTTAAAAGGGGTAACCACTAACGACCTTGGGAATAATCCCTTAAAGGTGACAGCGGGGTCACCAAGCGGTGCCCTCCGCCACCTCGGCCAAAACCCGACCGTTACTAAATCGGTGAAATACGCACAACCAACCAAAGATGGCTACGCGATATCACCAACCGAGCCCGGCTGTTAACAGTCTCAACACTCTCGGATAGACAATACCGCCAAAGAACTTGGCCCGGTATTACGCCCAATACCCTTGCCCAGGCGCTGTCAGCACAAGGATAGCCATAAATTCACCGGGACACTCGCCTTGGCTCATCTGCTTGCCAATAGAGAGTTTGATACCCTTGGGATTAAGGATAAAGCCTTAAAAGATCCCTTACCTTTGAGATTCAAGGGGCGTGTTACTCCTTAGACTTGCAACGATGTAAAAATAAGTCTAGCATTTTTAGCAAGAGGTGAGTAAGCTGCCAGCCATGCTCAATTAACAAATACGTATAATTGCATCTTTATTAATATTTTCACACACCTGAATAGGATGCCTACTCAAATTGCCTCTCGGCAATTATAAAACTTACCGTTTCGCGATAATGAAGAACAACAATATTTACTTGATAGCGGCTGACGCAGCGTTCTCCATATAATCTTACGTAATCTGTCTTTTTGCGTAGAAAATTACGTGATTAATGTTCCCTAAGGGAGTTGCATTCAACCCGGTCCTTGATTATAAGCCGGGGGTTTAGAATTTTTTATGATTTGCATTTTTTATGTGAATCACGTTCTCAGTGCAATTTGAGTGATATATGTCACTTATGTGATTTATGTTTAGTCTAACTCCTTACTTGGGGCCAGGGATTAGATGTTTCCTATGTAACGAGCTGAGGCTTTGACGTTTCTTATGAAGTTTATGTTAACTTAGCTTCAGCACAAGAATTGGGAATTAGAATTGTCATACGCGGTTAACCTTCACCTAACGTGAAGGACCGCTGGTAATTAGCCTTCCCCTAACACGGTATGTTGCAGTACTAGGAGTCCCGCTAACAATGGGGGCTCGGTACAGCGTGCTCCAGTTAGGAAATGGAGCAAGAAGCTGTGTGGTGGGCGGTTACCCTTCACCTAAAGTGAAGGAACTACTTGGCTTTCACCTAATGTGAAGGCCTTGGTATGCTAAGTCCCCTAAACAATGGAGGCTCGGTCTTCTTGCTCAAATGGAAGTAAGAGAGCAAGAAGAGGTGGGGCGGTTACCCTTCACCTAAAGTGAAGGAACCGCCTGCCTTTCACCTAATGTGAAGGCCTTGGTATGCTAAGTCCCCTGAACAATGGGGGCTCGGCCTTCTTGCTCAAATGGAAGTAAGAGAGCAAGAAGAGGTGGGCGGCTACCCTTCACCTAAAGTGAAGGAACCGCCTGGCTTTCACCTAATGTGAAGGCCTTGGTATGCTAAGTCCCCTGAACAATGGGGGCTCAGTCTTCTTGCTTAAATGAAAGTAAGAGAGCAAGAAGAGATGGGGTGGTTACCCTTCACCTAAAGTGAAGGAACAGCCTGGCTTTCAACTAATGTGAAGGCCTTGGTATGCTAACTCCCCTGAACAATGGGGGCTCGGTCTTCTTGCTCAAATGGAAGTAAGAGAGCAAGAAGAGGTGGGCGGTTACCCTTCACCTAAAGTGAAGGAACCGCCTGCCTTTCACCTAATGTGAAGGCCTTGGTATGCTAAGTCCCCTGAACAATGGGGGCTCGGCCTTCTTGCTCAAATGGAAGTAAGAGAGCAAGAAGAGGTGGGCGGCTACCCTTCACCTAAAGTGAAGGAACCGCCTGGCTTTCACCTAATGTGAAGGCCTTGGTATGCTAAGTCCCCTGAACAATGGGGGCTCAGTCTTCTTGCTTAAATGAAAGTAAGAGAGCAAGAAGAGATGGGGTGGTTACCCTTCACCTCAAGTGAAGGAACCGCCTGGCTTTCTCCTAATGTGAAGGCCTTGGTATGGTAAGTCCCTTGAACAATGGGGGCTTGGTTTCCTTGTTCAAATGGAAGTAAGAGAGCAAGAAGAGGTGGGTGTGTACCCTTCACCTAAAGTGAAGGAACCGTTTGGCTTTCACCTAATATGAAGGCCTTGGTATGCTAAGTGCCTAGAACAATGGGGGCTTGGGTTTCTTGCTCAAATGGAAGTAAGAGAGCAAGAATAGGTGGGCCGGTTACCCTTCAAGTGAAGGAACCGCCTGGCTTTCACCTAATGCGAAGGCCTTGGTATGCTAAGCCTCCTGAGCAATGGGGGCTCGATCTTCTAGCTCAAATGGAAGCAAGAGAGCAAGAAGAGGTAGGGCAGTTACCCTTCACCTAAAGTGAAGGAACCGCATGGCTTTGACCTAATGTGAAGGCCTTGGTATGCTAAGTCCCTTGAACAATGGGGGCTCGGCCTTCTTGCTCAAACGGAAGTAAGAGAGCAAGAAGAGGTGGGGCGGTTACCCTTCACCTAAAGTGAAGGAACCGCCTAGCTTTCACCTAATGTAAAGGCCTAGGTATGCTAAGTCCCCTGAACAATGGGGGCTCGGTCTTCTTGCTCAAATGGAAGTCAAAGATTAAGAAGAGGTGGGGCGGTTACCCTTCACCTAAAGTGAAGGAACCGGCTGCCTTTCACCTAATGTGAAGGCCTTGGTATGCTAAGTCCCCAGAACAATGGGGGCTCGGCCTTCTTGCTCAAATGGAAGTAAGAGAGCAAGAAGAGGTGGGCGGCTACCCTTCACCTAAAGTGAAGGAACCGCCTGGCTTCCGCCTAATGTGTAGGCCTTGGTATGCTGAGTCCCCTGAACAATGGGGGCTACGTCTTCTTGATCAAATGGAAGTAAGAGAGCAAGAAGAGGTGGGGCGGCTACCCTTCACCTATAGGGAAGGAACCGCCTGGCTTTCACCTAATGTGAAGGCCTTGGTATGCTAAGTCCCCTGATCAATGGGGGATCGGTCTTCTTGCTTAAATGAAATTAACAGAGCAAGAAGAGGTGGGGCAGTTACCCTTCACCTAAAGTATAGGAACCGCCTGGCTTTCAACTAATGTGAAGGCCTTGGTATGCTAAGTCCCCTGAACAATGGGGGCTCGGTCTTCTTGCTCAAATGGAAGTAAGAGAGCAAGAAGAGGTGGGCGGTTACCCATCACCTAAAGTGAAGGACCCGCCTGCCTTTCACCTAATGTGAAGGCCTTGGTATGCTAAGTCCCCTGAACAATGGGGGCTCGGCCTTCTTGCTCAAATGGAAGTAAGAGAGCAAGGAGAGGTGGGCGGCTACCCTTCACCTAAAGTGAAGGAACCGCCTGGCTTTCACCTAATGTGAAGGCCTTGGTATGCTAAGTCCCCTGAGCAATGGGGGCTCAGTCTTCTTGCTTAAATGAAAATAAGCGAGCACGAAGAGGTGGGGTGGTTAGCCTTCACCTAATGTGAAGGAACCGCCTGGCTTTCTCCTAATGTGAAGGCCTTGGTATGCTAAGTCCCTTGAACAATGGGGGCTTGGTTTCCTTGCTCAAATGGAAGTAAGAGAGCAAGAAGAGGTGGGTGGTTACCCTTCACCTAATGTGAAGGAACCGCCTGGCTTTCTCCTAATGTGAAGGCCTTGGTATACTAAGTCCCTTGAACAATGGGGGCTTGGTTTCCTTGCTCAAATGGAAGTAAGAGAGCAAGAAGAGGTGGGTGGTTACCCTTCACCTAAAGTGAAGGAACCGCTTGGCTTTCACCTAATATGAAGGCCTTGGTATGCTAAGTCCCTAGAACAACGGGGGCGCGGTCTTCTTGCTCAAATGGAAGTAAAAGAGCAAGAAGTGGTGGGCCGGTTACCCTTCACCTAAAGTGAAGGAACCGCCTGGCTTTCACCGAATGTGAAGGCCTTGGTATGCTAAGTCCCCTGAACAATGGGGGCTCGGTCATCTTGCTCAAATGGAAGTAAGATAGCAAGAAGAGGTAGGACAGTTACCCTTCACCTAAAGTGAAGGAACTGCCTGGCTTTCACCTAATGTGAAGGCCTTGGTATGCTAAGCCCCTTGAACAATGGGGGATCGGTCTTCTTGCTCAAATGGAAGTAAGAGAGCAAGAAGAAGTGGGGCGGTTACCCTTCACCTAAAGTGAAGGAACCGCCTGTCTTTCACCTAATGTGAAGGCCTTGGTATGCTAAGTCCCCTGAACAATGGGGGCTCGGCCTTCTTGCTCAAATGGAAGTAAGAGAGCAAGAAGAGGTGGGGCGGCTACCCTTCACCTATAGGGAAGGAACCGCCTGGCTTTCACCTAATGTGAAGGCCTTGGTATGCTAAGTCCCCTGATCAATGGGGGATCGGTCTTCTTGCTTAAATGAAATTAACAGAGCAAGAAGAGGTGGGGCGGTTACCCTTCACCTAAAGTAAAGGAACCGCCTGGCTTTCAACTAATGTGAAGGCCTTGGTATGCTAAGTCCCCTGAACAATGGGGGCTCGGTCTTCTTGCTCAAATGGAAGTAAGAGAGCAAGAAGAGGTGGGCAGTTACCCATCACCTAAAGTGAAGGAACCGCCTGCCTTTCACCTAATGTGAAGGCCTTGGTATGCTAAGTCCCCTGAACAATGGGGGCTCGGCCTTCTTGCTCAAATGGAAGTAAGAGAGCAAGAAGAGGTGGGCGGCTACCCTTCACCTAAAGTGAAGGAACCGCCCGGCTTTCACCTAATGTGAAGGCCTTGGTATGCTAAGTCCCCTGAGCAATGGGGGCTCAGTCTTCTTGCTTAAATGAAAATAAGCGAGCACGAAGAGGTGGGGTGGTTAGCCTTCACCTAATGTGAAGGAACCGCCTGGCTTTCTCCTAATGTGAAGGCCTTGGTATGCTAAGCCCCTTGAACAATGGGGGCTTGGTTTCCTTGCTCAAATGGAAGTAAGAGAGCAAGAAGAGGTGGGTGGTTACCCTTCACCTAATGTGAAGGAACCGCCTGGCTTTCTCCTAATGTGAAGGCCTTGGTATACTAAGTCCCTTGAACAATGGGGGCTTGGTTTCCTTGCTCAAATGGAAGTAAGAGAGCAAGAAGAGGTGGGTGGTTACCCTTCACCTAAAGTGAAGGAACCGCTTGGCTTTCACCTAATATGAAGGCCTTGGTATGCTAAGTCCCTAGAACAACGGGGGCGCGGTCTTCTTGCTCAAATGGAAGTAAAAGAGCAAAAAGTGGTGGGCCGGTTACCCTTCACCTAAAGTGAAGGAACCGCCTGGCTTTCACCGAATGTGAAGGCCTTGGTATGCTAAGTCCCCTGAACAATGGGGGCTCGGTCATCTTGCTCAAATGGAAGTAAGATAGCAAGAAGAGGTAGGACAGTTACCCTTCACCTAAAGTGAAGGAACTGCCTGGCTTTCACCTAATGTGAAGGCCTTGGTATGCTAAGTCCCTTGAACAATGGGGGATCGGTCTTCTTGCTCAAATGGAAGTAAGAGAGCAAGAAGAAGTGGGGCGGTTACCCTTCACCTAAAGTGAAGGAACCGCCTGTCTTTCACCTAATGTGAAGGCCTTGGTATGCTAAGTCCCCTGAACAATGGGGGCTCGGCCTTCTTGCTCAAATGGAAGTAAGAGAGCAAGAAGAGGTGGCGGCTACCCTTCACCTAAAGTGAAGGAACCGCCTGGCTTCCACCTGATGTGTAGGCCTTGGTATGCTAAGTCCCCTGAACAATGGGGGCTCTGCCTTCTTGATCAAATGGAAGTAAGAGAGCAAGAAGAGGTGGGGCGGCTACCCTTCACCTATAGGGAAGGAACTGCCTGGCTTTCACCTAATGTGAAGGCCTTGGTATGATATGTCCCCTGATCAATGGGGGCTCGGTCTTCTTGCTTAAATGAAAGTAAGAGAGCAAGAAGAGGTGGGGCGGTTACCCTTCACCTAAAGTGAAGGAACAGCCTGGCTTTCAACTAATGTGAAGGCCTTGGTATGCCAAGTCCCCTGAACAATGGGGGCTCGGTCTTCTTGCTCAAATGGAAGTAAGAGAGCAAGAAGAGGTGGGCGGTTACCCATCACCTAAAGTGAAGGAACCGCCTGCCTTTCACCTAATGTGAAGGCCTTGGAATGCTAAGTCCTCTGAACAATGGGGGATCGGCCTTCTTGCTCAAATGGAAGTAATAGAGCAAGAAGAGGTGGGCGGCTACCCTTCACCTAAAGTGAAGGAACCGCCTGGCTTTCACCTAATGTGAAGGCCTTGGTATGCTAAGTCCCCTGAACAATGGGGGCTTAGTCTCCTTGCTTAAATGAAAGTAAGAGAGCAAGATGAGGTGGGGTGGTTACCCTGCACCTAAAGTCAAGGGACCGCCTGGCTTTCTCCTAATGTGAAGGCCTTGGTATGCAAAGTCCCTTGAACAATGGGGGCTTGGTTTCCTTGCTCAGATGGAAGTAAGAGAGCAAGAAGAGGTGGGTGGTTACCCTTCACCTAAACTGAATGAACCGCTTGGCTTTCACCTAATATGAAGGCCTTGGTATGCTAAGTCCCTAGAACAATGGGGGCTCCGTCTTCTTGCTCAAATGGAAGTAAGAGAGCAAGAAGAGTTGGGCCGGTTACCCTTCACCTAAAGTGAAGGAACCGCCTAGCTTTCACCGAATGTGAAGGCCTTGGTATGCTAAGTCCCCTGAACAATGGAGGCTCGGTCTTCTTGCTCAATTGGAAGTAAGAGAGCAAGAAGAGGTAGGGCAGTTACCCTTCACCTGAAGTGAAGGAACTGCCTGGCTTTCACATAATGTGAAGGCCTTGGTATGCTAAGTCCCTTGAACAATGGAGGCTCGGTTTTCTTGCTCAAATGGAAGTAAGAGAGCAAGAAGAGGTGGGGCGGTTACCCTTCACCTAAAGTGAAGGAACCGCCTAGCTTTCACCTAATGTAAAGGCCTTGGTATGCTAAGTCTCCTGAACAATGGGGGCTCGGTCATCTTGCTCAAATGGAAGTCAGAGAGTAAGAAGAGGTGGGGCGGTTACCCTTCACCTAAAGTGAAGGAACCGCCTGGCTTTCACCTAATGTGAAGGCCTTGGTATGCTATGTCCCCTGAACAATTGGGGCTCGGTCTTCTTGCTCTAATGGAAGTAAGACAGTAAGAAAAGGTGGGGCGGTTACCCTTCACCTAAAGTGAAGGAACCGCCTGGCTTTCACCTAATGTGAAGGACTTGGTATGCTAAGTCCCCTGAACATTGGGGGCTTGGTCTTCTTGCTCAAATGGAAGTAACGGAGCAAGAAGAGGTGGGGCGGTTACCCTTCACCTAAAGTGAAGGAACCGCCTGGCTTTCACCTAATGTGAAGGCCTTGGTATGCTAAGTCCCCTGAAACAATGGGGGCTCGGTCTTCTTGCATAAATGAAAGTAAGAGAGCAAGAAGAGGTGGGGCGGTTACCCTTCACCTAAAGTGAAAGAACTGCCTGGCTTTCACCTAATGTGAAGGCCTTGGTATGCTAAGTCCCTTGAACAATGGGGGCTCGGTCTTCTTGCTCAAATGGAAGTAAGAGAGCAAGAAGAGGTGGGGCGGTTACCCTTCACCTAAAGTGAAGGAACCGCCTAGCTTTCACCTAATGTAAAAACCTTGGCATGCTAAGTCCTCTGAACATTGGGGGCTCGGTCTTCTTGCTCAAATGGAAGTCAGAGATTAAGAAGAGGTGGGGTGGTTACCCTTCACCTAAAGTGAAGGAACCGCCTGTCTTTCACCTAATGTGAAGGCCTTGGTATGCTAAGTCCCCGGAACAATGGGGGCTCGGCCTTCTTGCCCAAATGGAAGTAAGAGAGCAAGAAGAGGCGGGCGGCTACCCTTCACCTAAAGTGAAGGAACCGCCTGGCTTCCACCTGATGTGTAGGCCTTGGTATGCTAAGTCCCCTGAACAATGGGGGCTCTGCCTTCTTGATCAAATGGAAGTAAGAGAGCAAGAAGAGGTGGGGCGGCTACCCTTCACCTATAGGGAAGGAACTGCCTGGTTTTCACCTAATGTGAAGGCCTTGGTATGCTAAGTCCCCTGATCAATGGGGGCTCGGTCTTCTTGCTTAAATGAAAGTAAGAGAGCAAGAAGAGGTGGGGCGGTTACCCTTCACCTAAAGTGAAGGAACAGCCTGGCTTTCAACTAATGTGAAGGCCTTGGTATGCTAACTCCCCTGAACAATGGGGGCTCGGTCTTCTTGCTCAAATGGAAGTAAGAGAGCAAGAAGAGGTGGGCGGTTACCCATCACCTAAAGTGAAGGAACCGCCTGCCTTTCACCTAATGTGAAGGCCTTGGAATGCTAAGTCCTCTGAACAATGGGGGCTCGGCCTTCTTGCTCAAATGGAAGTAATAGAGCAAGAAGAGGTGGGCGTCTACCCTTCACCTAAAGTGAAGGAACCGCCTGGCTTTCACCTAATGTGAAGGCCTTGGTATGCTAAGTCCCCTGAACAATGGGGGCTTAGTCTTCTTGCTTAAATGAAAGTAAGAGAGCAAGATGAGGTGGGGTGGTTACCCTTCACCTAAAGTGAAGGGACCGCCTGGCTTTCTCCTAATGTGAAGGCCTTGGTATGCTAAGTCCCTTGAGCAATGGGGGCTTGGTTTCCTTGCTCAGATGGAAGTAAGAGAGCAAGAAGAGGTGGGTGGTTACCCTTCACCTAAACTGACGGAACCGCTTGGCTTTCACCTAATATGAAGGCCTTGGTATGCTAAGTCCCTAGAACAATGGGGGCTCGGTCTTCTTGCTCAAATGGAAGTAAGAGAGCTAGAAGAGTTGGGCCGGTTACCCTTCACCTAAAGTGAAGGAACCGCCTAGCTTTCACCGAATGTGAAGGCCTTGGTATGCTAAGTCCCCTGAACAATGGAGGCTCGGTCTTCTTGCTCAAATGGAAGTAAGAGAGCAAGAAGAGGTAGGGCAGTTACCCTTCACCTAAAGTGAAGGAACTGCCTGGCTTTCACATAATGTGAAGGCCTTGGTATGCCAAGTCCCTTGAACAATGGAGGCTCGGTCTTCTTGCTCAAATGGAAGTCAGAGAGCAAGAAGAGGTGGGGCGGTTACCCTTCACCTAAAGTGAAGGAACCGCCTAGCTTTCACCTAATGTAAAGGCCTTGGTATGCTAAGTCCCCTGAACAATGGGGGCTCGGTCATCTTGCTCAAATGGAAGTCAGAGAGTAAGAAGAGGTGGGGCGGTTACCCTTCACCTAAAGTGAAGGAACCGCCTGGCTTTCACCTAATGTGAAGGCCTTGGTATGCTATGTCCCCTGAACAATTGGGGCTCGGTCTTCTTGCTCTAATGGAAGTAAGACAGCAAGAAAAGGTGGGGCGGTTACCCTTCACCTAAAGTGAAGGAACCGCCGGGCTTCCACCTAATGTGAAGGACTTGGTATGCTAAGTCCCCTGAACATTGGGGGCTTGGTCTTCTTGCTCAAATGGAAGTAAGAGAGCAAGAAGAGGTGGGGCGGTTACCCTTCACCTAAAGTGAAGGAACCGCCTGGCTTTCACCTACTGTGAAGGCCTTGGTATGCTAAGTCCCCTGAAACAATGGGGGCTCGGTCTTCTTGCATAAATGAAAGTAAGAGAGCAAGAAGAGGTGGGGCGGTTACCCTTCACCTAAAGTGAAGGAACCGCCTGGCTATCACCTAATGTGAAGGCCTTGGTATGCTAAGTCCCCTGAACAATGGGGGCTCGGTCGTCTTGCTCAAATGGAAGTAAGAGAGCAAGAAGAGGTGGGCGGCTACCCTTCACCTAAAGTGAAGGAACCGCCCGGCTTTCACCTAATGTGAAGGCCTTGGTATGCTAAGTCCCCTGAACAATGGGGGCTCTATCTTCTTGCTTAAATGAAAATAAGAGAGCAAGAAGAGGTGGGGCGGTTACCCTTCACCTAAAGTGAAGGAACCGCCTAGCTTTCACCTAATGTAAAGGCCTTGGTATGCTAAGTCCCCTAAACAATGGGGGCTCGGTCTTCTTGCTCAAATGGAAGTCAGAGAGCAAGAAGAGGTGGGGCGGTTACCCTTCACCTAAAGTGAAGGAACCGCCTGGCTTTCACCTAATGTGAAGGCCTTGGTATGCTATGTCCCCTGAACAATTGGGGCTCGGTCTTCTTGCTGTAATGGAAGTAAGAGAGCAAGAAAAGGTGGGGCGGTTACCCTTCACCTAAAGTGAAGGAACCGCCCGGCTTTCACCGAATGTGAAGGCCTTGGTATGCTAAGTCCCCTGAACAATGGGGGCTCGGTCTTCTTGCTCAAATGAAAGTAAGAGAGAAAGAAGAGGTATGGCAGTTACCCTTCACCTAAAGTGAAGGAACTGCTTGGCTTTCACCTAATGTGAAGGCCTTTGTATGCTAAGTCCCTGGAACAATGGGGGCTCGGTCGTCTTGCTCAAATGGAAGTAAGAGAGCAAGAAGAGGTGGGCGGCCACCCTTCACCTAAAGTGAAGGAACCGCCTGGCTTTCACCTAATGCGAAGGCCTTGGTATGCTAAGTCCCCTGAACAATGGGGGCTCTGTCTTCTTGCTTAAATGAAAATAAGAGACCAAGAAGAGGTAGGGCAGTTACCCTTCACCTAAAGTGAAGGAACTGCCTGGCTTTCACATAATGTGAAGGCCTTGGTATGCTAAGTCCCTTGAATAATGGAGGCTCGGTCTTCTTGCTCAAATGGAAGTCAGAGAGCAAGAAGAGGTGGGGCGGTTACCCTTCACCTAAAGTGAAGGAACCGCCTAGCTTTCACCTAATGTAAAGGCCTTGGTATGCTAAGTCCCTAGAACAATGCGGGCTCGGTCTTCTTGCTTAAATGGAAGTAAGAGAGCAAGAAGAGGTGGGCCGATTACCCTTCACCTAAAGTGAAGGAACCGCCTGGCTTTCACTGAATGTGAAGGCCTTGGTATGCTAAGTCCCCTGAACAATGGGGGCTCGGTCTTCTTGCTCAAATGGAAGTAAGACCGCAAGAAAAGGTAGGGCAGTTACCCTTTACCTAAAGTGAAGGAACTGCCTGGCTTTCACCTAATGTGAAGGCCTTGGTATGATAAGTCCCTTGAACAATGGGGGCTCGGTCTTCTTGCTCAAATGGAAGTAAGAGAGCAAGAAGAGGTGGGGTGGTTACCCTTCACCTAAAGTGACGGAACCGCCTAGCTTTCACCTAATGTAAAGGCCTTGGTATGCTAAGTCCCCTGAACAATGGGGGCTCGGTCTTCTTGCTCAAATGGAAGTCAGAGATTAAGAAGAGGTGGGGTGGTTACCCTTCACCTAAAGTGAAGGAACCGCCTGCCTTTAACCTAATGTGAAGGCCTTGGTATGCTAAGTCCCCTGACCAATGGGGGCTCGGCCTTCTTGCTCAAATGAAAGTAAGAGAGCAAGAAGAGGTGGGCGGCTACCCTTCACCTAAAGTGAAGCTACCGCCTGGCTTCCACCTAATGTGTAGGCCTCGGTATGCTAAGTCCCCTGAACAATGGGGGCTCTGTATTCATGATCAAATGGAAGTAAGAGAGCAAGAAGAGGTGGGGCGGTTACCCTTCACCTATAGGGAAGGAACCGCAAGGCTTTCACCTAATGTGAAGGCCTTGGTATGCTGAGTCCCCTGATCAATGGGGGCTCGGTCTTCTTGCTTAAATGAAAGTAAGAGAGCAAGAAGAGGTGGGGCGGTTACCCTTCACCTAATGTGAAGGAACCGCCTGCCTTTCACCTAATTTGAAGGCCATGGTATGATAAGTCCCCTAAACAATGGGGGCTCGGCCTTCTTGCTCAAATGGAAGTAATAGAGCAAGAAGAGGTGGGCGGCTACCCTTCACCTAAAGTGAAGTAACCGCCTGGCTTTCACCTAATGTGAAGGCCTTCGTATGCTAAGTCCCCTGAACAATGGGGGCTCAGCTTAAATGAAAGTAAGAGAGCAAGATGAGGTGGGGTGGTTACCCTTCACCTAAAGTGAAGGAACCGCCTGGCTTTCTCCTAATGTGATGGCCTTGGTATGCTAAGTCCCTTGAACAATGGGGGCTTGGTTTCCTTGCTCAGATGGAAGTAAGAGACCAAGAAGAGTTGGGTGGTTACCCTTCACCTAAACTGAAGGAACCGCTTGGCTTTCACCCAATATGAAGGCCTTGGTATGCTAAGTCCCTAGAACAATGGGGGCTCGGTCTTCTTGCTCAAATGGAAGTAAGAGAGCAAGAAGAGGTGGGCCGGTTACCCTTCACCTAAAGTGAAGGAACCGCCTGCCTTTCACCTAATGTGAAGGCCTTGGTATGCTAAGTCCCCTGAACAATGGGGGCTCGGCCTTCTTGCTCCAATGGAAGTAAGAGAGCAAGAAGAGGTGGGCTGCTACCCTTCACCTAAAGTGAAGGAACCGCCTGGCTTTCACCTAATGTGAAGGCCTTGGTATGCTAAGTCCCCTGAACAATGGGGGCTCAGTCTTCTTGCTTAAATGAAAATAAGAGAGCAAGAAGAGGTGGGGTGGTTAGCCTTCACCTAATGTGAAGGAACCGCCTGGCTTTCTCCTAATGTGAAGGCCCTGGTATGCTAAGTCCCTTGAACAATGGGGGCTTGGTTTCCTTGCTCAAATGGAAGTAAGAGAGCAAGAAGAGGTGGGTGGTTACCCTTCACCTAAAGTGAAGGAACCGCTTGGCTTTCACCTAATATGAAGGCCTTGGTATGCTAATTCCTAGAACAACGGGGGCTCGGTCTTCTTGCTCAAATGGAAGTAAGAGAGCAAGAAGAGGTGGGCTGGTTACCCTTCACCTAAAGTGAAGGAACCGCCTGGCTTTCACCGAATGTAAAGGCCTTGGTATGCTAAGTCCCCTGAACAATGGGGGCTCGGTCATCTTGCTCAAATGAAAGTAAGAGAGCAAGAAGAGGTAGGGCAGTTACCCTTCACCTAAAGTGAAGGAACTGCCTGGCTTTCACCTAATGTGAAGGCCTTGGTATGTTAAGTCCCTTGAACAATGGGGGCTCGGTCTTCTTGCTCAAATGGAAGTAAGAGATCAAGAAGAGGTGGGGCGGTTACCCTTCACCGAAAGTGAAGGAACCGCCTAGCTTTCACCTAATGTAAAGGCCTTGGCATACTAAGTCCTCTGAACAATGGGGGCTCGGTCTTCTTGCTCAAATGGAAGTCAGAGATTAAGAAGAGGTGGGGCGGTTACCCTTCACCTAAAGTGAAGGCACCGCCTGTCTTTCACCTAATGTGAAGGCCTTGGTATGCTAAGTCCCCTGAACAATGGGGGCTCGGCCTTCTTGCTCAAATGGAAGTAAGAGAGCAAGAAGCGGTGGGCGGCTACCCTTCACCTAAATTGAAGGAACCGCTTGGCTTCCACCTGATGTGTAGGCCTTGGTATGCTAAGTCCCCTGAACAATGGGGGCTCTGCCTTCTTGATCAAATGGAAGTAAGAGAGCAAGAAGAGGTGGGGCGGCTACCCTTCACCTATAGGGAAGGAACTGCCTAGCTTTCACCTAATGCGAAGGCCTTGGTATGCTAAGTCCCCTTATCAATGGGGGCTCGGTCTTCTTGCTTAAATGAAAGTAAGAGAGCAAGAAGAGGTGGGGCGGTTACCCTTCACCTAAAGTGAAGGAACAGCCTGGCTTTCAACTAATGTGAAGGCCTTGGTATGCTAAGTCCCCTGAACAATGGGGGCTCGGTCTTCTTGCTCAAATGGAAGTAAGAGAGCAAGAAGAGGTGGGCGGTTACCCATCACCTAAAGTGAAGGAACCGCCTGCCTTTCACCTAATGTGAAGGCCTTGGTATGCTAAGTCCTCTGAACAATGGGGGCTCGGCCTTCTTGCTCAAATGGAAGTAATAGAGCAAGAAGAGGTGGGCGGCTACCCTTCACCTAAAGTGAAGGAACCGCCTGGCTTTCACCTAATGTGAAGGCCTTGGTATGCTAAGTCCCCTGAACAATGGGGGCTTAGTCTTCTTACTTAAATAAAAGTAAGAGAGCAAGATTAGGTGGGGTGGTTACCCTTCACCTAAAGTGAAGGGACCGCCTGGCTTTCTCTTAATATGAAGGGCTTGGTATGCTAAGTCCCTTGAACAATGGGGGCTTGGTTTCCTTGCTCAGATGGAAGTAAGAGAGCAAGAAGAGGTGGGTGGTTACCCTTCACCTAAACTGAAGGAACCGCTTGGCTTTCACCTAATATGAAGGCCTTGGTATGCTAAGTCCCTAGAACAATGGGGGCTCGGTCTTCTTGCTTAAATGGAAGTAAGAGAGCAAGAAGAGGTGGGCCGGTTACCCTTCACCTAAAGTGAAGGAACCTCCTAGCTTTCACCGAATGTGAAGGCCTTGGTGTGCTAAGTCCCCTGAACAATGGAGGCTTGGTCTTCTTGCTCAAATGGAAGTAAGAGAGCAAGAAGAGGTAGGGCAGTTACCCTTCACCTAAAGTGAAGGAACTGCCTGGCTTTCACATAATGTGAAGGCCTTGGTATGCTAAGTCCCTTGAACAATGGAGGCTCGGTCTTCTTGCTCAAATGGAAGTAAGAGAGCAAGAAGAGGTGTGGCGGTTACCCTTCACCTAACGTGGAGGAACCGCCTAGCTTTCACCTAATGTAAAGGCCTAGGTATGCTAAGTCCCCTGAACAATGGGGGCTCGGTCATCTTACTCAAATGGAAGTCAGAGAGTAAGAAGAGGTGGGGCGGTTACCCTTCACCTAAAGTGAAGGAACCGCCTGGCTTTCACCTAATGTGAAGGCCTTGGTATGCTATGTCCCCTGAACAATTGGGGCTCGGTCTTCTTGCTCTAATGGAAGTAAGACAGCAAGAAAAGGTGGGGTGGTTACCCTTCACCTAAAGTGAAGGAACCGCCTGGCTTTCACCTAATGTGAAGGACTTGGTATGCTAAGTGCCCTGAACATTGGGGGCTCGGTCTTCTTGCTCAAATGGAAGTAAGAGAGCAAGAAGAGGTGGGGCGGTTACCCTTCACCTAAAGTGAAGGAACCGCCTGGCTTTCACCTAATGTGAAGGCCTTGGTATGCTAAGTCCCCTGAAACAATGGGGGCTCGGTCTTCTTGCATAAATGAAAGTAAGAGAGCAAGAAGAGGTGGGGCGGTTACTCTTCACCTAAAGTGAAGGAACCGCCTGGCTATCACCTAATGTGAAGGCCTTGGTATGCTAAGTCCCCTGAACAATGGGGGCTCGGTCGTCTGGCTCAAATGGAAGTAAGAGAGCAAGAAGAGGTGGGCGGCTACCCTTCACCTAAAGTGAAGGAACCCCCTGGCTTTCACCTAATGTGAAGGCCTTGGTATGCTAAGTCCCCTGAACAATGGGGGCTCTATCTTCTTGCTTAAATGAAAATAAGAGAGCAAGAAGAGGTGGGGCGGTTACCCTTCACCTAAAGTGAAGGAACCGCCTAGCTTTCACCTAATGTAAAGGCCTTGGTATGCTATGTCCCCTGAACAATGGGGGCTCGGTCTTCTTGCTCAAATGGAAGTCAGAGAGCAAGAAGAGGTGGGGCGGTTACCCTTCACGTAAGTGAAGGAACCGCCTGGCTTTCACCTAATGTGAAGGCCTTGGTATGCTATGTCCCCTGAACAATTGGGGCCCGGTCTTCTTGCTGTAATGGAAGTAAGAGAGCTAGAAAAGGTGGGGCGGTTAACCTTCACCTAAAGTGAAGGAACCGCCCGGCTTTCACCGAATTTGAAGGCCTTGGTATGCTAAGTCCCCTTAACATTGGGGGCTCGGTCTTCTTGCTCAAATGAAAGTAAGAGAGCAAGAAGAGGTAGGGCAGTTACCCTTCACCTAAAGTGAAGGAACTGCCTGGCTTTCACCTAATGTGAAGGCCTTGGTATGCGAAGTCCCTTGAACAATGGGGCTCGGTCGTCTTGCTCAAATGGAAGTAAGAGAGCAAGAAGAGGTGGGCGGCCACCCTTCACCTAAAGTGAAGGAACCGCCTGGCTTTCACCTAATGTGAAGGCCTTGGTATGCAAAGTGCTCTGAACAATGGGGGCTCTGTCTTCTTGCTTAAATGAAAATAAGAGAGCAAGAAGAGTTGGGGCGGTTACCCTTCACCTAAAGTGAAGGAACCGCCTAGCTTTCACCTAATGTAAAGGCCTTGGTATGGTAAGTCCCTAGAACAATGGGGGCTCGGTCTTCTTGCTCAAATGGAAGTAAGAGAGCAAGAAGAGGTGGGCCGATTACCCTTCACCTAAAGTGAAGGAACCGCCTTGCTTTCACCGAATGTGAAGGCCTTGGTATGCTAAGTCCCCTGAACAATGGGGGCTCGGTCTTCTTGCTCAAATGGAAGTAAGACCGCAAGAAGAGGTAGGGCAGTTACCCTTCACCTAAAGTGAAGGAACTGCCTGGCTTTCACCTAATGTGAAGGCCTTGGTATGCTAAGTCCCTTGAACAATGGGGGCTCGGTCTTCTTGCTCAAATGGAAGCAAGAGAGCAAGAAGAGGTGGGGTGGTTACCCTTCACCTAAAGTGACGGAATCGCCTAGCTTTCACCTAATGTAAAGGCCTTGGTATGCTAAGTCCCCAGAACAATTGGGGCTCGGTCTTCTTGCTCAAATGGAAGTCAGAGATTAAGAAGAGGTGGGGCGGTTACCCTTCACCTAAAGTGAAGGAACCGCCTGCCTTTCACCTAATGTGAAGGCCTTGGTATGCTAAGTCCCCTGAACAATGGGGGCTCGGCCTTCTTGCTCAAATCGAAGTAAGAGAGCAAGAAGAGGTGGGCAGCTACCCTTCACCTAAAGTGAAGCTACCGCCTGGCTTCCACCTAATGTGTAGGCCTTGGTATGCTAAGTCCCCTGAACAATGGGGGCTCTGTATTCTTGATCAAATGGAAGTAAGAGAGCAAGAAGAGGTGGGGCGGCTACCCTTCACCTATAGGGAATGAACCGCATGGCTTTCACCTAATGTGAAGGCCTTGGTATGCGAAGTCCCCTGATCAATCGGGGCTCGGTCTTCTTGCTTAAATGAAAGTAAGAGAGCAAGAAGAGGTGGGGCGGTTACCCTTCACCTAAAGTGAAGGAACCGCCTGGCTTTCAACTAATGTGAAGGCCTTGGTATGCTAAGTCCCCTGAACAATGGGGGCTCGGTCTTCTTGCTCAAATGGAAGTAAGAGAGCAAGAAGAGGTGGGTGGTTACCCATCACCTAATGTGAAGGAACCGCCTGCCTTTCACCTAATGTGAAGGCCTTGGTATGCTAAGTCCCCTGAACGATGGGGGCTCGGTCGTCTTGCTCAAATGGAAGTAATAGAGCAAGAAGAGGTGGGCGGCTACCCTTCACCTAAAGTGAAGGAACCGCCTGGCTTTCACCTAATGTGAAGGCCTTGGTATGCTAAGTCCCCTGAACAATGGGGGCTCTGTCTTCTTGCTTAACTGAAAATAAGAGAGCAAGAAGAGGCGGGGCGGTTACCCTTCACCTAAAGTGAAGGAACCGCCTAGCTTTCACCTAATGTAAAGGCCTTGGTATGCTAAGTCCCCTGAACAATGGGGGCTCGGTCTTCTTGCTCAAATGGAAGTCAGAGAGCAAGAAGAGGTGGGGCGGTTACCCTTCACCTAAAGTGAAGGAACCGCCTGGCCTTCACCTAATGTGAAGGCCCTTGTATGCTATGTCCCCTGAACAATTGGGGCTCGGTCTTCTTGCTCTAATGGAAGTAAGAGAGCAAGAAAAGGTGGGGCGGTTACCTTTCACCTAATGTGAAGGAACCGCCTAGCTTTCACCTAATGTGAAGGCCTTGGTATGCTATGTCCCCTGAACAATGGGGGCTCGGTCTTCTTGCTTTAAGGAAAGTAAGAGAGCAAGAAGAGGTGGGGCGGTTACCCTTCACCTAAAGTGAAGGAACCGCCTGGCTTTCAACGAATGTTAAGGACTTGGTATGCTAAGTCCCCTGAACAATGGGGGCTCGGTCTTCTAGCTTAAATGGAAGTAAGAGAGCAAGAAGAGGTGGGCGGTTACCCTTCACCTAAAGTGAAGGAACCGCCTGGCTTCCACCTAATGTGAAGGCCTTGATATGCTAAGTCCCCTAAACATTGGGCCCTTGGTCTTCTTGCTCAAATGGAAGTAAGAGAGCAAGAATAGGTGGGGCGGCTACCCTTTACCTAAAGTGAAGGAACCGCCTGGCTTTCACCTAATGTGTAAGCCTTGGTATGGTAAGTCCCCTAAACAATGGGGGCTCTGTCTTCTTGATCAACTGGAAGTAAGAGAGCAAGAAGAGGTGGGGCAGTTACCCTTCAACTATAGTGAAGGAACCGCCTGGCTTTCACCTAATGTGTAGGCCTTGGTATGCTAAGTCCCCTAAACAATGGGGGCTCCGTCTTCTCGATCAAATGGAAGTTAGAGAGCAAGAAGAAGTGGAGCGGCTGCCCTTCACCTATAGTGAAGGAACCGCCTGGCTTCCACCTAATGGGTAGGCCTTGGTATGCTAAGTCCCCTGAATAATGGGGGCTCCATCTTCTTGATCAAATGGAAGTAAGAGAGCAAGAAGAGTTGGGGCGGCTACCCTTCACCTATACGGAAGGAACCGCCTGGCTTTCACCTAATGTGAAGGCCTTGGAATGCTAAGTCCCCTCATCAATGGGGGCTCGGTCTTCTTGCTTAAATGAAAGTAAGAGAGCAAGAAGAGGTGGGGCAGATACCCTTCACCTAAAGTGAAGGAACCGCCTGGCTTTCACCTAATGTGAAGGCCTTGGTATGCTAAGTCCCCTGAAACAATGGGGGCTCGGTCTTCTTGCATAAATGAAAGTAAGAGAGCAAGAAGAGGTGGGGCGGTTACTCTTCACCTAAAGTGAAGGAACCGCCTGGCTATCACCTAATGTGAAGGCCTTGGTATGCTAAGTCCCCTGAACAATGGGGGCTCGGTCGTCTTGCTCAAATGGAAGTAAGAGAGCAAGAAGAGGTGGGCGGCTACCCTTCACCTAAAGTGAAGGAACCGCCTGGCTTTCACCTAATGTGAAGGCCTTGGTATGCTAAGTCCCCTGAACAATGGGGGCTCTATCTTCTTGCTTAAATGAAAATAAGAGAGCAAGAAGAGGTGGGGCGGTTACCCTTCACCTAAAGTGAAGGAACCGCCTAGCTTTCACCTAATGTAAAGGCCTTGGTATGCTATGTCCCCTGAACAATGGGGGCTCGGTCTTCTTGCTCAAATGGAAGTCAGAGAGCAAGAAGAGGTGGGGCGGTTACCCTTCACGTAAGTGAAGGAACCGCCTGGCTTTCACCTAATGTGAAGGCCTTGGTATGCTATGTCCCCTGAACAATTGGGGCTCGGTCTTCTTGCTGTAATGGAAGTAAGAGAGCAAGAAAAGGTGGGGCGGTTAACCTTCACCTAAAGTGAAGGAACCGCCCGGCTTTCACCGAATTTGAAGGCCTTGGTATGCTAAGTCCCCTTAACATTGGGGGCTCGGTCTTCTTGCTCAAATGAAAGTAAGAGAGCAAGAAGAGGTAGGGCAGTTACCCTTCACCTAAAGTGAAGGAACTGCCTGGCTTTCACCTAATGTGAAGGCCTTGGTATGCGAAGTCCCTTGAACAATGGGGCTCGGTCGTCTTGCTCAAATGGAAGTAAGAGAGCAAGAAGAGGTGGGCGGCCACCCTTCACCTAAAGTGAAGGAACCGCCTGGCTTTCACCTAATGTGAAGGCCTTGGTATGCAAAGTCCCCTGAACAATGGGGGCTCTGTCTTCTTGCTTAAATGAAAATAAGAGAGCAAGAAGAGTTGGGGCGGTTACCCTTCACCTAAAGTGAAGGAACCGCCTAGCTTTCACCTAATGTAAAGGCCTTGGTATGGTAAGTCCCTAGGACAATGGGGGCTCGGTCTTCTTGCTCAAATGGAAGTAAGAGAGCAAGAAGAGGTGGGCCGATTACCCTTCACCTAAAGTGAAGGAACCGCCTTGCTTTCACCGAATGTGAAGGCCTTGGTATGCTAAGTCCCTTGAACAATGGGGGCTCGGTCTTCTTGCTCAAATGGAAGTAAGACCGCAAGAAGAGGTAGGGCAGTTACCCTTCACCTAAAGTGAAGGAACTGCCTGGCTTTCACCTAATGTGAAGGCCTTGGTATGCTAAGTCCCTTGAACAATGGGGGCTCGGTCATCTTGCTCAAATGGAAGCAAGAAAGCAAGAAGAGGTGGGGTGGTTACCCTTCACCTAAAGTGACGGAATCGCCTAGCTTTCACCTAATGTAAAGGCCTTGGTATGCTAAGTCCCCAGAACAATTGGGGCTCGGTCTTCTTGCTCAAATGGAAGTCAGAGATTAAGAAGAGGTGGGGCGGTTACCCTTCACCTAAAGTGAAGGAACCGCCTGCCTTTCACCTAATGTGAAGGCCTTGGTATGCTAAGTCCCCTGAACAATGGGGGCTCGGCCTTCTTGCTCAAATCGAAGTAAGAGAGCAAGAAGAGGTGGGCAGCTACCCTTCACCTAAAGTGAAGCTACCCCCTGGCTTCCACCTAATGTGTAGGCCTTGGTATGCCAAGTCCCCTGAACAATGGGGGCTCTGTATTCTTGATCAAATGGAAGTAAGAGAGCAAGAAGAGGTGGGGCGGCTACCCTTCACCTATAGGGAATGAACCGCATGGCTTTCACCTAATGTGAAGGCCTTGGTATGCGAAGTCCCCTGATCAATCGGGGCTCGGTCTTCTTGCTTAAATGAAAGTAAGAGAGCAAGAAGAGGTGGGGCGGTTACCCTTCACCTAAAGTGAAGGAACCGCCTGGCTTTCAACTAATGTGAAGGCCTTGGTATGCTAAGTCCCCTGAACAATGGGGGCTCGGTCTTCTTGCTCAAATGGAAGTAAGAGAGCAAGAAGTGGTGGGTGGTTACCCATCACCTAATGTGAAGGAACCGCCTGCCTTTCACCTAATGTGAAGGCCTTGGTATGCTAAGTCCCCGGAACGATGGGGGCTCGGTCGTCTTGCTCAAATGGAAGTAATAGAGCAAGAAGAGGTGGGCGGCTACCCTTCACCTAAAGTGAAGGAACCGCCTGGCTTTCACCTAATGTGAAGGCCTTGGTATGCTAAGTCCCCTGAACAATGGGGGCTCTGTCTTCTTGCTTAAATGAAAATAAGAGAGCAAGAAGAGGCGGGGCGGTTACCCTTCACCTAAAGTGAAGGAACCGCCTAGCTTTCACCTAATGTAAAGGCCTTGGTATGCTAAGTCCCCTGAACAATGGGGGCTCGGTCTTCTTGCTCAAATGGAAGTCAGAGAGCAAGAAGAGGTGGGGCGGTTACCCTTCACCTAAAGTGAAGGAACCGCCTGGCCTTCACCTAATGTGAAGGCCCTTGTATGCTATGTCCCCTGAACAATTGGGGCTCGGTCTTCTTGCTCTAATGGAAGTAAGAGAGCAAGAAAAGGTGGGGCGGTTACCTTTCACCTAATGTGAAGGAACCGCCTAGCTTTCACCTAATGTGAAGGCCTTGGTATGCTATGTCCCCTGAACAATGGGGGCTCGGTCTTCTTGCTTTAAGGAAAGTAAGAGAGCAAGAAGAGGTGGGGCGGTTACCCTTCACCTAAAGTGAAGGAACCGCCTGGCTTTCAACGAATGTTAAGGACTTGGTATGCTAAGTCCCCTGAACAATGGGGGCTCGGTCTTCTAGCTTAAATGGAAGTAAGAGAGCAAGAAGAGGTGGGCGGTTACCCTTCACCTAAAGTGAAGGAACCGCCTGGCTTCCACCTAATGTGAAGGCCTTGATATGCTAAGTCCCCTAAACATTGGGCCCTTGGTCTTCTTGCTCAAATGGAAGTAAGAGAGCAAGAATAGGTGGGGCGGTTACCCTTTACCTAAAGTGAAGGAACCGCCTGGCTTTCACCTAATGTGTAAGCCTTGGTATGGTAAGTCCCCTAAACAATGGGGGCTCTGTCTTCTTGATCAACTGGAAGTAAGAGAGCAAGAAGAGGTGGGGCAGTTACCCTTCAACTATAGTGAAGGAACCGCCTGGCTTTCACCTAATGTGTAGGCCTTGGTATGCTAAGTCCCCTAAACAATGGGGGCTCCGTCTTCTCGATCAAATGGAAGTTAGAGAGCAAGAAGAAGTGGAGCGGCTGCCCTTCACCTATAGTGAAGGAACCGCCTGGCTTCCACCTAATGGGTAGGCCTTGGTATGCTAAGTCCCCTGAACAATGGGGGCTCCGTCTTCTTGATCAAATGGAAGTAAGAGAGCAAGAAGAGGCGGGGCGGCTACCCTTCACCTATAGGGAAGGAACCGCCTGGCTTTCACCTAATGTGAAGGCCTTGGTATGCTGAGTCCCCTGAACAATGGGGGCTTAGTCTTCTTGCTTAAATGAAAGTAAGAGAGCAAGATGAGGTGGGGTGGTTACCCTTCACCTAAAGTGAAGGGACCGCCTGGCTTTCTCCTAATGTGAAGGCCTTGGTATGCTAAGTCCCCTGAACATTGGGGGCTTGGTCTTCTTGCTCAAATGGAAGTAAGAGAGCAAGAAGAGGTGGGGCGGTTACCCTTCACCTATAGTGAAGGAACCGCCTGGCTTCCACCTAATGGGTAGGCCTTGGTATGCTAAGTCCCCTGAACAATGGGGGCTCCGTCTTCTTGATCAAATGGAAGTAAGAGAGCAAGAAGAGGTGGGCGGCTACCCTTCACCTAAAGTGAAGGAACCGCCTGGCTTTCACCTAATGTGAAGGCCTTGGTATGCTGAGTCCCCTGAACAATGGGGGCTTAGTCTTCTTGCTTAAATGAAAGTAAGAGAGCAAGATGAGGTGGGGTGGTTACCCTTCACCTAAAGTGAAGGGACCGCCTGGCTTTCTCCTAATGTGAAGGCCTTGGTATGCTAAGTCCCCTGAACATTGGGGGCTTGGTCTTCTTGCTCAAATGGAAGTAAGAGAGCAAGAAGAGGTGGGGCGGTTACCCTTCACCTAAAGTGAAGGAACCGCCTGGCGTTCACCTAATGTGAAGGCCTTGGTATGCTAAGTCCCCTGAAACAATGGGGGCTCGGTCTTCTTGCATAAATGAAAGTAAGAGAGCAAGAAGAGGTGGGGCGGTTACCCTTCACCTAAAGTGAAGCAACCGCCTGGCTTTCACCTAATGTGAAGGCCTTGGTATGCTATGTCCCCTGAACAATTGTGGCTCGGTCTTCTTGCTCTAATGGAAGTAAGACAGCAAGAAAAGGTGGGGCGGTTACCCTTCACCTAAACTGAAGGAACCGCCTGGCTTTCACCTAATGTGAAGGACTTGGTATGCAAAGTCCCCTGAACATTGGGGGCTTGGTCTTCTTGCTCAAATGGAAGTAAGAGAGCAAGAAGAGGTGGGGCGGTTACCCTTCACCTAAAGTGAAGGAACCGCCTGGCTTTCACCTAATGTGAAGGCCTTGGTATGCTAAGTCCCCTGAAACAATGGGGGCTCGGTCTTCTTACATAAATGACAGTAAGAGAGCAAGAAGAGGTGGGGCGGTTACCCTTCACCTAAAGTGAAGGAACCGCCTGGCTATCACCTATAGTGAAGGCCTTGGTATGCTAAGTCCCCTGAACAATGGGGGCTCGGTCGTCTTGCTCAAATGGAAGTAAGAGAGCAAGAAGAGGTGGGCGGCTACCCTTCCCCTAAAGTGAAGGAACCGCCCGGCTTTCACCTAATGTGAAGGCCTTGGTATGCTAAGTCCCCTGAACAATGGGGGCTCTATCTTCTTGCTTAAATGAAAATAAGAGAGCAAGAAGAGGTGGGGCGGTTACCCTTCACCTAAAGTGAAGGAACCGCCTAGCTTTCACCTAATGTAAAGGCCTTGGTATGCTAAGTCCCCTAAACAATGGGGGCTCGGTCTTCTTGCCCAAATGGAAGTCAGAGAGCAAGAAGAGGTGGGGCGGTTACCCTTCACCTAAAGTGATGGAACAGCCTGGCTTTCGCCTAATGTGAAGGCCTTGGTATGCTATGTCCCCTGAATAATTGGGGCTCGGTCTTCTTGCTCTAATGGAAGTAAGAGAGCAAGAAAAGGTGGGGCGGTTACCCTTCACCTAAAGTGAAGGAACCGCCTGGCTTTCACCGAATGTGAAGGCCTTGGTATGCTAAGCCCCTTGAACAATGGGGGCTCGGTCTTCTTGCTCAAATGGAAGTAAGAGAGCAAGAAAAGGTAGGGCAGTTACCCTTCACCTAAAGTGAAGGAACTGCCTGGCTTTCACCTAATGTGAAGGCCTTGGTATGCTAAGTCCCTTGAACAATGGGGGCTCGGTTGTCTTGCTCAAATGGAAGTAAGAGAGCAAGAAGAGGTGGGCGGCCACCCTTCACCTAAAGTGAAGGAACCGCCTGGCTTTCACCTAATGTGAAGGCCTTGGTATGCTAAGTCCTCTGAACAATGGGGGCTCTGTATTCTTGATCAAATGAAAGTAAGAGAGCAAGAAGAGGTGGGCGGCTACACTTCACCTAAAGTGAAGCTACCGCCTGGCTTCCACCTAATGTGTAGGCCTTGGTATGCTAAGTCCCCTGAACAATGGGGGCTCTGTATACTTGATCAAATGGAAGTAAGAGAGCAAGAAAAGGTGGGGCGGCTACCCTTCACCTATAGGGAAGGAACCGCATGGCTTTCACCTAATGTGAAGGCCTTGGTATGCGAAGTCCCCTGATCAATGGGGGCTCGGTCTTCTTGCTTAAATGTAAGTAAGAGAGCAAGAAGAGGTGGGGCGGTTACCCTTCACCTAAAGTGAAGGATCCGCCTGGCTTTCAACCAATGTGAAGGCCTTGGTATGCTAAGTCCCCTGAACAATGGGGGCTCGATCTTCTTGCTCAAATGGAAGTAAGAGAGCAAGAAGAGGTGGGTGGTTACCCATCACCTAATGCGAAGGAACCGCCTGCCTTTCACCTAATGTGAAGGCCTTGGTATGATAAGTCCCCTGAACAATGGGGGCTCGTCCTTCTTGCTCAAATGGAAGTAATAGAGCAAGAAGAGGTGGGCGGCTACCCTTCACCTGAAGTGAAGTAACCGCCTGGCTTTCACCTAATGTGAAGGCCTTGGTGTGCTAAGTCCCCTGAACAATGGGGGCTCAGTCTTCTTGCTTAAATGAAAGTAAGAGAGCAAGATGAGATGGGGTGGTTACCCTTCACCTAAAGTGACGGAACCGCCTGGCTTTCTCCTAATGTGAAGGCCTTGGTGTGCTAAGTCCCTTGAACAATGGGGGCTTGGTTTCCTTGCTCAGATGGAAGTAAGAGAGCAAGAAGAGGTGGGTGGTTACCCTTCACCAAAACTGAAGGAACCGCTTGGCTTTCACCCAATATGAAGGCCTTGGTACGCTAAGTCCCTAGAGCAATGGGGGCTCGGTCTTCTTGCTCAAATGGAAGTAAGAGAGCAAGAAGAGGTGGGCCGGTTACCCTTCACCTAAAGTGAAGGAACCGCCTGGCTTTCACCAAATGTGAAGGCCTTGGTATGCTAAGTCCCCTGAACAATGGGGGCTCGGTCTTCTTGCTCAAATGGAAGTAAGAGAGCAAGAAGAGGTGGGGGGGTTACCCGTCACCTATAGTGAAGGAACCGCCTGGCTTTCACCGAATGCGAAGGACTTGGTATGCTAAGTCCCTAGAACAATGGGGGCTCGGTCTTCTTGCTCAAATGGAAGTAAGCGAGTAAGAAGAGGTGGGGCGGTTACCCTTCACCTAAAGTGAAGGAACCGCCTGGCTTTCACCTAATGTGAAGGACTTGGTATGCTAAGTCCCTAGAACAATGGGGGCTCGGTCTTCTTGCTCAAATGGAAGTAAGAGAGTAAGAAAAGGTGGGGCGGTTACCCTTCACCTAAAGTGAAGGAACCGCCTGGCTTTTATCTAATGTGAAGGCCTTGGTATGCTAAGTCCCCTGAACTTTGGGGGCTTGGTCTTCTTGCTCAAATGGAAGTAAGAGAGCAAGAAGAGGTGGGGCGGTTACCCTTCACCTAAAGTGAAGGAACCGCCTGGCTATCACCTAATGTGAAGGCCTTGGTATGCTAACTCCCCTGAACGATGGGGGCTCGGTCGTCTTGCTCAAATGGAAGTAAGAGAGCAAGAAGAGGTGGGCGGCTACCCTTCACCTAAAGTGAAGGAACCGCCTGGCTTTCACCTAATGTGAAGGCCTTGGTATGCTAAGTCCCCTGAACAATGGGGGCTCTGTCTTCTTGCTTAAATGAAAATAAGAGAGCAAGAAGAGGTGGGGCGGTTACCCTTCACCTAAAGTGAAGGAACCGCCTAGCTTTCACCTAATGTAAAGGCGTTGGTATGCTAAGTCCCCTGAACAATGGGGGCTCGGTCTTCTTGCTCAAATAGAAGTCAGAGAGCATGAAGAGGTGGGGCGGTTACCCTTCTCCTAAAGTGAAGGAACCGCCTGGCCTTCACCTAATGTGAAGGCCTTGGTATGCTATGTCCCCTGAACAATTGGGGCTCTGTCTTCTTGCTCTAATGGAAGTAAGAGAGAAAGAAAAGGTGGGGCGGTTACCCTTCACCTAATGTGGAGGAACCGCCTAGCTTTCACCTAATGTGAAGGCCTTGGTATGCTTAGTCCCCTGAACAATGGGGGCTCGGTCTTCTTGCTTTAAGGAAAGTAAGAGAGCAAGAAGAGGTGGGGCGGTTACCCTTCACCTAAAGTGAAGGAACCGCCTGGCTTTCAACTAATGTGAAGGCCTTGGTATGCTAAGTCCCCTGAACAATGGGGGCTCGGTCTTCTTGCTCAAATGGAAGTAAGAGAGCAAGAAGAGGTGGGCGGTTACCCTTCACCTAAAGTGAAGGAACCGCCTGGCTTCCACCTAATGTGAAGGCCTTGATATGCTAAGTCCCCTAAACATTGGGGCCTGGGTCTTCTTCCTCAAATGGAAGTAAGAGAGCAAGAATAGGTGGGGCGGTTACCCTTTACCTAAAGTGAAGGAACCGCCTGGCTTTCACCTAATGTGTAAGCCTTGGTATGCTAAGTCCCCTAAACATTGGGGCCTGGGTCTTCTTGCTCAAATGGAAGTAAGAGAGCAAGAAGAGGTGGGGCGGTTACCCTTCACCTAAAGTGAAGGAACCGCCTGGCTTTCAACTAATGTGAAGGCCTTCGTATGCTAAGTCCCCTGAACAATGGGGGCTCGGTCTTCTTGCTCAAATGGAAGTAAGAGAGCAAGAAGAGGTGGGCGGTTACCCATCACCAAAAGTGAAGGAACCGCCTGCCTTTCACCTAATGTGAAGGCCTTGGTATGATAAGTCCCCTGAACAATGGGGGCTCGGCCTTCTTGCTCAAATGGAAGTAATAGAGCAAGAAGAGGTGGGCGGCTACCCTTCACCAAAAGTGAAGTAACCGCCTGGCTTTCACCTAATGTGAAGGCCTTGGTATGCTAATTCCCATGAACAATGGGGGCTCAGTCTTCTTGCTTAAATGAAAGTAAGAGAGCAAGATGAGGTGGGGTGGTTACCCTCACCTAAAGTGAAGGAACCGCCTGACTTCCACCTAATGTGAAGGACTTGATATGCTAAGTCCCCTGAACCTTGGGGGCTTGGTCTTCTTGCTCAAATGGAAGTAAGAGAGCAAGAAGAGGTGGGGCAGTTACCCTTCAACTATAGTGAAGGAACCGCCTGGCTTTCACCTAATGTGTAGGCCTTGGTACGCTAAGTCCCCTAAACAATGGGGGCTCCGTCTTCTCGATCAAATGGAAGTAAGAGAGCAAGAAGAGGTGGGGCGGCTGCCCTTCACCTATAGTGAAGGAACCGCCTGACTTCCACCTAATGGGTAGGCCTTGGTATGCTAAGTCCCCTGAACAATGGGGGCTCCGTCTTCTTGATCAAATGGAAGTAAGAGAGCAAGAAGAGTTGGGGCGGCTACCCTTCACCTATAGGGAAGGAACCGCCTGGCTTTCACCTAATGTGAAGGCCTTGGAATGCTAAGTCCCCTCATCAATCGGGGCTCGGTCTTCTTGCTTAAATGAAAGTAAGAGAGCAAGAAGAGGTGGGGCGGTTACCCTTCCCGTATAGTGAAGGAACCGCCTGGCTTCCACCTTATGGGTAGGCCTTGGTATGCTAAGTCCCCCTGAACAATGGGGGCTCCGTCTTCTTGATCAAATGGAAGTAAGAGAGCAAGAAGAGGTGGGCGGCTACCCTTCACCTAAAGTGAAGGAACCGCCTGGATTTCACCTAATGTGAAGGCCTTGGTATGCTAAGTCCCCTGAACAATGGGGGCTTAGTCTTCTTGCTTAAATGAAAGTAAGAGAGCAAGATGAGGTGGGGTGGTTACCCTTCACCTAAAGTGAAGGGACCGCCTGGCTTTCTCCTAATGTGAAGGCCTTGGTATGCTAAGTCCCTTGAACAATGGGGGCTTGGTTTCCTTGCACAGATGGAAGTAAGAGAGCAAGAAGAGGTGGGTGGTTACCCTTCACCTAAACTGAAGGAACCGCTTGGATTTCACCTAATATGAAGGCCTTGGTATGCTAAGTCCCTAGAACAATGGGGGCTCGGTCTTCTTACTCAAATGGAAGTAAGAGGGCAAGAAGAGGTGGGCCGGTTACCCTTCACCTAAAGTGAAGGAACCGCCTAGCTTTCACCGAATGTGAAGGCCTTGGTATGCTAAGTCCCCCTGAACAATGGAGGCTCGGTCTTCTTGCTCAAATGGAAGTAAGAGAGCAAGAAGAGGTAGGGCAGTTACCCTTCACCTAAATTGAAGGAACTGCCTGGCTTTCACATAATGTGAAGGCCTTGGTATGCTAAGTCCCTTGAACAATGGAGGCTCGGTCTTCTTGCTCAAATGGAAGTGAGAGAGCAAGAAGAGGTGGGACAGTTACCCTTCACCTAAAGTGAAGGAACCGCCTAGCTTTCACCTAATGTAAAGGCCTTGGTATGCTAAGTCCCCTGAACAACGGGGGCTTGGTCTTCTTGCTC